>CM040127.1:148515437-149715437 GCA_022559845.1 Amorphophallus konjac | reverse complement strand
GGTCATTTTGAGTTTGTCGTTATGCCTTTTGGTCTAACGAATGCACCAGCGGCTTTCATGCAGTTGATGAACGATGCATTTCGGCCCTATCTTGATTAATGGGTCGTGGTCTTTATTGATGACATCCTGATTTATTCTAAGAATGAGAAGGAACATGCTGAACATCTGAGAATGGCATTGCAATTGTTGAGAGATCATCAAGTATATGCTAAGTTCAGTAAGTGTGAATTCTGGCTGCAAGAGGTGTCCTTTCTAGGACATATCATTACGAAGAACGGTATTTCTGTTGATCCTTCGAAGGTTGAGGCAGTGAAGAATTGGGAACAGCCTACCAGTGTGATAGAAGTTAGAAGTTTTCTAGGCCTGGCAGGTTATTATCGAAGATTTATTCAAGATTTCTCCAAGATTGCAGTACCTATGACAAGATTAACCCGCAAGGAGAATAAGTTTGATTGGTCAGATGATTGTCAGCGAAGCTTTCAGACTCTGAAGGAGTGTTTGACTACTGCACCTGTTTTGGCTTTACCTTCTGGTGAAGGAGGATTTGTTGTTTATACTGATGCATCAGGTATTGGCTTAGGCTGTGTACTTATGCAGCATGGGAAGGTGATTGCCTATTCCTCTAGACAGTTGAGGAAGCACGAAGATAATTATCCTGTTCATGATTTGGAACTTGCTGCAGTCGTGTTTGCTTTGAAGATATGGAGGCATTACTTGTATGGAGAAACCTTTACAGTGTTCTCAGATCATAAGAGTTTGAAGTATTTATTTTCTCAGAAGGAACTCAACATGAGGCAGCGGAGATGGTTGGAGTACTTGAAAGACTTCGACTTCTCGATTGAGTATCATCCTGGCAAAGGTAATGTTGTGGCAGATGCATTAAGCCGGAAGCCGGTAGCTAGATTGTCAAGTCTCATGTTACAAGAATGGAGGTTGTTGGAACAATTATCTAGTCTGGATCTTAATATCGACAATGATCGGGTCATGATTGCTCAGATCCAACTTAAGCCCGAATTGTTGATAGAGATCAAGTCCTTGCAAGATAATGACCCCGAGTTAGTAGAGATCAAGGGAAGCTTGAGCAGCAGACCTGACTTCATGTTGGCCGATGATGGTAGATTATTATTTAAAGGCAGAACTTGTGTTCCGGATGAGGCTACAATAAAGAATAAAATTCTTGAGGAAGCTCATAGATCCAGATATACCATTCATCCTGGAGGCACTAAGATGTACCGAGATTTGAAAAGGTCCTTTTGGTGGCCGAATATGAAAAGAGAAGTTACAGATTTTGTGAGCAGATGTTTGGTATGTCAGTAAGTTAAGGCTGAACATTTCAGACCGGCAGGGAAATTGAAACCACTCGACATACCCCAATGGAAGTGGGAAAGCATTGGCATGGATTTCATTATGGGTCTACCTAGGACTCGTGGTGGATTTGATGCGATATGGGTGATTGTCGATCGATTGACAAAGTCGGCTCATTTCTTACCAATTAAGTCCAAGTGGACGATTGATGTATTGGCTACCTTGTATATAAAGGAAGTGGTGAGATTGCATGGTATCCCAGTGAATATAGTATCTGATCGAGACCCCAGATTTACTTCACATTTCTGGAAGGGACTGCAAGAGTCTTTGGGTACTCGTCAAAAGCATAAGTTATGCAGTCAAGAGATGCCTCGACGCAGGGAAGCTATTAGAAGGGATCTCAAGATCTATGCCTCGATGCAGCACTCGCCAAGGAGTCAAGCCCAAGAGAGTGCCTTGATGCAATGAAGCACTGTCTTGACGCAGTTAGGCTGCAAGTAGCAGATTGTAGCACATTTCACCGACGCAACACAGAGCAATAGGTCGATGCAGCAAGGCCAATAGCCAGCATGCGCAAAGCGACATGTCGGAGCAGTCAACCACTGCACCGACGCATACAAGCCATGTCTCAATACAACAAAACTCGCAGAATGAGATTCCAAGCTTCTGCCTCAACGCAATGAAGCCATGCCTCGACACAGTGAAGCCTTCAAAGGAAGATTCCAATGTTTTTGCTCCAACGCATCAAGTGCTGCATAGCTGATGCCTCGATGCATTCAAGATAAGAAGGTCTGAGCACCTATTGGACAGGAGGACTTAGTGAACAAAAGGAAAGATAGAAAGGTCTGAGCACCCAAAGGAAATGTCGAAGCATCAAGCTGATGCCTCGATGCAGCAAACCAAAAGGATCTGAGCATCCAAAGGGAAGGTCGATGCTGCTAGCCAAGGTTGCCTGAGCACTCAACGATTTGACGAAGCAGCTGCAAGGTTTGTATGGGGTGACAAGTCGAAGCATCAAGCTAGTGCCTCGATGCACCTGGAGTTGGCAGAACTATGGATCTGGAGAATTCACAAGTCATAAACAGTCCTGATAAATCAAATTCAAGACCAAGCTTAAGCAGCCATTCTCCATAGACTGATTAAGAACGGAAGCAAGGTTGTGCAACCCATAACCGTTCAATTGAATAGCAACAGAAGATAAGTAGCTACACTCAAGTGACAGAAGCAAACACTTAGCAGGCAAACATATGATCTCGAACTAAAGTAGTGATACACCTTCATACTGCCTCGACCTGACAGTCTAGTGCACCTAGGTAGTGAAGCATTTTCAAGGCACGTGATCACTTAACCTCTTCATGTGTGTTTAAAGATTTACACTTAACACCTCATATGCAACTCTGGTATTATCATCACGTGAGACTCCTTTGGCGCGAAGGGGACAGTCCACGTGGTGAAACCTTATGGAGAGCTCAGTGATTGGATGAATATTCTATTCCACGTATGGGGCTCTGATTTGGTGGCTGACTTGCACATACCGATATCTTGTTCTATATATTGAAGGTGCCTTGATCAGGAGAGATAGTGCAGAAGCTGCCCTTGTGTGAAGAAGAGCAAAGAGAGAAGCCACGAAAGAGAGGAAAGGAGAGCCAATAGAAGAAGAAGAAAAAGAGAGCCTGAGTCTGAGCAAAGAAGAAGAAAAGAGAGAAGAGAAGAGAAAAAGAAGAAGAGAGAGATCGAGATTGAAGCAGTCGGTTCCACATTGAAGATATGTGTTTGTCTGTTCTTAGATCCGATCCAGAACAGTCTTGCTCCTGCGTGAGCTATATTTGTTATGGGTTTTTTGACAATTCTATTTTTTTTCTTATTTTTGTTTTTCATTTCCTCAGTGTTTTTCGGTTCCCTGTTTTGGGATCGGGGTTCCTCCTATGCGAACAGGAGAAGGGAGACTTGCTCTCCGGTTGTGAGTGATGGGGTGTCACTCACAGGTTCCTCCTGAGGATTTAGGAGAAGGGAGATTTATCTTTGGTTGCCCTCTGTGGATTCAGAGGAAGGGAGATTGGTGTCTCCGGTTGTGAGTGATAGGGTGTCACTCACGGTGTTCCCTCTGTGGTCTCAGAGGAAGGGATGTTGTCCTCCGGTTCTAGTTCTGCGGGCGGCAAAGCTAGGGGGCTGATTCTGTGGGTTGTAGAATCTGGTTAAGGGATTTGTCTCCCTCGGATTTCTAGCTGTGTGACAGCACTTTTTTACAGACTGAGTCTGCTTGGTTTCTTGAGTGTGCAAGTGGAATCCTTGCTCGGTGTGAGCGAGGGGTGGATGTAGGCTGACTCTGAGTCGAGCCGAACCACCTAAAAATCTGGGTATTTATCTGTGTGATTGTGCTTGTGATTCACTGTGTTTTGCTGCTGCCTCCTTTGAACAGTTGTGTGCGCACTGTGAGCCAATCCATTTTGCCAACACTGTGTGTTAAGTGCTTGACGATATTAGTGTATCACCGTCTCATCCCTGCATAGATCGCTTCTATGTGTTGAGTGTCAGCTATTATTTTGGCTTCATCCGTGGAAGGTCTTAACAGACCCTGGTACTGAGAGTGTGCTTCGACCCTTCCATTTCAGAATTGATATCAAGTGTTCTTTTGAGTCCAAAGTATTTTTTAGAGTGCATTTTTAATTTCCCTTTGACATGATCTATTCATCCCCCCTTCTAGATCTTATCCGTATCTCTACTATCTAGCAGTCTCAGGGTGTCCAACAAGTGGTATCAGAGCAGGTTTCTCATTCTTGTAGATTTAATCATCTGTAGAAAAAGGATCCAAGTGCCCTGTGACAGCTCGATCTTATTTCGCTAAGCATTTTTCTCATGGATTCCGCACTAGTGTTTGACGGCACTAGCTTTTATATCTGGATTACTAAAATGGGCCATATCGCAAATTCAATTGATCCAAACCCATGGACAATTATTACTAAAGGGCCACACAAATTGCCCAAGAGTAAGTCCAATTGGACTGAGGATCATGAAGTGAAATATCTTGAGAACATTAAGGTGCTGAATATGTTCAAGAGAGCAGTCGACACTAAAAAATTTCCATTTGTATCTACCTGCAGGACTGCCAAAGAAATTTGGGATTACTTGAACGATATTCATCACAAGGAAAACCAAAAATGCATGATGGCTAAAGGAAGTAATGAAAGCAAGGATGTTGAAGAGGTAAACAACCCTTTCGCTAGCTTTACTCTAGAGGACTGGGAAGATGCATATGCTAATTTGCTAGAGTCCTATGAAAAATTGAGAAAATAGAATATATCCCTGAAAAAGAAGTTAAACAATCTTGAGAATACTAACTCTGTAAGTGAGGACATTGAAATCCTGAAAATAGAAAATGACATATTTAGAAGACAACTAAAAGATCTTGATGCTTTTAGTTCAGAACTTGATTATTTGAAATCTGAAAACAAGAAACTCAAAAATCGAGTTCAGGAATCTGAACATAGATCAATGAATCTTGAAAGTGAAAATAGATTGATCTCTAAAAAATTGGAGGCTGTTAGAGTAATAAATTTAGAGCTTAAGAAAATTTTTGACAAACTTCAATCAGAAAATCAACAAGAAGTGTTTAATGAGTGTCAGACTTCTTTAAGTGATTTGGTGTTTGATGATGAACTCCAAGAGCAAAATAGTAAACTGAAAGAGAAAATTAACAAGCTAAAACACCTAAACACAGCTCTGTCTGAGAGACTAATCACATTTGAAAAAGGTAAGTGCGTGAGCATGGATAGTTCTGATAAGTTGGTGAATGCAAAGCAAGAACTTGAGAGTCTAAAAACCGTTAATCAAATGTTGAATGAAAATGTTACTTGCTATTAAGAGAAGATAGCTGGATATGAGCTCCATGTCTCAAAACTTGAATCTAAAATTTCTGACCTGAATAAATCTCTTGAAAAATTTGTGAGTGGAAAAGATAATTTAGACAAACTCCTAAGCTGTAAAGTGAATTTCTAACGTGAGGGTCTGGGTTTCAACCTAGCTAATAAAACGGGGTTTGACAGTAAGCTTCACACATCGTTTGTGTGTAGTTCTGGGCCGACCAGCACATCTAGTGCACCTATCTTTCAATTTAGTGCCCAGAGGAATGAAAAATCCACTGTCAATCTCAAAACTGTAGAACAAACTCAAAAATTGAAGAAGAAAGAAAATCCACAGAAAAAGTTCAAAAACACTCCTGTTGGCACAAAGAATGCTGCACAGAAGTCACATGCTCCCTCACACACTCATACAAGAAAGGACTCATGTCATTATTATGAAAAATTCGGTCATGTGATGCACAATTGTTACATCTTAGAAACTGATGAATTAAATGTTCAAAAAGGAATGAAGGAAATGAGAAATTCAGGAAACACACACATGCATTTCATTAAGGGTTCACAAAACAATCAAGTTACCCAAAAAAGGCAACTCAAATGTTTTCACTATGGTCGATTCGGTCATGCAATGCATGATTGTTGGTTTGTGAAAAAGAATAAGTATAAGGCTTTTAGAAGGAACCCTATTCCTAGAACTGCTCCAAGGAGACTATATTGCAATGCATGTGATAAGGCCGGCCATACAGTCAAAGACTGTTGGCACTTGAAACACAATCACAGCACTCATGCCAGGAAGAGCAAAAATCCTGCTTTCACTCGGACACATGATGCACAATTCTTTAAAAAGCATGATTTCTCTGTTCAATGTCACTACTGTGGATTGTTAGGGCATATCATAGATGAATGTCATCATTTAAGGTATGATGAAGTTATTGCCCTGAGGTCAAGGACATCACCTACAAGAGGTGCAGCTAACTTCTCTGGACCCAAGAAATATTGGGTACCATTAAAATAAAAATGAGAGTCTTTATTTTGCAGGTATGCCTTGGGACTGAGGAATAAAAAGGGATTCAATAAGCCAAGGAACTTGAGTTCGGTAAAACCCCAATTCTATTTTTATAACCTTGTTTGTTGATTGCTATTTCTCTCTTAAAAATTGATTTTTTTGGTCATATCTAATTCATGTGTTAAACATCTCAAGCTGCTGAATGATCAAGGAGGAATTGCAACTTATGGGCTACATGAGTTTTCATGATTGCAAATATCATTTGCACTGTTTGCATATGTTAGTCTGCTCATGCATAGACCTTCACACATGCATATGAAATCTGCATAGGTCATAGATAGTTACAGAAAATTCATCTGCACACTCATTTGTAGATTGAAAATATGGAGTGCATATGGTTGATGCATGCACATGCCAATTACATCTGAAGTGAAAATGTGCATATTGCATATGTGGTTCATTCGCATACATGTGTGTTTGCCAAAATGACTTTAAAAAATTGCATTGCATATAGGACTGCACTGTATTCGTGATGCACCTTCATGCATGACTTTATGGTATAATAAATGGTGATATGAATAAGGACAGATTAAGCCTGTCTGGAAGCTTTCACCATGCGAGAGGTGATCCTAGGATCTAAGTTCTCCGCCCGGTACCATAGGTCAAATTACATACAGATAAATTTAGCCAGTGATGAGCATAGTTAAATAACTCCCTGCATGGTATTCATGTCATATATGATGGTTCAATGCATTTAGTTAGGGGGGAGTTCATACATTTTGTAAGATACATAAGTGCATGAAGTTGTTCATATGCATACATTCATTTCAAAACAGATTGCATGATATCCCTGTTGAAAAGTCAAAACTGATTGCGTGACATGCATGCATACACATAGGAGAAGTTCATGCTTTCTGCAGGTTGTTTATATGCACTAGGCTATTCACATGCATCATAATGCCTGACCATTGTCTGCAATCATGTATGTCATTTCTTGATGTAGATATGTCAAGTTGGTTGGCTCATGCATACACACAAGGGGAGCATTTATAGGATTCTAAAAATGGGTGTTTAAATATCTATTTCATCACTCACTCTCTGTCTATTTCGGTCGACCAAACTATTCACTTTGGTCAACCGATGCTCCTTGATTCAGTCTGTGCTGATCTTTCGGCTATGATTCTTATTGATTAAGACTCTGTACTGCATGTGAACTGAAATTCATCTCAACTCCTTGAACACTATGATTGAACCACAGGTCGACCCATTGCTAGTTCAGGTCGACCTGGCTGTCCCCAGTTGTTTTGAAAAATCTGTTTGATTTCAACTGTAGTCTGGTTTCCACTCATATCAGTTATAAAATCTTTAGAACTCATCAAGCTCTTGGTCTTGACATCTGTTGTCTGCTGGCTCTCACATTTGTTGAGATGGGCTGGTTATCTTAAACTCATTCTGAGAACATCACCTTATTTGAACTGAATTGCTAATTCTGTTATTCTCTGAAACCTATCTCATTTTACTCTTTGTCATCCACTATCTTAGATTCAACTGCTACATAAATTACTCTTATTCATGATAAGTGCTCCCTACTGCTCGTTGAATTGGTTGTTTTAGAAATTCTCTTGTCTTGACAGTCATTTGGGAAGATTTCAATGTGTGAACCTTGATCCTAAATCTGAAAACCTTCTATTAAGAGGGAATCTTCTATTATACGGAATTATGAATGTCTGAAAGTTTCAGGTGGTTTAAGTTTCATGTATTTTTTTGAAGTTTGGATAGAAACATCTTGAAAATATCTGAATCAATACTTTTAATAAACTTTAACCAGTTGATTCATGTTATATCATTTAAGATCTCCTGAAATCTGAAAGTTTTTTTCATGACTTACCTTGGTTAAGATACATGATGTGAGTATTATTTTTAAACATTTGATTGTTCTAAGATATGTCTGAAAGTAAAATATGTTCAGAGTAATAACCTTGGTCACCGAGAAACCATGTCTAAAGGACTGCGTCATGAAGTGCCATAGTTATCTCTGCTAAGAAAATTTGATGAAAAATATGTGAAAGTTTAAGGCAGAGTAATGGTTAGGTTGCACCGATAAACTGGGTCCTTCATCAAAGAAATGGAGTCAACCTATGTTATGAAGTGCCCTAGTTATCTCTATTCAATGAGAGGCCTGGCAGTTAGTCATACTAAGTGCTTAGGGATACTAGCGTCTAAACAACGTGTATCCTCTAGTTACAAAGTGTGCACTAAACTCGATTGCTATTGAAAAAATTTTGCTATGAAAAAATTGCTATTGCATAAAAGGAGAAATTTAAAAAATAATTGCAACAAAAAAATTGCTGATACCTTAGACAAAATCAGGTGCATTCATGGGTGTTTAACTTCAATACTACTCTTTGTAACTCCTAAAGGAGTCGTTGAAATTAAATGATTAAGATGAAAGGAGGTCAAACTAGATGTTAACATGAAAGCATGATTCATTTTTATTAAAATTTGATTTCAGATATGAGTACAGAAACCTTCTTGAATAAACTTTGAATACATTATGTTTAAACCATGCTGATCAATAAAGGTCCTTTCATAAGCCTATATAATTGAAGACTCTGAAACATCTTTAATTTTGGATTTATGGCATTGGTATCTTTTTGAAAACCTCCTTGAATCATTTGGTCTCTTGGGCCTTCAGTCATATTTCTAGTGCTCAGTCTTACTCTGCTGGATTGTTCATAAATGTCCCTGTGTTTTTGCTGATATTTTCTGATCATTCATCAGCATCCTTCTGGTATAAAGGGAAAGATTAGTCTGATTTCTGCATGCTCTGCTTGATATTCCTTCTTGACTGTCTCTGCTATTTTTTTTTAATTGTCTTGTTTGTCCCTTGTCATACCTTATCCTCACTTAAATTCATCTCACATTTTCAGGGGGAGTAGGGTACATAATTTGCATTGTCTGGCTGATTAGGTTCATTTAGAAAGATGGAGAATATTTTATGACTTCCCCATATCTGTGCATGCTTCGTATTTAATTCTACTGTTTTCCCCAAACTATCATTTCCTTTTTGATGAAGTCAAAGGGGGAGAAAATAGTTTCATATGAAGTCAGATAGAAGTCATGTATTCTCATAGTCTTGCCATCATCAAAAAGGGGGAGATTGTTGTACCCCTGTGATTTTGATGATGTCAAACACTACGAGTCATATGTGCAATGATGTCATATGTGTTGAGTCTGTGCATGATGTCATATGTGTTGATGTTCCATTAATATGGATTGATGATGGTTCATTGTGGTTTGATGATGCTTGGCATTAGCATTGATGCATTACTGCTGATGTTGCATTTGACTGTGATACATGGAGTATGATGATTTCATTGTATATCATGTCATACATTTGCTTCAATGATGATTTCACTGTCTATAGAAGATGTGTGTTAGAAACCTGCAAGAACAAGCTTTGAGGAAAAGTCAAAAGCATAAGTCATGCAGTCAGGAGATGCCTCGACGCAGGGAAGCTATTAGAAGGGATCTCAAGATCTATGCCTCGATGCAGCACTCGCCAAGGAGTCAAGCCCAAGAGAGTGCCTCGATGCAATGAAGCACTGTCTCGACGTAGTTAGACTGCAAGTAGCAGATTGCAGCACATTGCACCGACGCAACACAGAGTGATAGTGTAGTGCCCCAAAATTTATATAAGTAATTTCTAGGTTATTTAATAATTTTTTGGAATTTATAAAGGCCTAAATAAATTATTAGATTAATAAGTTATTATAAGGCCCAATTATGTTAAATAATTAGCCTAGCCTATTCAAGTAAGACTCAAAAGGTTTAAGGACCAAGCCCATTAAGTTTGGCCCATGTTCTAGAAGGTTATTTAGCTTATTCACGGATTTTAAAGGATAAATATCCCTTAATTAGTTAATTATATAGATAAAATGAATAAACGAGTTTTATTAATTTGAAATTCTGCACACGTTGGCTGTAACGGTCTATCGGGCGACCGCCACATGCATGTAACGCATCAGGACTGGACCGTCACACCCTGATAATTCCGTGAGTTGAAGAACTTGCAAAAAGATTGGATCTTTGGGATCCTATCTGCAAGAGACCTAATTAGGAGAACATGTAAGGTTATTAGGGACTCTTAGGGATCAGGTTTTGGCCAACTAAGGACTCTAGAATCGATCTAATCCTCAAACCCTAGCTAAATTTCTATAAATAGAACCCAGTTCTGAACTGAGCGACCCTTACTTTTGGCTCGTGAAGAATCAAGGTAAGGAGATAGAATTTTGGATAAGTTCTTTAGAAGGTTTTGTTTATAATACTTTAGACTAATAGCTCTCCAAATTTCGTGCTAGGAGATCAACCAACCAAGGAGATTGAAGCTTCCAAAGTTGCTGGTCGGACCTTAGCAACCCAGGAAATTGAACGCAAGTTGTGATGTCCCGGACCCTTTTCGGATCCTTCTTCTTGGGTCCCGGATCTGTGTTTTGGGTGAATTTGGCTCCGTTGTGTCCGGAATTATGTTCTGGACATCTTTCATGTTTGGATCCGTGCGATTTGGGTCAGTTCGGAGGCTCGGAACGTGTTCCGCGGCCTTTTCGCGTGTTTTCTGACTCCCACGTGTGTGTGTCTCGGAAACACCTACGGAACCCTGTAGCGGGTGAACCGGGTCGTTCATCTACCCGCGAGTGGTACCGTTGTGATCAGTGCATCGAGAGGATCGAGGAGTGTATTTTTCTATTTTTTGGGATTTTTTTGATTTTCTGGATTTTCTATAAATACCAAACCTTTTTCTTTTCTTTTTCACCTTTTTCTTCTTCTTCTTCCTCCTTCTTCCAACCATTGGAGAGCGCCCTCCCCCTTGCGACCGTTCTTCTTCCCCGGACGATCGAGACACGGCCTCCTTCACTCCGGCAACAGCGTGGCGACGGCGGCGGTGGCGAGGCTGTCCCGGTGGTGGCCTTCTCGCGGCGGGAGGCGGGGCGCGTGGTATTCTGAAAGCTTCTTCCTTGACTTCGGCGATGATTCGGCGGAGCATTCGCTCCATTGAGGTAGGGGGATGAATCCCTATGCTCATCCCATCATCCCCCGTGATTTGTAGGCCGAATGGGAGCCGAGATGGGTGTGTTTGAGCGGTTTAGGGTAAAATCATGTTTTGGGGAGAGTTCGCCCGATCTATGGATTTGAGCCGCGATTCGACGTTTTGATGGCCTAGAATCATGCTAGGGGTCCCCAGGGGTCTTCCCCTTTGATTCCCCCCTCTCCTATGGAGGTATGGGGGCGTGGTTAGATTGTTGGGCGTCTCCCGCCGTTTCACCCTCGGGCGGGTGTGACGGTCCTTCCAGTGACCGTCACACTGTGTAACGTGCCTGGATGGGTGCGTTACAGCCCTGAGTGTAGCCAGTGGGGTCTGTGGGCTATGACGGTCCCACGATAGACAGCCACGGTGCTATGACACACCTAGGTTGGACCGTCAGGCTGCGTTCGACCGTTGGCTGCCGACCGTTGGTTTTTGACCGTTGGGGGTCAAGGCCCGTGACGCACTTGGCTTGGCGCGTCACAGCCTTGTGACACCCCTGGGTGGATGCATCAGAGCAGGCGAACCCACCTCCCCTGACGCACCAGGGTTGGTCCGTCAGGTGCTGTGACGCCCCTAGGTGGGTGCGTCAGAGCCCATTTTCCCCTTGACTTGTGACGCTCCAGGGTTGGACCGTCAGAGCCTTGTGACGCTCCAGTGTAGGCACGTCACAGCCTGTGACGGCCCAAGGGTGGACCGTCAGGCTCTGTGCTACACCGTGTATGTGCGGTCCCGTTTCTTTGGCAGTGGTTTCCGTGAGTTAGTCCTTACTGTCAGTGACCTGTCCACTAGTCGTAGCTTCCTGCGCACGCGGGTGCGGACCCACCTGGGAGTGGTGGAGAGCGAGACCCAGTGAGAGGTAGTTTTTAGGCTGGTTACCGTAGGGCCCCTTGCCTTTTCCACCAGAGTCCGGTGGGGGGGAAAACTAGCTAGAGGACCCGACCTAGAGCAGATGGTCTGTGTATGCACACGTAGTTGGGGGCTTAAGACACGCGCTGACGAGCGTGACCCCAGCTAGTCCTTGTTGTGGTACTTGTTGCGTGTCTGAGTCTCACGCCTGGGGCGTTGTAGTTAGACACTTGTGACGTGGTGTAAGACGTCGGGGGACGCTTCCGGTCGTTCTTCTAGTGGGTAGTGCTCCTGTTCGCTGGCAGGTGTGGACTCGAGTTTCGTTGGACCGAGGTTCAGTAGTACGGTACTGTTAGAGTAGATGGCTTTTCCGTTTAGTTACTTTAACTTGTTGGTTATACCGTACTCCTGTTAGGTAGGGTTTCTTTTCTACTTTTTTGCTTCCTGCCTTATTTTCCGCGCGAGGTGGGGATTCGCGGGATCCCTACTGGGCCAATGAAATGAGGCTCACCCCTGCTTTTCAGGTGAGGCGGGGTCTTTGAGAGGTGCGGCCGAGTTCCAGCGTGGTTCTTCTAACCAGGGTTAGCCGCCAGTCTGCCAGAGTCGGGGGGTGCCCCGTGTAGTTGTATGTCGGAGGATGCCCCGTGTTGTTGTACTTTCCTTTCTGTTGACTGTACTTTTATTTGGACATGAGACTCTGTGGACCTTGTAGCAGTTTATTTTATTTATATTATGCTGTGCATTTTATTTTAGAGCATTGTGCTATCTCTGCGGTCGTTTCAGCTTCTCTTGTACTCTCACTCCATCCCTCTTTACCCTTCCGAGTCTTCGGGCTCGTGGGTTGACGGGCCGAGATTCGAGACGCTCCGGTTCCTTTCCGGTACTCGGATCCCGGGGTCGTCATAGCTGGTATCAGAGCGTAGGTTGTGGGGGTATATCAGAACTTGAAACGAATTATGGTGGTCCAGAAGGTCCATGAATGTCCTGTACAGTCGGTGACTGGCTTAGGGTCGTGGGTGTGTTATTGATTTGTGGTTGTTTTCCTTGATGCCAGGTGTGTTATGGCACCACGGAGGAGGGCTCGTCCCCAGCAGGGAGAGTCTAGTGGTGGTCCGGAGGAGCAGAGCAGGGCTTCAGTTTCCGAGGGTGTAGCTGGAGGTGCGAGAGCTCCAGGGATGGACGATTTCTCTCGAGGTATGTTTGAGTATGTGCTTCAGCGGCAGCCGGGAGGTCAGCAGCAGGGAGATCACCAGCAGCAGGGCGGTGACGCTGGTGAGGACCGAGCTCGTGGTGGTCATAGTCGTGTGCTGAAGGAGTTCTTACTGTTCCAGCCTCCTTCCTTTAGTGGGCAGCCAGATCCTGAGGTGGCCAGAGAGTGGCTGGATGATGTGCGGCGGATTTTTAGTGCGATAGAGTGTCCCGAGGAGGAGCAAGTAGCGTTGGCTACTCATCGTCTTCAGGGGGCGGCCCGTACTTGGTGGACGTCAGAGTGGGGTTCAGTGTTCCAGTCCCGTCCTCTACGACAGATTACGTGGCAGGAGTTCATCACGGCTTTCGAGCGTGGTTTCTGCCCATCCTTTGTCAGGTCGCAGAGGTTGCTTGAGTTTAAGGAGCTGACTCAGGGTGACATGACGGTGATATAGTACTGTGCCAGGTTTATTGAGTTGGGCCGTTATGCTCCTCATATTGTGGCAGATAAGGAGGTGAAGACTGATCAGTTTGTGGGTGGCCTGAGGCTAGAGTTGAGGCATCATCTTCTTGCGTCAGGTTTGACCACGTTGAATGCGGCATGTAAGGCAGCATCGGCGCTGGAGAGAGACTTGCAGAAGGTTCGAGGGCAGGGCAGTGCCAGTCAGGTGCAGGCAGATTTCAGCCAGCCAGTGGGAATGCAGCAGCAGAGTACCATCCAGCTCTTAGCAGGTGGATCAGTGGCGGCGTAGTCTGTGGCCCCTGCGCCAGGGTCGTCGTCCTTTAGATCGAAGCTTAAGAAGTTGCTTAAGGAAGTTGGTTTTAGTAACAGGCGTCAGGATCGTAAGGAGTCGAAGCAGGAGTCGATGGACAGTGTTCAGCAGCCAGTGGCTTTTCAGCGTCAGGGTTTGACGACCGGTTCACAGAGCGGTTGTCCTAGGTGTGGTGGTTCTCATCCGGGTAGACCGTGTTCAGCACCAGTGATTTGCTTTAGGTGTGATCAGCCAGGGCACATGGAACATGACTATCCGCAGAGACCGAGCCAGCCGCACGAGTTTCGACAACAGCAACAGCAACAGTTTCAGCCCCAACAGTTGTCATCACAGCCGCAACAGTACTAGCAGCAGGGACAGTTTCCTCAGTTGTCACGGTCAGCTACTGTGGGGAGGCAGAGATCCCGAGGCAGAGTGACTCACATGACCAGGGTAGAGGCTGAGGCGTCGCATTTGGTGGAAGGTACTCTTTCGATTTTGGGTTGTGCGGCTCGTGTTTTGTTTGATTCAGGTGCTTCTCATTCGTTCATCTCGGAGGATTTTGCTCAGAGTGTGGAGGGCCCAGTGACCGAGGTGTCCTGTGACTTGGTAGTAGAGTTGCCTACCGGTGACTTCATGATCACCCTGTACTGCTTTGAGAAGGTACATGTGTGGGTGGAAGGGCGAAACTTACCGGTTAGACTCTACGCGTTACCGCTTCAGGACTTCGATGTGATTTTGGGCATGGATTGGCTCGAGGCTCATCATGCCTTGGTGGATTGCGGCTCGAAGAAGGTCTACTTCTGACAACTTCGTGGACCCACCTTCTATTTTCAAGGTATTCGGTCTTCCTCTTCCCTCTTGCTTATTTCGGCTATCCGTGCGCGTCGTTTGCTTGATGCGAGTTGTCAGGGCTTTCTCGCATCCGTGGTTTTGAGTGATCGACAATGTCCTGAGGTAGAGGACATTCCTGTCGTGTACGAATTTCTCGATGTTTTTCCCGAGGAGCTACCAGGGTTGCCACCACAGCGAGAGATTGATTTTGTGATTGAGGTGGTGTCGGGTGCGGCGCCTATGTCGAAGGCCCCGTATAGGATGGCGCCCGCAGAGTTGCGAGAGCTGAAGGCGCAGTTGCAGGAGTTGCTGGCCAAGGGGTATATTCATCCTAGCTTCTCTCGTTGGGGTGCGTCGATGTTGTTTGTGAAGAATAAGGATGGTAGTTTGAGGCTGTGCATCGACTACCGCCAGTTGAACTAGGCGACTGTTAAGAACAAGTATCCGTTACCTCGGATTGATGACTTGTTCGATCAGCTTCAGTCGGCCCGGGTGTTTTCGAGGATCGATTTGAGATCGGGCTATTACCAGCTGCGGATTCGAGAGTCGGACATGGGGAAGACAGCGTTTCGGTCGAGGTATGGGCATTAAGAGTTCTTGGTGATGCCATTTGGGCTCACCAACGCCCCCGCAGCGTTCATGGATTTGATGCATAGGGTGTTCCGTCCATACCTAGACCAGTTCGTGGTCGTGTTTGTGGACGACATCCTTGTGTATTCGCGGTCTGCTAAGGAGCATGTGCATCATTTGAGAGTGGTGTTGCAGACCCTTCGTGATCACCAGTTGTATGCCAAGCTCAGCAAGTGTGAGTTTTAGCTTCGTAAGGTGCACTTTTTGGGGCACGTGATTTCTGGTGATGGCATTTCCGTGGACCCGGCTAAGGTCGAGGCTATGGTACAGTGGCCGAGGCCGAGTTCTGTCATAGAGATTCGGAGTTTCTTGGGTCTCGTAGGCTATTATCGGAGGTTCATCCAGCTTTTTTCTCGTATTATGGCCCCGATGACCAGCCTTACGCGGAAGGATGTGCCGTTCGTCTGGACGGAGGAGTGTGAGCAGAGCTTCATGGAGCTGAAGAAATTGCTCACGACTGCTCCAGTGTTGGTGTTGCCTTCGGGATCGGGAGGCTTTGTGGTGTGTACAGACGCTTCCGGGGTAGGTTTGGGTGCCGTGCTGATGCAGCACGGTGGAGTTGTGGCATATGCATCCCGGCAGTTGAAGCCACATGAAGAGAACTACCCTACTCATGATCTTGAGTTGGCGGTGGTGATTTTCGCTCTGAAGATCTGGAGGCACTATCTGTATGGTGAGAAGTTTGAGATGTTCACTGACCATCAGAGTTTGAGGTACGTGTTTACCCAGAAGGATCTTAACCTCAGGCAAAGGAGGTTGATGGAGTACATGAAGGATTATGATTTTACTCTGTCTTATCAGCCTGGCATGATGAATGTCATGGCTGATGCTCTTAGTAGGAGAGTAACGGTCAGTCAGATGTTGTTGAGGAAGTGGAGGCTTTGGGAGCAGGTTCCAACCATGACTTTTAGGCTCAAGGTCACTCGGGACTAGGGTTCAGCTGTCCTTGCGAGTCTGACTGTCACGCCCGCGATGCGTCGACAAGTGACTGAGGCTCAGCCAGCAGACCCCGAGCTACCTCGTATTCTGTCGATGGCCGAGGTGGAGCTTGGTGAGGATGGAGTTGTGAGGTTCAGAGGTAGGTTATACGTGCCAGCCGAGGAGCAGGTACAGCATACTGTATTGCGCGAGGCTCATGAGAGTCGGTATGCCGTGCACCCCAGATCGGCTAAGATGTACCAGAACCTGAAGAGGCAATTTTGGTGGCCTGGCATGAAGAGAGACGTGGCGGAATTTGTGGCCAGGTGTTTGACCTGTCAGCAGGTGAAGGCTTAGCACCAGCGACCAGGAGGCACACTTCAGCCCTTGGATGTTCCTGCGTGGAAGTGGGACCACGTGACCACTGATTTCATGGTTGGGTTACCGAGGACGTCCAACAGGGAGGATAGTATCTGGTTGCTAGTGGATAGACTGACGAAGACGGCGCGGGTGCTGTCGGTCAAGGTCAGTTGAAGCGTGCATCGTTTGGCTCGTTTGTACGTGGAGCGAATTGTTCTGTTGCATGGAGTTCCCATCTCCATTGTGTCCGATCGTGATCCCCGTTTCACTTCTGGATTCTGGAGGAGCTTCCAGAAGGCTCTAGGCACCGAGTTGGCATTCAGCTCGGCCTATCATCCTCAGTCGGACGGTCAGTCTGAGCGGACCATCCAGACTCTGGAGGACATGTTGCGAGCGTGTTGCTTAGAATGGCAGGGGAGTTGGACCCACCATCTGCCATTAGTGGAGTTTGCCTATAACAACAGCTATCATTCGAGCATTGGTATGGCTCCCTATGAGGCGTTGTACGGGTGACCTTTTCGGACTCCGCTTGATTGGTTCGAGGTGGGCGAGCGTGCCTTGACCGGACCAGATTTGGTGCAGCAGTGTGTTAAGGTGGTGCATCTGGTTCGACAGAGGATGTTGGCAGCTCAGAGCCGACAGAAGAGTTATGCTGATCGGAGGAGGCGACCTCTCAGCTTTGCTGTGGGAGACCGAGTTTTCTTGAGAGTTTCTCCCATGAAGGGTGGGATGCATTTTGGTAGGCGCGGGAAGCTGAGTCCCCGCTACATTGGTCCCTTTCCCATCGTCGAGCGTGTTGGGGAAGTTGCTTATCGGTTGCAGCTACCTCCGGAGCTTTCCGCCGTGCATGATGCGTTCCACATGTTGATGCTTCGGAAGTATATGCCCGATGATTTCCATGTTCTCGAGGATGCCATTTGGCCTGAGGTGACCCTAGATCTGTCCCTTCCAGAGTTCCCTGTTCACATTGAGGATCGGCGAGAGCAGCGCCTGCGGAACAAGGTTATTCCTCTAGTTAATGTGGTCTGGCAACGTCATTCTGGTGGCAAGGCATCTTGGGAGCGTGAGGATGAGATGCGGGAGCTATATCCTCATTTGTTTGTATGAGTCTTTCCACCGTTCTTGTGCCTTATTCTCGAATTTCAAGGATGAAATTTGTTTAAGGGGGGAGGGCTGTGATGTCTCGGACCCTTTTCGGATCCTTCTTCTTGGGTCCCGGATCTGTGTTTTGGGTGAATTTGGCTCCGTTATGTCCGGAATTATGTTCTAGACATCTTTCGTGTTTGGATCCGTGCGATTCGGGTCAGTTCGGAGGCTCGGAACATGTTCCGTGGCCTTTCCGTGTGTTTTCCGACTCCCGCGTGTGTGTGTCTCGGAAACACCTACGGAACCCTGTAGCGGGTGAACTGGGTCGTTCATCTACCCGCGAGTGGTACCGTTGCGATCAGCGCGACCAGAGGATCGAGAAGGTGTATTTTTCTATTTTTTGGAATTTTTTTGATTTTCCAGATTTTTTATAAATACCAAACCTTTTCCTTTTCTTTTTCACCTTTTTCTTCTTCTTCTTCCTCCTTCTTCCAACCGTTGGAGTGCGCCCTCTCCCTCGCGACCGTTCTTCTTCCCCGGACGACCGAGACGTGGCCTCCTTCACTCAGGCAACGGCGTGGCGGCGGCGGTGGTGGCGGCGAGGCGGTCCCGGTGGTGGCCTTCTCGCGGCGGGAGGTGGGGCGCGTGGCATTCTAAAAGCTTCTTCCTTGACTTCGGCAGTGATTCGGCGGAGCATTCGCTCCATTGAGGTAGGGGGATGAATCCCTATGCTCATCCCGTCATCCCCCGCGATTTGTAGGTCGAATGGGAGCCGAGAGGGGTGTGTTTGAGCGGTTTAGGGTAAAATCATGTTTTGGGGAGAGTTCGCCCGATCTATGGATTTGAGTCGCGATTCGGCATTTTGATGGCCTAGAATCATGCTAGGGGTCCCCAGGGGTCTTCACCTTTGATTCCCCCCTCTCCTATGGAGGTATGGGGGCGTGGTTAGATTGTTGGGCGTTTCTTGCCGTTTCGCCCTCGGGCGGGTGTGACGGTCCTTCCAATGACCGTCACACTGTGTAACGCACCTGGATGGGTGTGTTACAGCCCTGAGTGCAGCCAGTGGGGTCTGTGGGTTGTGACGGTCCCATGATAGACCGCCACGGTGCTGTGACGCACCTAGGTTGGACCTTCAGGCTGCGTTCGACCGTTGGCTGCCGATCGTTGATTTTTAACCGTTGGGGGTCAAGGCCCGTGACGCACCTGGCTTGACGCATCACAGCCTTGTGACGTCCCTGGGTGGGTGCATCAGAGCAGGCGAACCCACCTCCCCTGACGCACCAAGGTTAGTCCGTCAGGTGCTGTGACGCCCCTAGGTGGGTGCGTCAGAGCCCGTTTTCCCCTTGGCTTGTGACGCTCCAGGGTTGGACCGTCAGAGCCTTGTGACGCTCCAGTGTAGGCGCGTCACAGCCTGTGACGGCCCAAGGGTGAACCGTCAGGCTCTGTGCTGCACCGTGTATGTGCGGTCCCGTTTCTTTGGCGGTGGTTTCCGTGAGTTAGTCCTTACTGTCAGTGCCCTGTCCAATAGTCGTAGCTTCCTATGCACGCGGGTGCGGACCCACCTGGGTGTGGTGAAGAGCGAGACCCAGTGAGAGGCAGTTTTTAGGCTGGTTACCGTAGGGCCCCTTGCCTTTTCCACCAGAGTCCGGTGGGGGGGAAAACCAGCTAGAGGACCCAACCTAGAGCAGATGGTCTGTGTGTGCACACGTAGTTGGGGGCTTAGGACACGCGCTGACGAGCGTGACCCCAGCTAGTCCTTGTTGTGGTACTTATTGTGTGTCTGAGTCTCACGCCTGGGGCGTTGTAGCTAGACACTTGTGACGCAGTGTAAGACGTCAGGGGACACTTCCAGTTGTTCTTCTAGTGGGTAGTGCTCCTGTTCGCTGGCAGGTGTGGACTCGAGTTTCGTTGGACCGAGGTTCAGTAGTACGGTACTGTTAGAGTAGACGGCTTTTCCGTTTAGTTACTTTAGCTTGTTGGTTCTACCGTACTCCTGTTAGGTAGGGTTGCTTTTCTGCTTTCTTGCTTCCTACCTTGTTTTCCGCACAGGTGGGGATTCGCGGGATCCCTACTGGGCCAATGAAATGAGGCTCACCCCTGCTTTTCTGGTGAGACTGGGTCTTCAAGAGGTGCGGCCGAGTTCCAGCGTGGTTCTTCTAGCCAGGGATAGTCGCCAGTCTGCCAGAGCTGGGGGTGCCCCGTGTAGTTGTACGCCAGGGGATGCCCCGTGTTGTTGTACTTTCCTTTCTGTTGACTGTACTTTTATTTGGACATGAGACTCTGTGGACCTTGTAGCAGTTTATTTTATTTATATTATGCTGTGCATTTTATTTTAGAGCATTGTGCTATCTCTGCGGTCGTTTCAGCTTCTTTTGTACTCCCACACCATCCCTTTTTACCCTTCCGAGTCTTTGGGCTCGTGGGTTGACGGGCCGAGATTCGAGACGCGCCGGTTCCTTTCCGGTACTCGGATCCCGGGGTCGTCACATAAGTCCTCTGAAGATCAGGAGATTTGGACATCTAAATGAGGTAATTAGAGTTCGATTATTTAGAACTTTTTGTTCCCCGTAGTTTCATCTTCTTACCCTCAAAATTTCACGTCCTCAGGTCAAGAGGCTGAGGAGCTAGAGCAGCATGAAGTTACTGGAAACTCATTGGAAAGGGAGAACTAGGGCGTGTCTTGAAGACCCAAATTAGAAGTTTAAAGCCTAGTTAAGCGGTAGGTCATCTCATGATTGGCAAAAACATCTTGTTAGGGATAAAAGCCCTCTGATTTGACTTGATTTCATGCACTATAGATCATGGATTTCATGTTTTAGTAGAGTCATGCATACATGTGTATTCTTAGCCCTAACTAAGTTAAAAGGAACTTTCTTGTCAAATTCACAGAAAACCCATGCATGCTATTAGTTTAGCCTTCATTTTATCATGTGGAAGTTTATACATGATTTCCAGACCTGATGTAAGTTGAAACCTTAGATCTTTTTATCTATTGTTGTCAGCAGAAGCTCTGACGGATTAAGGTAGGACCGTCACAACACTGTAACGGTCTTACGATAAGCCGTCACACCCTCTGTTGTATTCAAAGCTCTCTATGGAATCTGACGCACCATAACTGGAGCGTTATATAACTCTGACGGTCCCACGATAAACCATTACATCAGTGTAACGCGCTTATACTAGACCGTCAGAATGCTTTGTTCAGGCAATTCAAGACAGAATTGAAGAACAGTCACATTAACTTATAAATATGCCTAGTTATCTAAGTTTATGACCTGTTAGAATGACTTTAAGTTTATCTACTAATTCATAATAGGAATTGCATGATCTTGAGTTATTTTAAAGCATATGTTAATTTTATTGACTAACTTTATAGTTTTGTATTTAAATCATGATTTTTCCAATGTTGTATTGACGGAGTTTTATTTTGGTTTCACATTGCTACACATTCTCTCTCTATCAATAGAGTCATTTTCTTTAAGTACATGGCGCATATTCCGGTATGTTGTCCATTAGTTCACACTTTACACTATAGGAACATTATTCTTGGACATGAGGACCTCTCTATTGGATATTCCTTCCAATAGACTAGGAAATCTTGTTTCAAGGCCTCCGTAATTCTCCGCGAGCTTGGGATTCCCACTAGGATGCCGAGTTGGTTGTACCATTAAAACCCAATTGATTAGAAAGTATTATCGATGGTTTCTAGTTTTTGGATATGTAACGGATCAAGGTTGGACCGTCAGGCTCATCTAATGGCCCAATAAACGACCGTCACATATATTGAGTCCATCTTTATTTCTTTCGGATTCAGACCATTGTAACGGCCCAATACTGGAGCGTCACGTTCTGTAACGGCCCAGTACAAGACCGTCATAGTTCTATATTTTGTTAACCCAAGGTTTGACCCACAGGTTGATATTCTAAGGTTCCTAGATGGATTGATAATGGTCTAGGACTTACCAAATTGATTCAAGATACCTCATTTAATTTATGGAAAGTAAGAAATGTACCGTTATACTGTCGATTTATTTCCATGAGCATAACATAGTATAAGTCATTCTTGATCTTTCATTCATTGATTATTATTATTATTAAATTGAAGCGTTCATTCATTGATTATTATTATCATGAGCTTATTGAACTTATTACATTCTTGGTCATACTTTATTGTTACATGCGTGAAGTAGCATGATTTATACTTGAAGATGCGATCGAGCACTGATTGTGTTCAAGGGCTCTATGCTAGTCTCCTCGGCTGATTATCATAAACATACTATTATAAACCATGGGGTATGATGCTACTGGCGTCGCATTGCTCTGGGAGCACTTTCTTTATAAATAAGTGAAAATCCACGGCACGACATGACATTCTTGTACATGACTTTCTTGCTTGATATTCCACAGAAATTCATGAAGTACTTGCTCATAAGCAAAAGGTACTAGAGTGATGATTATGTGGCTTGCTAGTACATTCTCGATACATTCTTGTTTATGAAAGGCCAATATCATGTTCCTGTTACGTTCTTGCTAGTTCATTCTTGCTAGTTCATTCTTGCTCTCATTCTATCTTACATGATCGTTTTGTTACTTGGGTTACTCGCGTGATTGATCGCATTTCGCATGATTTTACCTTATTCTTTAGAGCTAAAAATGTTGATTACTTTAATAGTGCTAATCATGTTGATGCGAAGATACCTACTGGGCAAGTGTGCTTATTACCTATTCCCAATCTTTTTCAGGAAATGAAAGTGATTCGAATTCGAATTTGGGTTATACAAGTAGCGGGTCCGAGAGCGAATGAAAGTGTTGTCAAGATGAGAGTGAAGACTTAGGAAAGTCTATATTGTTTAGATCGAGTCTTTGTATTTTCTTATTTCTTGAGTATAGTGGAATGGAAAAGGTATGAAAAGGTTATTGTACTTGAATACTCGATTATCAATGAAATAAAGTTGGAGTTTGATTAATTATTATGCGATTGCATTCTTATGTGTGATTGCCTTGCGCTCTGATCATTCTTGCTTGCAAGGGGCTTACCATGCTAGCTGTTCGCGTTCCTCGAGCGAGTCATCCTCTATAATAAAGGCTCGGGGCGTGACAGATAGGTCGATACAGCAAGGCCAACAGCCAGCATGCGCAAAGCGACATGTCGGAGCAATCAACCACTGCACCGGCGCATACAGGCCATGTCTCGATACAGCAGAACTCGAAGAATGAGATTCCAAGCTTCTGCCTCAATGCAATGAAGCCATGCCTCGACACAGTGAAGCCTTTCAAGGAAGATTCTAGTGTTTTTGCTCCAACGCATCAAGTGCTGCATAGCTGATGCCTTGATGCATTCAAGATAGGAAGGTCTGAGCACCTATTGGACAAGAGGACTTAGTGAACAAAAGGAAATATAGAAAGGTCTGAGCACCCAAAGGAAAGGTCAAAGCATCAAGCTGATGCCTCGATGCAGTAAACCAAAAGGATCTGAGCATGCAAAGGGAAGGTCGATGCAGCTAGCCAAGGTTACCTGAACACTCAATGATTTGACGAAGCAGCTGCAAGGTTTGTATGGGGTGACACGTCGAAGCATCAAGCCAGTGCCTCGATGCACCTGGAGTTGGCATAACTATGGATCTGGAGAATTCACAAGCCATAAACAGTCCTGATAAATCAAATTCAAGACTAAGCTTCAGCAGCCATTCTCTAAAGATAGAGTAACGACAGAAGCAAGGTTTTGCAACCCATAACCGTTCAATTGAATAGAAACAGAAGGTAAGCAGCTACACTCAAGTGACAGAAGCGAACACTTAGCAGGCAAACATTTTGATCTCGAACTAAAGCAGTGATACACCTTCATACTACCTCGACCTGACAGTCTAGTGCACTGAAGCAGTGAAGCATTTTCAAGGCACGTGATCACTTAACCTCTTCATGTGCGATTAAAGATTTACACTTAACACCTCATATGCAACTCTGGTATTATCATCACGTGAGACTCCTTTGGCGTGAAGGGGACAGCCCACGTGGCGAAACCTTATGGAGAGCTCAGTGATTGGAGGAATATTCTATTCCACGTATGGGGCTCTGATTTGCTGGCTGACTTACACATACCGATATCCTGTTCTATATATTGAAAGTGCCTCAATCAGAAGAGATAGTGCAGAGGCTACCCTTGTGCAAAGAAGAGCGAAGAGAGAAGCCACGAAAGAGAGGAAAGGAGAGCTAGCAGAAGAAGAAGAAAAAGAGAGCTTGAGTCTGAGTAGAGAAGAAGAAAAGAGAGAAGAGAAGAGAAAAAGAAGAAGAGAGAGATCGAGATTGAAGCAGTCGGTTCCACATTGAAGATCTGTGTTCGTCAGTTCTTGGATCAGATCTAGAACAATCTTACTCCTGCCTGAGTTATATTTGTTTTGGATTTTCTGACAGTTCTATTTTTTGTTGTTTTCATTTTCCATTTCCTCAGTGTTTTCCGGTTCGCAGTTTTGGGATCGGGGTTCCTCTTGTGCGAACAGGAGAAGGGAGACTTGCTCTCCGGTTGTGAGTGATGGGGTGTCACTCACGGGTTCCTCCTCAAGATTCAGGAGAAGGGAGATTTATCTCCAGTCGCCCTCTGTGGATTCAGAGGAAGGGAGACTGGTGTCTCTGGTTGTGAGTGACGGGGTGTCACTCACGGTGTTCCCTCTGTGGTCTCAGAGGAATGGAGGTTGTCCTCCGGTTCTAGTTCTGCGGGTGGCGGAGCTAGGGGGCTGATTCTGTGGGTTGTAGAATCTGGTTGAGGGATTTGTCTCCCTCGGATATCAAGCTGTGTGACAACACTTTGTTACAGATTGAGTCTGCTTGGTTTCTTACGTGTGCAAGTGGAATCCTCACTCGGTGTGAGCGAGGGGTAGACGTAGTTTGACTCTGAGTCGAGCCAAACCACCTAAAAATCTGGGTGTTTATATGTGTGATTGTGCTTGTGATTCCCTGTGTTTTGCTACTGCTCCTTCGAACAGTTGTGTGCGCGCTGTGAGGAAATCCATTTTACCAACCCTGTGCGTTAAGTGCTTGATGATATTAGTGTATCACCGTCTCATCCCTGCATAGATCGCTTCTATGTGTTGAGTGTCTACTATTATTTTGGCTTCATCCATGGAAGGTTTTAACAGACCCTGGTACTGAGAGTGTGCTTCGACCCTTCCATTTCAGAATTGATATCAAGTGTTCTTTTGAGTCCAAAGTATTTTTCAGAGTGCGTTTTTAATTTCCCTTTGACAGGATCTATTCATCCCCCCTTCTAGATCCTATCAGTATCTCTGCTATCTAGTAGTCTCAGGGTGTCCAACACCCCCCGCCGGCCAGCAACTCCCTCTCTCTCTCTTGTTCTCTTCTCTCCCTCTCCTTCTAGTTCGCCGTCTGGCCTCCCTCTTTCTCTTCCCCTCTTCACACCTCTCTCATCTCTGCTCTCCCCCTCTCTCGTTTTCTTTCTCCTGCCCTTCTCCTCACCGTAGCCCTCTCTCTCTCTCTCTCTCTTTCTCTCTTCTCCCCCTCTCCTTCTAGTTCTCTCTTCTCCTCTCCCTCTCCCTCTTATTTTCTCTACTCGTCTCACTCCCTTTCTCTCCACTGTCGACCGCACCACACACCACCCCTCCCCCTTTCACTCCCTCTTTCTCTTCTCTGCTCTCCCTTTCCCTCTCGTTCTCTCCTCTCTCTCCCTCTTGCTCTCGTTCTCTGTTCTCCAACCTCCCCCTCTGTAGCCGATCTCTCCCTCTCCCTCCAGCTCTCTTCTCTTCTCCCTCTCACTCCCTATCTCCCTCTTCTCACGCACACACACTTCCCCACCGTTATTCCATTTCAATTCATTTTTTTCCTTTTTTTATTTTATTAACTCCCCCTCCCCCTCTATCTCTTTCTCTCTCTACATCTCTCTCTACTGTCTCTCCCTCCCTTCTATCCTTCGTCCCTCCAAAGATGGCGCAAGATGGGCGTCCTCGGCTCCGGGTTGTGTAATACTCTGTATCTTTCTGATCAGAATCCGAGTGTTTTCGGAGCACTTTTGTAGGTCTCGAGTTGAGTTTGGCCTTTGAATCTATTTTTCAGGCTATTTTATCTCCGGATCCCCGTGGAGGGTGAACTGTTGATATTTCAGACTCCGGGACGCTGCAGGTGCGTTGTGCTCTTTCCGAGGATCGCGTGGGAAATTTTTCCTCATTTTTCTATTTTTTCAGAATTTTGAGCTCCAGAATATTTCCAGAATATTTTATTTTTTAATTTTTTTTAAAACCCTCACCCTCTCTCTCCCTTACTCACGTTCTCACTCTCTCTCTTGTTCTCTCTCTTCTCTTCCCCTCTGCTCCGACGGCCGACAGAGGAGGTGTGGGGATGACGTGGAGACGACGTGGAGGCGACTTGGAGCATGGATGGGGCGTGGATCGAGGCGTGGCGTGGCACGATCCCATTCGTGGATTCGAAGCGTTGGCGTGGGTTCGTGTGGTGTTCTCAGCGTGGAAATGGCATTTTCGGGGTGGTAGATCATCGGTGGAGGTAGGGGGATGGATTTTCTACCCTTGTCTTGTATTCTCTCACGATTTCATGCCAAACTGAGCGAATTTGAGCGGGTTTTCCCATTTTATGGCAAAAAGCATGTTATGGGGGTGTGAGATGAATTCGCCGTTCCAGGTGATATTTTTCGATTCTAATGATAGAACTCAAACCCCTGGAATGCCGGGATGCGATTCCCGTCAATTTGGTTCCATTTGCTCGCGATTTGGGGCCGCTATGAGGCCGAATGTCCATGTGGGTCATTTTGGGTCGATTTGAGGAAATCACCCATTTCTTTGTCATTTTGTGGGTTTTTGGATTCCTTCTGGCTTGTGAAAGGCTTGTATTGGGTTTGTGATTGTTTTCCCATCATTTTGGGATGATTAGGGCGTGGAACAATCGAGTTTTGTGTGGTTTTATGATTTTCAGACCGGAGGTAGGTCGCGGTCGGTCCAGTGACCGCGTTCTGCTCTCAGTCGAGATAGCAGTCCAATGGGAACCGCGTTCTGTTTTTATGCTTTGTAGGTAAGGTGGTTGATGTCGTGGTCTTGCGACAATCGCTACCTTAGAGTAGCAGCTGGGTTGAAACTGCAACTTTGGAAACCCCCGATGATAGCGGTCGATTGACAACCGCTACCAGCGTACCGTGTGACTCCCATTTGATAGCGGTCTTTGGAGAACCGCTACCTCATGATAGCGGTCATCTTGCAACCGCATTTTGGGTGGCGTCTGATAGAGTCGGTGGTGCTCTGATATAGATCCAGAGGGGGGGGTGAATAGATCTTTCTATAAAAACTATCCAATCAAAAGATTTGCTCACTAAGAATGAAACTTGTGCATACACCACGGTTCGAATGCTCAACACGCACTGCACACCAAGCGGAAGATGTGCTAACAAGTAAGAACAACTTTCGAGCACTTGGTGTGTGGAAACGTATGCAGAACAAAAGGAGAAAACCTTACGCCAGATGACATTGGTTGACACCCAAATAAGCTCATGATGCAAGGACTTCGATCTAAAACAAACCTGTGAAGGGAAGGAAGAAAACAAGGAGCAAACCCACGAATCAATCCACTACACACTGGATTTTTTAGGTGGTTCGATCTCAAACCAGTGATCTACGTCCACCCCTCACTCAACCCGAGTGAGGCTTCCCTTGCACCAAGCAAGAAGCAGACTCAGTCTGCAAAATAATCGCTGCCTAACAGCTTGAACTCTGAGGGAGACCAATCCCTCAACCTGGTCTTGCTTCCCACAAGACCAGCACCCTAGCTCTGCTACACATAGAACTAGAACTGGAGGATGACCTCCCTTCCTCTGAGTCCTCAGAGGGAACCGTGAGTGACATCCTCTAGTCTCCCTTCTTCCTTCTCCTTTTTGCATAGGAGGAACCGCAAGTAACACCCCATTGCTCACCAACCAGAGGACATGTCCTCTCTTCCTTTGACCAACAGAGGGAATTACCGGAGATTGCTCTCCCTTCTCCTGAACACCAGGAGGAATCTCGAACTCCAAACAGAGTACGGAAAGACGCTAAGGAAATTGGAAAAGAACAAACGAAAACCAAAAGGAAAAATGAAAATAGATATAGCTCTGAGGAGCACAATGACTCTGGATTTGATCCACGAGTCAATACATGAATAGATCTTCAATATTAGCACTGGCTACACTGGATATGGATATGACGAACTGGGTCTGCTGGATTTGAGAAGGCGGGCTCTCACTCTTTCTGCTTCTCTCTCGAACTCTTATAGTCTCTCACTCTTTTTGCTTCTCTCTTTCTCCTTCTCTCTTGAACTCTCACAGTCTCTCTTTTCTTCTTCTTATTCTTCTCTTCAAACTCTCTCTTTTCCTTTGAACTCTCCTCACTGATTTTTCTCTTTGGCTCTCTCTTCTTTTTCTTCTCTTTTTATGATGGCCTCTCTCAACGTCAGTAATGGCAGCAGCTTCAACCCCTATCTATTTAGAGGATGGGGCGGCTTTATATAGAACAGAGCCTCCGGAAATGGATGAGGTAAATACCTAGCAAAATATCATTGGTCCAGCTGGCTATAGAATATTCTTCCTCTGAAAACCTCTAAAAAAGTGTGTCAAATCTTCTCAGATCATGTGCCACTTTATCGCTAGAGCGAGCTACTCAATCGGGTCCGATTTTAAGTTAATAACCTGGAGTTCGGATCTTCAGACTTGTTAGCGTATGAACATCTGCATCGACTTGATTACTTAGGCTTGCATTTATGCATCGACCTGAGTGTTGTTTAGTTGATACTAATGCACCGAGGTAGTGTCTTAGACTTAGCTTCTTTGACCATTACAGTGTCGAGGCAGTACTCAGCTGCATCAACCTGATCGAGGTGAATATTCAAGATGCATTGACCTGATGCATGTGTAGATGTAGGGTGCATCGACCTTTCTATTCTCAACATACAAACACGGACTTCAATTCTTAGATGCATCGACCTGATCAACTGCTGCTTCAGTGCATCATCCTGATGTGTAGACTTCAATTCTTAGTTGATCTCCTTAGTGTGTCGGGGCGTGTACTCAGATGCGTCGAGGCAGAACTCTTGGTGCTTCCACTTTACAAACTTCTAGATTGAGATTCTAAACTGATGTGTCGAGGCATGTGCTACAGATGCGTCAAGGTAGAATTCTTCCTGGAGGTGCACCGAGGTAACCCATTACTACGTCGAGGCAATCTCTTCATATTTGCTTCTATGACCAGCACTGCATCGAGGCATTGCCTAGCTGCATCGACCTGATACCCTTTCTCAGGCAGAGTATGTTAACCTGCTCTTTCAGCTTCACTGATTTCTTCATGACTTTGACTTAACCTTTTGTTTTATTCTCTGAGCTTGTTCTGTGGAGAATTCAACACACATCTTCTACCTATAATCAGATCATCTTAAGAGCAATTATGTCAGTAAAAATGCAATGTATCACATCCATCAATGTTTGGCATTATTAAACCATATTAATATCATGACATCATCAAAACCACATAAATGCAGCATCAACACATATGACATCATGCTTAGATGAGTCATAGTGTTTGGCATCATCAAAACTATAGGGGTACAACAACGTCGACTCCGTCTCACGAAGCATTTACACGACCCCCCGTGTCCCCTTTTCATGGCAGGAAGCAGTCTGGTCTTGACCGCTACCTAATTCTACTTCTTTATAACGGCCTGGTGACAACTGCTACCAGGGTTCCTTCACCCTATTTTGCTGTTTTGGTCTACAGTCAACCTGGTTGTAACCTAGTGGTTGACTTTTTGACCCTGTGAGTGTCTCAATTGTCCCGTGAGGATCGAGACTGTGTTTTTGGACGCTCAGAGGTATCATGCTACCTTGGTTGGCTTGCCAATCTGGTTTGAGGGCTCGGGTCACCCCTCATGTTTCGTGCTTTCTTGTTATATAGAATTGTGAGTCCGATGAGCGGCCAAGGGGCCGAGGACTTTCGGTTGATGAATGGATCTGGCTGTGTTGTGTGCCTTGCATGTGCATTTTGATGACAACTCTTTGATTTAGATGAAACTAAAACTTTATGTTTGTGTGTATGTTCGTATGCTTCAAAGATAAGATAACTTGCTTCATGGTCTTATGAATTTGTTTAAAGAGGTTGGCTTATCTCATTCTTGGATTGCTGATGATTATCATGTGGAAGTGTTATCATGCAATCAAGGTTCAAAAATCTCACACTTCACTTCAAGGATCATTGTTAAAACTTTGCTTTGCTAAAATTTTTTCAAGGACCTAGCTATGAGTAAGCTGCTATGTTGATTCCCTTGAGAACATCATAATTCAAGTCGACTTCTGGAAAGGGCAAAGTCAACTTCTGCTAGCTGTCTTTTACAGTTTCTACTTTGGATGAAAGCAAAGTCGACTTCTGATGGAGTCAGAGTCGACTTCTGATGGCTCATGGTTTTAGTTCAGTTTCTGTTGCAGTGATAAGCATCTCCTTCATGAATTGTTAGTCTTTAATAGTGTTTGGCTTGATGGTTTTATAGTGTAGAGAGTCATGATGATTTGTACCTTTGTCTTGGTTGGAGTGTTTGTGAAGCATGGTCATTTTAAAATGAAGGTTCATGGGTCTTTAGCAAAGCCTTGAATGTATTCTATGCATGATCTTCATAGGATAGTCAAGCGAGCAAAGTGTTTTAAACTCATGCAAATCTTGATAAAATTGGTTGAAAGATCATCATATTGCATGGATGCATGGTGAGTTGGTTTGATAATGGTCTTATATTGAATAATTTTATGGCAATTCATCTTTAGTTTTTTGGTTGTGGAATATACTATTAAAAGGGGATCATTCTTCATATTTCAGGCCCTGGAGTAGAGGATTCGACCCATGGGGTCGACTCCCTTAAAGTAGGGTTCTGTTTGCAGAACAGACTTGCTGATCGGTCGACCGACAAGGAGTCTTCGATCGACCGAATTAGCCAGAACCAGCCATTCCAGAAATTTATTTTTCAGGTGTCGACACCAAGTGTCGACACCTCTTCAGGCCACTCCAGAACGGGTTTTCCTCTCTTGCTCGGGCTGTATGAAATTGACATGTGGGATGCCTTGGGCACAAAAGTCCAGGCCCCAATCATTGGAAAGGATGTTGGCTAGATGGTCCAAGGTTTCAAAGGAATATATGGGAGAGAATACTCAGTCCTTTTATGCTGAACCAATCAAAATCAGTTGGAAGAAGCTTCTATCTGGATTAATCCTTAGCTTGGGGAGAAAGTCTCCTACGTGGATGTACTGCACGAAAATCAGTGGTTGGCCAATCAGTGGCCATGTTCTCTGCGATCTGGAGGCCTCTACTGATCAAATGGCTCAAGGATCATCTCTCCATAGATCAAGGGCCTAGATGAAATCTCCTTGGTACAAAAGCATTCATTTCTCCATCGGAGAAAGGTGACGAACAAGAAACAAGGGGCATACATGTTCGAAGGAAGGAGGAGTTCGTCCAGAGAAAGAAGAAGAAGTAGGAGCTAAGGAGAAAGTGATGAGGCTGCAAAGAAGAAGAAGCAACAGCTGAGGAGAAAGTGCTGAGGCTGCGAAGAAGAAGAAAAAGGGAGCTGCAGACGAAGCTGCGGATCTGGTAATACAAAGGGCGAGCGGCGCTTGCGAGAGAAGATAGAAGATGAAGGAGAACCTGTTGGGCTAGCAGAAACTATGAAGAAGAAGCCTCATCCACTGAAGAATGAGTGAAGATATAAGAAGAGACAAGAAAGAAGAATCTCGCCTGCTACTGCAAGAAATCTGAGCATCGGTTCTTGGGTTTAAGAAGTTTTTCATTGAAGCTATTTTCTTTCACTTGTTGTCAAGCTTATCTGCTATTTGTTTCTGCACTTTGAACGATATATTCTTGTGTGTGTTGCTGTGCAAGGTTTGCACATGCTCAGTGGATCTGAGCATTTGTGTGTGTGTGTGTGTGTCACTGGGTTTCAGACCCATGATGTTTGGGGTTTATCCTCGTGGTTGTACAGGGTCAAACCTACGTGTGTGTATTGGGGCGTGTCCCCTAGTGTGCAGGGTTGTCCTGTGTGTGGTTGGATCCTTGCTCTGTGTTGGGGTGTTGTCCCCGTGCTGGTGTTCCAGCAGTAAAGCCTCACCGGGTTTTCGGTGAGGGGTGGACGTAGGGAACCCATCGTGGTCCCGAACCACCTTAAAAACTCTCGTGTCTTATGGTTTGATTTGTGTGATTGTCTCCATATCTTCTACCTCATTCACGGGGATGTATTTCAGATTGCATATTGTTCGCACACACTTCCTGTTCGCTGTTCACTTCATAGCATCACACACTATTGAGCTAGTCGGTCTATATGTTAGCTAAGTTTATGTCCAAACTAATATGCAGAATGATTTCATGCTGATCATTACATACTTTTAGACATGGTGCATTTAGTAGCTTCCACTGTGTTTAGTCTGATAGGTCGTTGAATTGGGCATATAACTTTTAGAGGGATCTATTCACCCCCCCTCTAGATCTATCTTCCTACACTACGGGACCCAACAGGCTGTTATGTGCCGCTTCCATAATGTTTTTCCGTGGTTTCTGACCCAGGGACTAGGCTGATTTGACGGCATGTTGCCGCTTTGTACAACGGTTTTGACCCGAGTCATGTGACTCAAGGATCATTGTTTTAGCAGTTCTACTTGACTATGCTGAGTCTGGTGGCTTTGTGCTGCCTTGTGCTTAGTGTTACTTGTGACAGGTGCGTGCGTAGCCTATCCGTACTTTGGTGTTTTTCGTTAGAGAGTCTCTGTGTCTAGTGAGCCTCCACTAGTCGTAGCCTGACGACACTTTGTGTCGGCCTACCTGGGAGTGGTGGCGAGGCAGTCCCGGTAGAGATGGTTTTTAGGCTAGTTACCGAAGGCCCCTTTGCCTTGATGTTAGAGTTTGACAGGGGGGACCAACTAGAGGCCTGGCTCAAGGCATAGAGCCTGTGTGTGCACACGTGGTCAGGGATGTTGGACCCGCACTGACGAGCGTGAACCTGACTAGTCTTTATTTTTCTTGGTTATTGTTACGGTGTCTTAGTTATCGCGTTCGAGGTGAGTCGGAGACACCCGAGGCATAGTGTAAGACGTTAGTGGACGCTTCTGGCCTTGCTTCTAGTGAGAGGGTACTTTTGTCACATGATATATAACTCTCGCAGCTCGTGTGGTTCTCATGCAACATGAGCTTCTTGGCGTGGTTCTTCGGGTAGTTTGTATTTAGCTTTACCCGTAGTCAGTGTAGAGTACATGGCAGTGAGGTCATGTATATGTTGGTGCTTTTAGACTGTGTGGTCTTGAGTTGGGCTTTGTCACTGAGGACGAGCCTGCACGATAGAGGTGTCTTGGTGTTTTCTGGATAGATAGCCAGAGTTCGTTATGTTGGTTAGGTAGTTCCCGACCGTGAGTGCGGGGATTTGTGTTTTCTTGCTGATAGGAGTAACTTGCGGCTTAGCCGTGGTTTCTTCGACTCACTACAGCTGTTGCTTTTGTTTATTGTTGTTGTTACTCTTGTTACTGTTGTTGTTGTTGTTAGCACTATTGTTTACCGCTGTTGTTTCATGGTGGGGATCCGCGGGACCCCTACAGAGCCAATAAGACGAGGCTCACCCTTGTCCTTTCAGGTGTAGCGGTTCTTCCTCGAGGTTCGGAGGTGCAGTGCGGTGGTTTTTAGTGCCGACTTTGCCAGTGTCAGGCTACACCCAACATGAGAGTATGTTTCCTTTCCTGTAGACTGTACTTTAATTTGGACTGGACTCTGTTAGCTCTGTAGTTAATTTGTTAATTGAAAATGTAATTTTATTTCTATTAATTTAACAGTCCTATTCATAATTATATAGTTGTTTACTGCACTTATTTTAAATTTCAATGTATCTCCAGACACCTTACTAACCCTTCCGAGCTTTTCCGCTTGTGGGTGGCCTCTCAGGATCCAAGTGGTATCGAGTTCGCCGGATATCCGGGTTCTGGGTCGTCACAGGTTGAGTGGAAATCAAAGGTTCAAGGAGGTGATGTCACTCCGACACCACGGCCGCGACATCCTTGCCCCTCATTCCTCAGGGCTATTTAGGATTTTTATTTTTTGAGTTGTATTTTTTTAATTTTTGCACTTCATGTTGTAAATGTTATCTTTTAATTAGTGAAAATCATGTGTCTTTATCTTCTCTCTCTAGATCTCTCTCACCTCTTTCTTCTTCTTCTTCCTCTCCCTCTCTTCCTTCCTCTCTCTAAAACCTTCCCAATTTCATTAGATAGATTTATTTAATGCTATTATTATTTGAAGTTGCGTACAACCACCAAAGTTCACGTTTCGCTTAGAACACAAGATCTTCAACTCATAAATCTAAACCTCTCTGTGGATTCGACCTGGACTCGCCGTTGTGCTACGTTGTTTATTTTTGTTGGGAGTTCAGTAATTTTTTGAGATTGGTCGTCGCGTGTGTTTTAACGATGAACCTAGCGACACATCAACTATCTTAAAGATTATAGCTAGCCTATATTCATATTATCCTTAATAGTTGTAGAACAATGACTATGGCAAATATCTTAGTTGATGATAGAAATGAATTTACGCTCTTAATCGACTATGCTAAACAAAGACAATATGTCTAAACGACTATCATAATGAAATTCAAATTATATATATATATATATATATATATATATATATATATATATATATATATATATGCAATAGCTAAATAAGCGGTCTCTTGAACTAGAGGTTGAGCAAACTTTATTGAGAAATCTTAATTTTGAGCCAAGAGTTGCAGAACAAAAGAGAAAGGGGGTGAGCAAACCAAATGAGAAATCTAGTAAACTCCAGCTAGCGCAAGGGCACATAGCCTAGAGTTGAGCGAAAAGCAAGCCAGATTCTCCCTCAACCATATCTACTCTGCGTGCTTAAGTGAAGAAGGATCAGATGCGCTATTTATCTGCTGCATTCTCTTCTAATATTTCATAAAATCCTTCAATGATTCTATGAGTTTTTCTTTGAAGGTTTTTCATTATAGTTCAAGGCAATTGGGTTTTTATTCTTATATTTAATCTTAAACATTTCTGTACTCATTGTACACAACCCACCTATCTAGTGGCAAACTCTGTGTAACTCCCACTTGTAAAGTGGTGATCTTCTCCTTGAGGGGAGAAGATCTTGCTTGAGGGCAAAAGGACCGGCAGGATGTCTGTATCATGTAGTAAGGACCAGCAGGAGGTCGGTATCCTATAATTTGGCTGATACCAGTGAAATCAACTGGGGCTCTAGTGAGAGAGTGCCCGTGGTGTGGCTGAACACTTTATCAAAAATAGTTAGGACTCTTGAGTGAAAGAGTGCATGTGGTGTGGCTGAACACCTAACCAAAAATAGCTAGGGCTCTTAAGGATAAGAGTGCCTGTGGTGAGCTGAACATCTGATCAAAAATAGCAGTTGTACTATTCTTGATTGGGGGAGATAGTGAAAATCCTAGTGGTTGCTGGGTATTGGACGTAGGACTAACTAAAGGTCAGGGCCAAACTAGTATAAAATCTTTGTGTCCATTTGTGTGATAGTTATTGTGCTTAAATTTTATTATGCGTCTGTTTAAGCGCTATTTTACTATCGTACATTGTTCTAAACATTATTTTATCTTGGTCAAAATTTTAATTATCTATTCACCCCCTTTGGGTCAAGCCATTTATTGGGCAACAATCACTGGTGTGGAGACACTAAGATATTTGTGCAGGTGCTCATTACAAGATTAAGGTTCACTGAAATGATCCATTCATGAATCTCTAGATGGTAATTATATCTAACTATCAACCAAGAGATTCTTCAGTCACTGTAGCAGAGTTTCTTGTAATTTCAAAAATTGGTTCTCCTCCCCATAATTTAAATGCCATTGTCCCAATAGAATGATGAGAATTTTCAGTCATGAGAATAAAAATTTGAGTGAAGGAGAGAAACAACTTAAGATATTGACAAGGGCTCATCCAATCATCTCCCAAAAACTTGTACATGACATTAAAGAAATGAATTTTAGGCTTCTAAAAATATTGGGTTACCTTCTAATAAGTGCTAAGCTTATCATCTTCAGCCATACACAATGCAATTCAGTTCAATGTTATCACGACCCAGAATCTGGATACTGAGAAGAACATGATACCATTCGAATCCTGCCCCGCTACCCATGAGCCGCGAGACTTGGAAGGGTTATTTTGGCGTTGTAGAGATGCATTGAAATTTGAAATAATGTAGAAATAACCTACATATTTAACAATTTAAACAATAAGAATTAAAGTCTATATTTTCAATTAAATAAATTAACTACAGAGTCCAGTCTATAAGTATAGTCAACAGGGGAAGGAGAGTACCCAAATCGTCGGACATGCCCCGGCTCTAGCAAGCTGGAAACTAAGAACCTTCGCACTCCACCTCCGAATCTCGAGGATGAACCACAACACCTGGAAAGTAAATGGGGTGAGTCTCATCTCATTGGCATAGTAGGGATCCTGCGGATCCCCTACTAGAAGAAATGGTGGTAAACAACAACGATAATAACAACAACTACTACAGCGGTAACAGGAGGAGGCGGAAGAAACACGGTTCTCTAAGCTATTCTTATTCATAATGGGTGGGAATGCCGAACTCATAGCAAAACATTGTGATGCTATTGAAAAGGGAAAACCATGACACCTCTATCGTGAAGGCATGCCCTCACTGATGGAGGCCAAACCATGACCACACGGTCTAAGGGTACCGTCACGATCTTACCCTTGTGGACCCTACACTACTATCTACGGGTGTGATCTCAATGACTATGCAGAAAACCCATGACCACAGTGTCAGGACGATCATTCAGAAGTCACCATAGAAACCACTACCTCACAGTCGGGAAAGCAAAACCTTGAGTAAGGAGAGTCACGTCTCACGCGATGGGAGTACCTGCCCACTAGAAGAAAGGCTAGATGTGTCCATTAATGACTTTGTCCATGCCTTAGGTGTCACCCTATGGTCCCAAAAAGGTGGTAACTATGACACCGTGACTCAAGTAACTCAGGACAAGGGTCTAGTCGGGGCCGTACTTGTCAGCACGTGCCCGTCTGCCCCCGACCATATGTGCACACACTGACTGACTGCGCTACGTTAGGCCCTCTAGCTGGTTTTCTCCGTGGCCTGGACTCAAAATGCCACAGTGGGCAGCCCTATGAAAACCAGCCTAAACTATCTCAATTGAAAAAGTCGCTCTACCACTCCTAGGTAGGTCGACATTCGCATGTCGTAAAGAAGACTACGACTAGTGGGGGGTCACTGGACATGAGAACATGCCATAGGTATCAGAAAATACAAGGCAGCTCGGTGTCACAAACTCAGAACAACTAACTAGACTGGCTAAACCATCGGCCATAGAGTCACGCGACTCGTCTCAAGGCCATGGCACATTACAGCTCCATGCCATCAAATCACCCAAAGCTGAGGGCTTGAAACCACGGTCGAAAGGACTCACGAGGTGGCTTATAACCGTTGGGTTCAATCCCTCTCTAAGAGAGACTAAAAGCCCCTAACACCCCCTAGCTGGGTCACAAAACTCATAGTCATTGGCCATACTCATGGCCCATATGGAAAACCACTTCCTGAAGAAACCAACACTGTGCAAAGATTGCCCTCTACACAAACTCGGGTGCACGGTGATGTGAAAATAGCATAATGTAGGAGCCTGAAACACAAGGGGTTGCCCGGACCCTCAAATCCACGTAGCATGGTATACGAGGTATCACGACCTCCCCAAATGCCCGAAAACACGAACTCGGTCCCTACGGGGTGGGACATCCACTGGGCAAAAGGTCGACTAGTGGGTCTCAACCAGGTCGACCGGTGGCCAAATGGGCAAAAAAGACTGCATTTCGGTTGACCGGACCCTTGGGTCGATCAACCAACCCATTGGGTCAGTCGACCGGTCATCGTTTGACCGACCCAATGGGTCGGTCGACTATTCCAGGATGGTTGCCCATGTTGTAACACGGAATGGAGGATCTAGAGGGGGGTGAATAGATCCTTGAACAATTAAAACTGATGGAGAGTGCCAACTCACAAACTACCAATTAGAAGTGAAATAATTCCCTAGAATGCTCACAGATTTATTAGTTGCTGATGGGGATCTAAGCGTTCAATGGTCCTAAACATGCATCTATCGATAAAGAGGATTAAGTGGACCACAAGCACAATCACACAGGGATTTTAGGTGGTTCAGTCACCGTTCACGGCTGACCTACGTCCACCCGTTGCTCTACCAGAGCAAGGCTTCACTATGTGCAGAACAGCACACAAGCTAAGGGTAATGTTCCCTTACAACAGCTGACACACAGCTTGCAAACAATGAGCTATCACCCAGCTCACAGACCCGCTGCCTAACAGCTTGAAGGCAAGATTGCCTGGACTCAGATCTGCAACAAGCAAGATCTGAAACACACTGTCTCCAAACGGAGCATAGCTCACAACACAATCTATGAAGACAAGAAAGAAGAAAAACAAAAGGAAAACATAGATTGAGTTCTGGAATTTCTCCCCCAAGAAGGATGAAGGCCTGACCTGACTAGTTGATCATTCCTCAGCAGACTGGAACAATTTGAGCTGCCTCTTCGAGATCAGCACTTCCAAATTCAGCTCCCTTGTGATCTGAATCTTTAATCCCATCTCTGGACTTCCCGCTCTGCTCTCTGGCTCTTTCAGTCTTCCCTCTCACCTAGGACGAGCTATCCTCGACTTCCTTGGCTTCTCCTAGTTGCTTTCCTCAATTCCACTCCTTGGCTGCTTCGTTGATTTTTCTCCTTTTTCTGATCTTCAATCTTCCTTTTCCTAGAATAAGCTCTTCTTGAGTTCCTGGAGAGATTCTGCTCTTTTCCCTGTTCTTCGCTCACTCCCCCCCGTTCTTCCAGTGCTCTCTTATCTCAATTATCCCCCTTTTTCCCACTCAAAAGGAAAACCAAAATTGAATCCACGATATACCTTCTTCTGGAAGAATCTTGTGGGGCCCTTGCGTCATAAGTTGTTAGGATTGGCATATTTTCCCTCCAAAAATTTTCTCCACGTGGCTTCTCCCTTGTAGTGCGGATCCCACCACTTATTACTTGGGATCACGTGCCAAAGATTGGCTCCACATAGGGTTAACTAGACCCTCTTCCGATTTAAGTCGAGTTGGGCTGGAGTGTAACTCGACTTAACCTTGAATCTGAATGAGTAGAGCTTCTAGAAACCGTCAACTCGAGTTGTTTGATACTGAAGTCGACTTAAGCCTAAACTGCTAAACAGACTGCTTGCTGGAAACTGCTTCAACTCGACTTGAACCCATGCCAACTTGAGTTGGTGAAAGACTGCAGAACTGTGTGCTTGCTGGAAACTACTTCAACTCGACTTGAACCCTGGCGTAACTCGAGTTAGGATCTGTTCTGATCATGCAGAAGCTTCTGGATGCCAGTTTAAGTTGACTTAACACTGCTTCAAGTCAAGTTAAGGTCTGTTCTTGTGCTTTTGGCCTATTTTCACTTGAGATTCAAGTTGGCTTGCTTCTTGGTTTGATTCCTTGAGTTGACTTGAGTTCCTTGACCTATTCAATTGCATAATTTAGAACTTTTGCATCTTTTTGATGGAAATAACATATCATACAATGGATTATAGTTAGACATCATCAAAATCAAGGATGTACAACATTCTCCCCCTTTTTGATGATGGCAACTATAAGTCATTGTGAATTAATAAATTCATATAAACTGCCATTCCGAACACAAGACAACCATGACTTCCTCTCCCCCTTATGCATGGACTTCCTTTCCCCCTTATGCATGGACTTGATGTGACTGACTACAATGACTTACTTGACTGACTACAATGACTTCCTCTCCCCCTTTGACATCAGCAAAAAGATAGAGGACTTGAGTAAAGCCAGGGGAGATGCAATTCATGAGATAGGTGAAAGATTCTGCGAAAAAGATATTTCCCCCTTTAGACATCAGCAAGAACCATAGAGGAGTGGGAGTTAATAAAATCCAAAGGTGTCCAGAAATGAGACAGAGAGAACTCTCTCAATTTTTGAAAAAGTAGCATGGAATCAGTCTGTGAATGGGTAAGGAGGTTTTAAACCAAAATATCTACAGTTCAGATTACAGGGATCTTTAAAACATTTATTCTCTTAATATAGACAATTGAAAGATGACCCATATTAAATTTTTTTTTGGTTCGAAGTTTATAAGCCCAAATCTGAACATAACAACCTTAAAGAAAATATAAGGCATGCACATTTAATAAAGTTTAAACAATTCTTAAAGCAATTGCCTGCCCCTTTCTTTCAATCTTACTAATCAATTTCATTAGGCACCTCTAGGAAAAACTTCATTAAGTATTGAAGATAAACAATTTCTAGAGGTTTATGAGCATATAATTTTTACTTTTCTCCCCATTTTTAAGGGTGCATTCAGGTTAGTATACACTTTTTGACATGAGGAGGCACGCTGTTTAGACGCCAGAATCCCCAGTTACTCGGTGTGATACAACCATCCTACTTAACCAGAGATAACTGTACACTTCATGACGCGCAGCCCACATCACTTCTTTGGTGAAGGGATGTGGTTTCTCAGTGATTCCACAGTCATTGCTCTGCCCCTTTTCTTTTTCTTACTTTACTCACATAGAGTTAGCTAGACCATTACTTCATGACTCAGTCCGTATCGCTTCTTTGGTGATAGGACATAGTTTCTCAGTTGGTCATAGCCATTGCTCTGACTTGAAATGTTTTCTTTTGAACTTTTTGAATAAACCTATGCACTATTTATAAACAATACTTAAGAGAAAATTTTGAACTAAAGAAGTCCCTTTTACTCTCAACTTTCAGACATTCAGAAAATGGAATAGACAAAGTGTTTTTCATGTTGTTTTAAAGCTATTCCATGTACATGATACAAATTCTCAAGATGTTTAGGCTTAGATTTATAGGATTATAAACCTTAAACCATTAGATTACTAGGGGTCGGTCTATGAAGACCATGAGTCTCTTAGAAAGGGAATCTGCATTTTAACTCACCCAGAATCAATGAACCAATTCAGACATTTTTTGGCATGAAAGCACTCCCCCTGAAGAATTGAGTTATTGAAGTGAATAGTCAAAGTGCAAGATGAGAAACAAGTTGTTACAAAGACTTGCTAAACAAAATATGCACAACTATAAATTATGATCTCAGTTCAATTTCAGAAGGGCCAAATCCATAGACGAGTGTGAGGATCATATGGGAAGATGTTTCAGACAATTTTTATGAACATGAGAGTGCAACTTGATTTATTAAGGCATGAACAGACCTAGTAATGTGCTGACTCCCCCTATTTAAAATAGTTTATGCATGAGCAGTGAGAGGGTAGAAATTTCTAACTTCTTACAGAACCACAAGACATGAGAGGGCTCCCCCTTACTGTATGCATTGGAAGATCAGACTGAACAGAGATATATGTATAAGGGTTTACTAACATGGACTTATGAAGGTCTATCCAGTTCTAAAATGCAATGTTACTCAAATGCTCAATAGAACTTGACCAATGCATCAACACATGATTTAACTATCCAACCCATAAAAAGACTCAGCAGATGCATGAATGCAATCAAAACAAGCAGTGTATGAGTGATTTGAATGAGCATAGTTCAGAATGATGTCAAAGAAATGCATGTTTTTCTCTGATTTTCAATTTGTTTACTCTGGAAATGCATGAAACTATGTGCACACAATTGATTGACATTACACAATGGAACCAAGCAAACATGCAATGTGCTTGTCGGTCGACCAAGTGGAATGGTTCGGTCGATTGAACCCAAACATGACTCTACTGCAAGTTATTCTCAAAGCATATATGTGTAAATACATGCATGAGGAGTGCATGTATGACCTGATGTGATGATCTCAATCGGTGATGAAGAATGTTTATTTAGACTCTCCCTAAATTAGCTAATCATGCATAGAGGTATGCAGAAATAGTGTGTGCACATCAAGGAGATCAAATTATTTCATAGCTTAAAGACAAATTTCAATTATTACCTTGCAACTTTTTCAAACATTTCGCATAATGAGCTTACCAAAATCTACCTTCTTCTTCCCTTTTATTTAGCCTTGCACATCCATTGTCGTGTCATCATGATTTATTTTGTAGGCTGAGAGGCTTCCCTGCAAGATTCTTATGCAACATATTTGGGAACCCAAACTTGTTTGGGTCCCTTTTTGTCACTCAAATTAGTTAGAATAGATAGCATGTATTTTGGAATCCAGAACTGTTTAATGAATGTGCATTTGGTATTTGGCTTTATTTCAGTTTTCACATTTTCCACTTTAAGAGCATGCTGTTTTGGTAATTTTTGACCATTGAAAACATGAGAATTATTTTTACCATTTTGCTTTTTGTGCTTTGTTTGTTTTGAACTTTTTGGAACATTTTTGTTTTTGGAAACATGTAAATTTTTATTCCACCTGTAAGTCCAAGGGGAATTAGGAGTCATGGATGCACTTGGATACTTTGGATAGACAACCTTATATGAGGTCTGAGCATGATAAGAATTGTAAGTCGACTTGCCTGCCCTACTAAGTCGGCTTGACCAAGGACAATTGTGGACATAATGGTTCCTAGATGGACCCCAAGTCGACTTGACATCCTACCCAAGTCGACTTGACCAGTGACTCTGTTTCCTGTGACACCTGCTGTAACCAGTCCAAGTCGACTTGCTTGACCATTCAGGTCAACTTAATCCCTGATACCTGAAGTGCTTGGTTCTGTGAAAGGCTTGACTCCACTTTGGGGGGTTCTTAGGTTGAGTTGGTAGGTGTGTGCAGGTTCTGTAATGGTTGCTAGAAGACCCAGAACTTGACTTAGTTGGGTTCTTAGGTCGAGTTGACATCTGAGGCTTAGAGGACTGGTCTGCGGATTTTCTTCTTTAAGGTTTCTATGATCTATCGTGAATTTTTTCTGTCTTCATTTTGTTGTTTTGATTAGATGAGCTTCCTTTTTCAAAGTTTGTGCCTGCATTGTTCATGTTAATTAACGGAGTGAATTTCTTTGGACTTTGTTCAGGATGAAGAGAAAAGGTTTTCAATACAAATTCTTTCTTTTTAGTTGGGTTGAAACGTAATCCTTCCTTCCCAAAGTTTACTCTCATTCCAAGGACAACATCAAGGTTTTCCTTCTCCTTAACCATTTTCTCAAGAGTTTTAATCTTATCATCAAGATCTTTTGAATTGTTTGAGCATCTTTTTGGAGTTGCCCATTGACACCTTGAAGTGCTTCATACTTTTTAATGGTAAGTCTATTTTCATTTTCCTTTTCCTTTTCTTCCATCTTCCCTTTTAGCTCAGCTATGTTGTTTTCAAGATTTTCATTTTTCTCTGTCAGATCTGTGATTTCCCGTTCAAGGTGTTTGTTCTTGTCACTTAGAGTTGTGTCATGGACCATGGTTTTTATTTTCTTCTTAAGATGCTTGTTTTCACGGTGAACATCATCAAATCTATCCAGAAGCTCTGCATAGGCTTCCTCCCATTCATTAACTGTGAAATTCTCAAAGGGAGAAGTTACCTCTTCTTCCTCGTCCCCGTGAGCCATCAAGCAAATCCTGTCATTCTGCTCCTCTTCCTCAGTTTCTTCCTCATCTTCTTCTTCTTCTTCTTCATCGCTCCAAGTGCTGACCATCGCCTTGGGATTCTTCCCTTTCCATTTGGATGGTTTCTTTATCATCTCCGGGCAGTCTCCCTTCATGTGTTCTGGTTTCCTGCAGTTATACCAAATAACCTGTTCAGATTTCTTGTTGGACTGTGATTTAAACTTAGAACTCTTACCTACCATCTGCTTTCCCTTTTTAGGACTCTTACCTTCATTCTTCAAGAACTTTCTGAATTTTCTAGTTAGCTCGGCAAACTCACCCGAGTTTTCATCACTACTAGAAGATTCACTCTCATCAGTAGCACCATTGCTGCATGGAACTGCCTTTAATGCTAGTGACTTTTTCTTCTTTGAATCCTATTCTTTTCTCAAAAGATTCAATTCATAAGTCATGAGGGAACCGAAGAGTTTGTCTACTGTCATACTAGACAAGGTAGGTGAATCCTCTATGACAGTGGCCTTTGTATGCCAGATGGGGGTTAAGGACCTTAAGACTTTTCTAACAATCTCTTGTTCTGAATAGGTCTTCCCTAAGCTTCTCAATCTAGTAGTTAACTGAGTTAACCTGCCATACATCTCTGAGATTGTTTCGTCAGTTTTCATTCTGAAACGTTCATAATCAGAAGTGAGCATGTTGGATTTAGTTTCTTTTACCTCAGAAGTTCCTTTGTATATAACTTCCAATCTGTCCCACATCTCCTTAGCTATCTTGCACGGCGAAATTCTGGAGAACTCAGTTGGATGCAGTGCACATTGCATTATGTTCATCACGCTCCAGTTCACGGTTGACTTCTTGATTTCTTCTGGAGTCCACTTATCTTCATCTTCTGAAAGAGGAAATGGTCCTCTGCTGACAACCTTCTAGATTTCATGGTTTTGAGCCCTGAGGAAAACCTGCATACGGTATTTCCAATAAGCATAGTCAGTGCCGTTAAAGTAAGGAGGCCTATTCACCAAATGTCCTTCAGCCATATACCTCTTAGAATCCATTCCGCTTGATCTATCCAGGTCATTGGACCTTTCTAACGGATAAACCCTCTCTGATACCACATGTTGTAACACGGAATGAAGAATCTAGAGGGGGTGAATAGATCCTTGAACAATTAAAACTGATGGAGAGTGCCAACTCACAACCTACCAATTAGAAGTGAAATAATTCTTTAGAATGCTCACAGATTTATCAGTTGCTGATGGGGATCTAAGTGTTCAACGGTCCTAAACATGCATCTATCGATAAAGAGGATTAAGTGGACCACAAGCACAATCACACAGGGATTTTAGGTGGTTCAGTCACCGTTCACGGCTGACCTACGTCCACCCGTTGCTCTACCAGAGCAAGGCTTCACTATGTGCAGAATAGCACACAAGCTAAGGGTAATGTTCCCTTACAACAGTTGACACACAGCTTGCAAACAATGAGCTATCACCCAGCTCACAGACCCGCTGCCTAACAGCTTGAAGGCAAGATTGCCTGGACTCAGATCTGCAACAAGCAAGATCTGAAACACACTGTCTCCAAACGGAGCATAGCTCACAACACAATCTATGAAGATAAGAAAGAAGAAAAACAAAAGGAAAACATAGATTGAGTTCTAGAATTTCTCCCCCAAGAAGGATGAAGGCCCGACCTGAGTGGTTGATCATTCCTCAGCAGACTGGAATAATTTGAGCTGCCTCTTCGAGATCAGCACTTACAAATTCAGCTCCCTTGTGATCTAAATCTTTAATCCCATCTCTGGACTTCCCGCTCTACTCTCTGGCTCTTTCAGTCTTCCCTCTCACCTGGGACGAGCTATCCTCGACTTCCTTGGCTTCTCCTAGTTGCTTTCCTCAATTCCACTCCTTGGCTGCTTCGTTGATTTTTCTCCTTTTTCTGATCTTCAATCTTCCTTTTCCTGGAATAAGCTCTTCTTGAGTTCCTGGAGAGATTCTGCTCTTTTCCCTGTTATTCGCTCACTCCCCCCCGTTCTTCCCGTGCTCTCTTATCTCAATTATCTCCCTTTTTCCCACTCAAAAGGAAAACCAAAACTGAATCCACGATATACCTTCTTCTGGAATAATCTTGTGGGGCCCTTGTGTCATAAGTTGTTAGGATTGGCATATTTTCCCTCCAAAAAGTTTCTCCACGTGGCTTCTCCCTTGTAGTGTAGATCCCACCACTTATTACTTGGGATCACGTGCCAAAGATGGGCTCCAATTAGGGTTAACTAGACCCTCTTCCGGTTTAAGTCGAGTTGGGCTGGAGTGTAACTCGACTTAACCTTGAATCTGAAGGAGTAGAGCTTCTGGGAAACCATCAACTCGAGTTGTCTGATACTTAAGTCGACTTAAGCTTAAACTACTAAACAGACTGCTTGCTGGAAACTGCTTCAACTTGACTTGAACCCTGGCGTAACTCGAGTTAGGATCTGTTCTGATCATGCAATAGCTTCTGGATGCCAGTTTAAGTTGACTTAACACTGCTTCAAGTTGACTTAAGGTCTGCTCTTATGCTTTTAGCCTGTTTTCACTTGGTATTCAAGTTGGCTTACTTTTTGGTTTGAGTCCTTGAGTTGACTTGAGTTCCTTGACCAGTTCACTTGCATAATTCAGAACTTTTGCATCTTTTTGATGGAAATAACATATCACACAATGGATTATAGTTATACATCAACAAAATCAAGGATGTACAATAGCCTGTTCTATACTGAACCCGGATCGATCAATCGACCAGGCCCATCAGTCGACGGAAACCGGTGAAAAAGCAACCCAACCCCATCTCTGGGGTCCTATTCCACATGCCACTCGACTCCAGTCGTGGTGGAAAACATCGGGGACCTCTCCCTGGGTTCCAAACCATTGAATGTAAGTAAATAAATGGAAAAATGCCGCCCGATCTGGCAAAAATCGTCACTCACCCTAATAATGGAAAACCAACCTGGCATGAACAAAAACCCACTCTCGAGCTCATCTCGGCCTAAAAATCATGGGAAAATGAAATGCACAGGCTAGGGATCTATCCCCCTACCTCTCATGACGATATCTCGCGCTGAGGACGCCGATTGAGGATGTCGATTCTATGAGAAATCCCCCCCCCCCCCCGAACTAATGCCGAGCTCGCGACCCCGCGAACGAGCTCCACCGCACCAACACCTCGTTCCTCGCTCTATTCTCGCCACTCGCTGTCCCATGTAGCCCACTGCCTTGCCCACGCCATCCTCCGTCAGCCGCTCAAAGAAAGGGGTGGAGAGAAGGGAAGAAACGAGGGTGAGAGAGGGAGAACGTGAGAATGAGGGAGAGAGGGGGGTGAAGGTGGTTTAAATAGAAGAAATTTTAGGGTTTTAAAAATCCAGAAAATAGAAAAATGGAGAAAATCACCCCTGTGATCCTCGAAAAATGCACAACTCGCCTGCAACGTCTCGGAGCTCGAAGACATAATATTTCTCAAAATTTTGGGATCTAAAGACTCAATATTCAAAATTTTGATTTAATTATAAAACACGATCAAAGACCCGTGGAAAAGCTCCGAAACTCATGGATTCCTGATCCAAAAATTCAGGGTCAGTACAATCCTCCCCCCTTACAAAAATTTCATCCTTGAAATTTGAGGCATTGCCCATCTGACAGGGGAAGAAAGACTTATTCAGCTAGCAATGCTCCTAGAGCTCCAGCTAAAACCTCTATTCTTGCGAAACCACCACTCTTGAGGGACATGGTGAGACTACTGCCATTAACAGAATCATCTCGCTTCACATTCACTATTCACACCTATTTCCAGAGCGAGTAAGGCACGTGAAAAGACACAAGTCTGACTTCACCTCAGCTACACTAGAACTTCAGAGTTACGGACATCATTGGGCACATTCTCACACATTGAGAAGATGTGACCCGCGCCATGAAATCCTGCCATAATGAATTACCCACATTTGGAAGACCAACCAAACATCAGCATCTCAACTTGCTGACTGACTTGATGCCCTTCACAAGGGACATCCACCCTGAGCCTCAACTAACTTACATAGTCATCTTAATCGGCTGCCACATTTTCGTCGGCTCTACGCCACGAACATTCTTATTTCTGGCAAGCCGAACACCTATAGCATCACTATACCAACTCTCGTCCCAACATAATCCTTTTATTAATCCTGATTCAATCTGAGGAAAGATATATCATGAGCAGCTACTTAAGGCCTCACCTATTCATAGCTCTGACCATTCTCATTTCACCTCGATTAGCATTTTCTAGCAGCGAAAGTCTATCCGCCAGCTACCAGCCACTCGTTAACGGAAAATTCCTACTCGCTTAAATTCCTCTTTTTTCTATTTCTTCTGATAAGCGAGAAAAGGGATGAACTACAGATCTAGAGGGGGGGTGAATAGATCAACCCCAACATTTTTTGATATCAATAATAGTTAAAAGAAATGCGGAAATAAATGAACTGCTAATGGTAGAAACGCGAATACAGTATGAAGTAACTCTCAGGAGATTTAATATGAAATGACAATCAGCAGCTACGAGCACCAAATAGAGAAATCAGATAGTTCAGTATAATACCAGCCAGTAACAACAGTGTATAAAGACTTATCACAATTCAAATTTAGAGATCAGTCAGACATCCAGGTTTTGGTACTTGGCGAAGGTTTGATCAAGGATCTCCTCACGCAAGTAGCATTCCAGATAGGCTTCCCTATCCTTCCAGCCACACCTTTTTATATACCTTCTGGATGAAGGACTGAGGCACATATAACTGATGAATGTATTAGCCAAATTAAATGCATTCTAGATGTAAGCAATCCTATGCATTCATCTAATCATAGATCAGAAAAGAGATGCAATCACACAGAAGACAATTCAGTTTTTAGGTGGTTAGATCTTGAGCTTGAGATCTACATCCACCCCTTACCCAACAGGGTAAGGATTCTGCTACCACACAGCTTGAAACTGCTGATCCACAACTTTGGGGATAAAATCCCTACAACATGCTGAGCCTTACAGCTTGCTGTCCGAGGATTAAACCTTGCCTGCTGAGCCCCATAGCTTGCTTCGCTAATACACAGCTTACCCCGAGTTTAAAGATGAAAAAGCCAAGAAATAAAGAAAATAGTGACAGAATTGAACAAATGTAGCTCCACTTGAGCGATCTGACTATGGACTTGATCCAGGAGTCAGGAAAGACAAGAAACTCTCAATCTCACTTCTCTCACAGCCCTTCCACGACACTCTATTTTTCTCTCTCAGCAATAATCTCTTTCACTCTTCAGATTCTTCTCCCTCTCTTGTTCTTTTTCTCTTCTTCTTCTAATCTGCTCTGATTTCTTTTCTTCTCTCTGTCTGTGTCTTGAATTCAAGCGCTGGGCTACGTTTTTATAGGGTACAAGACCAGTGGTCACACGAGCTCCTGATTTGGGTGCGTGGCGGCCACGTTCCTGCGCATTTTGAGATTCCATGTGTCAGATCTGGTAGTTGGAATGAGACCACGTGGCTGAGTGTTCTTGGAGAGCAAGCCGCCTTGGATCACGTGTTTCATTAACTTGAAACTTGGATCACGTGCCCACATGAGTCTCTGCTACTCTCAGTCCACTTAATATGTAACTGAATCCTCTAATAAAGAGAAAGACATTTCGTCAAACACTTGTTTCATTAAAATGCGTACTTAGACAATATTTAGAGAAATCAGATGCTCAGACCAAAGAATTGTATGATTATTCAAATGCTTTAAGTATGGACTTGATGCACAGACTTGGTGACCTGAATCTACATGTGCATCGACCCTGGTTTCTACATGTGCATAGACCTAGATGCGTCATGTGCACTGACACTAGATATGCACAGACCTATATGTGCTCAGACTCTAAATGCTGCATGTGCATGGACCCTAGATATGCACAAACCTATATGTGCTCAGACTCTAAATGCTACATGTGCACGGACCCTAGATGTAATATCCTAGATTCTTCGGATCGGAATCAGAGAGCTATCGGATCGCTTTCGTGGGTCCTGATACGTGTTTTACGATCCACACAGATTTTTCCCTTGTATAACTTTCAGAACCTTGTGGAGAGTTGACAGTTGAGTTTTCCTACTGAAGGACACTACAGGTGCACTATGCTCGTTCCGAGGATCGCGAAGACTATTTTTTCGTATTTTTTTGAATTTACAAAATTTTGTGCCGAAAATCAGATTTTACGAAAATTGCATAATTTCCTTTTTCTTTTTCTTTTTCTTCCTTCCTCTCTCCTTACCGCCGTTCACTCTCTCCCTCTCCGTTCTCTCTCCTCTATTCTCCTCTTTTCGCGGGGCACGCGACCGTGGTGAGGTGGGTGAGGCAGGAGCGTAGTGGAGTTATCATGGAGCGTGCTGGCGTGAAAGTTGGAGCGTGGCGTTGGCGCGATCCCTCTGTGGATTCGAAGCCGACGTGTGGTTTGTGTAATGATTTTCAGCGTATCGTGATCGTTTCGGTGCTTGAGATCTTCGGTGGAGGTAAGGGGACAAATGCCCTACTCCTTTTCTACGTTCTCTCTCGATTTGGAGCCGAACGGTGTGAGTTTGAGCGGATTTTGCTTCGGTTGGGTGAAAAGCATGTTTGGGGGGTGTGAGCCGTGTTCGCCGTTCCAAGCTACGATTTCTAGTTTAAATGGTTTCATTTGAACCCCTGGCATGTTGGGATTCATTTCCCGCCAGTTTTACTAAATTTGGTTGAGAATCAGAGCCTGTATGAGCCCGGTTGTTCTTGTGAGTCGTTTTGGGTCAATTCATGGGAATCGCCAGTTTCTTGCATTTTTGGGCATGGTTTGATCCCTTCCGGCTTGTGGAAGGATGGTATTATCATTAGGTTGTTTCCCCGTTGTTCTGGTGATGATTGGGGCGTGGAAATAGGCTTTTTCTGTGAATTTTCTGGTTTTAGCTCCGTGACGGGAACACGCTATTCATGTGTGTTGCGTTCTCAAGGAATGCGCTGCAACGATGGGTCGCGATCCGTGTCAGAGATGAGCAGTAGGTCGGTTAAGGAACACGCTACAGGGACTGAGCGCAATCCTATTAAACGCACTACAGGTAGTGAGCGCGACCTGCTTCTAGCGGTTTGGAACGCGCTATAGGATATGAGCGCAACTCTGAAGAAGGCGCTACATCTGATGAGCGCGATCTTCATTGGCGGTTTGGAATGCGCTACTCGAGGTAGGTGTGATCCTATTCATCGCGCCATGGTTGGTGAGCGCTGTAATACCCCGGTTTTAAATATCTAAAATTTAATTGAAATAAATGAATTTTGGAATTTAATATTTAATTCCTTAGTAAATAGAACTAGTGAAATTTTGACTACCATATAAAAATCTAGAAAAATGGTAATTGGGTTAAGGACCACTTATTTAACAACTTTGTCTTCTGTGGTCGACCCAGCAAAAATCCATAATTAGGTCTAATTAGTGGATTAAGCCCAAAATGTACACTTACCTAACTCTTACCTAACCTTAACTTAAAACGTGAAATTAGAGCTTAATACTCCACCAAATGAGCGCAAATCGGTGGCAAATGGAAGGCCACGATCTAAGGATCATTTCCCCTCTGTTAATTGATCGAAACCCTAGCCCTAAAATGTGGTGTCGGCCGAGCTTTGGTGAGGTCAACCATGGCGGTGCCGTTTTCAAACAATCAACTTGCTTCGACGAATTCTCCCAGCACCGAAGGCTCCAGAAGGTGTATGAGCTATAAAAATGAAGCTATGCAACCCTAGAATCCTTTGGTAGTAGCGGCGGTTGTAGTGGAGATCGATCTAGGGAGATCTTGGGAGTTTAGTGGTGACGTGTCAGCATCCGTTCTTCCTCCTTTCTTCTTCCTTTCTTCTCTGATTGAGGTAGGTTCTCTCGGGCTCAAACCGCAAGTAATATATCAAAATGTTCAGCATCCAGTTCTCTTTCTTTTGATATATAAAGCCCTAATTTTCATAGACCATGCTTAGAGAATTTCGTGTTTGATTAGAAGCATGCTAAAACTAGGTTTTCAAGTGTTCTTCCTAGATAGATTGTGATTTCGATTAATTCTCTGGTGAATTTCGTGTTCCAAACTCATGTATTATTACCCTAATATGTCCATCAAGAACCCAGGAGCATGGGGTTAAGATCTCAGCCCAATTAGACCCCAATTGGGTGAGTTTTTGTTGATTTCCGAAGTCACGTTTGGTTCTGTGAATGCAGGGGGTCGACCCATGCTCAAGTAGAAATTTTCTGCCCGAGGGTCGACCCATGGGGTCGACCCATAAGGCAGAATTTGTGGGGGTCGACCCATGGGGTTGACCCATTCAACAGACAGCAGTCTGTCTTGCTGGGGTCGACCCAGGGGTCGACCCACACGCAGGGAGATCCCTGGTTTTCTAGGGGTCGACCCATTGGGTCGACCCATATGCTGGCAGACCCGGATTACCTGTTTTCGACCCGAGGATCAATCCGGACCGTGAGGGGATCGACCCATTCAACCTAGTCCAATTGAAAACCATATTTTGAGGAACCAATGACCCATGCATGCAACCCTATGATCTCAAATTAAGCCCGGTGTTCCTCAATCCAAAATTGAAGAACAATGGTCCCTGCACTCAATCCAAGTGTATAAACCATTCCGATTACTATTTCCACTTCAACGCACACAATGGTTAATTAGAAACCCACATGATTAGTGGTTAATTATGTAACTAAATTTTTGTTAATTGCATGTTGTTCATTCCTACACGATCTTGTTCATTATCTTATCATCTTGATTCATCATTTTGGCAAATACATTAAATGTAAAACTTAATCCTTGATGATTTAACATGGAAATTAGGTTTATCATGAACTTTTAGTTGCTGGATAACGATTCTATTCAGTAGAACGTTGACCAAATTACGGACTTCTAGTAAGTCATTAGCCCCTTTAAGTTGCGTTAACTTTGAACTTATCACCGGAAACTCCATCCGGCAAACTTACCATCATCTCAGGATTTCTTTATACCCTTTTTATGAACCTATTGAACCACCAGAACATCGATTTACGTGACCGAATCACTGGTTTAAGTTCTGGATCGAATTGGGCTAAGAGAGGTATGCGCGGCCCGTAGTGGACCGTATATCCACATAGGCGGCCCAATAGCGACCGCATATCCGTAATACGGCCCAGTATGGACCGTATATCCTTTTCATGGGTCTTAATGTCTTCCGGACATGCGCGGCTCAGTATTAACCGTATATACCTTTGAGCGGCCCTTGTCTGACCGTTTATATGATAGTTTTCCGAAAAGTGGTTATTTCATGAATTTCGAATCGTGTGAGCTAACCAAGCCAATGTAGGCTATGGTATTTTGTGAATTTACCTATTGTTAGGTCTATTGATCATTAATTATAGTCCTTTGGGACAATTATTCCTCTTGGTTATGGAGCTTATTGTTTGGACTCTTAAAGAATCATTATCCTTGTGTTCTTTGCCTTGACTACATGAACTTGACCTTGGAACCCTTGGCCATTAAATATTGTGGATGTCTAGTCTCGTGGGATCTATGATCCAAAAAGAAATCAATGCCAAGGCAAACAAAATGAAGGGCCCAGTTTGGTCCTGGGACGAGCACCCGAAAAGTACTTGATCCCCGGGGAGGTGAATGATTAGGTGTGGCATTTGGCACCGATACTATCTAGCGTGTTGGGTCTACGCCATTCTACATTCTCGTGAAACTTATTATTATTCATGCTTAAAGTATGAAGTACTTGCTTGCTTGCTTACTTGACATGACTTGAAATTGACTGCAAATGGCCATTCACTAGAAAATCTTGTTAATCTTGCTTGATATCTCGACATGCAACTATTTCTTCCATTTTAATTATCGTTACTCTTTCTATCTTAGTGATTATTTAGTTCTACTTATTTTATCACGTTAATCATGCATATTCATTAATTGGTTAATCACTTAAACTATGCCTGATGATAGAGTATAATTCCTACTGAGCTTCTTGCTCACCCCTACTTCCAATCCTTTTCAGGTAATGCGGTAAACGGTACGTTGCAAATGGGAATCGGATCAGTGTGATCGAGTGAACCTGGAACCTAGAGTTTAGAGTCTGTCTTTTTTTATCTTCTTGAGTCTAGCTAGTGTCGTGAGTCTGGTTATTCCTTTTTGTTCTTTCTTCCTTTAATTTGAATCTAATATTGTAAGAGTGGGTCAAAATTATACTTTTAATATTAATAAGAGCTCGTATTTTCAATACGTGTGTGTATGGCCTCCTTGTGTTTAATTGTGGTTATTTATCTTCCGCTCTTGTTATCATGACTGTTAACTGCCACGTTCCAAGCATCGCTTCCCGCTGATATCGGTTCGGGGAGTGACAAGCGTGATCTGATGGGTTCTGGTGTTGTCGTGCTCGAGCTATATAGCGCGTTAAGATCGTGCTATAGGATTAGAGCGCGTTAATGCCTCGTTGTTTCTCGTGTTTTATTTAAGTTGTCTCGGGCTCCGGTGGACCCAAGATTCAATGCCTTGTTGGCTTTTGGCTTGATGGATGCTTTTGTGTCCTACCCTGTGAGAGCTATTTGTGTGTCAAGGATCCCGGAGAGGTGGTCTTATCCCGAGCAAAGTATAGTGTTGGTTTGGTTTCCGGTTATTGTGGCTTTGACCCCGTGGTTAGCCCACTATTCTCGTGGATGTCTTGGACGTCCTATGAGGGCTGTGACCGTGTTATAGGGTGTCTAAGAAAGCCATTGTACCGAGTAATGTTTTGTGTTATTCCGATGGTTTCTGGTCAACCCGGTTGTGACCTAGTGGTTGACACGTGACCTCGTGAGTCTCTCGTCTATCCTATGAGGATCGAGACATTGGTTTCAGGTACTGAGAGGTATCATCTTACCTCGATTTATATGCCATGTCTTTGAGGGTCATGGTGATCTCTCGTGTTTCGTGTTCCGTCTTATACGGAATTGTGAGTTCGTTGTTTGGCTTGAAGCCGAGGACTCATCATCGTTAATGTGTTTTACTGTGATTTTGGCTTAGGGACTAGGCTAATTAACAGCATATTGTTGTGATGTGCGACGATCTTGACCCGAGTCTTGTGACTCAAGGATCGTTGTCAGCAGGTCTAGTTGACTATCCTGAGTCTGGTTGCAGTTGTTGTGGGGATGGTTTTTTTCTTTATCCTTTGTTTTGTTTGGTTTATTAGGCGTGCCAGTCACAGGAGTGACAATTCATTGTGCGCTCGATCTGACTCAGTCAGTCGATTGTGATATTCATGTCGGGACCTAGAGTCCATCATACCGTAAAGGCTATGACGTTAATTACGTCCTTCCAAAGAAGGACAACCCTTGATTAATTGCCAAGAAAGGATGCCTCGGGGGTAAAACAAGATAAGACCATTACGCTGACTCCGCTGATGGGATGCGAAACATGCATAGAAAACCATGTTGCGCGGGACATGATAACGGTGTTATGGCGCAAATCCGGTAGCATATCCCCTCATTTTGGACTATGCCCAAAAGGGGGAAAAATAGGTCATCCACCCACGGAATGCCGGGATGGAAGCCAAAAGAGATACGGGCGTAGCCCTGGATCCAAAAAGGATTTGAGTGTGACGGGACCGTGTACATTGCCACGGTGTTTGTAGATGTACCCTTAAGGGACCATTGGAGGACGTGCAGTGGCAGAACTCCGAGGGTCAGCAGGGTGACAAAAGAAAACATCATACTCGGTATAATGTAGGGGTAAAACCCCCATTAATGTATCTCCTGTGGACCTGGATGAATAACCATGATTCCCTCATAATACGATGAAGATTAGCATGAAGGTTAACAGGAGTGGAACATTGGGTTTAGACTGGATTTGGGCTCAATGAAGTTGCTGAGACACCAGATGTTTGAGTGGTAGCTATTGTTGAGATGAAATAGCATGGATAGGAGCCGGCGCGAAGGCCAAACGGCGCGGTGGGGTCCCGGCGTGACGGTGGGCTCACGGGCTATCGGCGCGATGAGTGGCTGGCGCGGCTGGAATGGAGGGGGGTGGTGCTACTCGACAGTCGTTGTTTAAAAATGCCGTGCCACACAAATTTCAAAATTGATAACCGCACTCACTCACTCGATTGATTTTGAAATACGAGTACAATGGTGAATACGGGTCGATCCCACGGGGAGAGAATATTTGATTTTAGTTCAAGTTGGACATATCCTTATGTTTGGAAAATCAAATGTTGTATTTTGGAGTGCGATTATCACTAAAGAAATGGAAATTACAACTTTAAATGACAAGAGATAAGTAAAAGAAATTTAGCCAATTGATTGAAGAATGTCGTCATTTCCACGCCGAGCCTTTGATGAAGATCGCTCCGCCTAGGAAGTCGACGCCGTGAGAGGATTTGAAGAAGACTTACCGCTTTGGGTATGATTGAATGATTGAAACACTCAAGATGACAAGGTTTGGATAGAACAAGTTTGAAAACTTAAGTTTGAAAACATAACAGAATTCAAGTGAAAATAGGGGTTGGAAGAAAAGGTATAACTTCAAATCTCGATGGAATTAGAAGAAGTGTAAAACATGAACGTTGTAGAGAATTGAAAGAGGAAGAACTTTTATGAAGAACACAGACACAGAAAATAAGAGGAAGGCACTGAAAAATCAAGATCTATCCCTGCTGGTGAATAGTAACTGACAGAAAAATAGCACCTTGAAAAATTAATTCTAACTCTAAAAATACACAGAATTAGACAAAGTGGTAGAAGAATGAAATGGAGATCTATAAGAGAAGAACAAAGTTGATGAAGAACTCAGATTGAAAAGAGATCTAGAAAAGCTTCAAAACATAAGAAAACTAGAATGTCTCACCACGGATGAACAGTAAACACCTAAAATAGCACTTAAGAAAACGGACCAGAACTCTATGAAGTAGGAAAAATTTGAAGAAATGATCAACAGAGAAGTTGAAGAGCACTTGAAAACAAATAACTTTTATGAAGAACACAAATTGAAATGAAGATTACAATCAAGCGAAATAAGGCTAGGAAAAGGTTGAATTCAAAAATGAAACTTTTATTGAAAGAACTTCAACTTACAACTTTGACTTCAAAAGCTTGTAAAATACAACTCTAACAATCAACAACTTCAGAAAAATAAAGAACAAACTTACATTACACATGATCCATAGCTAGCTCTCTCTCCCTACTCAACCCTCACTAACAACTTCCTCCCCATTGCCATTACACATGAAGCCCTTATATAGGGTTACAAACTCTTCTTGCCCATGTGAAACAATCAAGTGCACCTAATTTTGACCCAACTTGGTAGGCTGGAATGTGCTGCACCTTTGTCATTTTTTTCTGATTTTTTATAAATTTTTTTGGAATTTTTATGGGTCTTTTCTTCTTCTCTTTCTCTCATTCTCTCTCTGCCGGCGCAACGAGCCGAACGGCCGACCGGGTTAGGCGGCCGGCGCCGTGGGCCCCTGGTGCGCCCGCCCGCTCCGCTGTCGCCACGCGTCGCACGCGACGCACGCGCCCGCGTGCGTCGCGTGTGACGCCCGCTGAGCCTTCGCCGCGTGTCACCTCGTCGCTCGCCGCTTCGCTCCGCGCCGGCTGCCACGACCCCCTCCGCTCCGCCCTTCGTCCGCCACGCACCCCCCTCCCCCGCCTTTGCCCGCCCTCGTCGCCCGTGCCCGAGCGGCGAAGGCGGGAAGGCGGGGCGGGGGGGTTTGAAATTTTTTTTAGTTTTTTTTAATATATATATAAATTATATATAAATATAATATATATATCTATATAGCTATATATATATATATCTATAAATAGTTAGAAAATTCTAAAAAAATAGTAAATAAATTTATTTTTTGTTCTAAATTTTTTTTTCTTTTTGAACAAATCCTTGGGCTTTTGGCCCATTCAACATAATATTTTTATTTTCTTTATTTTCTTTTTCGTGGAGCTTTTCTCGTACTACGTGCCTACATAAATACATAAAAATGTAATTAAAATTTATTTAATTTCAGAAAAATAAACATTTGATACAAAATCAACAATAAGTGTGAGAAGTGTATATTGATCATAATTTAAGCTCATAAAAATGTGAATAATTATGAATTAACAAGGAAAAATACACACTTATCACACCCCCCAACTTACTCATTGCTAGTCCCTTAGCAATGCACATAATGAAAAATTTAGGACTAACAAGAGTTTAAAGATATTCAGGCCTCATTTCTAGTTCATCTTTCATAGAGTTAACTAAAGATCAGGACTCTGGAGTAATTACCACAGACTAGCCTTATGTCGGAAATTCAGGTACATGATCAAGAATCTAATCAAAATTCAGTAGCACTTGTGCAAGTGGAATACTAAATTCACAGTAGAGACAATTGCATCCTCTAGTTGCTATTTCGAACAAATGCCTTTCAATTCTGCACTTCTTACTTAGAGCGTTCAATGCACACTAGCTTTTTGTCTGCCTTATTGCTATGTCCCTTTTGGGATCACTATATATATATTTTTTTTCTTTTCTTTTCTTTTCTCTTTTTTTCTTTACACACATGATGCTGCACTACCCTTCACTGTTTTACGCGAACCTCAACACATCTGAGGTGAAGTAGGCTCGGTGCCACAGATCCAAGTCTCCTTTTCCTTTTGACGCGAACCTCAACACGTCTTAAGTGAAGTAGGCCCGGTTACTCAGAATCGGAGCATTTTTCATGGTATTTTTTTCTCTCATACTTTTGTATTGCAGAAAGCTTATAACAAATCTCTTTTTCAAAAGTGCAGAATATCATACAGTATATCTAAAATAGCAGAAGGCTTGTCCTTCTTGTTTCATTAGCGTGCAACGTGATTTTATTTTTCGAAAGTGCATCTGAACTTTAAAGAGATTCTTTAAATCAATTTTCCATGGCTAGAGTAAATAAATTATCCAGCATCCTTTTCCCAATTGTTTCTATTCAGAATCACTTTTCATGCGACATGAATCAAGAAATTCAACTCGGGGAAGACTGTTGTTTAACATGACAATTCAAGAAAGTAAGAAAAATTTTGTTGAAATTTGTAGAAATTTTTGAAATTTTTGAAATTTTTGTTTTTAAAATTTTTGACATTTATCTCCCCCCCCCCCAACTTAAATGACATTGTCCTCAATGGCATAAACAGTAGAAAGATCAGAGGACAGGTAAAGGGATAATATAGTTGGGATGGAAGGATACAACCTGATGGGTCGGGCGAAGTGATGAAGGCTTCATTGCGTTGTGGCCTGAGAACTGTAAAAGAAACACACTAAAACAAATCATCAAATCACAAAAACCGTGGGTGGCCTCCCAAGAAGCCATTTATTTGCATACCAAACTGTGAAGATATTGGGCTGCCTCCCAAAAAGCGCTAAATTTAACGTCTTCAGCCAGACGCACTGTAGCTCAACAACCAACAAGTTGATTTTAAAATGAGCCACCAAAGAATTTTATCCTTGCCAAAATTGTCTTTTTCATGCCCTAAAGAAAACGAATGTGACTAGTGAGCGCAAGGGCGAGACAGAGATCGAGATGGAGGTAGCTCAAAAGAATTATCCCGAGGAAAGAATAGAGGAGGCACCTTGGGAAAAATCATATCATGAAGTATGAAATATTCCTCCTGAGATTCCTTAGGATCAGATAAATCAGCATGTAGAGCCAGGGTGGACCAATGAGTTGGGAGAGTTTGAAAAGAATCACCATGGTCCAGAAGTGGCACAAGCTCTACCTGCTCCTCTAGATTGAAATTATCATGCGGCATACTCGAATCATTCAATTCCTCATTTACCCCAACTTCATTATTCCAATAAATATTCAATTCTAGATCCATCTTAACTTCTTCTTCCTTCCCATCTTCAAAGATAATTTCATCAAAGTCGTGTACCATCTCCACTTCTTCTCCATTCCCATCTTCAAAGAGAAGTTCATCATGGTTGGGGAGAGACTTGTGATGAGGTTCAATATATTTATCCTCTCCCCCCAACTGAAGATCATCCACCTCTCTTGCATTTCCCTCATGTTGACAAGCAAGCACTGGCTCCTCAAATTCCTTTGTAGGAGGGGGAATATGGTCATTTATCAGTTCATCACCTTCATCTATTGCATTTCCAGTCAAGTCCGCAATCCCCTTAGAGTTCTCATGTGAATTTTGCTGACACGACCCCTCCATAATCCTGTTATCTACTAAATTAAGAGTGATAAGAGTGTGATGCTCTTGGGGAATTATAGATTGATCGTAGTGAGTGTGAAGAACTTGATGAGGATTGGGTCCAGAGGAATCAAAGAATTGCTCTCCCTCCATGGTTTTGATTTCCTCAGTAAGCCTATTGATGTGCTGTTGGATGGATTGACTATGGAGAAGTAACTGAATGAATTGATCATCAGAGGCATTAGGTGTGGGTGGAAGAGATGAATAGTAATGATTTGTCTGTTGGGCTGGGTCATAATGGTCATCAGAGGTTTTGGCCCAAATACGATTTTTATCATTCCCTTCTTCTCCCCCCGACGACTCAAGATCATCATAATCCTCTTCACAAATGGAATGGGGTTTAGGCTCCTCAGGCTGCTCTTCCGTTACGTCCTCCGCATAAGACTCTTCCATGATTCCCTCAAAATCAACAGTGATATGAGTGGTAGATTGTGGGATCATAGGTTGAGCATATAGACTTTTATCATTATAACATCCAAGAAGTTGGTCCTCAAGACTTGTGGAGTTGTTAGGCATTGGATCCACTTCCGTTTCTATGATGTTTTCAGCAATCCTACTCACTTGGGCCTCAAAGTTTTGCAGTTGTTCCTGAAAGGCTTGTTGTTGAGTCTGGAAGAGCCGTGTCAATTTATCAAACATCTCCTCCTTATGTAAATCTGTGTATAGAGGAGATAGATAAGTGGGCTGAGAGTCAGATTGTGATGGATAGTAATTTGAATGGCACTCAGTCTGAAAATCAGGAGAGTGTATTGGTTGCCCTCCATAATAGGGTTGATCATAAGAATGGACTTGATTGTAAGGATCATTGGAATATGAATCCCAATCTGCAAAGTGTGGATTTGAAGGACTTTGAATGAGGTCTTGGTATGGTTCCCAAGAAGAAAATTGTTGATTTTCCCATTGATTATTTGGGTTTGTGTAGGAGACAGAGGTGGAAAAATCCGATGACCATTGATATGGCTCTTGGGTGAAAGATGAATTATAAACCCCATTGTGGAAGAGTGAAGGAGTTTGTTGATAAGGGGTAAATAGAGAGTTGGAATTCACATAGCCCGCATAATTAAACATCAAAGAATCTATTATTGGGCCTGAACAAAATTAGATGTGGAAATGAAAAAAGACCCAAGAAAGAGTGATGATTTTTCAATGAATTTTTTTTATGTTTTGACGGCAACGACGAACTCACGAACTGATAGAAGAGGCTTCACACCTCTGATTCACAGCCTTCCCAGCTGCATAAGGGGGAGAGAGGAGAGAGAGAGAGGGGCGGCCCTTGCTCTTTGAAAGAAATTCCAGATTTTCATTCATTAATTCTACTCAAAATGAAAATACAAGGTTCTTATAGAAAATACAAAAAGACTAGTTCTATCCCTAGATCTAGGATTGGTGGGGGGTAAAAGAGGGAGTCCACAATTTATTTCTCACATATGGTTTGGAATAAATAAAATAAGATTTCAATCCTAATAAACTATATTATACATGGGGCACCCCTCTTGACTTATGTGTTCCAAATTTTGAATTTTGTTACCCTTTGTCCCCCCTTGGTCCAACCCTTCTAGAAGCCCACCTTGGAGGGTTGACTGACCCCACATGGGCCCAAGAGCTGAGGTGGATCAATGGGAGAAGGGATGGGGGGCCCGTGGGACTCAGGTGGTCCCAAATTACAAATAAACCCCTTTTACAATCCGAATTACAATCTGAACAAAGCCAAATAAAGACACATTACACACAAATAAAATCACAGTAAATATGATAAATACTAAGACTCAAGGGGGAGTCTCCAGACTGTCTCCGAGCCAGATGGAAGCCGATGTAGCTCGAGTGGTGCTCCGCGTACGGTACTGACGGCTCGCCGGTTCGTGCTTCTCGATCGCTCTGGTGTCCGCACCATTGGGTCCATCATAGACCACCTCTCCCATGGTGCTAGCTTCAAAGCTCCTTTTCATGATGATTTGGGGTGATTTTGAGGGAGTTTTCAAGGTTTAAACCAGAGATTTCTGTGAGCGAGGAATTCTGGGTGCATTCTTACTTATAAGGCTCTAATTTGGGTTCTAATGCACTAGGATTGAGGTTAGGGAGCCTCAAGTTGAGTTAGGATAGGTCTTAGTGCAGATTAGGTGCTTTTAGCCCTGAGTTTGGACTCTCACGGAGAGTCCCGCTCGGACTTCACTGCATCTTCTACCTTACGGTCTATTGAGCGACCGCCGGGATCTCTCAAGCGGTCATCCAAACGACCGTTTTATTCCTTCTTTCACCGCCTTCCTCCTACTCGCCTAACGGTCATGTCTTAGACTGTTTATTCTTCCTCGCGGTCATCCATAGGACCATTTTACCCTGTCTGTCCTATTTTGATCATCAATTTTCTCTCACTTGCTCTCCCTCCCTCGCTCCCTTGATCTCGTGGTCACTCCTAGGAATCATTGTTAGTGTGTCAACATCCACATTTGCACAGATAAAAAGCCAAAAAGATCATATATTACTAATGTGAGAGTCATGTACATGCATATGTCCAAAAGATAAAGGTACAACTCAAGCCACTCTCAGGTTGGTCCCTCTCCTGGACCCCTGCTGTCCCCGGTGCCCTCACGCCTCTTCGCCGGCGGTGCCATGGAGGTGCTCCCCTCCTCTCGGTGACGTCGCCGCTCCTCCTCCTCCTCGTTCCTCCAATGTCCGGAGGAACCCGTAAGATAATCCCTGTGCATGCTGCGCGCGCCACTCTACGACACGCTGTGGGAGGATCATCCGCCGACTAGCCGAAGTGCCCTCTCCAGTATGCAGATCTCGGCTTTTAGCTCTGCCGTTGCTGCTGCCCGAGCTTTGAGGCTCTCTACCTCTGCACGGAGATCGACTGCCGCTTCCGCCTGCAATCGAACCGCCTCTGCTCGTGCCTGCTCTGCCACTGCTCTGGCCCGCTCCGCCTCGCCAAGTGCGGTAGTCAGCTCTCTCGTCTGCATGAACATTCATCATGGTCAGTCAAATTGCATTTTCATATAGCGTTAAAGAAGAACTCGGTCAGTTGCTTACCCTCTCCGTGAGAGCGGCCTCAGCCTCCTCGGCCTGAGCGATTGCCTGAGCAAAGTCGGCGTCCCGCTCAGCTCATCCCGCAGGCTGAGAAGATGAGGATGGAGCATCGGGTCCCTGGTGGGGACACCCGAGCAGTTGAGCGGCATGATACGCCGAGCCACCGGTACCGCACACGGAGCACGACTCGAGCCACCTCAGCGTCCATCTGGCTCAGAGACAGCCTGGAGACTCTGCCTTGAGCCTCCCCATTTATCATATTTAGTTAGACTTTATGTGTGTAATTTATGTTTATTTCGTTGTATTCGGTTTGCTATTTTGATTGTAAGAGGGGCTTATGTGCAATTTGGACCCCGTGGGCCCCACGGGCCCCCCAGGCCCCATCCCATTGAGCCACCTCAGCCTAGGGTCCCATGTGGGGTCAGTCAACCTTCCACATGGAGGCTTCTAGAAGGGTGGGCCAAGTGGGGGACAAGTGGCTTGGAAAGTCCACATTTTGGCCACCCACCCCACCTACCAAGTCAAGCCCAGTCTCCTTGGTCCAAGGGCCGCCCCCCTCCCCTTATTTTTTATTTATTTTTTTGTGTGTGTGTCACATGCCATCCCAGCCCTTCATCTCCCACCCCTAGATCCTACGGTTGTGGATGGATGTGAGATGTAACCTATTTAAGCTTGTATTTTCCATTTTGGAAGAATTAATGCCATTTGAATCAAACAAATTCCAAGAGCAAGGGCTGGTGCGCCCCCCTCCTCTCTCCTCCCTCTCCCCCTTGAAGCTGTGAAGGCTTCCATTCTGAGGTGTGACGCCTCGTGTATCGGTTCCGACGATCGCCGCCGCCGTTACGAGTCGCCACCGCACCGCCATCGCCATCAACGGAGTTCTGCCTACGCAATACCACAGCAGCTTGTTCGAAATTCACAGGTCTTCCCCGAGCTCATTTGGCTACCAAATTTGGAGGAGTTGTTCCTGGGATGTTCCTCTCCACCCACAAAAATCAGGCCAGCATTCAGATCACGTTTCCTATTTTTTGATTTTCTTCCACTCTTCCATTTTGGTTCTGCCCGAGTTTTGTCCAGGTTCACCTCCGCCCTGAGTTTCATGTCTTAGATCCACTTTTTGATTTTTATTAGTTCGCCCAATTTTACTGGAGGTTCCATCCATCCACCCCTTCATCCACACTTTTTCTCAATTTTTGATTCACCCCTTTCATATTTTCTAAAAATCGTTCTCAAACCCATCTACAGTTCTGTCCACCAATTCCCGGATCCGACCACCAGTCACCCCAAATATCATAACAAATCGCAGCCACCTCCAAATCAAATTCTAAAAATAGTCCCCGTTCCGTGGTTTGACTGCCTACAACTTTTAAAATGAGCTCGAAGTCTGAATCCAACTATACGTAGGCGGTCAACGGCCATTTATAGGAAACTGATATGCTGATCTAAGATTTCGGGAGCTGTGAAGCAGAGAATTGAAAAATAGTTAAAGCCTAGGTCCGCACAGGTTCAGAAGTCCACTAGCCATAGATTGAAGGATTTCGAATCCTCTTTCCAACGGCGCTGGTTTCATCGCATTCCGGCGACGGGGCTGATCGCAGCGGCCGTTTTCACCGGAGCGCGCGCTGCTGAAACAGCAACATCAGCTCGTCACAGCACTCTCTCCACTTGGGAACCGGGGCACCCAGCCTCCGGTGAGTGTCGCCGGCTGACCGCCGTCCAGGGAAGCGTGCTGCCAGGAGTCCCCATTATAGTGGGACCCACCCCGCCAGACCCGGAGGACAGGATAGCGTGTGGGCCCCACGGCCCATTGATTTCACCGTCCGGAAGGCACGAGAACGCGGAGTTCGGCGCGTCGAGACGACATCAAGATGCTGCCCGTCAACTTGATTTGCGTGATCCCCGGGCCCCACATGTGACCTTTTACCTCCCTGCGTGGAGTGGGTCGAATCTCTTTGTACCGCTGTGAATTATGTTAATCGGGGGTCCGTAAGTCAGCCCCCGTCTTCGCCACGCCGGGTGCGTGGAGGTAAAGGTCTTAACTCCTTGGCGTTACATTGCTTAGCTAGTATATGGTCTTAGGCCCCTGTCGAGAGTGTAGGTACTAGCCTGTGTGTCCATGTCACCGCTGTGAGAGTGAGAGTGACCCGTCCCGTGACTCGATCCGAGTCCGGAAGTTGAGTCGGACTACCCTTGACCTCCGCCTGTTCCTTAACCGCGCACGGTCCGCGCTTTCCCTCGCTTGGGACGACGAGTGAGCTTCCACTTCTTTTAGCGATGTTTCGCCACTAGGAGCTCGTAGTGTCGGGCTTAGTGTCTCCCTGGTGTGTGTTGCTGGTCGCGTCCACATCTAGAGTCTGAGGTCCACCCCACGTAGAGTCGCCTCCCGTGTCCGTCCCGCATCAGTTTGGTATCAGAGCGAGTCGAGTCTAGGGTAGTCGTTGCATATGTCTTGCATAGTATAAGTCAAGTCTAGGATCATCATCTCAAAACTACAAAAAAAAAGTGTTTTCAAATTGCATTTCACCCAATAGCTCGGTATATTAAAAGGTGTTGCCCGAACATTAGGTTATGCCTATCGGGAGGGTAGCGTACTTGCGCGAGTGATCTTCAGATTGCTTGTCTCCGCCTCGTACCGGATATTGGTTAGGTCTAAGTGCATCATCTAGTGAGTGTTTGCATTAGTCGGTGTCTTCTAGGTCGTGTGTCTTTGCATGCCCACCCATCGAGGTACCCAATACTCGCCACCACCACCTATGGCGGATTCCCGGGCCCGTAGCTCCGATGAGTCCTCGACGGTCGAGATGTTTCGAGCCATCATGGATCGTCTTGACACGCGTATGGATGGTCTTAGTATGTGTATGGATGGCATAGGAACGCGTCTAGAAGGGCGGATGAAAGCCCTCGAGGATCGGGCCGAGAGTTCGGATCAGTCCATCCAGGGCTTAGTTGGGAGGATTGCTGTCCTAGAGAGGGGCCCAGTAGCGGCGCAACCCGCACCGACGAACAGCTAACAAGAGCCGGTGCAGCAACCCGCTGTGCCAAGGGCTCAGGTGGAGGATGTCGGGAGGCAACAGGCGCCTATAGTGGATGATTATGCTTCCGACAATGATCATGGGGGTAACGGTCGTCGTCATCAACGACAGAATCGTGATGACGAGGATGACGACTGCATCCTTAGGGGTGTGCATGCGGACCCTCCCACCTTTAGCGGGTCCTTGGACCCTAGGGTGTACTTAGATTGGGAGGCCGACATGGACCGGCACTTCGAGTGGTTTGAGATGACGGACTACCGAAGAGTCCGATACGCAAAGATGAAGCTACAAGGGCAGGCCCAAACTTATTGGATCAATGTGGAGAGCCTGCTCAACCAGCGACGTCAACCCCAAATTGGTACTTGGGATGATATGAAAATCAAATTGAGGGAGAAGTACCTTCCCGCCTCATATCGCCAACGTCTTATAGACAAGTGACAAAGCATCTCCCAAGGGAACCGATCCGTGACCGAGTACACCGCCGAGTTCGATGAGTATTACTTATGGTGTGGGGTCACGGAAGAGAGCACCATGACTATATCCCGCTTTTGAAAAGGTTTGAGGCCCAATTATCAATATGAACTCTTTCGCCATAATGCAACCACTTTGGAGCAGGCATATCAGATCGCTCTCGAATTGGAGCAGTTCGAGGCCGAGTTCGAGTCACCCCATCGGTTGGGCTCCTTTCCCCTTCGTAGTGTCGAGCCCCGTGGCTCATCTGGCACGTATCCGAGGGCCCCCATGACTCGACCTCAGGAGCCCGCTCGCCCCGAGCCCTTTGCTCCTAGGCCCCGTCCTCCACCCCCGAGGGACCTTCCTAGTCCCTAGCATCTTACGGCCCCACCCACAGCCCGTCCACCTGGCACCCGCACCTCCTGCACGTCCTTTGTTGCCTACACCTCCTATCCGTCGGGAGGATAAAGGTAAAGGACCTATGATTGGGGAGCCTAGTGGATCACGACAGCAGTGTTATCGCCGCAATGGGTTTGGCCATTTCACCAACCAGTGTCCCACCCGCCCATCTCTTCACATTGGGGACACACAGGCCGAGGATACCACCCCTACGGGCCTCGAGTTAGTTAGCTATGAGGCAGATGAAGAGCTAGCTGACGAGTACTATGAGATGGGAGGTGAGGCCCAGGATGCCCAGCATTCGGACGATACCCACGTGGGGGTCGTCAGATGTATCCTCACCTAGCCGCAGGTCAGTGATGACTGGTGTCGGACTACTATCCTTCATGTATTCTGTAGGCTGGGAAAGCAAATGTGCAAGGTGGTCATCGATAGCGGGAGTTGTATCAATGCAATCTCTACGAACACTGTCGCCCGTCTTGGTCTCACACCCGTAGACCATCCTTGTCCCTATCAGGTATCATGGGTGGATACCACTTCCATTTCGGTCGGGCTACGGTGTTTGGTCCCGCTGCAACTCCACTCCTACCGTGACGAGATCTGGTGTGATGTTCTTCCCATGGAAGTGGACATTATCATTCTTGGTAGGCCGTGGTTATTTGACTGGGATGCCACGCTCCATGGCCGGTCGAACACCTGTACCTTCGATAACGCTGGCCAGCGGGTCACCCTCCAACCCGTTCGGCCCAGGAGCCCATCAGTCAGGGGTCCTACTGGCCCTAGTACTCCGACGCCTTCCGTTCCCGGGCCTAGTACCCCATCCCCAGCTCAGGCTATGACCGTTACCTCTGGCCCAGGAGAGCCCTTGACGAGGAGATTGATGATGATTAACTCCCGGGAAATGGAGCAGGAGCTTAGTCAGGGCTGTCCGGTGTTTGCCATTACGGTCCGAGCAGTGGAGCGGGACTCCGAGGGTGAGCTCCCACCCGAGGTTGTTCCCATTTTGCAGGAGTATGCTGATATCTTTCCCGAAGAGCTTCCCGAGGGACTCCCACCGATGCGGGATATTCAGCATGCCATCGACCTTGTTCCGGGCTCTTCTTTGCCCAACCTTCCTCATTATCGCATGAGTCCCACGGAGCATGCCGAGCTTAAACGGCAGGTCGATGAGTTAGTGCAGAGAGGGTCTGTTCGGGACAGCATGAGTCCATGTGCTGTACCCGCATTACTCGCCCCGAAGAAGGATGGCACGTGGAGAGTGTGCATTGATAGTCGTGCTATCAACAAAATCACCGTGAAGTACAGGTTCCCTATTCCCCGCCTTGATGACATGCTGGACATGATGGTAGGTGCCACTATCTTTTCGAAGATCGATCTTAAGAGTGGCTACCATCAGGTAAGGATTAGGCCAGGTGATGAGTGGAAGACCGCATTTAAGACCAAGGATGGTCTATATGAGTGGTTGGTCATGGCTTTTGGGTTGACCAATGCCCCTAGCACTTTCATGCGGCTCATGACTCAGGTCCTTCGACCTTTCATTGGAGTCTTTGTAGTGGTGTATTTTGATGATATCCTTATCTATAGCCACACCACAGGGGACCACTTAGACCACCTTCGGCAGGTCTATCTACTTCTTCGGCGAGAGCAGCTGTTTGCGAACCCACAGAAGTGTGCCTTCATGACACCTCAGCTTACCTTCTTGGGTTTCATTGTGTCTAGTACTGGGGTCTCCGCCGACCCGGAGAAGGTCCGGGCCATTGTTGAGTGGCCGGAACCCCGTACGATTCATGATGTCCGCAGCTTTCATGGCCTTGCGACGTTCTACCGTCGCTTCATCCGCGGATTTAGCTCCGTCACCGCCCCAATCACGGATTGCATCCAGAAGGGCACATTTGTATGGACGAAGGCCGCATCTGCCGCCTTCAAGGACATCAAGGAGCGCATGACCCAGACACCTGTCCTTCGATTGCCTGATTTCTCGAAGGTGTTTGAGGTCTCTTGTGATGCGTCGGGTGTTGGGATTGGAGGAGTTTTGAGTCAGGAGTCCCACCCGATCGCATATTTCAGCGAGAAGCTGAATGACGCGAAACTGCGATATTCCACGTATGATAAAAAATTCTACGCAGTTGTTCATGCTCTTAGGCATTGGAGGCACTATCTTTTACATCAGGAGTTTGTCTTATACTCCGACCACGAGGCATTGAGGTACCTCCATTCGCAAAAGAAGCTTAACTCGCGTCATAGTCGTTGGGTCGAGTATCTCCAGCAGTTCACCTTTGTGCTGAAACATAAGGTTGGAGTGGAGAACAAGGTGGCTGATGCCTTGAGTCGGCGAGCATGTTTGCTTACCACCATGAGTGCCGAGGTCATAGGGTTAGAGAAGATGAAGGAGACCTATGTTGATTGTCCTGACTTCGGTCAGATTTTTACCACCCTCCAGGCCGGACCCTCGAGAGATCTTGATGAGTATGTGCTTCAGGAGGGTTACCTCTTTCGAGGTAGCAGGCTATGTGTTCCCCGAACTTCGGTTCCAGATTTCTTAGTATGGGAACTACATGTAGGAGGCCTAGCTGGCCACTTTTGTCGGAACAAGACTATCGAGGTAGTAGAGCATCGATTTTATTGGCCGAGCTTGAAGCGCGATGTTGCTAACATCGTGGCTCAGTGCCGTACATGTGCTACGGCCAAGATGAAGAAGCAAAGCTCGGGCCTTTATACGCCTCTCCCCGTGCCTGATGCCCCGTGGCAGGATGTCAGCATGGACTTTGTTTTGGGATTGCCACGTACCTCCAGGAAGCATGATTCGGTCTATGTGGTGGTTGACCATTTCTCGAAGATGGCCCTCTTTATTCCTTGCTCAAAGACGTCGGATGCTTCTAGGGTAGCCCGCCTTTTCCTTACGCATGTGGTGTGCAAGTTCGGGTTGCCTCGCACTATAGTGTCTGACCGTGATGTTAGATTCACTTCCTATTTTTGGAAGACACTATGGCATATGATGGGTACTCACCTCAAGTTTTCTACTTCATATCATCCCCAGACAGATGGCCAGACCAAGGTAGTCAATAGGAGTCTGGGAGATCTTTTGAGGTGTCTAGTCAGGGACCGCATTGGGGATTGAGATCTCATTTTACCCATGGCTGAGTTTACATACAATGATTCGGTGAATAGGGCTACCGGCATGAGCCCATTTGAGATTGTCACAGGTCGTAGGCCTAGGAAACCCGTTGACCTTGTCCCCATGCCTATCCATGCTAGAGTGTCGGAGTCGGCCTAGTCGTTTGCTAGGCATGTTAGGAGTTTGCATGACGACATCCGTCGTCACATTGATGCCAGCAATGCACGGTACAAGGAGTTAGCCGATGCCCACCGACACCACCGAGAGTTCCACGAGGGCGAATACGTCATGATCAGGGTAAGACCTGAACGGTTTCCCTCTGGAACCGTTAAGAAGTTGCAAGCTCGCGGAGCCGGTCCCTTTAGAGTGTTGAAACGCGTTGGATCCAATGCGTATGTTGTGGACCTGCCCGAGGAATATGGTATAAGCTCTACCTTCAATGTATCGGATCTTGTTGCATATAGGGACTCAGCGGTGATCCCTAGTGAGCCTTTTGAGCCATCCCCTCCCCTTGAGAGTGATCCCACACCTGAGTGTCCACTTCCACCACCAGCCTCTTTTTCACGGCAGCGTGAGCATATAGATCGTATACTGGACGAGCAAGTGACAGTTACCAGGAGTGGATCTTACCCGCGCTACCTAGTGCGATGGAGAGGACGGCCCGCTACTGAGGACACACGGATCACACATGGCGAGTTGCAGCGGATCGATCCGGACCTTCTGGAGCGATACAGGAGCGATGCAGACCCTTACTCGACAAGGTCGAGTTTCTCCCACCTGGGGAGAATTGGTGCGGACACCCGAGCAGTTGAGCGGCGTGATACGCCGAGCCACCGATACTGCACACGGAGCACGACTCGAGCCACCTCAGCGTCCATCTGGCTTGGAGACATCCTGGAGACTCCTCCTTGAGCCTCCCCATTTATCATATTTAGTTAGACTTTATGTGTGTAATTTGTGTTTATTTCGTTGTATTCGGTTTGCTATTTTGGTTGTAAGAGGGGCTTATGTGCAATTTGGACCCCGTGGGCCCCACGGGCCCCCCAGGCCCCATCCCATTGAGCCACCTCAGCCTAGGGTCCCATGTGGGGTCAGTCAACCTTCCACATGGAGGCTTCTAGAAGGGTGGGCCAAGTGGGGGACAAGTGGCTTGGAAAGTCCACATTTTGGCCACCCACCCCACCTACCAAGTCAAGCCCAGTCTCCTTGGTCCAAGGGCCACCCCCTCCCCTTATTTTTTATTTATTTTTGTGTGTGTGTGTCACATGCCATCCCAGCCCTTCATCTCCCACCCCTAGATCCTACGGTTGTGGATGGATGTGAGATGTAACCTATTTAAGCTTGTATTTTCCATTTTGGAAGAATTAATGCCATTTGAATCAAACAAATTCCAAGAGCAAGGGCTGGTGCGCCCCCCTCCTCTCTCCTCCCTCTCCCCCTTGAAGCTGTGAAGGCTTCCATTCTGAGGTGTGACGCCTCGTGTATCGGTTCCGACGATCGCCGCCGCCGTTACGAGTCGCCACCGCACCGCCATCGCCATCAACAGAGTTCTGCCTACACAATACCACAGCAGCTTGTTCGAAATTCACAGGTCTTCCCCGAGCTCATTTGGCTACCAAATTTGGAGGAGTTGTTCCTGGGATGTTCCTCTCCACCCAAAAAAATCAGGCCAGCATTCAGATCACGTTTCCTATTTTTTGATTTTCTTCCACTCTTCCATTTCGGTTCTGCCCGAGTTCTGTCTAGGTTCACCTCCGCCCTGAGTTTCATGTCTTAGATCCACTTTTTGATTTTTGTTAATTCGCCCAATTTTACTGGAGGTTCCATCCATCACCCATTCACCCACAAGTTTTCTCAATTTTTGATTCACCCCTTTCATATTTTCTAAAAATTGTTCTCAAACCCATCTACAGTTCTCTCCACCTGTTCCCGGATCCGACCACCAGTCACCCGACAAATCGCAGCCACCTTCAAATCAAATTCGAAAAATAGTCCCCGCTCCGTGGTTGGACTACCTACAACTTTTAAGATGAGCTCAAAGTCTGAATCCAAATGTACATACACGGTCAATGGCCATTTACAGGAAACTGATATGCTGATCTAAGATTTCGGGAGCTGTGGAGCAGAGAATTGAAAAATAGTTAAAGCCCAGGTCCGCACAGGTTCAGAAGAGTCCACTGGCCCTAGATTGAAGGATTTCGAATCCTCTTTCCAACGGCGCTGGTTTCATCGCATTCCGGCATTGGGGCTGATCGCAGCGGCCGTTTTCGGCGGAGCGCGCGCTGCTGAAACAGCAACATCAGCTCGTGGACAGCACTCTCTCCACTTGGGAACCGGGGCACCCGGCCTCCGGTGAGTGTCACCGGCTGACCGCCATCCAGGGAAGCGTGCTGCCAGGAGTCCCCATTACAGTGGGACCCACCCCGCCAGACCCGGAGGACAGGACAGCCTGTGGGCCCCACGGCCCACTAATTTCGCCGTCCGGAAGGCACGAGAACGCGGAGTTCGACGCGTCGAGACGGCATCAAGATGCTGCCCGTCAACCTGATTTGCGTGATCCCCGAGCCCCACATGTGACCTTTTACCTCCCTGCGTGGAGTGGGTCGAATCTCTTTGTACCGCTGTGAATTATGTTAACCGGGGGTCCGTAAGTCAGTCGGGGTGTCTTCGCTACGCCGGGTGCGTGGAGGTAAAGGTCTTAACTCCTTGGCGTTACATTGCTTAGCTAGTATACGGTCTTAGGCCGCTGCCGAGAGTGTAGGTACTAGCCCGTGTGTCCATGTCACCGCTGTGCGAGTGAGAGTGACCCGTCCCGCGACTCGATCCGAGTCCGGAAGTTGAGTCGAACTACCCTTGACCTCCGCCGGTTCCTTAACCGCGCACGGTCCGCGCTTTCCCTCGCTTGGGACGACGAGTGAGCTTCCACGTCTATTAGCGACGTTTCGCCACTAGGAGCTCGTAGTGTCGGGCTTAGTGTCTCCCTGGTGTGTGTTGCTGGTCGCGTCCACATCTAGAGTATGAGGTCCACCCCACGTAGAGTCTCCTCCCGTGTCCGTCCCGCATCAGTCCCTGTCGTCCCACTCCCTCGGCTCGCTACATTTTAGAAAGTCCAAGTCAGGCGCATGCATAAGCATTTGCATCTAAGTCTAAGGTTCAGAATTTACCAGGAGATCTAGAGAGCGCTGGAGGTCGTCCCTCTACTGTACGGTGGAGTGGAGGAGTCCCTGAAGTTCTGCTATCCGGCCCTGGGGGTCTAGCTGCATGTAAGAAGTCAAATGGTCAGTGCATCATTAATAGGTATCAAAGCATTAAATATACTTTATAAGTTTAAGTTTAGAGAGTCGTACCGGTCGTCGGGAGCCACGGAAGACCTGGTCCCCGTACCTCCGGGCATAGGCCCTTAGGTAGGCCTCATCGCTGGTGGCCTGGGCTCGCACCACCCGCCCTCTCCAGGTCCAATCTCGTACCTGGTCGATCGCCCGGGTGACCCAGTCAATCTCACCGCTCAAGCCTTTAGAGGGCCGTCCAACCTGCTCGTCGTCTCTGGATGGGAACTCCACCTTCGGCTGATGCACCCCTCACATTCTCATTATCATGCGATGGTGCCGCGGCTCGATGATGTTGAGGCAGTGCAGCCACACCTCTTGTCCCGTTTACGCCAGGGCCGCCTCTACCCATGGCTGTCCGTCATGACCCTCGTCACGGTACGGTGTCATACGGTGAGTTTGAACTTATCGATGCATATGGGAACGTGTCCATGTCCTCCTGGATCGTCCACGTGAGCCGCCGTAGCGATCCCATGTCCCGTACCGCCATCCACCGCCTCGCAATGGGTACTCGGTCCGGATGTACCTCCTTTCCCCGCCCTAGGCCCGGGAGGTACAAGTAGCTCCAAACCTACATTAGTCGGATGTCAGCATATCACAACATATCAAAAGCATAATTATAAGCATAAGCATTTAGAGTTAAGCATTTACATAAAGAAGAGGCGCGAACCCACCCAGCATCGTCTGTCGGTCAGTGGTGCTGAGGGAGTCGAATAGAAATGCTAGTGCTGCAGCTCCCCAGGCGTAGCCTCCAACCTCGTCCAGATCTTGCAGAAATGGGAGGAGCCTAACGCTCACTCCGTCCACCCGTGTCACGAACAATAGCTTCCCGAAAAGTAACATCAGGAAGCGGCGCAGGGTGATGTCTCCCTCTGGCCCCGGTCCCGTTGACACTCTCTCACGAGCTCTATCAGTCAATCTCCCGAGGTGCTCCCCCGGTAACTCTCCTACAGCTATCGCCTCTCCCCTTAGTCCCAAGCTCTCTTGGAGTGTCACCCGTCCCAGCATGGGCGAGTGGTGCCCCGGTCTTAGTAGCTCCAGTCCAAGCAGCTCCTGTGCTAGATCTCGGTAGTCGGCATATGTGGTCCCGGTCACCGGCGCTCCGTGAACTCTCAATCCCGTGATCCTCGCGACGTCCTTGAGCATCGGGATCATGTGTCCCCACGGGAACAGAAATGCCTGGCTGATCGGGTCCCATCTCTCATGAAGAGCGTAGAGCAGCGCCGTATCGATCCACATCACCTCAATGTTCAATAGCTCGCCGAACCTCATCGCTGCCAGTCTCTCCCTCTGGTAGTCTGGCAATGCGAGGTACACTGCTCGAACCTGCAACTAAGAGATCCGGGTCCGCCTCTTCTTTTGCATACATTTAAAACAATTCTTAATCAGTCATTCATATAGTCCACAAATCATACATTGCATTGCATTTTTAAATAAAAATCAAAACCACTCTGATTCCCTAGCGATCACCCCTGGACCGTTTCTTATCCCTTAGCGGTCATGCCCTGGACCGCCTGGTTCCCTAGCGGTCACTGTCACGACCGCTAGGCACCCAGCGCATGGGCGTTGTTTGATTTGTTTCCCCAGAGTTGGAAAATGGCCCAAAGGCCTTTACAAACATCTTAATTGGTCCCCAGATCCATTCCCATCGAATTCCCCCACATGCATGCATTCAAAATAAATAAAAAATGGTTTTTTGGCCGTCAGCCTACCTCCGATGACCGTCTCCCGGCCGGCGCCTCCGGTGCTTCCTCAGCCGCAGGATCATCTTCCTCCTCTTCCATGGCCTCCCCAAGTCCCTCCTCCACCGTGGGAGCCTCGTCCACCTCCGCTTGGGCCGACGGCCCTTCTTCCTCCGCCGGTGGGTACCACGCCGCCGTGGGCGGCATTTCCTCCTCTTCTATCCGCCGTTGGAGGCGTTTCACAGCCCTCTTCTTCACCATTTTGGGGATGGTTGGGTGTGAGATGTACGGTGGTCGACGGCAGGTTGGTCGCCGGAGTGGTCGGAATAGGGATTGAATAGGTTGCAACGAGATTGAGAGTGGGGAGAATGAAATGGGAGTTTGAGGTTTTTGAATTCGCTCAGATCCATGCGGTCTATCGCTAGACCGTTATTCTATCCTTAGAGGTCTAAACATAGACTGTTTATTGTCTGAATTTTGCCCTCGAAGAATGTGAACCGCCAATGCCTAAGCAGTCTATCGCTAGACTATTAGCGGACGGTTTGCGGTCTATTATCAGACCATTTATGGTGTTGCATATTAATGATTTAAAATGCTTTGCCTTACGCTATCCTTTTTGAGTTGTTCATGCCATGTATGCTTTGTACTTATTCCTATGAGCTTAATTGCTATTGATGGCTAACCCTTTCTTATTGTCAAAGCTTAAATGCCAGCATGTCGTCAATTGCTCGCCAGGCAGGTAAGGTAGGTAAGTATCTCGATCCCTGGTCTCTCAATGCATTATTACATGATATCTATGATATATTACCTCGAGAACCGGCTGGTCATTCAAGTGTTCTGGATCTGATGTTCCCCTTTAACAAAAATGATGATGATCTAGGTGCACATGTTTAATTGTTAGATAGATCGTTAGGTTGGAAGAGTTGGGGGACGACGGTTCCATCTTGCACGCCGTGGTTGCAGATGGTATCTTGACCCTGATTTGTCCGGTCTAGCAATACTATTCTTGAGTATTATCCTATTTTTATTCTTTCTTCACATTCATTTTGATGATTTCTTTTATTTTAGCCCAGCATGCATCATGCGCATCTTTTGAGCATTCATGAGCCCTCATTTGTCTAAAATGTCTCAGTAATAGTGGATAACTATGTATCCCTGGTTTTGAGTAAGGAGAGTCATTCCACACTGAGTTGGAAGATTTTCTTTGGTCTAGTAGCTCGGTTTGGTTATCTGAGGATTCCTATATGGAGTTTAGTTGCTAGTCTCTTTACTTTTCCGTTCGCTCCGACCGCTGTGGACGCCAAAAAAATGACGATGATGATCATGGCGACATTCACGTCTACACATTCGAGCGCGAGTCGAAGACGAAAATGCCGAATAAACCTCATACCTCACCCGATCGAGACGAAGACTCGCTTGGTGGTCCGCTAGCCGATGAGGGAGCTCCCCGGGCAGAAGATACGGCCACAACTCTACAGCCGGCCGTGCCGAGAGTTGAATCAAAGAAGAGCCGGGAACTCCGGCACAGTCTCAGCTTGCATCGAAAGTCACGCAAAGTCTGGGACCGAGCCCCAGAAGCTGCGAACGGAATATTGCAGAGGCCACACATTGCAACTAGAACATTCTGGGAATGCCAACATTCATATAAACGGCTGCGACTTCGAGAAGAATCCGTTCGGTGCTTAAAATGGCATGGAAGGGCCTTAAAGCGGCGTGCCTTAAAACGGTGCGTCCCTTTGCTTAAACGGCGCCCCCCACCTTATGCTCTAATACGAGCCCACTTGCTTTCATTAAAATGGCGCCACTCCTCTTTATCCTAAAATGGCGCGCTCCCGTTGGAGGGCCACCCCTTTGAATGCACTAAAATGGCGCCGTTTTAACCCCTCATTCTCAAAGCCCACAGTAGACTATTCTCTAAAGCGTTTCCCCGGTGCGCAATCAACCCATCCCGTCATCAGTCCGATCCACTGTTTTCGGGCGCAAACAAAGAGAACTTACCTGAAATGGCCAGGCCTCCTGCGTCTGACCAACGTGCAACCGCCTGAGCTCCTCAAGCTCCCTGGAATGGCAATCGTTGAGCTCCGCACCGAACGTTGCTTCCCCGCCAGTCACCGTCGGCCAATCTCGTGGAGGCACCATGCCTACTCTATCAACCTCTCCACTTGCAGGCCACTCGAGAGCTTCAGACACGGAGAGGATGAGAATAATGGAACGAAAGGGAAGGGGGATTCAGAGACTTCTTCCCCCACCTCCATATATATATAACGAACCCGTCAAGAAAGGGAGAGAGGGTCGGAAGAGAAAAGGCTGAGAGAAGAAAAGAAGAGAGTAGAGGAGAAACTCCATTTCAGCTGGGAGTTCCCTCAGAAGAAAAAGAAGAAGCTTTGTTCGCCTGCGCCGGTGAGGTGAAGAAGAAAAGAGTGAGTGTGAGGGAAGAGAGGCGAGCTTGGGAAAGGGGTTTAGGCTCCGCCTTCCTTCTACCATTGTATTCTTTGTCTCTTTCGTTCCTACTTTCTTTGGTCAGGGGGATGATCCCCCCTTTCTATATTGCGTTTCTCCCTTTCCCTCGTGGATGAATAAAAGAGTGACTTTGGCCAATATACATAGCGTTCTACTGCTTTGGCTTGCCCATCTCACTGAGTTTCTTTTTTTTTTCTCTCTCCCATTCTTCTAATCACCCCGGTGCCTCGGAGGCTTGCCTCTCTGTGGCATTTCCTCTGAGGAAGCCCATCCAGAGGATGAAGAGTTACAGCCGTTCATGGCGAACACCCGCCCCGTTGGGATATACGCGAAGCTATCACCCGTGAGCTGTGGTCTCTCTTGTAGGCTAGCCCTCGAGCGTTCCATACTCACATTTGGGTTGTCGGACCGCCGTGAGGCCACTCCGAATTTTGAGGGTCACCCCGGAGCAATCCGTTTGGTGGCCTTCTATTATCTCTGGCAAGTCCCGGTCCGGGGGAGATGCTGCCCAATTTTCGCCAGGAAATAAAGAACACTCAAGAACAAACTGAACGTTTAGTTTCACATACAGCAACTTCTGTGAACAACCATTGAACCTCTGTGAACAAACCCCCCCAGAATAAAACACTTAAACCTCCTGCTCACTCACCTTAACAAACCATCAACGAGGCTTAAACCTTCATCCTATTGATCTATGGTGTCAATTGAACAATCAATCTAACTTGTGATCCCCCCCGGCCAGAGAATCAAGGACAGAAAGCAAAATAAGTTCACAGAATGAATAAAAACTCAGGAGATGCTGTCCCGGCGTGGCCTAATCCGGCGCGGTCACTATTCCACCGCGCCGGTTTAACACCACTCTCATAACCCCAATATCCCAATTGAACCTTAAAACGGCGCGCTCCCCTGCTTACCTCCCAAAAACGGCGCGCCCCTTCCCTTCCACAGCCTAATCCGGCGTGGCCTTAACCGGCGCGCCCTCCTCATTGAACCCTTAAAACGGTGCACCCCATCTCCTCCTTTGAACCCTTAAAACGGTGCGCTCCTCTACTCTCACCTCTTCTTGCAACTTGCTAATACGGCGTGGCAAAAGAAGACTAAATGAACGAAAAGAAGAAAGACAACTATTGAAATTAAAGAATAAACAAGAGAATAAGGACTAAATTAATAAACAAAATAGAAAGAATGGAATGGGAATACTCTCACCTCTTTCACATTTAATGACCGCGCAGGTCGATCCACGTGCGAGGGCGCACGATGGTGAGCTCGGCCTCTACATTTAACAATTCACTCCCCCGGACTTGGTGCAAAGAGAAAATCAATGATGCCTTGTGGTATCGGACGTGGACCTCCGAACCCCCGACATGGTCATGATCCGAACACAACTCGGGCCAATAGTTCATTAACTTGACCCGCTTCTCCCGGGATCTAATCCCGCAACGCCACATTAAACTTGTCGTGCCGACGACAGACATTTGCACAGTTTTATCGTCGTCTTCGATACTTCAAATGTGAACTCGCGTCCGAACAATGAATGGTCCAACCGTGACCGACATGCACGCATACCTTGGAAGCTTCGTTTCCCCAAACTGTGTGTGAAGAGAAAAGCAATGACGCCCCATGGCATCGGACGTGGACCTTGGGGATCCCGACATGGCCATAGTCGGAAATCGTCGCGGGCTAATAGTCCATCAGCTTGACCCACTTCTATCGGGATCCAATCCCGCAATCCCACTAAACTTGCCGTACCTACGGCGGATATTCGTATGGCTTTATAGTCGTTTTAGATGCTTTAAATGTGGACTCTCGTCCGAACAATGAATGGTCCGTTAGTGACCGACATATATACAGGGATCTAATCCCGCACTTGCATTAAACTTGCCGTACTCACGGCAGACATTTACGCGGATTCACTCCCATCACCATCTTGTTTTCTATACGGACCTTTGTCCGAACATAAAACAATCCGTGTATGACCGACAAAATCCGAATGGAACGAGACGGCTCCCGTCTTCCCCGAACCCCACGTGTGGGAATATCGATAAGACCATCGTGAGTCACGCTCGGACCTCGGGTTCATTCTGACCATGGTCATTGCCTGGCCCACAGCCTAGGCCTATAGCCAGCCATCTCTGTACACGTCTTTGTTTTGGAATCTAGTCCCGGGACACTTTCCCGCTGCCCCTCGGCACTAGAAACATTGACGATGCCCACGCGAGCCTGACTTCGGCCGCGGGGGGGCCCACCGCAATATGGTCGTGGCTTGATCTTGCACCGGGCCGACAAACTTATTGGTTTCCGACCCCTCTAACTGGGATTTAACTGAATATTTCCCGTTCCTCCGCACAATAAATTTGTCGCATCACGACATACATATGCTCCGGTTTTCCCGTGACAATTACGCGATTCTCAAGCCGGACACTCGTCCGAACATCAAATGGTCAACACACGACCGACATGATCTCGAATGCTTTCTTCTCACCCTCATACGAGGATTTCAATGCTTCCTAATAGACTTTTCATGTAACAAATTTTCTGGCCATGAGGCCCCTTTTCCCGGCGATTAATCAAGGGTGTTCCCCTCTCCGAGGGGATGTAAATGACGCCGTGACCTTTATGGCACGGCGGGTTTTGGTCCCGAAACGAACCACACAATCGTCTGATTAGTCAGATCGAGCGCACAATAGATCGTCACTTTGTGACTGGCACGTCCACGCACTTAATAAACCCAATAAACAAATAAACAACGATCTTAACAAAAAGTGCGTCCACAAGTCTGGCACGCCCGGTGGGACTAGAGCCACCCTTCATCTCTTCGCCGGGATTCGGGGCCTCATGGCCTCCTAATAAACGACGTTTGCCTGCTTTGATGAATTGCAGGTGTTATCTTCGCCAGCCCTATGGGGCGAAAAGCCGGACCAGGCGAAAGTGTTTTGTGGCCTCAGAGATGCTACTCCGAGGCATATGCAGCTTCTAGGAATCATGAAGGCCGCTAAAAAAAAAAGAGAAGAGGAAAAGAGGAGAGGGAGGGGAAATCAAATCCCCTTTCTGCAAAAAAAAGAAAAGAAGAAAAGAAGAAAAGAAGAAAAAAAAAGGAGAAAGAAGAAGAAAGAAATAAAAGGGAAGAGAAAGAATCGGTGAGAGAGGGTTGTACGGCCATATTCGTCGAGACCCATGCTGAATAAAGATTACCATTGTGGGATTGATACGGTGGAGCAAACCACTCATCCCCTCCCTGAGGGGGTGAGCGCTCTCCTGTGCACCCACCTTGGTCTGTTATACAAAAAAGGGAAGAGAAGAAAATAAAGGAACAAAAAGAAAAGCTGGCCAGCATTGCTGACCAAGAGAACGAGAAGAAGGCCGGCATCCCGCCCGAATCTAGGAGGGTCCGAGTCCATGGTGCAATGCCCTGGCCCGTTACACCTTCCTGCTGCCCCTATCTGGCATAAGACGGCCCCTCGAGTGACTGCTCGAAGATCCAACAAACCACAACTGTAGCTTGATGAATTTCTGCCCGCTGTGGGGACGCTTTATAGCAATGAGGCCAAGCACGGTCACCACTCCCGAAGAGAGCATGCATATACCCTGTCACGGGGGATAAGAAGAAGAAATATACCCCGCCATGGGGGTATAAGAGGCAAGAAAGAATACACCTCGCTCCTGGGGGCACATGAAGAAGAAACACACCCCACTCGGGGGCATAGAAGTCACAAAGGATGCACCCCGGCTTAGGGGCATTTGAAGAAGAAATATACCCCGCCATGGGGGACATAAGAAGCAGTAAAATCCACCCCCGCCATGGGGGCAAAAGAAGCAACACACCTCCACCCGGGGACGCCGAAGCAAAGAGGCATACATCTCGACCTGGGAGCACATGAAGAAAGAATATACCCCGATCCAGGGACATAAGAAGCAAGAGAATACGCCCTGCGAAGAGGGTATAAGAAACATGAAGAATGTACCCCAGCCTGGGGGCACAAAAAAAATACACTTCGCCCTTGGCGCATAAGAAGCAAAAGCACCTACCCCGCTCTGGGGGCACAGAAAGAGACACACTCCGCCCTTGGCGCATAAGAAGCAGAAGCACCTACCCCACCCTAGGGGCACAAAAAATACACTCCGCCCTTGGCGCATAAGAAGCAGAAGCATCTACCCCGACCCGGGGCACGGAAGCGAAGAGACATACATCCCGGTCTAGGAGCATAAGAAGAAAGATATACTCCGCCCAAGCGGCATTTGAAGAAACAACATACCCTGCTTCGGGGGCAAAGAAGCTGTAAAGAGATACAGCCCCGCCTCAGGGGGGCATAAGAAGCAAAAGATACACCCTCGTGCCGGGGACATATGAAGAGAAGCACTCTTCTGCCTTCAGGGGTAGAAGAAGCAGAATTCACCCCCGCCATGGGGAGGTATAAGAAACAAAAGACACGCCCCGTACCAGGGCGGGGGTGAAGAAGAAACATACCCCGCTTGGGGGCATAGAAGCCGTGAAGAATATACCCCGGCTTGGGGGCATTTGAAGAGAGCTACACCCCGCTTTGGGGGCATTTGAAGAAGAAACATACCCCACCTGGGGGCATAGAAGCCGTGAAGAGTATACCCCACCATGGGGGCATTTGAAGAGAGCTACACCCCGCCTCAGCGGGCATTAAAAAAAACACACCCTGGTTTGGGGACATAGAAGCCATGAAAAAAATACACCCCACCTGGGGGCACAGAAGCGAAGAGGCAAAACACACCCCTCAGGGGGGGCGTATACCAAATAAAGCTACACCCCAGTCTGGGGGCACATTAAGAGAAATACACTCCAACGCGGAAGCAGTAATGAGAAAAGAAGAGCAGAATAAAGAGAACGAATACACATGAGGCAGACATGGTCTTCGAGCCCGCCTCATCACACAAAAGAAGAGAAGAAAAGGAAGAAAAGACACATGAGGCAGACGTGGTCCTCGAGCCCGCCTCATCACACAAAAAGAAGAAAAGAAAAGAAAGACAAGATACATGAGGCAAACATGGTCTTTGCACCCGCCTCTCCACATGAAAGAAGAAGAGAAGAAGATAGGGAAGAGTCGTGAGGCAAACATGATCTTTGCACCTGCCTCTCTACAAAAAAGAAGAGAAGAGAAAAAAGAGACATGAGGCAAACATGGTATTTGCACCTGCCTCTCCATAAAAGAAGAAGAGAAGAAAAGAAAGAAAGAGTCCCGAGGCAGACGCGGTCTTTGCACCCACCTCTTCACACAAAAGAAGAAGAGAAAGAAAGAGTCCCGAGACAGACACGGTCTTTGCACCCGCCTACCCACACAAAAGAAGAAGAGAGGAAGAGAAAGAAGAGTCACGAGGCAAACTTTTACCTCCGGCCTTCAGCCATCCAACAAATAGACCCCTCTTGAAGTTGGCGTCACGGCCTCTCATCCAAACTAACAAAACCTTTCACTAGCGGGACGTTAAACTGATTAAACCTTTCGCTAGCGGGGCGTTAAACCGACTAAACCTTTCGCCAGCGGGGCGTTAAACCGACTAAACATTTCGCTAGCGGGGCGTTAAACCAACTAAACCTTCTGCCAGCGGGGCGTTAAACCAACTAAACCTTCCGCCAACGGGGCGTTAAACCGACTAAACCTTCCGCCAACGGGGCGTTAAACCGACCAGATACCCAACGATCGACCTCCGGGTCGACAACAATCCAATTATCGACCTACGGGTCGATGGCTATTGTAGACACGCCATTCCTGACGTCTCCCGAGAAAGTCTCATATTACTATACAACGCCCCGCAACGGCTTACGCATTTTGAATCGCTCGAGTGCTTCCTTTTCTTGAATCTTCTTCCCCCCTTTTCGGCATCCGGAATCGTCTCGTCACGGCATTCGGACGGCATCAACACCAGTCAGACGCATCAGGAGGTTCCGGAACCAAGAAGCGTGTCTGCCGGGCGGCCGCCAACGCTTGAACTGAGGACCCAGGTGGGTCTTAATGGGGGCATCCAGGCCCCTGGACGCCCCCATTCTTTTAATTTTATTTTTCAAAACCCAAAACACAAATAAAAAATAATATATTAATGGAGGCGTCCAGGCCCCTGGACGCCTCCATAAAAACAAATATATAAAAAATATATATATATATGCCAGTTGGCGTAAAAAGACAAAACAAAATAAAAAATTATACATTAATGGAGGCGTCCAGGCCCCTGGACGCCTCCATAAAAACAAGCATAAAAAATATATAATGCCAACTTTGGCATAAAAAGACAAAATAAATAAAAAAATAATATATTAATGGAGGCGTCCAAGCCCCTAGACGCCTCCATCAACTCCCTCACGGGCGCCGCCCACCGAATGACGGTTTGTCGTGTGTGAAAAAAGCCAAATTATGCAGACGTCCAGGCAGCTGGACGCGCCCATTTCTGAATCACGAGGCGCCGCTCACAAAACCACGCGTTGTGCCAAACCGCGTGCGGCCGTCGGTGGTGTTCGGTGGACCTGTTAGGGGTGTCCGAAGCCCTGGACGCCTCCACAAAAATATTCCAAAAAAATTAATAAAAATAGAATAAAATATTAGTTCGGCCTTGATGGAGGTGTCCAGGGTCCTAGACGCCTCCACCCTCCGGAGCCCTATAAATAGAGGCCCACCCCCTCAGTTCTGGGGGAGCTTCGAAGAGATCCGATAGGCTGCCGGAGCCCAGAGGCTACCGGAGTCATTTTCTAACCCGTGGGGTCTTTTGTAGGTGGAGGTTCTGCCGGCTTCTCGAGTGCCCACGCTCGCGAGAGGAAAGTCGTCTTCATCCACCGCGCTTCCACGCCATCCCTACGCTGCCGGAGCTCCGCCGGATTTCACCATCGGCACATCCAATAAGCCAATCCTTTCCTTTTCTTCTTAGTTCTTTTGCATTCATCATCTCGCATCATCTATCCCCCTTCATAAGGGCGCCTCTTCTTATATACTTCTTGCATCCATCATCTCATTTTCCTCCTACTCGAGTCCGAGAGGGGTTTAAAAGATAACACCAACCAGGTGTGTGTCTTGCCATCATTTCGTTATTTTTATCGCAAGGATTTGAATACTACACCTTCATCTTTCTAATCCACTCGTTACTTGTTTGTCGTTGTTTTGCAAGGGTACCCAAGGAAAGCCCTCTCCGTCGGCCGGCCGAAGGGGGAGGAAGAAGCAACCCGCCATCTCCCGCTCTTGAGGTAGGCGCGATCACTTTCTTTATTTTGAGGTCTTTCGGCCCCTAGCGATCACATCTTGTTCTCGAGGCCACGGCGAGTCACTTCCCCAATGGCCGTTTAAATTCCCGTTTCTATACTTTTTTTATATTCTGTTGTATTCTGCTCATATTCTCGAGGCCGCGACGAGTCACTTCCCCAATGGCCGTTTAAATTCCCGTTCTTATATGTTATATTCTTATCTATTCATATTCTCGAGGCCGCGGCGAGTCACTTCCCCAATGGCCGTTTAAATTCCCGTTCTTATATATTATATTCTTATCTATTCATGTTCTCGAGGCCGCGGCGAGTCACTTCCCCAATGGCCATTTAAATTCCCGCTCTTTATATTCTCCTTATATTCTGTTATATTCTTATCTGCTCATATTCTCGAGGCCGCGGCGAGTCACTTCCCCAATGGCCGTTTCAATTCCTGCTATTTAATTTCTGCACCATTCCCGTCCCTCGAGGTCACGGCGAGTCACTTCCCGCTATGGCCGTTTAACCCCCATATCTTGCTATATTAAATTTGTCCTGCTCGCCCCGCCGGAGCAATCTCCCGTGGTGGCCCCTTCTCTTTTCTCTTATTTCTGTGTTGCAGCAAACAAAAAGAAGGAGCCCGCGCGCTCCGTGTCTTCTTCGCACCCCGAACCGCGTGACGTCACTCACAGATTGGCGATCACTGTGGGACCTCTACTGCTTCCTTTTGGCTACCCTTGCAAGTTCGGCACCATCTGTACCTCTCCACCTTGGCGCCCGCGCGCGCCCCCGTTGTGCTCACGGCAGCACTGTCAGTTTTGATTGGTTGTTTGTTTATTATATGTCTGTTATTTCTGTTGTTTTCCCACTCCATATCTCTGTCAGCATTTCATTGCATGCATCCATCCCTCTTTTCTATCCTTTTTTCGTTTTTTTGAGGATCACCCTTTCCCGGTGAAGGAAGGACTCTCCGTTTGAGAATTCCTCTCAACGGACTAGAATCTCCTCCACTGGGACCTCCGTAAGTCCCCGACATCGAAGAATCTCCTCTTCGTTCACTGGGCTGGTTGTACCATTGAAGTTCCCCGAAGTTAGTCATTTCATTCGTGGTGAGACGAGAGACCCTAGCTGACACGGCGGTGAAACAAAAATAAACTAGGGTCCCCATTTTGCGTGAACTTCGGATCTCGCTAAAAACACAAAAAAATCATCAAAATCAAAACACAAAAAAGGCGTAAACGCATCCACTTGTTTGATAATCTGTGCTACCTGCTTGCTAGTGTATGTTTTTACGTTCTGGGAAAACTGTGAGCATGGCTCACGAGTCTTTTGAGGAAAACCACCCTAGTCGTGGTTTGTCAACCGACCCGCGAGTCTATGCTATGGACTCGGGTCCTTCTCATGAGCTCTCGCATGAGGTGCAGGTTATTGCCGGGGACACGTCCCCACCACAGGATATCTCTTCCTTACTGGGCGTCCTCGCCAACACGGAGCTTACCTCTGAACAGCTCCGGGCCTTCCAGGCCATTCTGAAGGGGAAATCTGTTTCCCCCACGCCCCAGGAATCAACTACGGCCATCGCACCTCTCCAAGAGTTCGTGCAGGCCATTCCATCTCCTTCGTTGGCACAAGCCATCCAGTCTCCCTCGCTTCAAGGACAAGCGAGCCAACAACCACCCTCATTCCAGTTCCCGTCACAATCTCAAACTCCCGTTGTTCCCCACACACCGCTTTAGCCAGGGCCAATTGTCGGCGGTCCGACAGCTCCCTCTTATTCCGGGTTCCCCCCTCAAGTCTCCGGGAGACAGTTTCTCCCCCAGTGGCAAGTGCCACCTTCACCTCCAGAGGAGCTCGCCCAATCGCTCCTCAATAGGTTCAATCGTATGGACGAGCAGTTTCAAAATCTGAGAAAGATGGTGGACGTGAAAGCCACCCCAGAGGTTGCTTTGCCAATCCTTCCCGTCATTCATCTTCCTCCCTCCGAAATGCCCACGTACCGCAGATACAACGGTACCGGCAACCCCTTCATTCACCTCAAGGATTTCATGTATGAATCCTCCTATTGGCAAAACGATCAGAGGTCCCTGGCATACCTCTTTCGAAGATCATTGGATGGTCCCGCGCTTGAGTGGTTCTATTCCTTGGAGCCCCGCGAGGCCGAGAATTTTGAAATAATCCAGAGAAGGTTCTTGCAGAAATATAGGGATAGGGTCGGTCCCTCACTCTCCATTACCGACCTAGTGGCCGAAAAGATGAAGCCCGATGAGGATTTTGTCCGCTATGCTGATAGATGGAGGTCTCTGGCGGAAAGAATAAGGGATACCCTCTCTGAGCCCGAACAAGTGAAGATGATTGTGTCTAATGCAACCCCACAGTTCAGACACGTCCTGGCCATGAATAAACTTACTACAATTGAGGAACTCTATGAAAGGGCCCGATACATCCAAACCCAGTTAAAAGACTCCCCCATTATGAACATGTTTGAGTCGTCGAAGCCCAAAGTGGTCAGAAAGACAGGCGCTGGTGTCTCAGGCGGAGCCACAGAAGGGGTCGTGACAAATGAGCAAGTGGGTGCGGTCAACAATGCCAACTATGCGGTCAACCCAAGGCCTCCACAAATGCCCCGACTTCCCCTCCAACCAGGTCCTTTCCGTCTTCGTCCTCCACCCTAAAATAATCCACCCTAGGATAATATGCCTCCATTACGCCAACCCCAGCAACAACAACCACAACCTCAGCAACAACAACCACCGCTTCAGTACAACCAAGTTCCACCCCCGGGGAACTATGGTCCCCAACAGCAACAAAGGAGGCCGCTCGGTCCCAAGAGAGCCTACTATCCACCATTGCCAGAAACCTTAGCAGACATTTTTAATGCCCTCATGGCATCAAACCAACTCGCCCTACCCAAAGAAAGGCCCGTGTGGCCCCCAAATGTTGATACCTCCAAATACTGCGTCTACCATAGGCAGCCAGGACACACAGTAGATTACTGCTTCTATTTCAAAGATTACATCCACGATATGAATGATGAACATCAAATAGATTGGGATGAAATGAGACGATACGTCGCCGCTCTTAAGGCTAGGAGACCTCCTCATAGGCCACAGCAGCAGTTACAACAGCAGCAGTTATAACAGCAGCAGCAACAGCAACCACAACAACAACAACAGCTTCAACATGCCCCACAACAACAGCCCGACATGGACATAATCCAGAATCCATTACCGGATCACCAACAGCCCAATCATCAGGTTAACCCCATCTCCTCCTTCCCGGAAGTCGGGAGAGAGCAGGTGTGGCACCAGGAAAGTACCTCCATTCTTTCTACCGCCAATCCTATCATCACACAACACCCTTGCCTTGCCCGGGTAGCACCTCTCTCTCATCAACCCGCGTCAGTATCGCCTTCACCATTTCCACTACCATTACGCCCTCTCATCCGTACCCCGATCTCCTATCAATCGACACTCTCCACTACGCCTTCACACCCTCTCATCTTCTCTCACTCCCCCACTTTACCATCCACCTCTACCACATTTACCCCTACGCCTTCTAAACCCCTTATCATCCGTCAACCATACATAACCCCGTCTTTCTCCACCGTATCACCACTAATACCTTCAAAACCACTCATTACCCATCACCCACCTCAAAATCATTGCCCGCTTCAAGCCCTACCCACTTCTACTTCGTCTCCACCTCCACCTTCCAGACCCCTTATCCTTCATAATCCGCGCAATATCCCCTCTACCTACACCATGCCTCCACCTAACAAACCCCTCATCAGAATCCCTACTCCCGTCATCACCCCTGCTTCATCAACCATTCCTCCACCACTACCCCTCAAACCTCTGTTAAAACCCACTGCTACCCCCACAGAGGTACAAAAGCCGCAGGCAATGGTGCTCCGGAGTGGAAGGATTTTCCACGGGGTTTTCCCCCACAACAGTCAGAATCCTGAGCAATCTCAGCCAGAGAAGGATGATGGAGAACAACCAGAAAGAGCTATCCCTGGAACACAGTATGATCTATTGAAACACATGGACAAGACACCTGCTCGGATCTCCATCCTAGAGCTACTTCAAAGATCCACATCCCACCAGGCGGCCTTGATGGAATACCTTCAAAAAGTCATGGTTAATGAGGACCTCCCCGTGGAGAAGATTTCGACCGTCTTGACCCCAACAGACACACAACCGGCCATCATGTTCCACAACTACGAGCTCGCTCCCAAGGAAGCTCGGAAATATGCATTGTGCATTTCAATAAAAATTAATGGGATATCCATAAACCCGTGTCTTGTGGACACAGGCGCGTCCATAAATGTGATCTCCATGAGCACTCTTCAGTTGTGTGGGGTCGACGAGGAACAAATAAGACCTTCCTCGATCACGGTCACGGCTTATGACAATAGCAAAAGGCCGCCACAGGGGATGATTATTCTGAAGGCAGAACTAGGCCCCATGTCAATTCCCACGGAATTCCATGTCCTCGACATGGACCCCACATTCAAGGCTATACTGGGTCGCCCTTACATCGAAGCCATGGACGCTGTGCCTTCCACCAACCATCAGTGCTTGAAGTTTCCTTACAATGGGAGGATTATTAAAGTGGTCAGTACACCTGTCCTTCACACAGTGGATGCTATCAACACCTCTCTGCCCTCTGTGTGGCCATCTCATCGGCCCATATTGTCATTGCTGGACGTGCGTGATCTATCTCACGTTCCACTAGCACCAAAGGAGCCGGTCAGGACAACCGCAACATCATGTCTCCCTTTTCACTCCAAAGGGTGGGAGATTATGAAGAACATCGGCTACCAACAGGGTAAAGGTATGGGCGCACAGTTACAGGGTAGGCTCAAACCGCCAACGGAAATTAGGCCGAACTGCAGGCTTGGCCTAGGCTTCAAAGGACCGTTCAAGGCGGATTGGAAGCCCCTCACATGGACTCTATCAAACCACTTCAACAGAGGGCCCGTTGTTCAGATGGGAGATCACCCACGAGAAGCATATGGGGGATCACATGCTGTATATTTGGCTGAAAAATGTCTGAGGATCACCAAAAGAGGCAAGATCAAAGATCCGGAATGCGAGTGGAACAAATGGTTTGACATACGGGACATTTCCGTTGCACTGGAAAGGATGTTCTCGTCTCCGCAGCCTGAAGGACCACCATTGATTTCCAGAATACCAGAGAATATTACCACTCTTGCCAAGGTTCCAAACTATCCTCGTCCTCGCCAGAAGGACTCTGTCATCGACTGATCTTCATCCGTCCTCAACATTGCCGTCGACGGCTCATTAGCCGCCATCTTCTCTATCCACTCATCTCAGCCTTTGCTGATATCTTCTTCCTGGGCCAGACAATTGTCTGATGATCTTCCCAGATCCCCTTCTCTGTTTACATTCCTACGCGGGCTTTTCAACCCGCGCCAGGTCTTCAACCATGATCTGCTCTATGAGCCTCACAATCCTCTAGCCATAACCACTTTTCTCTCTCCTCTAATCTCTTTTCACTGCTTTGTCATTAAAAATGAAAATGAAAAAAAAAACGTCAATTTTCAAACTCCCCAACAACACATCTTCGTTGAGGAAACCTCCTACATCTCCCACGGGTGCGTACCGCCTTGCGGACCACCCGTCCAAGGTCCGATGAGTGACCTTTTCTACCCCTCCTCTGAGGGGTCTTCTCCTGTACATTCTACACCATCCTCTTCGTCTTCCTCTTCTTCTGTAAATATTGTCAGTCAATCTAGGAATGATAGGCCAAGGGTAGTACCTAGGAAGAAATCCAAGGGTAGACAGATCCCTCGTCGATTCCTTCTGGATTTAGCCGCCAGGTGTCAAGCCCTCCTTGCCATCCCCCAGTTGCTAGAAAATCCCATCCGGCTACCGGAAATAGAATGTGAGGGCGACTGTGTATTTGATGAAGGGTATGGAGTCTACGAGATCACGGATGAAGAATGCCCCACTGAAGATGAGGGTGAAGAATATGAGGATGCGGCGGGCGCATACGCAAGTGGAATGAGGAGATTCGACGAGCCGTCAACCGCCGTAGAAGAATCCACCAAAGAAGTCAACTTGGGAACTGAGGAAGACCCTAGGATCATCCTCATAAGTGACAACCAACCACCCTCTGAAGAAGAGGCATTAATTGAGGTTCTCAAGGAATATAAGGACACGTTTGCATGGAGCTACGAGGATATGCCGGGTCTGGATTCAACCTTGGTCGAACACCATTTAACCCTAAAACCAGGGTCCGTCTCGGTAAAATAAAGGTTAAGGCGTTTCCACCCTCAAATGGCTTTGAAAATGAAAGAAGAGGTCGATAAGCTCCACAAAGCCAGGTTCATTAGAGTCGTTCTTTATCCTCAATGGGTGGCGAACATTGTCCCGGTCATGAAGAAAGATGGGAAAGTCAGGATTTGCATCGACTTCCGGGACCTTAACCGCGCGTGTCCAAAGGATGATTTTCCCTTGCCTCACATTGATGTGTTGATCGATAACACGGCAGGCTACGAGACCCTCTCGTTCATGGATGGATTTTCAGGATATAATCAAATTCGTTTGGTAGAAGAGGATCAGGAGAAGACGTCATTCACTACCCCTTGGGGAACATACTGTTACGAGGTCATGCCGTTTGGGTTAAAGAATGCTGGAGCTACTTACCAAAGAGCGATGATGGCCATATTTCATGACATGATGCACATATATCTGGAAGTGTATGTGGATGACTTATTGGTGAAATCAAGGACCAGGATGGAACATCCAGAAGTTTTGGCTAAGGTCTTGCAGAGGTCAAGGGAGTTCCAATTGAAAATGAACCCGAAAAAGTGTGTGTTTGGTGTGTCGTCGGGTAAATTGCTGGGGTTCATTATGAGTAAGAGAGGGATCGAGATAGATCCCTACAAAGCTAAGGCTATCAGGGATATGCCGCCTCCCAAGAATTTGAGGGAAGTCCGAGGTTTAATCGGGAGGTTGCAGTTTATTCGTCGGTTTGTGTCTCAACATTCACAAAGGTGTAGACCTCTCTACGAGTTGACCAAGCCAGGAGTAGAATTCCACTGGAATTCTAAATGTCAGAAAGCTTTTGAAGGGTTGAAGGAATATCTGGCTAGTCCACCCGTTCTCATTCCACCCAAACCAGAAAAACCTCTGATCCTTTACGTCTCAGTCTTGGATGACTCCGTGGGAGCCGTCCTCGCACAAACTGATGAAGAAGGCAAGGAACGGGCAACCTATTACTTGTCCAAACTTCTCAATCCCTGTGAGCAGAAGTACACCGTCATGGAGAAAACCTGTGCTGCCCTCGTTTGGGTAGTGCAGAAGTTGAAGCACTACTTCTTGGCTCATGAGGTCCACTTGATTGCTCGAATGAATCCTATCAAATTCCTTCTGGAGAAAATCGTCCTTACGGATAGGCTAGCACGCTGGCAAAGTTTTCTCTCTCAGTTCGACATCACCTACATCCAGCAAAAGGCGATTAAAGGCTATGTCATAGCCGAGCATCTCGCTCACCATCCTCTTCCCAAGTTCGATACCGTCCAATCAGAGTTTCCAGATGAGGAACTAATGTCCGTCAACCAATCAGATGAGCCAATGTGGACGCTATATTTTGATGGAGCTCTGAATTCTCAAGGGAGAGGAATCGGCGTCGCCCTCCTGTCGCCTGAAGGCCTCACATTCTCATTGGCATACCAGCTCAAATTTCTAGTTACCAATAATATAGCCGAATTTGAAGCTCTTCTAGCTGGCCTAGAACTCGCTCATTCTTTTCGTATCACTGAGTTGCGAGTCGTAGGTGATAGTCAACTCATCCTTCGCCAGGTGCTCACTAAATATCGCACTCGCGATCCCAAACTCAAGCCATACCAAGAACTCACTACTGCCTTTGCCAAACTGTTCACAAAACTGATCTTTGTTCAGGTCCCTCGTCATCAGAACATTCTCGCCGATGCCCTCGCCTCGTTGGCATCATCCATAAGGTTCCCTCTAGGAAGATGGTTTAAGTCCATTTCCATCTACAAACTTCACGCCCCTGCAATTGACGATGCTTCCTACGTAAACATCAAAGACAGGATAGCAAGAAAGATCCTGCAGGAAGATATCCTTGAGAAGAGGGAGATCATGTTGGCAGAGGCCGAAGAAGAACTGGCTGATGAAGAGAAACCATGGTTCTATGAAATTGTCAAATACTGCCAAGATCAGTCTTATCCTGAAGGGGCCACCACAGAGGACAAGAAAGCCATAAGAAGGGTGGCTCAGAAATATACATTGGTTGGAGGTCTACTCTATAGGAGAAGCCTTACTGGTATTCTGTTAAGATGTCTTGGTGACGATGAGGTTTGGAAATGTGTAGAGGAGACGCACTCGGGCGTATGCGGTGGCCACGTGAATAGTCAGATGCTCGCCAAGAAGATCATTCGCCAAGGCTTTTATTGGCCCACTATGGAAGAAGATTGTGCTGTCTATGTCCGTAGGTGTGTCAAGTGTCAACTTCACGCCGATAAAATCCATTCACCATCTTCCTCACTTCATCCAATATCTTCCCCGTGGCCTTTCTCCATGTGGGCATTCGACATCATTGGTCCCCTAGGTGATCCCAATTCCCTCACCAAGCAGAAATCTTTCATCCTTACTGCGACGTAATACTTCACCAAATGGGCCGAAGCCGAAGCTTACGCGAAAATCAAGGCGTCAACAGTCTGCAAGTTCATCATGAAAAACATCCTCGCCAGATTCGGCGTCCCAAGCACAATCGTCACCGACAATGGGCCACAGTTCATTTCTCAGGACCTACAGGATATCTGCAAAAGGTACGCAATTGCATTGCATCATTCATCGCCTTATTACCCACAAGGTAACGGCCAAGCGGAGGCCACCAATAAAACATTGCTCAAAATCATCAAAAAAACCTGCGAGTCTAGTAAGATTTCAGACTGGCCAGAAAAACTTATCGAAGCCCTATGGGCCTATCTCACTTCAATCCGTACCCCCACCGGGCAGACTCCATTTGCCCTTACTTATGGTATGGAAGTGGTAGTCCCGTACGAGACTCTGATCCCTTCTCTCAGGGTACAATTGGATGAGGAATTTCCCCTCGACGATCGTCGTAATTCACTCCTCGCCCAGTTGGAACTCTTGGATGAGAAGCGGCTGGCCGCTGCCGAACACCCGCGTGTGTATCAAAATAGACTCGCTCGCTTTTACCAAAAGAAAGTCGTTGAGAGAAAATTCAAAGTCGGTGAGATGGTCGTAAAAAGAATTTTTGTCAAACCTGGAGGTCCGCGTTCTAAGCTCCAACCCAATTGGGAAGGACCATTTGTAATTCAAGCCGTGTACCCTGGCAACGCCTACAAGCTAGTCAACGCCGAAGGGACCGAGTTATCCCACCCTTGGAATGGGCTTTATCTTAAGAAATACTACCCTTAGCACAAAGCAAAAAAAATGATGAAAAGATAAAAACATCAAAAACAAAGAAATATTGAAAACCACTAAAAATATGGAAAATTCAAAATGCCGATGCCTGGCAGTCACCATATAGTTAAGTACCTGCATTTAATCTTCATGTTAGGATAGGGCCCATCAAGGCTTGGTAGGCACCGGGTCTTGGTTTGTCAGAACCGTGGAGATCCCTGTCCGGCCACGTCGGCCTATGCTCGCTCGAAGGAAGCTAACATGTGCTCACTTATGTATTTTATTCAAAAAAGTTGGTAGCATCACCTACGGTGGAGCGTCACCCAGAAGATCTTCGGAAGCTGTAATCTTTATTCTTTTCTCTTCGACCAAATGAGACAGTCGGCGCCCTTAAAACGCTGAGCATGAGAAATCGAAACTCAAACCCCAAAGGCAAGAGTAGGATCCATCTCCTCGAGCATCGATCAGAGCACGAGAAGAGGGCAGTGTCCCCGCAGACATACGAAAAGGGGGCCCACAAACGTCAAACGACTATATCTCCCTCACAGAAAGAAATACGAAGTCAAAATCAAGAGAAAAGCCTGGTCGTGACCGTGCCTGTTGCAATAAACGGAACCCCTCAAAGCAAAAGTCTGAATCCACAAAAGGGGCCGTGGAATGTAAATGCTCGAGATTTGGTCCGAAGTTGTCCGAAAGGAAAGAGTTAATGGGCCCTTATTCGCTCGCCGGGTTAACGGTTTTGCCGGTACTCTCAGGAGGTTTATCCCCTACACTCTTCCTTCTCCCTCTAAAGATGAAGGTTCGATGGAGTTTCTGAAAGGTGAAAACTGCCCAGGGTCTACGACCTTAGTTTAATATACACATTTGGTTGCCTACTTTGAAAAGCAAAAGCTATCGCTGCGAAGGAGTCTCCATGTTTCTGGCTGGTCAAGACCCCTGTTTACCACCTTGATGTCTTCTTGTTTAACCTCGGGCTTAGGCCAATGCAAGCGCGTCACCTATGGGTGCGACGGCGTCTGATTCCGGGTCAGCGTCGCGCGGTTGGTCGTTAGGGTTCCAGGGTGGTCCATCATATACCATCTAGAGTTGTGAGGAAACAGACCCGGGTCAGGCAAATCATTTACCTCAAACACCTTTTGGGTGAATCCCTGTGGTCGGAAGCGACTAGGAGCCTAAGCATGGCATGACGGTATTGTCATCAGGGTAAGTCTTAGCCGACGGGATCATCATTCGAGGGGTCTAGAGACCCAAATCAACCTAGATGTGCACTTAGGATACCTGAGAGGTTAGTAAGAAACCCCTGTCTCACGTAGGTTAGGTGCCATTTGGGTGCTTGCCAGGCGTTAGCAACAAAAAAATAGACAAGAGAAAATGTACAGATTTGCAAACAAAAAAATCTTTTTATGATAAAATAAAAAATGCCAAATATAAAAAAAAAGAAAACAAATCAATTTTGCATGATTGCATTTGCGTGCAGCATCTCACTTTTAATACCGCTTGCATTCGTGTGCTTGCCTGTCGCATTTATCATCACCGCATCTTTTCCTTGCCTTCGTTAAATAAAGGCTTGGCCCCTTGACCAGTCATCAAGGACAGTCACAGTGACCATTTGCTTATTGAGCAAGGGGCCAAGTCAGAACAGAAATTCTGATTTATTTGTTTCAGTGATGTGTGCAGGGATCCAGGCAATAGAAGTAAAGGTGAAAACTAAATAAACCAAACCTTGTATTTTATTCCAAAAACCAAAAAAATTACATCAAGTTCCGCCCTCTCTCTCCGCATTACTCGTCCCACTACTCTCCGGGCAAAACGCTCTCAAAGTTGCTACCCAACTACAAAAAGCGGTACTCCTACCGCTCTGTACTCCTCTTCCTATTCCCACATCCCGGCGTTGATCTACGGAAGCAGCAGAGAAGCTACCAACACGAAAGCCACGCTCTCGTGCTCTTCGATAGCGCTCCTCACCATCTCTCAGCCACTGTTCAGCAAGACCAAGGCTGATTCGGAGTTCGAATAGTTGGGCTTCCATGGCCCTTCGTTCCTCCCTTTCAGTCAATCTGTTGGCTCTTTCTCTCTCTGCGTCTCTTTCTTTCTCTGCACGTTCTCTCTCGCTGTCTTCCCTCTCCAACTGGAGAGTGATCCTCAGTTCCACAGCATCCCTAGAGGAGTCGTCATCAGGATGACGCCGCAGTTCCCTCTCCAGTTCTGCTATCCTAGCCTCCTTCTGCGCAGCTTGGCCAAGCGCTTCTTCCGTCTCCTTTTCCTGCCGAGTGTACCATCTCAGATACACGATAAGGCATAAACAAGGAGAACTCAACACTGAGACTCTTACCTGTATAGAGAGCATCCCTTCTGCCTCCGCAGCACGCTGCGTGGCGTGAGCAAGTTGCTCATGAAGCAAGTCAAGTTCTGAGGTGGGAATCCACAAGCTGGAAGAGGCACCACCTACTCCCATCGCTGGGGAAGCCGCGCCAATCTGGGCATGCTACGACCGCGTGAATTAGCAGCCAACATCTGGAATCTGGGGTTTTAATTAGGAACGTACTGTACACCTACCAAGGCGCTCGTAGCTCCGCGGGCATTACCCAACTGTTGTTCCATCTCTGCCAAGCGAGTTCGTAAATTCGCTATCATGGCATCCCGGACATCCTGCAGCCTTACGAGTCAGCATTTTCACCATAAAACCAAGAAAAGGAGAAAGAAAAAAAGAGAAAAAGGGGAAACCTACCTCCACAAGTCCCCGGGGTTGGAACCGCTCTGCATACTTTGTCCTATATAGACGCAAGTAGTCCTCGCTATCCCGCGCCTGTGATTCTACAATCGTGCCACCCCGTTGCCAGTCCTCATACTGTTCGGGGAATCGCACGCGCCAGTCAATGCAGGTCTTCGGTCCCCGTGTCTTTCTCCCGACACGAGGTGGCATAGCTGAATCCACCCATTCTTGAGCCAGTCCTAAAGTCCTCATAACTAATCGTAGCTGAAGCGGCTCGATTTCATTCAGGCAGTGCATCCACAGTTCCCGTCCGAACCGGGCACGACTTGCTAGAACCCACGGCTGGTCGGCATTGACCATGTCTGAGTAGGGTCTCCAGTTTACCATCGCTGCAGGGAACTCCTGTAGCTCCCGTCTTAGCACCATCAGTTGGTAGGTTAGGGGTGCCGCACTCATGATGGGTTCCCACCGCCTGGCTAGCGACACCATCGCGGGTCACCAATGCCGAGCTCTCCCCATAGGGAGGTAATAATAGCTCCACAGCTGCTCAGCGCAGGTCATCAGAACCTTGCAAAAACACAAAAAAATACAAAACAAGCAAAACCAAAAAAAATACCTGGATGAATGGTGTGAAATCACTCACAGTCATCTCACGATCCGTTTCTTGGAATAGGCCTACAAACAAGTGTGCCAGCATGGCGGCTCCCCAGGCATAATACCCTACTCTTTCAAGGTCTGACAGCAGCTCCAGGAAGCGACATTGGATACCGTCCCCTTTCGAGCTCAGTACCAATCTCCCCAAAAGGAAGAGGAGAAATCTCCTCAAATCTATGTTGCATCTTTCCCAGTCGCCGAAATCTGTGCAGTACACGGCACGGCATCCTATTTCCATCCTTTCCATGAACTCTTCTGAGGATTCATCATCCCGCCGACGAGTGTCGGTGAGCCCTAATGCATCCATGAGGGACGCCCTAGCTACCGACCTATTTTTCCGACCATCTAGGTCCAAACCCAGTAACTTCTGGGCACCTTCTCTGTAGTCCGCGTAAGTGACTCCGGTCACTGCCGCGCCCTCCACCTTCAGACTTGTGATCCGGACCACATCCTCCAAGCTAGGCACCATGTGCCCCCAGGGCATCAGGAATGCCCGACTCACTGGGTCCCATCTCTCACACAAGGCTTGGATCAGGACCAGGTCGAGTTGGATCGGCTCGATCCGAAGGAAGGTGCCAAAACCCATCACGTCTAGCCTGGCCTTCTGAAAATCTGGGAGACCTCGGTATGCTGCCACTACCAACTCCCATGAGATCTGTGATTTCATCACACTCTACGCATGCAGGGAATGGAGAGGAGGTTTGGTCAGAAAGAAAGGAAGAAAAAAGAATGGAAAAAAGGGCAAGAAAACTTGGCTTACGAGTTGTGATTGAGCCCTTTCGCTAAAGTGTCCTTCGAGGTCTGAAAGCCTCCTGGAACTACTACCACTAGACCTGCTTCTCTTCGAGGAGTGGGAAGATTCGCTCTCCATCCAACTCTCGGAATTTTGAACTCCTCCTCTCCCGTGAAAACTTGTGCTCCTCGAGTTAGCTCTCGATATACCTGGGAAGATAAAAGGGACAAGAATTTATAGAAATGGAAGGAGTGCGGGCCAAGATTGCCTCCATCACCTGTTAATGATAGCCCTCACAATGAGGAACCTGCCATGCGGTCCCGTGTGTCACTTCACCGCTCGCACAGGGTGATTGATTGGACGAAGAATATGACGACTAGCCCCCTATGTTGTCTAGGGAAACCCTTTCATGTTTTGAAGGACGTCCGCAAAATTTGCCACAACATCCGGGAAAAGGGGCTAGGGCCGTCATTATTGACTTCGACGGCAGATTCCCGTGGGAAATGGTCACAACAAGACGCAATTCTCTGCTTGGGGTGGAGTCTCGGCAGACCCATCACATGGGAACAATGCAAAGGAGAGGAAGTGTAGGGAAGAAGGAATGCACAAGAGAACAAACGAGCAGCAGAAAATCAAATCACTCCATTCATAATTCTACATAAGCTGTCATAAACACTACAATCATAGAGAGGGGGTGGGTCCACTAGCTCGCCAACTGTTGCCATCATCTTCATGCTCGTCCCTCTAGGCGTCCCTCTCCTCTCCCCCGAGGTGAGGGTCCCTCAGAAGCCTCCGGGATCCTCGTGCAGCAGCACCTGCCTCGCCTCTTGGCGCCTGCTCCGCAACAGTGACTCGCTGCTCCTCCCTTGGCGTGGCAAAGAAGCCGCTAGCAGCAAAGCGGCTGGACTGGCGGAGTCGCTCCCTGAACTCTCGCGCTCTCTCGTAGCGCGTCTCCATCCCTCCTAGCCTCTGCACGACGGCCTGAAGGCCCAGCTGGAGCTCCCTCACTTGGGCCTCCAAGGCCCTCCTCTCGGTCTGATCCCGCTGTCGCTCTGACCTTCTCTTGGCTTTCTCTCTCTCTGCCTCTCTCCTCATCATCTGCAGAAGAACCCTTAACTCCAGGATGTCTGGAGAAGGTCTCTCCTCACCGCGATGTCGCAGCTCTGCTACAGTCGCCACCCAGGCATCACGCTCCTCTTCCGCCCGGGTCGCGCGGGCCACCGCACCGGCAAGTTGTTCCCGGAGGGAGGCAATCTCGAGAAAAGGGGCCGAGGAACTAGAAGATGCGCCACCAATCATCCCCGCCGTCGTTGTCTGCTGGGCACGCTGGAACAAAATAAACAACGACCGTCAGTGAAACTCCCAAATCTGAAGATAAAAGTGCGGCACGTAACTTACCAGGAGCGACAGCTCATGTTGAGCGACGGCCAGCTGCCGCCTAACCTCTGACAGTTGGGTGCACGAGCCGCCGATGCCACGTGTGTCCCCAGCTTGGGGAAGCCCCGCATAACTCTCTCTCTGCCGCCGCAGGAAGTCGGTGATGTTCTGCACCAATACACTCCCTTGCTGTCCAGGGAGACGTACGTGCCAGTCCTCGAGCCTCGCCTTGCCGCGACTCTCCCTCCTGACGCGGTTCGGCTCGTCCGCACTCGCCCACTCATCAGCCAGGCCCGGGGTCCTCGCCATGTCCTGCACCAAGAAAGGGGTCCCACATCAGTCAAAAAGAACGCGTCCCCTGTCTAGGACGCATCCATCATTTAAGTGCAACACTCGCCGAACCCTTTCCCCCCTCGCACGGCTTGCTTCAAAACTCAAAATGGATCAAAGAGGGGGAAAACCAAGCACCTACCAGACCGTGTTCACCTCCCTCCGCGACATCGGCCCCTCGGGTCCCTCGGGGGCCCGAAGCGGCCCTTCCTCCTCCATAGACGCCGTTCCGTGCTCTGGCGCGTCCCTCCTTGGGCGAGGGGTCCCGCGTACCTCTCCACCTTCGCCGTGGTCCAGACCGCCGAACTCCATCGATCGAGGGGAAGAAGACAAAGACGGGCAAGCAAGTTTCGGCGGAAGGCGGGCTCGTTTGCGGGTAAGGCACGGAGAAGAAAGGCCACCCGTCGCTTTAAATTTGAATTTGAGGATTAAGACGCGTCCTAGCGCTTGGACGCGCCCAAAAGAAAGCGAAAAAAAAAGGGAACAAAAAAACCCTCCATGCAAAGTAGTTCCCTCCTGTCCAGGGTAAAGTCCCGTGAAGCGTGAACAACGTGGTGTGAAAGAAAGTGCAGGAAGGAAAAGGGCACACGACAAAAGGAACCACACGAAATCCATTTCATACAAACAGTCAAAAGTACATCATACAATGAGGACGGTGGGGTGTACAAACAACTCTCTAACTCTCACCACCACCCTCCTGGTCATCTCTCTCCTCCCTCCTCTGACGGGGAGCCCTAGGGGGCCTCTGCGACCTCTGCGAACCCTGAGAAGCTGTGCTCACCTCTCCAGGTGGCACCATGCCAGCCTCCAAGGTGCGGCGACGCTGCTCGGCCGAAGAAACTAGAAAGCTGCCCACAAAAAAGGAACCGGACTGACGAAGTCGCGCCCCGCGCTCCTTCGCCCTCTGATACCGCTCCTCACTCTCCCGAAGTTTCCCCTCCACCGTGCCAAGACTCAGCCGGAGCTCCGACACCTGGGCCACCAGAGCTCTCCTCTCGTCCCAATCTCGATATCGCTCTGCCATCCTGTACTCCCTTTCTTTCTCTATGGTCTCCCTATCCCTCTCCCTCTCTCTCTCCACGGTCTCCCTATCCCTCTCCCTCTCCTCTCTCTCCCTCATCGCCTCTCTCCTCGACAGCTCGAGGGCGATCCGCAGATCCACTACGTCGCGAGGAAGCTCCTCAGCCTCCCGTCGCCGCTCCTCCTCTAGCTCCGCAATCCGGGCGTCACGCTCTGCCACCCAGGCATCGCGCTCCTGCTCAGCACGAACAGCACGGGCTAGGACCTCCCGAATCTCGGCCACCTGTCAAAGCACGCATGCACCGTAAGAGAACAGTGATAGAAGGAAAGCAGCTAGAAGAGGGTCAGGGCCAAGCAAGCACTCACTCGAGCCTCGCGGTCATGCTCGGCCTCCTCAGCCCGAGCCACCGCATACGCCAGCTGCTCCTGGAGGGCAGAAACCTCCGGAGGAGGGCCCCGCGAACTGGAACCTGCTCCACCAGCCGTCCCGGCTACCGCTGTCTGGTGGGCCCGCTGAAACACGGGGTAAACGTCAGTCAAAGGCTAAGCATCAAAAATCTAGGTCACAAAAAAATGCATTGCATAGACTCACCAGGATCTCCAACTCCTGTCGGATGGCCACTAACTGCCGCCTGGCGTCTGCCAGCTTGGCCCGTAGGTCGGCAATCATGTTGTCACGAGCATCCTGCATTGCACATAAGTTACTGCCACATGCATATACATATAGAAGGGTGAAGCAGTTTCATTTCACTTACCCCTGCCATACCACCCAAGGAGAGGCAGTCCCCGTACGTAGCTCGATATCGTCTCTTGTAATCCGTGTTGTCCTGTACATGGGATACCACTGGGACCCCGCCCTGCTGCCAGTCCTGGTACTGTGCTGGGAAGCGCGTACGCCAGTCCACAATCTTCACCTTCCCCTTGGTCTTCCGCCCGATGTGGGCCGGCTCTTCTACATCAACCCACTCTTGGGCTAGCCCCAACGTCCTCATAACCAGCCTCAGCCGAAGCGGCTCGATCTCGTTCAGGCAATGGACCCACACGTCCCGCCTGAAACGAGGAAGACCCGCTACAACCCAAGGCTGGCCAGCGTCACCCATGCCCAGGTAGGGTCTCCACACCACCTACATCATCATACATACATCATATTAGTTGCCATTCAGTCACATAAGAAAACACAAAAAACCATACGCATCATACCATGGCCTCGGGATACTCGCTCAGCTCCCGACGAAGTGACGCCAGCTGGTAGCCGTGGGGTGCTGCAACCACGACCGGCCTCCACCGCCGCGCCAGAGGCACGGCCCTCCTGTTCCCATGCCTAGCCCTCCTCATAGGGAAATAGTAATAGCTCCACACCTGCATCCATCATACATCATTAGTACAATAATTGCATATTTAACTATGGGAATGCATAAATAAAATATTTACCTGGAGAAAAGGTGCGAAGCCACTGACTGTCGTCTCCTTCTCCGAAGTCTGGGAGAGATCAGCAATCAAATGGGCAAGCAGAGCCGCCCCCCACGCGTAGTGCCCCACTCTGTCAAGGTCCGCCAGAATCCCGAGGAAGCGGCAGTGGATGCCATCCCCCTTCGTCCCCAGCAGAAGGCGGCCCAGGAAGAAGAAAAGAAACCTCCGGAGGTCTAGATCCACCAGCTCCCGCTCGCTCGGGTCCTGGGTGAAAGCTGCACGGGCATCTCCCTCCAGTCGTGCCAGAAACTCCGCTCCAGTCTCGCTGACCCGCTGGCGCGGGTCGACGAATCCGAGCGCCTCCATGATCTCCACTCGGCCGACTACCCTGCTGTCCCTGTCAGTCACGCTCGTCTCTAACCACAGTAGGTCCAGGGCACTCTCTCGGTAGTCAGGGTAGGTGACCCCGCTGACCACCTCTCCGTCAACTCGTAACCCAGTGATCCGAGCCACGTCCTCTAGTGTCGGCACCATGTGCCCCCAGGGCATCAGAAACGCCCGGCTCGGCGCATGCCACCGCTCCCTCAATGCCTGGATAAGAGGAAGGTCGAGCCGGAAGGGCTCGATCCTAAGGAAAGCTCCAAAGCCCATGGCGTCCACACGCGCCCTCTGGAAGTCCGGCAGCCCACGGTATGCTGCCACCACTAGGGACCAGCTGATCCGTCCTTTCATCACACCCTGCACACCACAAAACCAATAAAAAATACATCAGCATCATGAATAATATTAAGCAATAACACTATATATTCTACTTATTTATTTTATGTTATCTTATCTTTAAAACATTTTAGGATTTTTATGGAGGCGTCCAGTACATTGGACGCCTCCTCTCTATTTTCCTTATTTTCTTTATAGGAAAACCCAAAACAAAAAAATATATTAATAATATATATATTATTATGGATGCGTCTCAGGTCCTGGACGCCTCCTTATTTTTAATCCTATTTTATTATTTACGTAAATAAATAAATAAACAAAAAGAAAAAGAAAATGTGGAGGCGTCCAGGGCCCTGGATGCCTCCTTTCCCTCACTCCCCGGCCTTCTCTCACAGCCTCTCGCCCGTCCGTTTAGCCTATTGAACCACAGAGTGAGAGTTCCGAAGGGCTTACCGGGTCGTGATCGTCCTCTCCCACGTCGCCAGCGCCTGCAGCGGCCTCCGCGGCCAGAAGAGGCACCTCCATCTCCTCCTCCGCAGCAATCTCCTCTACTGCAGCCTCCTCGGCATCATCCCTCAGCCTCCTCGGACGACGAGCCCGTCGTTTGCGCTTCTCTCCACCCCGGCTCGGGCCTCCTTGCTCCATTGGGACTAAGAATGGGTCGTCTGGTTTGACTGGGTCGTCTGAATGAACAGTAAATGAGCAAAAGGGGGGGGGCAGCCCTTATTTATAGAATCTACCTTCCTTGGGGCGTCCAGGCGCCTGGACGCCCCCACAATTTTTTATTTTTTTTCAAAATTCAAAAACTTTGGGGCGTCCTGGCGCCTGGACGCCCCCAAAACAAAAAAACTAAAAAAATAATAAATAAAAAATTAAGGGCGTCCAGGACCCTGGATGCCCCCAAAACAAAAAACCAAAAAAAATAATAAATAAAAAAATTAGGGGCGTCCAGGACCCTGGACGCCCCCAAAACAAAAACTTAAAAAAATTATAAATAAAAAATTAGGGGCGTCCAGGCCCCTGGACGCCCCCATAATAAAAATTTCAAAAATATATATATAATAAAAGAAAAAAAAAGAGATAAGCGTATGTATATAATCCAAACAAAAGAAAAATAAAAATAAAAACCATAAAAAAGATAATAATAATTAAGGGGACAAGGGTCCAAAACATCCATGCCAGATTTTATTCCATCAGAAAAGCAGAATAGGCTACATCAGGGGCATAGGCGCCTTGGGCCTTAACTTCCCCAGTTCGGTTACATAAGCCCTCCACAGCTCACATTCTTCCCCCACGTGCGCTAAGGCATTTCCCGTGACACTTGTCTTCCAGGGTGCTTTGACGGCCTTCGCTTCCTTCGCATCCTCTTCAGTACCCAACTCTCTCTTCTTCAAAGGAACGATGCCAGTCGATAGTGGGAACGAATGGCGTGGAATGCCAACCTGGAGGCAGCATCGATGCGCGTTATAAAGGACAAACTCGGTCGCGCCGATCAGTTGAAGATCAACTTCGGGGGAAGGCCTCATAATGAGATCAAGCGAAAGAAAACATGCCGGTGCGCAAGTAAAGAAGCCTTGTGTCACGGTGCGGAAGTGAGACCGCCAGTCTTCACGTTTCTTCAGCCACGGAACGCGGTTCACTACAGTACCACCAAACCCTAACACGTCGGCTATGTGATGAAGAGGGCTTTGTTGGAAGAGCCTCGAAGCGGTTGGCATTCCCTCACGGTGATCAAACTTGAAATGCAAATCCATCCAGCAACTCAGGACAAGTGCGCAACCAAAAGGAGGCTTACCCATGCTCGAGGCAGTAAGGCCACTATACAGGTAGGCGAGGACAGCGGGTCCCACCCTCTTTCCACGCCAGATCCCGCAGATAGCACTCAGTTGGTCTTCCTCCACCATGTTGTCGGTATAAGGAAACAAGAGAGCACCCGCCAGACAAATGGTGAACCCCTTCATGATTCCCTCCAAATAGTCATCATCTGGTGACCCTCTCAGGGCGTCCATGACCCACTCCGCAAGCTTTTGGAGATCGATCCCCTTTTGAGTACGGACCTTTCTGGCTGCGTCAGGTGGCATGAAGCTTCCAAGGACGCTTTCGGAAGTCCCCCGTGTCAGCATCCGCATAGCCTTCACCTTCCGTCACTCTTGAATTTCTTCAATCCGAGCAGAAGTTCCACCTCTCGAGGAGGATGGTCACCTCGAAGGTCGGGAAGATAAAAGTGTGGGTCTGGGGATGCCAGATCTCCACTAGTGCGCCCATAGCCGCCCAGTCCATACGAATCTTCTCATAGTGTTTGGCGTGAATAAGGAGCCCCTGCAGATGCCACTTCGAGAGTATGGCCCTCATGCCGATGGAGATGTTGGAAGTTAGCTTTGAAAGCCATGGCAGTTTGGAAAACTTCCTCGGGCCTGAGAAGAGTGGATATGGCTGGAAGAGAAAAGAAAGAAGAAGAAAGGAAGGTAGTAAGAAGAAGGTTCACGTGGAGAAATTTGAAATGAATCAGCTTACCATATGCGACATGATCGTCCCACTCAAATGACCCTCGAGGTCGGAGAGTCGCCTGATCTCGCTGCTAGGCCTGCTCCTCTTCATAACGCGGGAAGACTCCCCTTCCATCCTGAAAATCTCTAGATTCTCCTCTCTTTCCTCTCCTGAGCTTCCAAAACCCACCTTGGTGCTTTTGAATGAACTAGCCTAAGGGGAGTTCTTATAGGAAGGGAAGATCGCTACAGGACGGAACATGTCACATCGGTGGTCATTGTCAAGATTTTGTCTGGATCTCCTTTGTACTGTGGTGCGATTCTGCTGTGATTCTGCTACTTTCTGATGTTGCTAACCTTTGCTAGTCTGTGCAGGTTTTACTAACGGACGTCTTTGTCCTGTCTCCTGTCCCACCTTTCAATGGTTGGTCTCACCATGTCATGCATCATAGTATACGATACCTACGCTACTAGAACATGTCAAGGACCTTGCGGCCCGAACAAATCTGGGATTTGAGTTCCCCTTCAACAAAAATAGTGATGATCCCGGAAGAATTTGGGTTGTACGGATAGGCCGTTAACTTGTGGTAGCATGGGGACGACGGTTCCATTCAGTGAGTTAGTGCGCGGATAAACGGGCCCCAACCCAGTGTCGGCTCACCGGATCGGTATCCTGACCCGTTCTTAACAAGTTGACAATATTATCCTTGGCTATTTTCTATTTTAGTTTGTTTTAAATTTTTATTTTAACCCAGCATGCATTCATATAGGACTTTGATTTATTGCGGAAGATCATTCAAGTGATTCGATTGTGAAAGCCGTTGTGTTTCAATTCCTACAAATATGAGATATTCCACTCCAAATGAAATAACTGAGTTTCCTTGAAACGGCCCTACGCTGCTCTTCCAAAAGTGACCCTTGTTTGGACAGACCCTCAGATATTTCTTTACTTTTTACCTTGTTTGACCCACCTTGGCTGCAGCACTTCCACATTGGCTGGTAACCGCTCCCAAAGGTGAAACCTGCAGGTTTATGACCCAGGTACTTCCACACCGAGAAGTTGGTCTCTTTTATTTTTCGTGCCTGAGTGCACATTTCACCCTCCCTTATTTGATCTCTGTCCAAGCAACCGTCAAGACTTGAAAGACCTCCTTCAAGGTCGCCTCATTGAAACTTCAGGAAAAATTTCAAACAGTACGTCAGAAGCGTGTCTCATCACACCTTGGCATCAACTTATCACTCCGCTCCCACTTCATTTCACTCCACTTCGATACCATTCCACTACGTGTCGCTCCCTTGCAAAGCAGACGCCAAGGCGGGGCAGCTGTAGACACGCCATTCCTGACGTCTCCCGAGAAAGTCTCATATTACTATACAACGCCCCGCAACGGCTTACGCATTTTGAATCGCTCGAGTGCTTCCTTTTCTTGAGTCTTCTTCCGTCCTTTTCGGCATCCGGAATCGTCTCGTCACGGCATTCGGACGGCATCAACACCAGTCAGACGCATCAGGAGGTTCCGGAACCAAGAAGGGTGTCTTTCGGGCGGCCGCCAACGCTTGAACTGAGGACCCGGGTGGGTCTTAATGGGGGCGTCCAGGCCCCTGGACGCCCCCATTCTTTTAATTTTATTTTTCAAAACCCAAAACACAAATAAAAAATAATAAATTAATGGAGGCGTCCAGGCCCCTGGACGCCTCCATAAAAACAAATATAAAAAATATATATATATATGCCAGTTGGCATAAAAAGACAACAAAATAAAAAATTATACATTAATGGAGGCTTCCAGGCCCCTGGACGCCTCCATAAAAACAAGCATAAAAAATATATAATGCCAGCTTTGGCATAAAAAGACAAAATAAATAAAAAATAATATATTAATGGAGGCGTCTAGGCCCCTGGACGCCTCCATCAACTCCCTCACGGGCGCCGCCCACCGAACGACGGTTTGTCGTGTGTGAAAAAAGCCAAATTATGCAGACGTCCAAGCAGCTGGACGCGCCCATTTCTGAATCACGAGGCGCCGCTCACAAAACCACGCGTTGTGCCAAACCGCGTGCGGCCGTCGGTGGTGTTCGGTGGACCTGTTAGGGGCGTCCGGAGCCCTGGACGCCTCCATAAAAATATTCCGAAAAAATTAATAAAAATAGAATAAAATATTAGTTCGGCCCTGATGGAGGTGTCCAGGGTCCTGGACGCCTCCACCCTCCGGAGCCCTATAAATAGAGGCCCACCCCCTCAGTTCTGGGGGAGCTTCGAAGAGATCCGATAGGCTGCCGGAGCCCAGAGGCTACCGGAGTCATTTTCTAACCCATGGGGTCTTTTGTAGGTGGAGGTTCTGCCGGCTTCTCGGGTGCCCACGCTCGCGAGAGGAAAGTCGTCTTCATCCACCGCGCTTCCACGCCATCCCTACGCTGCCGGAGCTCCGCCGGATTTCACCATCGGCACATCCAATAAGCCAATCCTTTCCTTTTCTTCTTAGTTCTTTTACATTCATCATCTCGCATCATCTATCCCCCTTCATAAGGGCGCCTCTTCTTATATACTTCTTGCATCCATCATCTCATTTTCCTCCTACTCAAGTCCGGGAGGGGTTTAAAAGACAACACCAACCAGGTGTGTGTCTTGCCATCATTTCGTTATTTTTATCGCAAGGATTTGAATACTACACCTTCATCTTTCTAATCCACTCGTTACTTGTTTGTCGTTGTTTTGTAAGGGTACCCAAGGAAAGCCCTCTCCATTGGCCGGCCGAAGGGGGAGGAAGAAGCAACCCACCATCTCCCGCTCTTGAGGTAGGCACGATCACTTTCTTTATTTTGAGGTCTTTCGGCCCCTGGCGATCACATCTTGTTCTCGAGGCCGCGGCGAGTCACTTCCCCAATGGCCGTTTAAATTCCCGTTCTTATACTTTTTTTATATTCTGTTGTATTCTGCTCATATTCTCGAGGCCGCGACGAGTCACTTCCCCAATGGCCGTTTAAATTCTTGTTCTTATATGTTATATTCTTATCTATTCATATTCTTGAGGCCGCGGCGAGTCACTTCCCCAATGGCCGTTTAAATTCCCGTTCTTATATATTATATTCTTATCTATTCATGTTCTCGAGGCCGCGGCGAGTCACTTCCCCAATGGCCGTTTAAATTCCCGCTCTTTATATTCTCCTTATATTCTGTTATATTCTTATCTGCTCATATTCTCGAGGCCGCGACGAGTCACTTCCCCAATGGCCGTTTCAATTCCTGCTATTTAATTTCTGCACCATTCCCGTCCCCCGAGGTCGCGGCGAGTCACTTCCCGCTATGGCCGTTTAACCCCCATATCTTGCTATATTAAATTTGTCCCGCTCGCCCCGCCGGAACAATCTCCCGTGGTGGCCCCTTCTCTTTTCTCTTATTTCTGTGTTGCAGCAAACAAAAATAAGGAGCCCACGCGCTCCGCGTCTTCTTCACACCCTGAACCGCGTGACGTCGCTCACAGCTACTCCATTATCGACCTTCAGGTCGACATCTATCCCGTTATCGGCCTCCTGGCTGACAGCTCTCTAACCATCGGTGTTTAAGTCGACAGTAATCCATCCATTAGCACTTAAGCCAACGACATTTCATCATTGGCATCCGAGCCAATAGCAACTCACGAGGCACTCAACCACTGGCATTCGTGCCAGCATATGCCCACAAACATTCAAACCAAAAAAGGAAAGATCACAAAACTAAAAGAAGGAAAGAATAAAAAGTGCATAATCATAATAAAATTAATAAGTAATAAGAATAGAGAATAAAGGAAAACATGTGAATAATAAAACAAACAAAAAAATAATAATAAACAAACAACAAAAGAAAGAAGAAAACAAAAAAAAACAACAACAAAAAATGACAAACGAAACAAAAAAACACAACAATAAACACTGCATGAGTTGAACTTTGAGTACGTGCCTGCCTTGCTTGCATGATTGTTTATAATATATTTAATAGACCTCCTTTGGACCTCCTAGGACCGCATCTCCTTGAATAAATAATGCCACCCCGATCATAGACTTGCGTGTGCCATGGCATATGCTAAGGAAGAAAAGCCCACCATGGCGAGTACATACGTCGAGAGGAAGAGTCATGGCTATGCTGTTAGCGTAACTCACAAAATATACTCAAAACAATGTTCCCACACTTTACGCACAATGCGATCAGTGGTTTCTAACTGTAGGGATCGCGGAATTTCTTCCCAACACTCTGTAGATGCTTGAATTTCTTACGCTCGCATGAACGATAATCGTGAGGAAAAAGCTGCCTGCCTCCCTAAAAAAATGTGTAAATTTTTTTTTTTGATGAAGAAATGAAATATGGATCCAAGTAGCCGGGAATCCCCACTGAAACAAATGAGGAGACTCACGCGAAAATGGTGAAGCAAATTATGGCCAAGGACGAATCCTAGTAGCCGGGAATCCCCATTGAGACAAATGAGGAAACTCACGCCGAATGGTGAAGTCTGGAAGTCCAAAATAAATAAGGGGGCTGTGTGAAGCTACCGAAAGTCGAAAGCCTGAAATGTACACGTAGGTGGTAGAGCAATCCCTTAGTGTTGCTTAGAACGTCTGCACATCCCTATGTTTTGGGGCCACGGCTCACATGCCTGCACTCTCACACCACGGAACATTTGTTTTGGGTGAAAATCGTGATTTAAACTATACGCAGAGGCGATGCGATGCCTTTTCGGCGAATGCACAACTCTTTTAGTTGTGACTCGTGAGCCGCGCGTGGTCTATGAATTCGGGGCTTCATCCCTACCCTACCCTCGATATAGGGGATATACTATGTATCTATTAGATGCTTGATGTTAGCGAATGCTTGCGTGCTTAAAAATACAAAGAAACAGATAAATGAACAAAAACACAAACAAAAGACACAAACAAACAAATGACAAAGAAAAAAGAAGAACAAACAAATAACAAAAAAAAGAAGAACAAACAAACAACAAACAGAAAAGAAACAAACAAACAAAAGGAACGAACAAACAAACAAAAATAAACAAACAAAAGAATAAACCAACAACCAAATAAACCAACAAACAATAAACACAAATAAAAAAGAAACAAACAAACAAGAGAACAAACAAACAAAAAAAATAATTAAATAAAGAATAAGCAAACAAAAGAATAACCAAACAAACAAACAACAGAAATAAATAAACAAAGGAATGGACAAACAAACAAATGAACAAACAAACAATAAACACAAACCAAAAAAACCAATAAACAAACAAAAAATAACAAACAAACAAAAAGCACAAACAAAAGGAAACCAACAAAAAGAAACAAGAAAAAAAAACAAACACACAACAAACGAGAAAGGAGCAAACCAAAAATAATCTCATCATCGGCTTCCGTGCCGACAGCTATCTCATTATCGGCCCTTGAGCCAACAGCTTTTGATTATCGGCGCCTAAGCAGACAGCTTTCAATTATTGGCCCCTGAGCCGACAACTTTCAATTATCGGCCCCCGAGCCGACAACTTTCAATTATCAGCCCCTCAGCCGACACCTTTCAATTATCGGCCCCCGAGCCGACAGCTTTCAATTATCGGCCCCTGAGCCGACAGCTTTCAATTATCAGCGCCTGAGCCGACAGCTTTCAATCATTGACTTCCGTGCCGACAGCTATCTCATTATCAGCCCCCGAGCCGACAGCTTTAGGTTATCGGCACCTGAGCCGACAGCTTTCAATTATCGGCCCCTGAGCCGACAGCTTTCAATTATCGGCCCCTGAGCCGACAGCTTTTGGTTATCGGCGCCTGAGCCGACAACTTTCAATCATCGGCTTCCGTGCCGACAGTTATCTCATGATCGGCCCCTGAGCCGACAGCTTTTGGTTATCGGCGCCTGAGCCGACAGCTTTCAATTATCGGCCCCTGAGCCGACAGCTTTCAATTATCGGCGCCCGAGCTGACAGCTTTCAATTATCGGCCCCTGAGCCGACAGCTTTCAATTATCGGCGCATGAGCCGACAGCTTTCAATTATCGGCCCCTCAGCCGACAGCTTTCAATTATCGGCCCTTGAGCCGACAGCTTTCAACTATCGACATCCTGAGCCGACAGCTATCCAATCATCGACGTTTATTCGACAACTATCTCATTATTAGCGTCCGTGCTGACAGCTATCCAAAGTTGTTCAAAAAGAAAGAAAGAAAAAAGAAGAGAAGGGAAAAAAGAAGAAGAGAAAAAAAAAGAAAAAAAAAGAAGGGAAAGAAAAGAAAAAAAAGAAGAAAATAAGAAAAGAGCAGAAGATACCAACGTGCCACGTCAGCTCCCGACACCCTGTCGGCACTGATGAAGAGAAGAAGAGACCAACGTACCACGTCAGCCCCCGACGCCCTGTCGGCACTGACAAAGAGACCAACAAATCATGTCAACTCCCAACACCCTGTCGGTACTGACGAAGAGAAGAAAAAACCAACAAACCATGTCAGCTCCCGGCACCCTGTCGGCACTGACGAAGAGACAAAGAGACCAACAAACCATGTCAGCTTCCGGCACCCTGTCAGCACTGACGAAGAGACAAAGAGACTAACAAACCAGGTCAGCTCCTGACACCCTGTCGGCACTGATAAAGAAAGGAAAAGACCAACATATCATGTCAGCGCCCGACACCCTGTCAGCACTGATGAAGAGAAGAAAAGACAAACAAACCACGTCAGCCCCCAATGCCTTGTCGGCACTGACAAAGAGAAGAAGAGACAAACAAACCCTGTCAGCTCCCGACACCCTGTCGGCACTGATGAAAAGATGAAGAGACAAACAAACCATGTCAGCTCCCGACACCCCGTCGGCACTGACGAAGAGAAGAAAAGACAAACAAACCATGTCAACTCTCGCGCCCTGTCGGCACTGATGCAGAGAAGAAGAGACAAACAAACCATGTCAGCCCCCGACACCCCGTCGGCACTAATGAAGAGGAAAAAAAAGGGATAAGCATACCACATCAGCTCCCGACACCTCGTCGGCATCGATGAACAAGCCTGTGGCCTGGACCTTTCGTCTGGTTCCATGAATAAAAGACCCTTGCTTTGGCACTAACCCCGTGTCAATGAACAAACCACGTCGGTCCCCGACTCCCCGTCGGCATCGATGAATAAACCAGTGGCCTGGACCTTTCATTTGGTTCCAGGAATAAAAGACCCTTGCTTTGGTACTCACCCCTTGTCAATGAATAGACCACCTCAATATTACAACTCCCAGTCCCACCGACGAATAAACCCTTGGCTTGGGCCTTCTGTCCAAGTCGATGAACAGAAGAACACCTTTGCTTGGCTCGGACCTTCCGTCCAAGTCGATGAACAAAAGGAATCTCCTTGCTTGGCTCGGACCTTCCGTCCAAGTCGATGAACAAAAAGAACTTTCTTGCTTGGCTCGGACCTTCCGTCCAAGTCGATGAACAAAAAGAACCTCTTTGCTTGGCTCGGACCTTCCGTCCAAGCCAATGAACAAAAAGGAGAGAGCCTTCTTGCTTGGCCCGGACCTTCCGTCCAAGTCAATGAATAAAAAAAAACTTTCTTGCTTGGCTCGGACCTTCCGTCTAAGTCGATGAACAAAAAGAACCTCCTTTGCTTGGCTCGGACCTTCCGTCCAAGTCGATGAACAAAAATAACCTCTTTGCTTGGCTCGGACCTTCCGTCCAAGCTAATGAATAAAAAAGAGATAGAGCCTTCTTACTTGGTCCGGACCTTCCGTCCAAGTCAATTAAAAAAAGAGAAAAAAAAGAAGGGAACTTTCTTGCTTGGCTTGGACCTTCCGTCCAAGTCAATGAATAATAAAAAAAAACTTTCTTGCTTGGCTCGGACCTTCCGTCCAAGCCGATGAACAAAAAGAACCTCTTTGCTTGGCTCGGACCTTCCGTCCAAGTCAATGAATGAAATACCCCTTTGCCTTAGCACTCACCCCGTGCCAATGAATAGACCACGTCAGCTCCCGACACCCTGTTGGCACCAGCAAATAAACCCTTCACTTCGAACATTCCACCCGAATGCATAAAATCCATTTCACTCCATCGGAGCCCTCTCAAAAAGCCTTCGGCTGGGACCTCCCATCCGAGTCGATGAATGAACAACTCTCCTAAACCCAGCGCGAGTCACCAACTTCCCCTTGGGATTGGCCTCATCTAAGTCATTTTAGGCCTCCTGCCTAAGATGACGCATAGACCCTTCATCCTTGCTTCGGTATTTACCCCATGCCGATGACTAAACCCCCACTCTGACATCTCGATCCGCGTGCATATGCGGTGAAGCGATCCCCTCATCCCTTCACTTAAGGAGTGAGCGCTTTCTCGTGAATTCGCACCGAGCTAGCATCCCACTAGCTCAGAAGAATAGATGTCTTCTCAAAGAACTCTACACTCGCGAGCCCCACGCACTCGTCCCTCGCTTGCGCCACCCGCGAGTGGGGGGCATTTGTGGACGCCAAAAAAATGACGATGATGATCATGGCGACATTCGCATCTACACATTCGAGCGCGAGTCGAAGACGGAAATGCCGAACAAACCTCATACCTCACCCGATCGAGACGAAGACTCGCTTGATGGTCCGCTAGCCGATGAGGGAGCCCCCCGGGCAGAAGATACGGCCACAACTCTACAGCCGGCCGTGCCGAGAGCTGAATCAAAGAAGAGCCGGGAACTCCGGCACAGTCTCAGCTTGCATCGAAAGTCACGCAAAGTCTGGGACCTAGCTCCAGAAGCTGTGAACGGAATATTGTGGAGGCCACACATTGCAACTAGAACATTTGGGGAATGCCAACATTCATATAAATGCCTGCGACTTCGAGAAGAATCTGTTCGGTGCTTAAAACGGCACGGAAGGGCCTTAAAACGGCGTGCCCCTTTGCTTAAACGGCGCGCCCCACCTTATGCTCTAATACGAGCCCCCTTGCCTTCGTTAAAATGGCACCACTCCTCTTTATCCTAAAACGACGCGCTCCCGTTGGAGGGCCGCCCCTTTGAATGCACTAAAACGGCGTCGTTTTAACCCCTCATTCTCAAAGCCCACAGTAGACTATTCTCTGAAGCGTTTCCCCGACGCGCAATCAACCCATCCCGTCATCAGTCCGATCCCCTGTTTTCGGGTGCAAACAAAGAGAACTTACCTGAAATGGCCAGGCCTCCTGCGTCCGACCAACGTGCAACCGCCTGAGCTCCTCAAGCTCACTGGAATGGCAATCGTTGAGCTCCGCACCGAACGTCGCTTCCCTGCCGGTCACCTTCAGCCAATCTCGTGGAGGCACCATGCCTACTCTATCAACCTCTCCACCTGCAGGCCACTCGAGAGCTTCAGACACGGAGAGGATGAGAAGAATGGAACGAAAGGGAGGGGGGATTCAGAGACTTCTTCCCCCACCTCCATATATATATAACGAACCCATCGAGAAAGGGAGAGAGGGTCAGAAGAGAAAAGGCTGAGAGAAGAAAAGAAGAGAGCAGAGGGGAAACTCCGTTTCAGCTGGGAGTTCCCTCAGAAGAAAAAGAAGAAGCTTCGTTCTCCTGCGCCGGTGAGGTGAAGAAGAAAAGAGTGAGTGTGAGGGAAGAGAGGCGAGCTTGGGAAAGGGGTTTAGGCTCCGCCCTCCTTCTACCATTGTATTCTTCGTCTCTTTCGTTCCTACTTTCTTTGGTCAAGGGTATGATCCCCCCTTTCTGTATTGCGTTTCTCCCTTTCCCTTGTGGATGAATAAAAGAGTGACTTTGGGTAATATACATAGCGTTCTACTACTTTGGCTTGCCCATCTCACTGAGTTTCTTTTTTTTTCTCTCTCCCGTTCTTCTAATCATCCCGGTGCCTCGAAGGCTTGCCTCTCTGTGGCATTTCCTCTGAGAAAGCCCGTCTAGAGGATGAAGAGTTACAGCCGTTCATGGCGAACACCCGCCCCGTTGGGATATACGCGAAGCTATCACCCGTGAGCTGTGGTCGCTCTTGTAGGCTAGCCCTCGAGCGTTCCATACTCACATTTGGGTTGTCGGACCGCCGTGAGGCCACTCCGAATTTTGAGGGTCACCCCAGAGCGATCCGTTTGGTGGCCTTCTATTATCTCTGGCAAGTCCCAGTCCGAGGGAGATGCTGCCCAATTTTCGCCAGGAAATAAAGAACACTCAAGAACAAACTGAACGTTTAGTTTCACATACAGCAACTTCTGTGAACAACCATTGAACCTCTGTGAACAAACCCCCCCGAATAAAACACTTAAACCTCCTGCTCACTCACCTTAACAAACCATCAACGAGGCTTAAACCTTCATCCTATTGATCTATGGTGTCAATTGAACAATCAATCTAACTTGTGATCCCCCCCGGCCAGAGAATCAAGGACAGAAAGCAAAACAAGTTCACAGAACGAATAAAAACTCAGGAGATGCTGTCCCGGCGTGGCCTAATCCGGCGCGGTCACTATTCCACCGCGCCAGTTTAACACCACTCTCATAACCCCAATATCCCAATTGAACCTTAAAGCGGCGCGCTCCCCTGCTTACCTCCCAAAAACGGCGCGCCCCTTCCCTTGCACAGCCTAATCCGACGTGGCCTTAACCGACGCGCCCTCCTCATTGAACCCTTAGATCGGTGCACCCCATCTCCTCCTTTGAACCCTTAAAATGGCACGCTCCTCTACTCTCACCTCTTCTTGCAACTTGCTAATACGGCGTGGCAAAAGAAGACTAAAAGAACGAAAAGAAGAAAGACAACTATTGAAATTAAAGAATAAACAAGAGAATAAGGACTAAATCAATAAACAAAATAGAAAGAATGGAATGGGAATAAACCACTTAATTCAATGATCGGAACAACGATAATAGTATACCCCCCTATAATCCAAATTTTGTTCGATGACCGCGCAAGTCGATCCGCGTGCGAATAGAAAGAATGGCATGGGAATACTCTCACCTCTTTCACATTCAATGACCGCGCAGGTCGATCCGCGTGCGAGGGCGCACGATGGTGAGCTCGGGCTCTATATTTAACAATTCACTCCCCCGGACTTGGTGCAAAGAGAAAATCAATGATGCCTTGTGGTATCGGACGTGGACCTCGGAACCCCCGACATGGTCATGATCCGAACACAGCTCAGGCCAATAGTTCATTAACTTGACCCGCTTCTCCCGGGATCTAATCCCGTAATGCCACATTAAACTTGTCGTGCCTACGACAGACATTTGCACGATTTTATCGTCGTCTTTGATGCTTCAAACGTGGACTCGCGTCCGAACAATGAATGGTCCAACCGTGACCGACATGCATGCATACCTTGGAACTTTCGTTTCCCCGAACTGTATGTGAAGAGAAAAGCAATCACGCCCCATGGCATCCGACATGGACCTTTGGGATCCCGGCATGGCCATAGTCCGAAATCGTCGCGGGCCAATAGTCCATCAGCTTGACCCACTTCTATCGGGATCCAATCCCGCAATCCCACTAAACTTGCCGTACCTACGGCGGATATTCGTATGGCTTTATCGTCATTTTCGATGCTTCAAATGGGGACTCTCGTTCGAACAATGAATGGTCCATTAGTGACCGACATATATACAGGGATCTAATCCCGCACTTGCATTAAACTTGCCGTACTCACGGCAGACATTTACGCGGATTCACTCCCGTCACCATCTTGTTTTCTATACGGACCTTTGTCCGAACATAAAACGATCCGTGTATGACCGACAAAATCCGAATGGAACGAGACGGCTCCCGTCTTCCCCGAACCCCACGTGTTGGAATATCGATAAGACCGTCATGAGTCACGCTCGGACCTCGGGTTCGTTCCGACCATGGTCATTGCCTGACCCACAACCTAGGCCTATAGCCAGCCATCTCTGTACACGTCTTTGTTTTGGAATCTAGTCCCGGGACACTTTCCCGCTGCCCCTCGGCATCGGAAACATTGACGATGCCCACGCGAGCCTGACTTCGACCGCGGGGGGGCCCACCGCAGTATGGTCGTAGCTTGATCTTGCACCGGGCCGACAAACTTATTGGTTTCCGACCCCTCTAACTGGGATTTAACTGAATATTTCCCGTTCCTCCGAACAATAAATTTGTCGCATCGCGACATACATATGCTCCGGTTTTCCCGTGACAATTACGCGATTCTCAAGCCGGACACTCGTCCGAACATCAAATGGTCAACACACGACCGACATGATCTCGAATGCTTTCTTCTCACCCTCGTACGAGGATTTCAATGCTTCCTAATAGACTTTTCATGTAACTAATTTTCTGGCCATGAGGCCCCTTTTCCCGGCGATTAATCAAGGGTGTTCCCCTCTCCGAGGGGATGTAAATGACACCGTGACCTTTATGGCACGGCGGGTTTTGATCCCGACACGAACCACACAATCATCTGATTAGTCAGATCGAGCGCACAATAGATCGTCACTTTGTGACTGGCATGCCCACGCACTTAATAAACCCAATAAACAAATAAACAACGATCTTAACAAAAAGTGCGTCCACAACCGCCTATCAGCTGTGCGTTCCAGTGAGGAGGCTGGTCGTGACTTTAGTTCCTTTAGTTGTTAATTCCTCCAGGCATGGTCATTTCGGTTTTACCGTTCCTTGTGATTGGTTCGAAGTTTTTCAGAAGATTCCTATCGCTCATTGGTTGAGGACGAGTGTTGGGTTACCTTAACTGCCACTTTTCAGTCCACTCCGCTTCATTTTCGCTTCATCTCCATGTTCCATGTCGCTTTCACTTCACCTCCGCTCGCTCCCCTGTAAAGAGGACGTTAAGGAGGGACATCTATTGACACCCGTTTTATGACCAATGAGTTGGGTCATCTCCTTATTTTTATGATGTCCCGAGTTGTTCACCGCTTACTGGGTCATTTTTTGGTCATTTTATGGGCCTATTTTATGGGTTGTTCTCCCTGGTTGGGCCTAGTTCCCTTGATTTCTCGTCATTACAGCTTATTGGGCCTAGAAAAGGGTTGATAAGGGATTATCTTATGGATTAACTTGAGATTTATCGGTCTTTATCTCTTTTACCACGTCTACTAGCCTAGCGGTCTATCGTACGACCGCTTGGCGGGCGTTGGCTGTCCTTTACTGGACTCCTAGGAGGCAGAGAGTCCTGCTGGGTCTCTTTGATCTTATCTCTTTCTGGACGAATGAGCCATGCGGTCTATCGCTAGACCAGTTTCTGGAGCCTTGTGGTCTATGGCAAGACCGTTTAGTAAGACATAGAATCCTGCTCTGTCTGATTTTCTCTGCTTCGCTGTGGTCGAACTAGAGTCCTTGGTTTGTTGATTTCTCTCTAGATAGAGGCTCTCAGAAGATGATGTTTGTTTCTATGGACTCTTAGCAATATTATCCTCAAGGTTTATCTAGTTTCTGGCCTATTTTTGTGTCATTATCCCTCCAATTCGAACCTAGGGTTTTGGGGGTCTATAAATAGAACCTTGACTTCATGGCTTGAAGGAGGAGATTTCTGGAGTTTGTCACGAAGTGCTGCTGCATTCTGGAGCCACTTCCAACCAGGGAGAAGCTACTTCTACGTCCACAAGGCTTTTGGTCCAGGGAGTATCAAGTTCCTTTGGTCTAAGTTTGAGTCTTTTTCTTTAGTTTTGTCTATTGTCCTTTTGCATCCATAGCATCTCCCTCTTCTTTCTCCACGTTCTCTGCACTCACATCATGTTTTCAAACATCCTCCTATCTTTTTCCACGCCCCACAGGGGTTAAAAACCACCAATCCCCAGGTATTCACCTATCATTTTATGCATTTTAGCTTAATTGCATTATAGATACTACACTTGTCAAAGGGCTAATTGGGTCATTTTTCTCTGTGTCTACACTCTTTTGCAGGTTTACAGGACTCATTGCACGAGGCCCAGCTCTTCTGGTCGGCCAGGAGGGGTGGAGATACAAGTTCCAGCTTCTGTTCTGGGTGTTCTAGTGACCATTAAGCAGACCATTTTTGGATCTCAGGTGGTCTATCGTAGGAGCGTTTGCCGTCTCCTAGCAGTCGTCTGTTAGACTATTTACCTCTACAGCATCTGGGTTTTCTCTCTCCCATGTGCGGGTGACTTCAAACGGCTCTTTCCAAGGTAATTATTATGGTTTCACTACATTATTTACTTTGGTGGCGATCACACTTTCCATTATTTGGGCTTTTGTCATCTTGTTCATCATATTGCTTGCTTTCTCTTTATTTTAGTTGCTTCACACATACGGTGTGTGTTTTTCTTTATTCCTTTGCTCCACGCCCCGACGTATGTTTTTATTTTCCTTCTTCACTTCTGCAACATTGATGACATGCCCACTTGCTCTACTTCTATGTTGATTGCTTGAGTTAGTGCACCACTTGCTCACACACACTTTTTATCACACCATATTCACACCACTTCACTCACATTCACCCCACATCCCATCAATCATAAACAAAACATCAGCAGCGTGTTTTTCTCTTACGAATAGACGGAACCCTGTGTAGGGTGAACCGTTGCGTTCTCCTACTCCGAGATGGTACCAGTGTGACGAGCGTGTTCCGAGGATCAAAAAAATGATTTTTTCCAATTTTTCATATTTTCCATATTTTTTGTATTTTTTGTATTTTCTGGATTTTCTATATAAACCCCCCCCCCAATTTCCTTTTTATTTTTCTCCTTTTCTTCTTTCTTCTTCTTCCTTTTTCTCTCCCATGAGCGCACCCCCCCTTCTTGTGACCGTTGTACTCTCTCTCTCTCTCTCTCCATGTGCTCGAGGTCGTGGCCCCCTCCCTTCGGCGGCGGCGTGGCGGCGGCGGCGACGAGGCGAGCGCGGCGGTGTTGCTCTCGCCGTGAGGGGCGTGCAGATCGTGGGTTTAAAAGCAAGGTTTTGAGATCGGCGGCGATCCGACGGCTTCCAGGCTTCTTTGAGGTAGGGGGTCAGATCCTTACCCTCTTTACTGCATTCCCCTTGATTTGTAGGCCGTGGGGAGGTCGAGAGAGATGTTTTTGAGCCGGGAGGGTCAAAATCCATGTTTTGGGATTGAGCGTCGGCTCTCCCGTTTCGTGGGGTTTTTGACTGATCTAAGGGTTTAGAATCATGCTAGGAGGGTTAGGGAAGGATTTTCCTTTGTTTCCCCATCACCTGGGGGTGAATGGGGCGTGTAATGACATTTTTGGGCCGTTCCCGCCATTCTCGGTTTTCTAGAATGAAAACGGTCCTTCCAAGAACCGTTTCTATTAAAGGCGGCCATAGGTGGGCCGTTTTCTGACCCCAAGTGTCAGCAGGGCTTGGCGGTCACGCGATATACTGCCAAGGCCCCGCGGCGGCCCTTTGGCCGACCGTTTCCCTCATGGGGCCGGCATGACTCTCGAGGCATTTCTGACCGTTGTATTTCGACCGTTGAATAGTTTTTGGGAGTGGCGGTCATGGGGTGACCGTTTAACCCTGCTTGGCAGTCCCAAGGGAGACCGTTCTTAAGCTCCAACGGTCACAAGGTGACCGTTTTCCCTTTTTCATAATCGATTAGCTTGACGATCCCGATGTGGACCGTTTCTACCTTGGGGCGGCCCATTGGTGGACTGCCTATGTTTCTAGCAGTCTGTAGAAGACCATTTTTCTACCGAGGAATGGCGGCCCAGTGGGGATCATTTTCTGGGGTTAGCGGCCTGGCAATAGACCGCTATTCCCCCCTGGTTCATTTTCCTTGCGGTCATGAGTTGACCGCCTGGATCGCTATAGCGGTCTCTGGAAGACTGTTTTACCTGCCTTGCGGTCCAGAGAGGACCGCTAGGCTGAAGGGCAGTCGTGAGTGGACCGCCACTCTGTTTCCTTATGTTCGGAGGTTTCCACGAGTCGAGTCTCACCTCCAGTGACACGTCCACTAGTCATAGCCTTCTTACGGCACGCGTGTGCTGACCCACCCGGGATTGGAGGAGCGGCTTACCCGAGAGAGACGATTTTTAGGGTGGTTACTGTAGGGCCCCTCGCCTTTGCAGCCTGAGTCTGACTGGGATGAAAACCAGCTAGAGGACCCAACTTAGAGCGGATGGTCTGTGTGTGCACACATAGTTGGGGGCGTTGGACCCGCGCTGACGAGCGCGACCCAAGCTAGTCCTTGTTTGTGGTACTGGTTACTGTTGTATCTCAGTCTCCACCTGGGGCATTGTAGGGAGACACTGAGGCGCGGTGTAAGACGTCAAGGGACGCATCCCACTTTGCTTCTAGTGGGTGGTGCTCCTTTCTCCTAGCAGGTGTGGACTTGTGTTTTGTCTGACCGAGGTTCGGTTTGTACGATACGGTTAGTGTAGAGAGCCTTTCCATTTATTTATTATTACTGGTTGGTTTTACCGTACTCTCGTTATGTAGCGTTACCTTTTGCGCTTGTGCGTGCTTCTCCACCTTGTTCTTTCATGCGAGGTGGGGGTCCGAGGGATTCCTACTAAGCCTATGAAATGAGGCTCACCCCTGCGTTTTCAGGTGAGGAGGGGTCTGTTAACATGTTTTGTTCTCCTCTCTTCTTTCTCTTCAATACCGGCTTGAAAGATCTCTTCTCTCCTTCTAATAAATCGATATGTAAAATAAAATAAGACAGTAGAAGGAGAACGAAAGAGAGTAAAGAACCGTGATCGCTACCAAGGTGCCGAACGTGATGAACACGTCGTGCCTTGGAAAGAGGGAGAGACACTCGCCTGGCCTGTAGCGTTGGGAAGATGAACGGTTCTGGGAGAACCGCCTAAAGAATGCACGGTTTTACGATAGACCGTTTAAGGACGCTGCTGGAAGTTGAACGGCTCTGTCACGACCGCAGGAAGAAGCAGGGTGGTCGAGGCTGCACCGCACGTCTTCTTGAATGGCTAGTAGAGAACCACACAAGACCACCAAGCCAGAAGTCGCAAAGGGGTCAAACCTCCACCCTCTCCAGCCGGCCAGAGGGGATGGGCCTCGTGCTAGGGATTGCTGACATGCAAAACGACGTAAAAACACAAAGAGAAAACCTATATTAGAACTGAATGGTGTAGTAAATGCCAAAATAATGTGAAATGAACATGAATAAGTGGAAAGGGGGATACCTTGGGGATTTTAAACCCCTAGGGTGTCAAAAAATGTAGGTGGGTGTGTGCATGTCAGTGAAGATGAATAGAAATGTGGGGAGAAAGTAATGAAAGTAATGCATGCAATCAAAAAGTGGACAAAACTATTAAACACAAAAGACTCAAAAACTGGACTACTCCCTAAACCGGAGGCTTGTATGAACGTGGAAAGCCTCCCTCCTTGGTGCTAGGTCACTCAAGAATGCGGCAGGGCTTCGCCGTCGACCAAAAATCTCCCCCCCTTTCCAACCCGGCCTTCGGGGTCTATTTATAGAGCACTTAAAGTCCTAGCTCGAAATTAGGGTTTAGAGGCATTTTCAGGTCGAGATAATCAAAGGAAAATCGTAGATAAACAGATTATCTTTTATTCAGTTGAAACGGCACTTAAAATGGTTGATTATCCGCGGAGAAAATGATGGGAGAAGTTGGGGATAAAACCACGGATAAAGAGATAAAAGTCTGTTGAAATTCATGAATCGAACGGATGAACAGTCTTATGATAGACCGCGCAACTGGATGTGCGGTCATGTTCTGGCCGTCCAACCCTGTCGGTGGAAATTCAAACTAAATCATAAATAATCCAAATTATCCATCGAACTAACCGAAACCTTCGCCGTTGGACTCTCATAGATGAACGGCTCAGATGAGACCGTTCAGACGTTGAGCGGCCATAGACAAACCGTTCTAGCCTTGTCGGTGATAAATAGATTAATTGGATAATTATCTGAGAAAACCCTCAAGCGCAGGACTCTGAGAGATGGGCGGCTACTATCCGTCCGTTCATTAAGTTGAACGGCCAGAATAGGACCGCATAAAGGCTTATCGGCGAAAATTCAGAAAATTAACCAAAATATTCCAAAATAGATGGACGGTCCATAGTCAACCGCACATGGATTGAGTGGCGAGGGATGAACCATACATGCACATGGGCGCTTGAAACTTATAGAAAAGCCCAATCAACCAAAACCAAGGCCCGTTAAGCCCTGAATCAACTTGGACCTAACCAAGGAGGGAGGCAACCCATAAAACTGGCCCAAAGCATGCCTGAAAATAGCCCCAACGGGTGATGGACAACTCGAGACATCAACAAATGGGAGTAAGAGGAACGACTCAACTTATCGGCATAAAATGGGTGTCAACAGATGCCCCTCCTTAACGTCCTCTTTGCAGGGGAGCGAGCGGAGGTGAAGCAGAAGTGACATGGAACATGGAGATGAAGCGGAGATGTAGCGGAGCGGACTTAAAAGCGGGCGTTAAGGTAAAACGACACCCGTTTTTACTAACAAGCGATAAGAATCTTCCAAAAAACTTTGAACCAAACGCAAGGAATGATAAAACCAAAAGCGACACCAGTCTGGAGGAACTAAACTAAATGAAATAAATCGACAAGACCAACCTCATGGGGGACACAATCCCGCGGTCTAATGAGGAGGTCAAAAGCAGGCAGCAAAAGTAAATGAAACAGGCTAAAGCTCCAGACAGGGACCTCTTAATCAACCAAACCAAGCGAATCGACCAAAGAGAACCTTCCAACTCAGAGTGGAGTTAGTTCCTCTTACTCAAACACTGAATGCACAGCTAACCATCACTGACAGGACATTCTTCAAGCAAACCATGGGTCATGAAAGCTCAAAAAGATGCGTATGATGCATGCTGGGCTAAAATAAAAGAAATTGTTAAAACAAATGAGAAGAAAGATTAAAATATAAAATACTCGAGAATAATATTACTAAGCTGGGAAAATCAGAGTCAAGATACCATCTGCAACCACGACGTGCAGGATAGAACCATCGTCCCCATGATATCCTAACCTAACGGCATATCCGAAGATTAAACATGTGAACCTGGATCATCATCGTTTTTGTTAAAGGGGAACATCAGATCCTGGAACACGTAGATAAGCAACTGGTTCTCGAGATAATATACTATAGTACCATATAATAATGCAATAAGGGTAACAAGGATAGAAGGCCATACCTGACTTACCTGTGCAAGTGAAACGACATTTTTGGATTTTCATTTTCTTGATTTTTTATGGATTTTCATGTATAAGACAAACAAGATAAGCATAGCGATTAACATAACGACAAACAACATGACATAACATGACGAATGGAAACAACACAACAAGACGAACAAGCACATAAGCAAAGGCATAAACAGATAATACGGATGCATGAACACGGTGTGACAAGACAACAATCGGAGGGACAACACATGGTTGGGATAAGAACATGACGGATCGCATGGTTGGGACAACACACAGAACATGGAAGGACGACCATCGACATGTGCAAGATAACTAACAACATGGGGTGAGGAACAAAACAACATGTGTGGGACAACACAATGGGACATGGACATGAACAAAGGATATTGCGGGACAAAAGACATAAACAAAACACGCTCTTCAATCAAAATCCAAGATCAAAATGAAGCAGAACCGCCAGGTTCATAATTGTGAGGTGAAGTCCTCTCATATATATATGATCCTTACAGACAAAAGCTGAGAAAGGCATAAGCTTCAGAATAGATCGAGAGGTAAGATTGAAGAAGGAAAGAACAGATCAAAAATGTGGACAGGAGGCAGAGCAAAAAGATATAGCAAGGAATGCCTGAGTATTTGCAACCTGCACACTTAGCAAACGGTATTTTTAGATTTTTCAATTTTCTTATTTTTTTTAGATTTTGAAAATATTTGATTTTTTGGATTTGAATAATATTTTATCATTTTTTTTGGATTTTTGACAATATCTCATACATTTTTTTTAGATTTTTGATAATATCTCATTTTTTTTGATATTTTTGAATAGTAATCTGCAGCACCCAAAGACAGGCTCGAACTACGGGTCAGGGATCGTCGTCCCTCCCCTCTCATTAAAGACTTCCCTTGAGTAGGGTGTGCATGTGAGGGTGGCTTACCACAACCAACTGCCTCTAAAGAACGGTGCCCCTACTAAGGCCATACCCGTGATACAATTCAGCCTAAGAGAGAGAAGTGGAAGAATAATTAGAGACAAGTCTTATGCAGGATGGGAGATATCAAGGCTCGACTTCCTTCTAGGGCACTACCCCTCAAAGAGACAGTATGTTGCGCCGGGACTTTGTGTCTTTGATTTTGAGACCCATATTTATTAGGCACGCATACGACCGGGCTCATGACGTCCCGCGGGGAACTGTACTGCCACTCTTGCCATGCCTTCGATTCATAATTTTACATATTGATTCATTTTCTCATTTTGGTAGCCCTTATTGGCTAGATATAGCATGAAAGCTCACTTTTCAAGGGTCAAGACCGCCCCTATTTGAGACCTCTCTCATATTAGGGAGCGCCTAGGTTAGTCATCTTATCCATCAATCTCTTGCCCCTACACTTGGCCGAGCAGAGAAGAGAACAAGACCTTTCTGCATACCCAAAGTATGGCCAAAGCAGCAACGATGTTACCTTAGAGAAATCGGCTATGGCTCGCCGTGAAGTGTGTGAAAACCCATACTCAAAGGTTACCCTCAGTAATCGGGGAAAGGAACTAGACTCCCAGCGCTAAGCTATCACCAGCCTAAGATGCTACAGAAGCTACTCATTTTATTTGACTATTTAAGCAAATTCAACTAAAGCCACTCAACCATGTTGAGGAACCAACATTATAAGCATGTGCAGGTGTAAGAGAGATAATAGCGATGATAAAATTTTCTTGAACAAAATAACGATACCTTTGCAAATCCATGGCGCGGAAACCAACATCCTGAAGCGAACATGATCATCGAGCTTTTGATCAGCACGAGCTTTATTTTTCTTGCTTGCTAGAATAAAAGGGTTAAAAGGATAGTAAAGGATTGGATTCCTCGACACAGAGGAGCGGCAGACATCAAACTGGATGAAGAAGAAATAAAAGGAAGAGAGACAAGGGCTAGAACTCCCTCATTAAGGCACTGAGGCCCTGATAACAAGGAACCAAATACAGAATGAACAGAGATTAACTAAGATCAAGGCGGACTAAAGCCTCGAAAATAGAAAGAAAAAGGGTAAGAACCCTGAAAGGGTGAGGAGGAAAGAATAGAAAGACGATGAAAAGATAGCTGTGAAGATAAGGAATAAGGAGAATGATCATCCGACGTGGTCGGAGAAGAAGAGTAGCGATCACCCGCTAGAGGCAGGGAAGAAAATGCATGAACACCCGACAAAGTCGGGGAAGGATCAGAAAAACCACCCGACAAGGTCGGGGAATGAGTACAAGGAATCTCCAACAGGGTCGGGGGAAATAGATGAGAAGTGAAATCCGAGCGTATCCGGGGAGGAAAATTACAAGAGGATGCCCCTGGCTCAGGGGAAGAGGAGGACATAGGCCGACGCCTAGGATGGTAAGGATAGGAGAAGATGGTGGAAACATGGTCAGGTGGTGGAAGGTACAGCACCCAAGGATAAGAACTGAGCAACATAAAAGACGAATGGACGGAAGAAAGAGAGGAGGAAGTGGACCCCCAAGTGCGCAACTAACGGCCCTTGAACTTATGCCATCGCTTCTTCTTAGCAGTAATCTTCTTGAAACAACTCCGCCTGGCGCAGACTCGGACCTTCGGGCTTCTTAATCTGTAATACTTTCTTAGGTAACGGGTCCACCTGGCAGACGGCCTAGCCCGATCATGAATATGTGACTTCATCGAGACGGCTGCCCCTAGCTGTGCGGTGCTAACCTCAGGAGGACATTCCAGAACAGTTAATTCCTTGGGATGAGCATCAGGAGACAGTGGAGTTTTGTCATTCGGCACTAGAAGCATAAGATTCGGCACCTCCATTTGGCAATTGGGCATGAAGCACAACTCCCGTGCCAGAAGCGCAGGACGGAACTGAGGGAGGGTGATGCGTGGCGTTGACGTGGCCGATTCACCAATAAACTGAGGGAGATGAGATAGACAATGTAGAATGCCCCTGGTCAATCTCGAGGACACAGCCAATTGCCCTTTGAATGCCAGATTCATTAGATTTCTGGCGGCCGTGTGGGTTAGCACCATCCGGGCGGAAAACTCTGTTGGGCCAGTGAATTGAATAGCAATCAAGCGAGAGGTGATAACAACATCGACAGTGAATTCTCCGGCGAGCAAAGAGATTACCACCGGCCTCGCTTTTGAAGAAATCGACACCAGTGAACATGAACTCTTCTTGGCAACCGTCTTCATAGCAAATACATGCTCATTCCCCCTAGAATAGCCAGGAACTAGGACTCGAACTGGCATGCGGGAAATAACATCTTGGATCTTGAAATGCATGATTGAAACCTGGCTTGGCTTCTTTTCTCCCTGAGGACTAGACTTGAGGGGCACCAAAGGTAGCGTGTACCTGCTCCGTGAAGTGGGAAGTGGTAGAGGGAGGTTAGAAGGAGGAGGTTTAAAGGGCGCGGGTGGCGATGGTGCAAGTGATGGGGAAATACTGATGATGATGGGCATGGGTGGAGGTAAAGGCAAAAGTGGAGGTATGGGTTTAGGGTCGGCCCGCTCGGGCTCAGAGGACGATGGCGAAAGAAGTGGCATCGGTCGCGGGGATGGTTGTGAAGGTGACAGTGGTAGCAAAGGTGATGAGGGTGGTAAAGGGGGTGATGGGGATGGTGAAGGTAATGGGGATGATGGAGATGACGGTAGGGGTGGGGAACAAGGAGGAGAGGAAGGTAGTGGCGTATTGGGGGAAGTGGCGGGTGATGGCGCTCTTCGGAGTATCTTTACAACACATCGAGAGGCGTTGGGAACAGGTGTGGTGATGGAAATAGAGGGTGAAAGAGAGGTTGCCTGAGCGGAAGCTAGGGTAGGTAAAGGTGGTGGAGGAGATGGGATAGAGGAGGAAGTGGGTAATGGAGCAGGTATCTTATCAACTGAAGAAACACCAGGGTGCCCCTGGTCTTGACGTGGAGACGGTTGCCTAGGCGGCACGGCTTGCTACTGCTGCTGCTGAGATCTGAAATAACTTGGCGCACGATAGCCCAATCAATCATCTTCTTTTTTTCCAAACTGTAAACGAGTTCCCAGAATTCGGGGCAATTCTCGACCACATGCCCCTGTTGACGATGGAACTCACAGAACTGGAGCAAGTTCTCGATCGCGGGTTGGCAAGGCATAATCGGAGGGAGCTGCAACGTATGGGTGGCCATCAAAGCCCTGAAAACATTTGTAAGTGATTCCGGTAACGAATAGTGAGAAGCCTGCTTCGGGAAAGGTGGATGCCAAGGGGTATGAAAAGGTAATGGGGATGGTAGCAGAGGTTGCGTAGGTAAGGGGGATTGCATAGGCAAAGGTGGAGGGCTAAAATGATGTGGAGGTGTGGAGGGCATAGGAATGTAATGGATGGCATCTACCCGCTCTGGGTGTAGTGTTTCCTTGACCGGAAGTGGAGAGGTGTGGTGAAATAAAATAGCGGAGGGCTGACTCGTGGAGGGTTGGTATGAGGTGGAGCACATGGAGGTATAAGGGTGTTGGGGAGCAGACGGTTGACTCGTGGAAGGATATGTAGTGGAGGGTGGACTCGTGGTGGATGGGGAAGAAAAAGGGTATGTGGAAGGTGACGGTGGAGGAGACTCATGGTCAAAAGAAACTAGAAGTTGTTGGCTAACGAAGCGAGCTCGATTGTAAAGCTGTTGTCAGGATATGATATCGTTCAGGGATAAGATACATCTGAGCTCGGACGTTGCGTTAGAAATAACCATCTTGATCTGCTCGCCCTATGGAATATGCCCCGGGACTTGCGCGGCTAGGCGACGCCAGCGGTCGGCAAATGTGGAGAATTCCTCGCCGGGCTTCATCTTCTCTTGGGCCAGATCAACCAAAGAACATCTGGGCCCAACCTGGTCCTGATATTGCTGAATAAACCCTACTTGGATGGCTTGAGAATTCATCATCTGCTCCTGCGGTAACGTGAAAAACCAATCCTTGGCCGAGCCCTCTAAAGATAGGCCAAACAAATAGGCCATCAAGCGTTGATCATGCTGGAACCGAGCCGACTCATAAAAGAAATCCTTCAAATGGACATAGGGGTCACCTATTCCACCGTAGCGATGATAAGTAGGAATCTCTGAACGTGGTGGAAGCTGAAGACCTTGGAAGGCAAGTGGGATATTCGAAGAAGTTCAAGGATTGATTTGTCATTGCAATTCATCAAGCTGGCGTTGGGCCCGAGCGAACATCTCCTCGGTAGGAAGAGTCCGAGAAGGATATGAGCCAGCCTGAGCAAGAGATGATGAATTTAGACCAGGATAATGTTGATGGGCCGGATAAGGGGATCCGACCTGAGAAGAAGGAAAGCCCGTTCCGAGAATGGGGGAATGCATGGGCCTGGAAGAATCATGCATGTAAGAATGAGGATGGATTGGACTAGCAGCAGCACGGGCGAGATAAGAAGGCCCGTTTAGAGAATATGGTCTAACGGAGGAATAAGGAGATGGTCCCGCATGTGAAGAGGAATTCACGCGGGGGTAAGAAGATGGAGAAGTATAGGAATAAGGTACAGGGGAGAAATGCTCCATGGGGAGCATGGAGACTCTATACAGTGAATTTCAAATGAATACAAGGAGGGGAATGAACCTAAGACAAATGCAGCTAAATGGGGACACACGAAGATGAACTATACCTAATGAGCCTAATCTGACAAAAAGATGCAAATGATGACACTATGCAACATACAATGGAGGAGAGAGATGAGAAAATAATCAACCAATTACCCAAACAAATTCCAAATGATGCGTGAAGATTTCTTATAAGTTCTCTTTTAAGACCTTAGTGGATTGATTAAAAATGTGAGTTCACTCAACCACAAGGTACCTAAATAGGGTGAGAATGGAGGATTGGCAGACTCTAAAAGACTCTCTCTCACACGAATGCAGACCCTAGACTGGGAGGTGGTATGGTACAACCTGCCTGGCGTCCGTGTGGGAATCCACGGCTCACGGGGACTTATGGAGGTCCTCGGCAAGGTCCCCTAGTCGGCTCCAAGGAGTATGGAGATGAGAGGAAACCCTACCTTGGTAGGAATGCGACTAACTATGAATGAAATGCATGAATCCTATGTGCACCGGAGTGCATGCAAGATCTAGCCTAGAAACTAACAAGTAATGACCAAAATAAGCATGCGAGGATGGAAGCAAGTAGGCAGCAACAACATGTAACCAGGAGAAGATCAATAAATGGCACCAAGGAGAACAAAGACAATATAGATACACCTCGGGTGCACTGTGGCATCAGAAGGACGGTCTGTAGGGGACCGCACAATAAGATAGATGGTCTGGGGTGGACCGTATAATCCAAGGAGTAACGACAAAGTAACAGGAGAATCAGAAAACGATAGAATGAAAGAGACAGAAATAAGAAGCGTACCAGGATGGGCGGTTTGTTGACTGCCGCATAAGCGCTGGAACGGACCTGAAACAATCGCGTGACAATAATCTGACCAACAGTATAAAGGCAGAGGTGTACCTGAGCCAAGAAGATAGACGGCCGAAGGATAACCGCACAAAACATGAACGCTCTAAGCCAGACCTGAAGTCCCGAGATTAAATGGCACCCAAGAGGGGGGGTGAATTGGGTGATGGTAGAAATAATGAAACTTTATCACCTTTTCATAAAATGTGTGACAAGAAGCTAACAAGAGAACTTGAAATAATTAAAGTCCACAGACAAAGCAAGTTTTATAAGGTGAAGAAGGATTATGCATGATAAAAGAGAATAAAAACTAAACTAAACTAACACACTTACGATTTGCACAGAAGGAGGATAGAGGAAAAGGAACAAACCACACAGATACAGCAATTTTAGGTGGTTCGGATGCCACAATGGCAACCTACGTCCACCCCTCACGGACAGTGAGGAACCACACACTATCTTGTAGGAAGTTACAAGATCAACCACACACAACACTCACACACTAGGAAGGAGGATTCCCACGAAGGTGTAGGAACACCTTAATACACACACACACCTCCAACCAAGAACACACAACCACACACACACTGATCTAAGAGGATCCACACACTCTGCAATGTTTAAAGATTACAAGGATTATAGATGAAGCTTTGAGAGATCAAGAATGAATTCAAAACATAAGAGAAGGATCTTGATATGCTCCCCCTTAGTGGATGATTGTATGCTTTGGATGCAGCTTGAATCCTTGGACTGATTTGCACTTGATTGGATGAAGAAGGATGAAGAACTTTCCTCTCGGAGCACTGTTCACGTCTACAGTGCCAAATCCCTTCTCTTCCTCTTGGCAGCCTCCCTTTGATCTTCCTTGATCATTAGGGTTTTCCAAACCCTCTTGTATAAGTTTTATAGGTTCTTGAATGGTCCAAAGACTCCCCCAGACCAGATCCATAATTTCTGGAGAGTTAGGTTGCTTAGGGATTAAACAATACCAAGAGAAAGACCATTTCTCGAAGTGACAAAAAGTCAACATTTATTGGCAGCTCGAGGCTGGCGGTCGACCTACAAAGGCCAGCAGTCGACCGCCATTGGCCGTCCTGTAGCCATTTGGCTGCTGGGAGAATCGGTCGACCGCTAGCTCCTGGCGGTCGACCGCCAGCTTTCTCAGATTCCAGATTTCAATTCTGTTATTTTAGGTCGACAGCCAGGGGTCCACAGGTCGACCGCCAATCTTCAATCCTGCAAAAATCAAGTGTTAGCTCTCTTGAAGCTATCCATTTGTTCGATGATTGAAACGGGCTTGTGTATGAGTTGATTTATGTTTGAATAAACCCATGGAAGAATTCATAACCACACAATTGACATGGGGTAAAAAATTGAAGGTTTAAAGCATGAAGCTTTGCTTGAAAAATAGATACAAGGAAGAGAAACATCTTAGGTTTTGTTATCGTCAAAATCACTCGGATATGTTCAACAATCTCCCCCTTTTTGATGATGACAAAACCTAGGCAGTAGAATTGCATTTTCACAAATGTGCTTTTGAAAGAGTTTTAGAAGCTTCGTTAATCACATATGAGATACGTGGAAATCCATCAAGTTGAATCTTCTAAGCTCACGATTTGAAGGCATTCGAAATGCTCATATCACCAAACATATCACTACCAACACAAGCATGTCAATGAATTCATACCAACCATTCAATACTTATTTGCCGTATTGACAAGAGGTGAGAACGAAATGAGCCAATCTTGTAACGTCAAAGAGTGCATTCTTCCATTCATTTTCATTTGATCCATGTAAGGTACACTGAATGCAGAAGGGATAAATGAGCTTGACACGCTAAGGAATGCAACCACTAATGCAAATGAGCTTGACACGCTAAGGAATGCAACCACTAATGCATACAATATGCTCAAACTACGATGCAAGAGATAGATAGGCATGCAAGCAGGCAAACACCAAACACACATAGCATATATATATATAAGCCTAATAGCCTACTTCTCCCCCTTTGACATCAGCAAAAAGGAGAGGGAGGGGATACAAAAAGTGGACAAAAGGGACGCTAGAGACCCAAAAAGTAGCTACACAGTAGGGGGATCCTTAGCTTCCTCGCCATGAACACCATCCGGTGGACCATCACCATGGGGGGAACCAGCAGGAGCAGGAGGAGGAGGAAGACGATCCTCAAGGTTATGAAGAATGGCATCATAATGACGGAGCTGGTTACGAAGGGAAAGAAGGGTATGGTTTGTGGTGCGAAAGGCCTCACGGTTATCTTCATGGCTGGCAAAGAGAGTGGCTATGTGGAGAGAAAGATCATCCAGAGCAAGAGTGAAGGTATCCATTCGTCTAGTCATGGGGTCCATAAAAGTATCCAAACGCCCAAGGGAGGAGTCAAGCCGAGTTTCCATGCCAAAAAGGTGCCTGTCAAGAGCCTCATAGTCCCCCCAAGAGGAATGCCCAACACCCTGAGTAGAAGACTCCCCATGAAAGTGCTGCGGTGGAGGAGGGAGATCCGCTGGAGGAGGCACATCTACAGGCTGAACTGGTGCAGGTGCATTTTGGTTATCTTGTTGTGGGTTCGGCGCTTGTTCTTCTTCACTGCCAATTTCTTCCCCATAAACTGGGACAGCATAGCGAATTTCACCATTTGCATCCCTGTAATATCCCATATCAGAGAAAAGCTTATGCTCATTATAAATGTCATCATGGCGGACTAGAATAGACTGCTCATTCTCCAATGGGACCCCGACAAAGATGAACACTCCAGTGAGCTGAGAGGCATAGGGCAGGGATCGCCGTAAATGTGTACGTCATCGAGTTATCAAATGAGTCATGAGCCATCCCATATTAACCAAGTCGCCATTCATAACATGATAGAACAGGAAACGGTGCACTTCGGTCACTTCATCTCGGCTCCCACTCTTGGGATAAATAAGTGTAGTAAACATGTGATGAATAACCCGTTGTAGTGCGGGAAAGTGGTTGGCATTCAGCTCAATGAGGTCACTCACACCACGAACAAAATCACAGCTCGTCATGGCAATAAAACTAGCCTCAACCTCACCATGCCCAAAAAGCATGTCTGCACCATGAGAGGAAACACCTAGGGCATTATGGAATAATTCTGCATTAATGCGGATCTCAATGCCTTGAACCGTTGTATACAAGCTTCCATTTCTGTCAACCAAATTCCCATAGAACTGTTGTACTAGATAGGGATAGAAGCGATTGTATCTAGTGACAAAATCAAGCCACCCCGGTTGCATTGAAAAAACTGTATAGATGTCGGGCAGGATTTGATTCAACTCTTGAAAATCAACAAGACGAGGCTCGATGATAGACCTCGGAGGTAACCTGCGTGCGGGAGCTTGTGGTGGAGGTGCGGCCGGAGCTTCACGTCTCTGAGCACTAGGTTCCCCTTGGAGAAGATGCCGAGCACTCCTTCGAGGTGCCATTTTAGACTAGGAAACCCGCTGAAGAGAGTATCCTCTAGAGAGGTAGAACCTCTACCTTGGGATGGAGAGGGAGACACCGGGAAGAACTAAGAACACCGTCTCCACGCTCTGGAGCTCAAGGAAGGTTGGCACGAGTGCATGAACGCCGGCGAGGAGACGTTCCGAAATGGAAACCAATCGACCGGATCGTGCTTGGGTAGAAACGGTGTGGGGTTTTTAGGGCTTGAAAGGTGGGAGGGAGATGTGCTAGAGTGGAGGTGGAATAAGGGAGAGAGAAGGGAGAGTGATAGAATGAGAAAGGGGGGAAGAAAACCCCCTTAAAGTAGGGTTCGGACGCTGTTGACCCGGGCCGGTTCGCCGCTGGCGGTCGACCGGCAAGAAGCCAGCGGTCGACCGCTGGGGCCTAAATCCCAAAAAAAGACCCCGAGAGAGAGGAAGAACCCCAGCTAGCCACTACAGGAGATAGAAGTGGGCTCCAGGACCCTTGGACTCCCCCATTTTCACAGATCATTCTTCTTTTTTTTTTATTTCTTTTCTTTTGCTAACCCACGAATGATATCAAGCATGAGTCGACTACGGAAACCCTTGAATGGAGACTGCTAAGAGCACTAGATCACTAGTCCACATTTATCTATCAAGGAATATTCAGTTGTAGAAAAATGTCAAGGAATAAGTGTATATAAATATAAGTACAGGCACACATGCTAGGAATAGTCATACACAATAAAAGTGAACCACACACAATGCATGCATCTCACATGATCTACCCAACAAAAAGGAAACAACCTAATGCAGACTTAAGTGCGTATGCCCTCACCCTTACACATGCCAAGTTCTCACCTGATTTTATTGAATTGATCCTGATTTAGAGGTTTTGTGAAGATGTCAGCCAGATGGTTAAGAGAATCAATGAACTTGAACTCAATGACCCCTTTGCCTACATGATCTCTCAGAAAATGATGCCGAATGTCAATGTGTTTGGTTCTGGTGTGTTGAACAGGATTTTTGGAGAGATTAGTTGCACTCGTATTATCACAGAAGATCGGCACACAATCCACTTCAACATTCAAATCAAGTAATTGATTTTTGATCCAAAGTACTTGGGCTCCACAACTTCCGGCGGCTACATATTCAGTCTCGGCCGCTGAGAGAGCTACTGAATGTTGTTTCTTAGAGGCCCATGAAACAAGGCACCCGCCAAGAAACTGACAGTACCCACTTGTACTTTTACGATCTACAATGCATCTGGCGTAATCCGCATCGGTATACACAATTAACTCAAAAGAACTACCAATGGGAAACCACAAGCCAAAGTCAATAGTGCGAATTGGATATCTGAAAATGCGTTTAATAGCTGATAAGTGAGATTCTTTAGGGCATGACTGGAAACGGGCACAGAGACATACACTGAATTGAATGTCAGGGCGGCATGCTGTAAGGTACAGTAGTGATCCGATCATACCTTGAAATAGTGTGGAATCTACTGTTTTACCATTTTCATCCTTATCCAGCTTTGTGGTGGTGGCCATGGGAGTTGATATGGGTGTTGCTTCTGCCATCCCATATTTCTTCAGCAATTCCATAGTATACTTTGCTTGATTTATAAAAATTCCTTCCGAAGTTTATTTCACCTGCAATCCAAGAAAGAAATTTAGCTCCCCCATTAAGCTCATCTCGAATTCTCCTTGCATGGTCTTTGCAAAATCCTCGCATAAGGCATTATCAGAAGCTCCAAAAATAATATCATCCACATACACTTGAACCACCAAAATGTCCTTACCTGATTTCCTTGTGAAAAGTGTTTGATCAACCTTACCTCTCTTGAACCCATTTTCAGCAAGAAAAGAAGTAAGCCGTTCATACCATGCCCTTGGTGCTTGTTTTAGTCCGTACAAGGCCTTTTGGAGCTTGTACACGTGTCGTGGATGTTTGGAATCTTCAAAACCTAGCGGCTACTCTACAAAGACATCCTCCTTGATATAGCCGTTAAGAAATGTAGATTTAACATCCATTTGAAATAGTTTAAAGTTTAAAGAGCAAGCATATGACAGTAAGATTCGGACTGCTTCAAGTCTAGCAACTGGTGCAAAAGACTCATCAAAGTCAATTCCCATCTCCTGGCTGTATCCCTTGGCCACAAGCCGAGCCTTATTCCTCACAATCAATCCCGCATCATTTAGCTTGTTTCTGAAAACCCAGCGAGTTCCAATAGTAGGATGGTTCTTAGGACGCTGCACGAGAGTCCACACCTCGTTTCTTTCAAATTGATGCAGCTCTTCATGCATCACCTGAATCCAAGATTCATCTTGAAGAGCTTCATGAATGTCCTTGGGCTCTACTTGAGAGAGTAGGCCCATCAGGTCCGCCTGTTCAACCTGCCTTAGAGAGGACCTAGTTTTCACCCCATCCTCCAGATTACCTATGATGTTCACAGTTGGATGATCCTTTAGAAATGTGAAGGAGCTGGGCAGATCAGGATGCTGCACTTGTAGTTCTTGTAGTGTCTCAATTGTAGGATCCTCATCTTCCTCATTTTTACTTGAAGTTGCCTTCAATGGCTCATCATTGGCTTTAACATTTGATGAGTTCTTAGGGTCTTCATCTGCATCCGAGATAGAAGAAATTTGCTTTGTGAGTTTTAACTCGGATTCATCAAAAATAACATGAGGACTTTCTTCAACAACTAAAGTCCTTTTATTGAATAATCGATAAGCTCTAGAATTGAGTGCATAACCTAGAAAAATTCCTTTATCACTCTTTTCATCAAACTTACCCAGATTGGACTTACCATTGTTCAAGATATAGCAAGGGCATCCAAAGGGTTTCAGATAAGAAATGTTTGGCTTCTTACCCTTGTAGAGCTCATATGGAGTTTTCTTCAGAATGGGCCTTACCATTGCCCTGTTGATGATGTAGCATGCGGTACTTACCGCTTCAGCCCAAAAATACTTGGGTAGAGAATTCTCACTGAGCATGGTCCGGGCCATGTCTATCAACGTTCTATTCTTTCGCTCTACTACTCCATTTTGCTGGGGCGTTCTTGGTGGTGAAAAATTGTGTGTGTACCCCTGCTCTTCACAGAACATGCTGAATTCATGATTTTCAAATTCACCACCATGATCACTTTGGATTGTGGTGATGAGGTAACCCTTTTCATTCTGAATTTTTCTACAAAACACTTGAAACTCCGTCACGGCATCACTTTTATTAGCTAAAAACAGCACCCATGTGAATCTGGAGAAATCATCAACAATCACAAAGCCATAGGATTTTCCTCCTAGGCTAGATGTTTTAGTAGGACCAAAAAGATCAAGATGCAACAGTTCCAATGGCCTAGCGGAAGAAACAATATTTTTGTTTTTAAATGAGATTCGTGTTTGCTTGCCTTTCGTGCAAGCTTCACAGATATTATCACTTTCAAATTTTAATTTGGGCAGACCTATCACGAAGTCATGTCTAGACAACTTAGAGATCACTCCAAAACTAGCATGACCTAGTCTGCGGTGCCATAGCCATGCATTCTCATGGTTGTTAGCTACCAAACACACATTATCAACTGAAACATCATGAAGATCAATGGTGTACACATTGTTGCTCCTTTTACCAATGAATTTGATTTCATTTGAATTTTTGCACATGACAAAACAGTGAGTCATATCAAAAACAATCTTAAAACCCTTATCACATAATTGACTTATGCTCAACAAATTATGATTCAAACCTTTCACCAGAAGGACATTTTCAATCAGAGTTTCAGAATTCTTACCTATGTCTCCAACTCCGATTATTTTACCTTTGTCCTTCCCGCCAAAAGCAACTAAGCCTCCTTCTTTTTCTTGCAGCTTGGAGAACACTTTCTTGTCCCCTGTCATATGCCTTGAGCAACCACTGTCTAGATACCATTTGCTCCCCCTGGCTTCAAGACATATCTGCAAGAAGAAAAATTCTCATGCAATTGTTTTTGGTATCCAAACCAATTTGGGTCCATAGGAGTTAGTCCAACTTCTTACGGGTGTTCTCTTCGTCCATGGAACATGATAGTTAGGTGTGCTTTGTCTAAACTAGCAGTTGGAAATCATATGGCCAAATCTACCATAATGAAAGCAGTTAGCATGTGAAAAAGTTCTTTGATATCTGTGTGGTTTAGGCTGAGCATGCTGGGGTTTAGAGTTAGAACATGAAGCATGATTATCGTCCTTTCCATGAATAAAGGATGTGGTGATCTTATGCTCAAAGGATTTTTTGTTTTGAGGTGTGTACCCCAAGCCTTCCTTTTGGAAGTTGACTTTAACCCCCAATAGGTTATCCAGGTTTTGTTTCCCCTTAACAAACTTAGTCAAGGTGAACTGAAGCTCAGCAACTCTTTCACCCAAAATCCCATTTCTCCTTTCGAGTTCTGAATTAGTGGATTTTAGAGTTTGTTCTTCAATTTTGATCCTTTCACATGCTTCCTCCATTTCAGTTATTTTGCATGATAGTTCCTTTTTGGTTTTATCACAGTCTGAGATTATTTGCAGTAGACTTTCCTTTTCTTCAGAAGCCGCAAACCATTCCTGTTCCAGTTTCTCAAATTTGGCAAAGATATCTTCACGTGATGAATCATCAAGTTTCTTTTTAAGAGCTTTATTTTCGGATCTGACTTTCTTGTACTTCGTGTACAACTTTTCATATTCAGATTCCCATTGTTCATTGGAAATGAATTCAGGGTTAGAATTTACCTCCGTGGATTCATCCTCATGTGCCATGAGGCACAAGCTTTCCACAAGTTCTTGAATCTCTTCATCAGATAGTTCATCTTCTTCGTCGCTCCAAGTGGCGACCATGGCTTTGGGTTTATTGAAGTTATCCTTCTTGAATTTCTTCTTTAGATCTGGACATTCACCTCTCATGTGTCCAGGCTTCTTGCATTTGTAGCATATGATGCTACTTGGCTTGCTCGATTCGCCTTTAGTCTGCGTGGGCCTTCTTTGCCCTTTTCTGAAATTTCCTTGAAAGTTTCTCTTCTTCCTTAGAAATTTTCTCACTTGGCGAGTTATCATTGCCAATTCTTCCTCTTCATTGCTTCCGTCACTTGATTCACCTTCTTGAAATTCGTCATCGGATTGATGAGCTTTCAGTCCAATGATCATTTTCTTTTTGATGTCTTCATCAACTGTTCTCTTTATATTTATCTCATAGGTCATGAGTGACCCTATGAGTTCATCCAAAGTAAGAGTTGACAGGTTCTTTGAGTCTTCAATAACCGTGGCCTTTGTGTGCCAAGCTGACGGTAGGGACCTTAACACCTTCCTCACAAGGTCGGAATTTGAGTATTCCTTCCCGAGACTTTTGAGACCATTTGTGATTTCTGTTAGCCTTGCAAACATCTCAGAGATGGTTTCTTCAGGTTTCATTTTGAATAGCTCATAGTCAGTGACTAGGAGATTTGCCTTGGTTTCCTTGACCTGTGACATTCCTTCGTATATGAGTCGCAGCTTGTCCCACATTTCTTTGGCTGAGCTGCACATAGAAACACGAGAGAATTCATTGTAGACACGCCAAAATTGATACTATGTTGATTAAATCTCATGTCACCATATTAACACCCCAAAGTGAACTTCAATATTTCCATAATATGAAGTTTTTCTATTTTCTAATTATTTTTGTAATTCACGACTCGTCGTAGGGCGTGTTTTAAATAACGGCTTGGGCCGGGGCGTTTCTCAAAGAAAGGACGACTGAACCAAGAGGCGTTAGTTTCTGGACTTTTTCAAATCCTAACCAAATTAGAAAATAAGAATTAACGTCCCTCCATGGGTCGTGTTTTGAATTAACGCCTCTCTCTCAGGCGTCTCTTCATCATTTTTAAATAAAGAATGTTTTCATTACTAAAATTAAATCCATGAATTGACGTCTTTGTCCCAGTCGTGATTTCAATTAACGCCTTGGCCCAGGTCGTCAATGTCAAATAATGCCTTTCTGTGGGGTCATCTTTCACCCTTCCGTGTTCTGCTTGAACACACCTTTCCTGGAGAGTTCCCTGCTATGTTTTGGTCACCATGCTCGATTGGGGAAGTAGAGACCTTGCCGTAGATGAGTCTTGCCTATTTTTATCCCATCAGATCTGTGTTTTGCACCCTATAATTAGCCCTCTGGGTTGAGCTCGCAAAAGGTTGGATGCAGGAAGGAGGAGTTAGAGAGAAAAAAAGAGAGAAGCAGAGCAAGCAGAGCAGAGAGTTAGAATTAGCAGAATTATTGGTTCGTTAGCGTTACTTGTGTAGAGAGGAGAAAACCATAGTTTCTCTCCTTCCTTGTGAAGTCTTCTGCTCTTCCAGCGGTCATCCTCTTCCTCCTACTACCAACATCCGTGTGGTTCCCTTTACTGTTGTCAGGAACAGCAGGGAGTTCGTCTTATTGTCATCTCATCACATATTTTTACTTGCATTAGCTTTGCACCTTCTCCCTTCCCTAATTCTATTAGGGGTTTTAAAATAACTAAAAGGTGCACACTTTATGCTTCACTTTCATCATCCTATTATTCTTTTGGATTGATACTACACTCACGTTTGGCTAATCCCTTCTTCTTTTTGTTTGTTCTTTGTTTAAGGGTAATCAAGAGGAAAACCCCCTTCATCGGCCGGCCGGTAGAAGGAGGAGGAAGGAATCTACATCCATCCCGCATCTTCATCTTCACCCGGTATTCGCGATCATCTTCTTTCTTCTTGAGGTAACCCCTCTGGCGATCACACTCCTTATTAGCACCACGTGCTCCCTCACACTCCCTTTTTATCATTGTCTCCATTCTTCTTCTTATTATTATTTTTTGTCTTAAAAGTGGATTTTCCATAATCTACAAATTGGCGATCACGGTGGGACTTCCACTATTTTTCTGTTGATTACCCCTTTCCTATTGGCACCCACGTGTGCCCTTTCCCATTGGCACCCACGTGTGCCCTTTCCCCTTTGGCACCCACGTGTGCCCTTTCCCTTTGGTACCCACAGTACCCCTCCCTTGTACCCTACGGGCACTCTCCACTGTGCACACTACACACTTCTGGATCAGCCAGTCCATTGATTTTCCTAAATTAACGCCTTCTATAAAGGCACTTTTTGAGTTAACGCCTTGATCCAGGGCGTCTATTTTTTGTTTAACGCCTTCTGCCAAGGCGTCCTTCATCGCGTCTCTTGGTTTTTTACTCTGTCTGTGAATTTGCGTCCTTCTTTCCGGGTGTCCTTTTATTGATTAGCACCTTACATCAAGGCGTGTTTTTATTTTGATCGTGTGCACCACTCACATTTGACACCCTCTGTCAGAGGCGTCCTTTTCACATATAGCGCCTCACACTAAGGCGCGGTTTTGCACTATCAGTGAGCGCCTCACAGTGATTCATGACAGCCGCGCTGTCGTCTCTTCCATTAGTAGCGACTGCTTCAGAGTCGTCTCTTTCCTCTGCGTTCACAGAGACTTGCTTCCTATGTTTATTCATGCTGGATTGATTCTTACATTCATCATTTGATTATATTGGTGTGATCTGCTTATATTATTCTACATTTTGTGGCATTGGGTTGAGAGACCTCCTCTCTCTACACTAGGATTCCACACACCTCTCTTGGAATCATGATAACCCTCCATTGAGCATTCCGTCTCTTTGGACCGGAAATTCCTTTTCCAAGACCTCCGTAAGTCCCCGCACCCGTGGATTCCCTCACGGACACCGGGCTGGTTGTACCTTGAAGTACCCGAAGTTTAGATAGCCCACCGTTGGTGAGGAGAGAGAAAGAACTTAGTTAACCCGGATATTACAACCAAAACTCACAACTAAGTTCTACACTACAAAGAGAGAGGATTGTACATCAATTTAATTCACTCTAATCTCAGACTTGAATCTAAAAGCTTGCGTTCATTACAACTTGTTTGCATAACTTGATTGGATTGAGTGATTACTACAATTATAATTCCTCCAAAATAAGCTTCTCTGCTTAAACATGCAACTCCATTCAGGAAAATCATCAACATGGCGAGCTACTGGTACTCTTATGATGATGTGGATGAGAATATTTTTGGTCAATCTTATGAGGTCCCTCTCCAAGATTCCATCTATCATGAGGGAAATTACCCTCCTCCTCATTCTCATTATCCTCAAGTTCATGTGGTCGACACCACGACTCAAGAGGTTGAACCCTCATCTCAAGCTTTACCCTCCAATCAGAACACATCGGGGAACACCTCCCCATCCTTCAATGTCAATGATTTGATTCACGCTCTATCTCAGTTGTACGATTCCCAGCAGCAGGCAGTTCAGGCAGCTTTGAAAGGGAAATCTATTCCCTCTTCATCTTCCAATCCCCCTCCGGCCGTGAGTGGCCATCACGTTGTTAATGACCAGGCGGTCTTGCACAAACCCCCCTCTTGTCCACCAACGCCCGGTGCGGCCATGCCGGCCCAACGCAAGTTATTCCGCGGCTAGGCCCCAATTCTTTCAACCTCCCCAAATTCTAAGGATGCCTATGCCAAATACCTTCATTCCAAATTCGGCCCCGGTCGAGTCAGACACTAATGCTTTGCTCCTTCAGAAATTGGCTAGCATGGAAGAACAACTCAACAAGGTTACTGCTGCCAAGAATGCTCCAGAGATCTCTCTGCCTACATTGCCAGTTTTTCACTTACCACCTTCTGAGATGCCGAATTTTTGGCGATACAATGGAACTGGCAATCCATTTATTCACTTGAAGGATTTTATGTATGAGACCTCTTTTTGGCAAGGCAACAAAGCCTCACTGGCTTATTTGTTTAGAAGATCCCTAGAGGGGCCAACCCTCGAGTGGTTCTATTCCTTGGATCCGACAGATGCCAGCAATTTTGATGTGGTTCAAAGGAAATTCTTGCAGAAGTATAGGGACCGGGTTGGACCCTCTCTATCTGTTACAGACCTGGTTGCAGAGAAAATGAAGCCCGAGGAGGACTTCATCATATTTGCTGATAGATGGCAATCAATGGCCGAGAAATTGAAAGATACTTTGTCAGAACCAGAGCAGGTTAAGATGATTATTTCAAATGCAACCTCTCAGTTCCGGCATATATTAGCCATGAACAGATTGACCACAATGGAGGAGCTCTATGAAAGAGCTCGATGTATTCAAACTCAGATGAAGGATTCGCCCATCATGGGCATGTTCGAACCGAAACCACGGTTGGTCAAGAAGAATACAAATGTCAACAATAGCGGGCCCACGACTGAGGGCACCGTCATCAATGAACAAGTCGGTGCGGTCGGCAACCCCACACCTTTTTGCCAATCTAACCCACGACCTCTGCCACCTCCACAACAAAACACCCTCTTCCACTCACCCCCACAACACCAATTTGCTCCTCAACCTTCCCTTGCTCCTCCACAAAACCAAACGCCACATGCAGACCCCTCAGCTCTGCAACAGTACCACCAAGTACCGCCACCCACCAACTATGGCCCGCAACAACAACAGCAAAGGAGACCACTTGGCCCCAAAAGGGCCCATTATCCGCCATTGCCAGAAAGTCTCCCAGATATATTTAATGCCCTGATGGCTGCTAATCTACTCATGCTACCAAAAGAAAGGACAGCGTGGCCCGCTAATGTTGACATGTCCCGCTATTGTGTTTTCCACCGCTCCCCTGGTCACAATATTGACCATTGCTTTCACTTCAAGGACTACATCTATGATTTAAATGACCAGGGTGGCATTAATAGGGACGAGATGAGACAGTTCATCGCTGCTATGAAAGTAAGAAGGCCTCCTCAGCAACAGCAGGCTCAGCAGCCGCAGCAACCAGCTCCACCAGTACAACAGCAAGCTCCAGCACCTCAGCAAGATATGGGGATTGTCCACAACCCATTGCCGGAGCACCAAGCAAATCAGCATGTGAACCCAGTCACGTCTCTCCATGAAGTAGAGAGAGGGCAGGGATGGCATGAAGAAAACGCCTCTGTCGGGGCATTCAATCATAATTCAAATCAACCTCCGCGCCTTTTGCGCACACTTCCTTCTTCTTCTACCCCTCAATTAGGTCGCCCCCTTTTGCGCCCCGTTAACCCATCTGTCCCCACTAATTCCTCATCCTTGCCAACCCGGTCTATCCTTACCCGTCCACCACGACCATAGCCTCCGACACAGCAAACTCCATCATTCGCCACCAATCCTTCGCCATCACCATCTAGGCCACTCCTCATTCGCCCGGCAACAGCACCGGTTACATCCACTACCATCACTCCTCCGCCGGTAAGGACACCTCCACCATCAGCTCAGCCACCATTTATACCCCGAACCCTCCTTGTTTAATCCGCTAGCACTTCCCACACTCGGGCACCCCTTCCTACTCCTACGCCTCCTACGGGGGCTGCCTTGTCGAATTCCTCACCGATTTCTTCTTCAAACACTCCTCCACCAATTTTCAATGCTAACACCCCTTCTTCTTCCAATCCTCCCTCCATCCTTGCACCGACAGAGGCGCGTCGAACCATGGCACCGCTCCGCAGTGGACAGATGTTCCAGCGCATCTTTCCCCAAAGAGAGCAGGAGCCCGCACAGGGGCCAAATGAACAAGAACAGGAGCAAGAGTCCGTGCCAGGCACTCAATATGATTTACTGAAGCATCTTGACCGAACTCCAGCAAGAATCTCTATTCTAGAATTGATTAAGAGGTCAACCACTCATCAATTGGCTTTAAAGGAATATTTACAGAAAGTTATGGTCAATGAGGACATCCCTGCCGAGCAGATAACCACAGTCTTGACGCCCGCTAGCAGTCAGTCGACAATTACTTTTTATGAACATGAACTAGGACCTCAACCGGCAAGAAAGTATGCTTTATGCATCACAGTGGATATCAATAAGGTGGCAGTAAAACAATGTTTGGTGGACACTGGGGCATCCATCAATGTATTGCCGCCCACCACTTTGAAGATGTGCGGCATTCCAGAAAATCAGATTCGGCCATCTACCATAACAGTCACAGCATACGACAATACTAAGAAACCTCTTTTGGGCATGATAACATTAAAGGTTAGTTTGGGTCCAGCAACAATCACAGTCGATTTTCACATTTTGGATATGGATCCAACATTCAATGGCATCTTGGGTCGCCCCTATATTCAACAGTTAGATGCAGTGCCCTCTACAAATCATCAATGCCTCAAGTTTCCACACAAGGGCCGCATTATCAAAGTGACTAGCATGCCGATCCTGCCTGATGAAGACATACACCTAGCAACGTCAGTTCCTTCTATTTGGCCTTCCAACAAACCATTGCTATCAGTGCTGGATATCCCTCACCCACGGCCGATGCCACCCGAGACAGTTACAATAGTTGCCATGACACCCCTAACTTCCAAGGGGAAGAAGAAGAAGAACACAATGAACACCCCGGGATGGAATATTTTGACGAAGATGGGGTACCAGGTCGGCAAAGGCCTGGGTGTCAATTGTCAGGGCAAAACTAGGCCTGTCAAGTCATAGAAATTGATTGCACGGGGCGGCCTAGGCTATAAAGGACCAAGCAAGAATGAAGAAGAACCATGGGCAATTATGACCTCCACTTTGAAGACAGATCGCCAACCGCTCACTTGGACATTACAGACACATTTTATTAAAGGTGGCGTCCAAGATAATGAGCAGACTACAATAATCACTTCCATGTTAGACTGTCAAGACGTTCATGCTAGACAGTTTGCTCGACATATTGCTCCACTAGTTACATACAAAGCCCTGGAATCTCTAAGGCCTGATAAGAGGAGGAAAATGGATGATCCAGAGTGCGACTGGTATAGATGGTTCGATATGAATGACATCACTATTGCCTTAAGCTGTCTCTTCATGCCGACAGATCCGGAATGGCCGCCACTGATCCACGACCTGATTGAAAAGCCGACGGTGATAACAGACAAAAGGCAGCTGCTGAGTGATTACACAGATATTGGAGAGCCTGACGTACCATATGAAGAAGGATTTACAATAGACAGGCTGTGGGCCGGCCTTTTCTCTCTCACTTCTATGCATCCGTCTCTTCTTGCTTCTCTACATTCTCAATTGTTTTCTCACGTGCCGAGATCGCCTCCGGTCATGATCAGCCTTTCCCCAAATTCAATGCAAGTCTCTCTTTCAATTCCTCCCTTGCTCCTCGAGTAATTTTCCAAACTCTCCATCACACCCCCACATGGGTCGTCTTTGATTCAATCTTTCTCCAATCTTTCAATCTCCACTCCTCCTTCTATTCTCCCTTCACACTACTTTCTCCTTGAAAAAGAAAATAAAAATGAAGATAAAAATGAAAACGAAAAAGAAAAAAAAATGCCAAAATTCCAACTTCTTCATCCTCCATCTCTGTTGAGGAGACCTCTTATCTCCTCTCTGAGTGTGCCCCGACCCAGGGGCCGCTCTTCCAAGATTCACTAATAAATCTTTTCCACCGCTCCTGCGAGGGGTCCTCATCTGTATCCCCTCCTGTATCTACTTTTTCACCCCCTCCCTTTTCTTCTTCTAATGATCAAGCTAGTTGCTCTTCTTCTTCTAATAATAAAATCCATGGGGTAGTTTCACATAGGAAATCCAAGGGTAAGCAGATTCCACGCAGATTTTTGTTGGAGTTGGCTAGAAGATGCCGGGCATGCTCAACTCTCCCCGAATTTCTAGAGAATCCGATTATCCTGCCAGAGCTAGAATACGAGGATACTGATGTTTCTTATGAGGGTTTGGGTGTCTATGAAATTATGAATGATGAAGACCCTATTGAAGAGGGGGATGAAAGTTATGAAGAATATGAGGACGAGGCTGATGCCCATGCCAGTGGCATGAGAAGATTTGATGAACCATCAGCCTCAGTAGAGGAACCTATCAAAGAAATAAATTTGGGTACGGAGGAAGACCCTAGGATTGTAGTCATCAACAAGAATTTGCCACCCTATGAAGAGGAGGCGCTTATTTTGGTACTTCAAGAATACAAGGACACGTTTGCGTGGAGTTATGAAGATATGCCTGGATTAGACCCTGCGCTCGTTGAACATCGCCTTACACTTAAGCCAGGGTCTGTCCCGGTCAAGCAACGGTTGAGACGTTTCCACCCTAACATGGCTTTAAAGATGAAAGAAGAGGTCGACAAGCTTCATAAGGCTAGATTTGTTAGAGTTGTCCTCTATCCGAACTGGGTGGCTAACATCGTCCCGATCATGAAGAAAGATGGAAAGGTTCGCATTTGTATAGACTTTCAGGACCTCAACCGTGCGTGTCCTAAAGATGACTTCCCCCTCCCTCATATTGATGTTTTGATTGATAATACGGCAGGATTTGAGACTCTCTCCTTTATGGATGGTTTTTCGGGTTATAATCAGATTCGCCTGGCTGAAGAAGATCAAGAGAAAACATCGTTCACTACACCTTGGGGTACATATTGCTATGTGGTCATGCCTTTTGGACTCAAGAATGCTGGGACCACTTATCAGAGGGCTATGATGGCGATTTTTCATGATATGATTCACATTTATATTGAGGTGTATGTGGATGACCTGGTTATAAAATCAAGGACAAGGATTGAGCATCCTGGGGTTTTAGCTAAAGTTTTGCAAAGATCACGAGAATATCAGTTGAAAATGAACCCCAAAAAGTGTGTATTTGGTGTTTCATCAGGGAAGTTGCTTGGATTCATTGTTAGTAAAAGGGGAATTGAAGTTGATCCCAACAAGGCGAGGGCCATCAGAGATATGCCTCCTCCCAAGAATTTGAAGGAAGTTCGAGGATTAATCGGGAGGTTGCAATTTATTCGCCGCTTCGTCTCCCAACATTCACAAAGATGCAGGCCGTTTTACGAGCTTACTAAGCCGGGGGTCAAGTTTAATTGGGATGACAAGTGTCAGGCAGCTTTTGACCGATTGAAGGATTATCTGGCCAATCCTCCCGTCCTGAGGCCGCCAATTCCGGGCAAACCACTTATCCTTTATGTTTCTGTCCTGGATGACTCTGTAGGTGCTGTCCTAGCTCAAGTGGATGAAGAAGGGAAGGAGAGGGCAGCATACTACTTGTCTAAACTTCTCAACCCTTGTGAGCAGAGGTACTTAGCCATGGAAAAGACTTGCGCTGCTTTAGTCTGGGTAGTTCAGAAGTTAAAATATTATTTCTTAGCTCATGAGGTTCACCTCATTGCTCGCATGAATCCGATTAAGTTCCTTCTTGAAAAATCTGTCCTTACCGATCGATTGGCACGCTGGAAAAGTTTTCTCTCTCAATTTGACATCACTTACATTCAACAGAAAGCAATCAAAGGCTACGCCATTGCCGAACATCTTGCTCACCACCCTCTCCCTCGATTTGATCCTGTCAATTCAAAGTTTCCAGATGAAGAACTAATGTCCATTAATCAACCCCACGATCCTATGTGGACATTACATTTTGATGGAGCTCTAAATTCTCAAGGAAGAGGGATCGGCATGGTTCTTTGAACACCAGAAGGGGTCACCATCCCATTTTCTGCTCAGCTCACTTTCCCTATCACAAACAATATAGCTGAGTATGAGGCCCTTTTGGCCGGTCTTCAAACCGCTCATAAATATGGTGTTACCCAATTACGAATCGTGGGTGACAGTCAACTCATTTTACGCCAGGTGCTTGTCAAGTGCTGCACTATCAATCCTAAACTCAAGCCCTACCAGGAACTTGCTTCAGCATATGCCAAACTCTTCACCAAGTTGATCTTCGTCCATGTCCCTCGAAGCCAGAACATCTTAGCTGACGCTCTTGCTTCTTTGGCCTCTGCTTTAGTCTTTCCTCCCCAACGAGATTTTCACGTCCCTCTCATTCATCAGCGTGACACTCCAGCTATTAAAGATCGTGCATTCCTCGACATTAGGGATATGGTGCTCGAGAAGGTCAAGCGGAAGGAAACTCTTAAAGGCAAAGAGGTCATGTTGTTAGATTGGCAAGAAGAGTTGGCTGATGAAGAGAAACCTTGGTATTATGAGATTGCCAGATATTGCAATGATCAGTCCTATCCCGAGGAAGCCACTACAGAAGAGAAGAAAGCCATTAGAAGAGTGGCTCAGCGTTATGTTTTGATTGGAGGTGTGCTCTATAGAAGAGGGCTCACGGGTGTTTTATTAAGATGCCTCGACGATGATGAATCTTGGAAGGTCATGGAAGAGGCGCATTCAGGAGTGTGTGGTGGTCATGTGAATAGCCAAATGCTAGCTAAGAAGATCCTTAGACTAGGCTTCTATTGGCCAACCCTAGAAGAGGATTGCTCCATCTATGTTCGAAGGTGTGTTAAGTGCCAACTGCACGCCGACAAGATTCATTCTCCTGCTTCTTCACTCCATCCTATGTCCTCCCCATGGCCTTTCTCCATGTGGGCCTTTGACATCATTGGACCTCTTGGTGACTCAAACCTCCTCACAAAGCAAAAATCATTCATCCTCACGGCAACGGAGTACTTCACCAAGTGGGCGGAAGCGGAAGCTTACGTGGAGATTAAAGCGTCAACCGCCTGCAGGTTTATAATGAAGAACATCATCGCAAGATTCAGCATCCCGAGTACCATCATCACCGACAATGGCCCCCAATTCATCTCTCAAGAGCTCAAGGATCTCTGCAGCAGGTATAACATTGCATTGCATCATTCTTCTCCCTATTATCCGCAAGGCAATGGCCAAGCAGAGGCAACTAATAAAACCTTGATCAAAATTGTTAAAAAGACATGTGAGGCTAATAAATTTTTGGATTGGCCAGACAAGCTGGTTGAAGCTCTCTGGGCCTATCGCACTTCCATTTGTACCCCCACTGGGCAAACCCCTTTCGCCCTTACTTATGGAATGGAGGCAGTAGTCCCTTATGAGATTCTCATTCCATCTCTGCGAGTACAATTGGACAAGGAACTCTCTATTGACGAGTGTCACGATTCACTCCTTGCCTAGTTGGAACTCTTAGATGAGAAGCGTCTGGTCGCCGCTGAGCATGCGCGCGTTTATCAAAATAGGCTTTCGCGTTTTTATCAAAAGAAAGTAATTGAGAGGAAATTCAAAATCGGTGAGATGGTAATTAAGAGGGTTTTTGTAAAACCTGGTGGGCCTCGTTCAAAACTCCAACCAAACTGGGAAGGACCATTTGTTATAAAAGATCTTTATCCTGGCAATGCTTACAAATTGATTAATGCTGAAGGAGAAGAGCTAGCTCACCCTTGGAATGGTCTGTACCTTAAGAGATATTACCCCTAATTCAAAATCCAAAAAAAATAGAAATCTTCAGAATCCAAAAAAAGAATATAAAATTTCCAAAATCCAATAAAAATCTAAAAAAAATATATAATAAAATTTCCAAAATCCAAAAAAATATATATTGAAAAATTTTCAAAATGGTTGCCATGGTTGCGAGGACGCAAGGTCTGAAGGGTCAAACTTCCAAATTCATTCATCAGTCTTGTTAACTTAAAATGGGGTCGACACCTGCACACACTACACGCTTATCCTTGAACTCAAGCGGTGCAAAGTCCGATGGATGGTCAAAACCTGACTAAAGGTGAAGACAATACCCATTCTTTTCTTCTTCGGCCCATAAGGGAGGAAGGGAGGTCTCGGGGTAGACTCGCCAAGCCTGCCCGCCGCCTTAGTAGGTGGAAGTCAGGGCCCAAAAGGGAACAAAAATGCCGCAAAAGCCCAAGTACAATTAGGCTTTTTATCAATGCAAATCAACTTCAAAGTGAAAGTCAAATCGTGAAAAGAAAAGCATGTCAAGAGGGCAAAGTTCCCGCGAGGAAAACCTTGGGCGTATGCATGCAGTATAAAAGAGGCAAAAGGCAACTAAAATTTCCCTATGCCAAAGACCGAATCCCAACAGGCACAGGGTAGAGGAGGTAGTTTTACCTCGAGCTTTTCAGAATTCCTTATGGGCTTCCTTATATCTGCTTCCATCTCTTTCTTTGTGGTAAGTCATAAGCCAGCACGATGGTCAAGACTGACCTAGGAGATTGCACCATGCGAAATCTTGCGTATAAGTTTAATCACTAGCACGTCGACCCCCTTTTGATTAATCAAGAAAGGTCAATGAATCCTCAATGATGGCCGTGTAGGACCCAGTGCCTTGGTAGCTTTGGCAACCTAAATTTTGAAAGACAAAAAAAAAAATATTAACGCCTCTTAGTAAGGCGCCTTTTATTCAATTAACGCCTGAGTGAAAGTCATCTTTTTCAATTAACGCCTTTAGATAGGTCGTCTTTCAACAAAATTCAAACTCTTTTCCAGAATTAACGACCGTCACCGGGGGCGTCTTTTACATGAATAACGACTTTATCTAAGTCATCTTTTTTGGAAAATAAAAAAAAAAGAAAAAAAAGAAAGTATACGAAAAAGAATTGGTGGTTTATCCTTTCATGATGTATGCTTGCATTTCTGCATGGACATCTCCGATTATTGTTTGCATATGCGTGCTTGCGTGTTGCATCTCCCTTCAATTGTTCTTTCATTTGCCTTATTGATTGAAGGCTTGGCCCCTTGACCCGCCATCAAGGTCAAAGTAAAGACATCCCTTGCTTATTGAGCAAGGGGCCAAGTCGAACAGATGAATTAACCTGTTTTGTTTAAGTGTGAACTACAGCTGCAGGCATAGAGGAAAATAAAAGCAAAAGCCAAGAACGTTGAAAAGAAGCGAGGTACACACCCACAGGTACACAACTACACAAGTGCTCAGGTAACAACAATTTCAATCTCATATATATATACATCACAAATATCTGAGTACAGGTGTGAGGGTGGAGGAGTACAAGTAAGTCTCTCTCAGCTCTCGCCTCCACCCTCCTCTCTCCTACTCTCTACCTCGTCCTCGCCATCCTGAGGTGGCGCTGGTGGAGGGGGCATGGGCCCCCGTGAAGAAGCTGGAACTCGAACCTGGCCCCCTGCCTCGCTCCTCTCTCGAAGAGAGGAACCCGCCACGAAGGTAGAGCTGGTGAAGCTGTACCCTGCAGCTCGCGCCCGCTCCCGCCCTCGCTGAAGACGCTCCTCAGATGCTCGTAGAGGCTCCTGGGTAACGGCTAGCTGGGTCCTCAAGTCTGCCAGCTCACTCTCGCGCGTTGCCACCTGCTCCTGGTACCAGGCACGCTCTGACTGCTGTAGCTCGTGGTGACGGTCACGGTCCGCCAGGTGCTCTGCTCGCTCTCGAGCACGCTCCCTCCGCTCCAGCTCAAGAGCAACCCGCAGCTCCGCCACGTCCTGAGGCAGCTCCTCCCGTCACCTCAAGGACAGCTCTAGCTCCGTGATGCGCTGCTCACGGATCGCCAACTCTGCCCCAGCCAGGGCAGCCTGGGTACGTGCCGCCTGTAACTGAGTGGTCTGCAAACAGGAAAACAAGTCATCAGTTCCACATTTAATACAATAATTCAGCAATTTATGAAATAAATGCATGGTTAAAAATAAAACTCGCCTGCGCGGCCATCGCCTGCTGTCCCTCGCAGACGCAAGTAAGAGCGGCTCGAAGCTCCTCAATCTGCAAAACACAGTTTTCATCAGCATAATGATAATAATCAATAATTGAATGAGGTCTGATTTTTGGTTTTACCCGTGTGGCGAGGTCGCGCTCTGCCGCCTCGGCCCGTGCCACTACCCCCGCCAGGTGCTCCGCTAGTGCAGTCGCCTCTGCACTAGGCCCTCTCGAGCTGGAGGCCTCTCCCGTATCTCTCCCTGCTACTCCCTGCTGGGCACGCTGCATTCATTAAGATTGTCAGTGGCTAATCATCAATAATTCAAGGACAAACAAAAAAAAATTCATTTGCATATAGAAATAAATTAAACACTCACCAAGGTCTCAAGGTCTGCCCGTGTGGTGGCCAGCTGTGCCTCCAGGCTGTGTAGGTGGGCCTGTGCATCCATCGTTGCTATGTCTCGTGCATCCTGCATCCATTACACATCAGTTGCATGATAGATATACATAAGCATTCGCATTTAATTAAAAGAATAAGTGCATTCATAAATACCCCTAGGACCCTCATCTGGGGCCTGCCGGCGTAAACCTCCCAGTAGCGCTGGAGGTACTCGGAGCTGTCGGTCGCCCGTGAGGTGACTTGGGTCCCGCCTCGCTGCCAGTTCGCATACTGGTCCGCGAACCGCACTCTCCAGTCGATCTCCTTGGTGCGACCGCGTGTCTTCTTTCCAATCCCTCGCGACTCTCCGACCTCTATCCACTCCTGGTGAAGGCCGAGTGTCCTCATCACCAGCGTAAGCCGTAACGGCTCAATCTCGCTCAAGCAATGAACCCAAAGCTCGTGCTCAAAGCGAGGTCGGCCCGCTACGACCCATGGCTGGCCCTCGTCGGTCATCCCCTCATAGGGTCTCCACCACACCTGCATCCACAAAAAAACAAACATTCATTATCATCCATCATATCACATTCTATAACATAAAAAAATTGCATTACGCATACCAGTGAAGGAGGGAAGTCTCGGAACTCCCTCCGTAACACCCACAGCTCGTAAGAGAGTGGGGCTCCGAACACGACCGGCAGCCAGCGTCGCGCCAGAGGGAAAGATCCCTCACCTCCAGGTCGTAGGTTGATGTGCCCCATGGGCATGTATAAGTGGCTCCAAACCTGCATCCATGCATCATATTAGCAAAACATTCATACGCATATACATTCAAACATTCAAACAAAGAAATGCATACCTGAAGAAAAGGTGAGAAGCCACTGACAGTCGTCTCTCGTCCTGTCCCCGTAGACAGGTCGGCCATCATGTGCGCTAGCAGTGCCGCTCCCCAACGTATCTGCCGACTCCCTCGAAGTCCTCGAGTATCCCTAGGAATCGACAGTTGATGACGTCGCCCTTCGTGCCGAGCAATAGCCTCCCCAGCATCAAGAATAGAAACCTCCTCAAATCTCTATCTGCCCTCTCTCTGTCAGCCAGGTCCTGGCAATAGGCTGCCCTAGCCCCGTCTATCAACCTCTGCGAAAACTCCTCTAAAGACTCCCCGGGTCTCTGCCTAGCATCCCCCAATCCCATAGCTGTGGTGAGGTCGGTGCGGAAGATAGTCCTGCACTCGCTAGGTGTCTCGTAGACCATCTCTAACCCTAGCAGTCTCTGGGTAAGCTCAGTATAGTCAGAATAGGTGATCCCGCTCACAGCCTCCCCATCTACTCTCAGCCCTGTGATCCTAGCCACATCCTCTAGGGTGGGGATCATGTGACCCCACGGCATCAAAAATGCCCGGCTAGTCCTATCCCATCTCTCTCTCAGAACCTGGATCAGTGCTAGGTCGGGTCTGACTGGCTCTATGCTAAGGAAAGCCCCGAACCCCATGGCATCTACCCTAGCTCTCTGAAACTCGGGGAGGCTGTGGTATGCCGCCCGGACCTGGACCCATGAGATACGTGTCCTCATCAACCCCTGCATGCATAAAAGAAAGAATTTTTGTTTAAGAGTGTTAATTTTCATGTGTAAGTTCGTTTAATTGGCCTGGTTGAGATTTTTGCTGTTTGATTTAATTAACGACCAACCTTGGGTCGTGGTTCGCTTGATTAACGCCCCTGAGTGTGGCGTTATTTCTAAATGGGTTTTTTGATGAATCTATGTGCCTGTTGAATTAACGACCCAGCCAGGGTCGTTGTTTACCTAAGAAACGCCCTGGTGGGTGGCGTGGTTTTGAAATTAATTTCTAAATTCCCAAAAGGTTTTTAATCGACGCCCGTCCCTGGGTCGTCATTTGCTTAAGTAACACCTTTGAATGGGACGTTTTTCTTAAATGAGTTTTTGGGCCTAAAAATACATTCTAGAATTATTTAAATTAACGACCACCCATATGGTCGTTATCTGTTGAATTGACGCCCTGATGGGGGGCGTTGTTTTCCAGGGTTTTAAAGAAAAATAAAACAGCACGCGAAATAAATCATGGCAAACATGCTAAAGAAAAAATAAACAATGGAATTAAAAAGCACGGGAATTCATAGCATGGTGATTAAAACATGATGATTCAAATTAACGACATGCTGCAGGGCGTGCTTCATAAGGCTAATTATTTTTAGAAAATAAAATGAATTGACGACCCAGGGTTGGGCGTCTTCTTCCTAAATCACGACACCCCTGGGGGCGTCTTCTTTCTGAGTCCGTGGTTTTCTTCTTCCTGGGAGCTATGGAAAAGAAAAATGGAAAAAAATAAAATAAAAAAAAATGGAAATGAGGGTTGAGGCCTACCTTGTGTCGCTTGGGTACCGCCAACTCTCCCCGGAGTTGAGGCCTTGGTTGCCGTGGCCACCGGAGTTGGCCGAGGCGAGCAGTGGCCGCCGCCGTGGCCGGCGGTTCCTCATTCCCTTCTTCCCCTTCTTGCTCTTCTTCTTCTTCTCCCTCTTCACCTTCGTCTTCCTCTTCTTCACTTTCATCTTCTTCATCTCCCACGGCCTCGTCGCCGTGTTCTCCCTCGTCGCCGGTCACCACCGTCGGTGCCTCCTCGACCGCCGCGGGAGGAGCCTCCTCCTCGACGTGGGCGTGTTCGCCCTCCAAGTCCACGACCTCGGGGGCGTTCACCCGTTGCCGCTTAGGTCCGCCACCTGCCATGGCTAGGGTGTAGAGAGGAGAGAGATAGGGGGTGAGAGAATGAGTGAGAGAGAGAAAGGGTTTCGGTTAGGGTTGCAGGAAGAAGAGAAGAAAGAAATAAACGAAGGAAGAAGAAGAAAGGAGGGAAAGCTAAGCTGAAGGGTCAAAAATAATTAATGACCCCGTCCAAGTCGTGTCTTGTTAAAAAGACGACTGGACCAGAGGGCGTCTCTTCCATTGTTAACGACGTGCTTTGAGGCGTTATTTCGTTTCGCATGGGGAATGGCAGACGTCGTCAGAGGCATTTAATGGGACTTGATTGACATGATGGGAATAATGATTACTGATTTGATTAACGATGTGTCTGAAGGCGTCGTTTACATGAAACGTGACTTACCCTAGGGCGTTACTCTTGGACCTTTAACGAATATTTTTTGGAATTTGAATCTAATTAATGCCTTGTCTTAAGTCGTGATTCAGTTAACGCCCCTACGTGAAGGCGTCAATTTGGAGAGCCGATTAATGAGAAACGACATGTATGGAGGCGTCACTTTTGGAATTGACGGCATTAACTAAGTCGTTATTCAGAGCAGAACCGTAGATTGTTGGAAAAACTGATCAGAAACATTGTAATTGGCTCAATTTGAATATTATTACTGATTATTTAACGAAGGAGATTACATTGCACTTAATGAGCCATTTTGGGCCTCAGGTTCCTTAAGGCTATTACATAAGATTTCCATTGATCTCTGTCTTCTTCCAAGTTCTCTATAGGTTGATGGGTCTTGCAGATTTTCCACAGAGCTTGGATTGTTGTGCACTCTTCCCCATCTTCATTGCTGCGAGTGTCCCTTGTCTTGATAGGAGGGAGATGAGATAGATCCTCGAATATTCACCGTGGGAGCCCAAGTTGAGGAAGGCATCGGTATGAGTTGTATAGCACGAATTCTGAAGCACCTATGAGTCTAAGGTCTGTCCCGGGGGAGAATCGTGTGCGGAGTTCTTGAGCTTTGAGTAATCCCAAGGCCCATGTGAAGAGGTTCTTTGGCATTACCTTGAGGTGCTCCCTCCATTCCACCCTTTTCTTGATTTGAGGAATCCGGTTCACCACTCTATTGCTCAACCCCAATGAGCCGGTCATGTAAGAGAGAGGGCTCTTTGAAAATATCCTTGATGGTTGTGGGGCCTCCTCACATGGATCGAACTTAAGGTGGAGATCTACCCAACTTGATAGTGCAAGCATGCATCCATAGATTGGTCTCCCCATTACCGCCGAAGTGAGCCCACTATATAGGAAGGCTAATATCGCCGGTCCCACTCTCTCTCCTTCCCATAGGCTAATTATTGCGCTTAATTGGGGTTCATCCAAGAAGTCTTCCGTGGAGGAAAATAAGATTGCTCCCGCCAAGCACACCACGAAAGCCTTTGCTACTCGCTCCACTTCTTCATCTTCTTTAGCTTGGTCGGATCGTTTGTAGACCCATGAGGCAAGTTTTAGGAGGTTGATTCCTTTAGTGGCTTTGATTTGGTTCACTAGGTTTGGGCTGGGAATTAGATTCGTTAATAGCTCATGTGAAGAAATTGGCCTTGGCATGATGGTCATCTTTTCCTCCTCTCCTTGTTTCATCTTCTTTAAGCCCAAGATCATCTCTAATTCCTCTAATAGAATTGTGGCTTCAAAGGTTGAGGATAAGAAGGTGTGGGTAGAAGGGTGCCATATCTCAGCTAAAGCTCCTATAGTTGCCCAATCTAGGTGGGTTTGATCATGGTGTATGGCATGAGTGACTAGGCCTAAGAGGTGCCATCTTGATAAGTAAACCCTCACGTCTGAAGAGAATTTTGAAAGTAAAAGTGGCAGCCACTTGATTTTTGTGAACCTCCTTGCACCTGGAATATTGGGATAAGCCTGTGGAAAGGAGAAAGAAAAGGAAAAGAACAGAGAAGGGATGAGAAGCTGAGGAGAAGGGAAACAGAGAACAAGCCATTAAAGCTTTTTGCATACCTGGTTCATGGTAATCCGGTTGCTTAAGTGCCCGTTGATCTCAGATAGTCTGAGAGTAGAAGTCTTTGATCTTTTGATAGCTCTCTCCATCTTCTGAGGCGGTGGATGTCTGCAGAGATAACTCTAACAACAACACCTGTGAACGAAAAGCAGAGAGTAGGAAGATTGTTTGATTGATTGCCGAGAGATCCTTTCTTTTATAGGAGTTTGGAGGGTCTTGGGGTCGAGAGTAGAGTTCGAATAAGAATGGGCTTAGGCTTCGATTCAGAGATGGAACTGTATTGTTAATTAACGACATGGGTCAGGACGTCTCTTTTTGAATTGACGACTTGATATAAGTTGTGTTTTATTTAGCGCCTTCCTGGGGGGTGTCGCTTTCTTGAAATCTCAGTGCAATTAACGCCTTCATGCCAGTCGCCTTTCATGATTTTGACACCCCTACCCCCAGTCGTTATTTGTTTGGCTTGCATGTTTGGTTGCTCTGTGCATTTTGATGAACTTAAGTGCTATCTTTTAATTGGAGTTATTTGTGATTAAGCACTTATGATCATGTCTTGCTTTGAATTGAGAGGCCTAATGAATTTTCAAGTGCAGAGGAGTGCAGGTTTCAAGGCGTTTGGATCACTCATGGGAGCATCATCATCCCATTCTTGTATTTCTTTTCTGTAAGCATTGTTACTATATGGTATCTACGCTATTATAGCATATCAAGGACCTTGTGGTTCTGATGAACCAGGAATTTGAGTTCCCCTTCATCAAAAAAATGGTGATAATTCTAGGAAAGTCTTGATCACACGGATAGGTCGTTGAGTCGTTAAAGGCTTGGGACGATGGTTCCACTTTCTGAGTTGATGCGCAGACAAACGGGCTTCGGCTTAGTGTTAGCTCAGAAATTTGGATTCTTGACCAAATCTAGATGGCTTAACAATATTATCCTTGATTATTTTCTATATTTTTAGTTTGTTTTATCTTTTTCTTTTAGCCCAGCATGCATCATGTAGGACTTTGAGCTTCGTGCTGAAAATCTTCATATTATGGCAATAATGAAGGTCACTCGCTCTCGATTGAGTTGACATGAGATATTCCACTCCAAATTGAGTACTTTATTCTCTCTGAAGCCGCTCAGGCTAAAAATGTCCCTTTGCTGGGTCTTCATCTCAATTCTCTTTATTTTTCTACAAATCCACCTTGGTTGTAGCACGTCCACATTGGCTGGTAACCGCTCTCCAATTGTGCCTCCCTGTCGTGCCCACGCGCACATTTTATTTTTAGTATAGTCTCCTTCATCCAGCAAATCGATGTTTTCTTGGAATCACCCGGAGTTGTCTCACTCAGAATCCCGGAAAAAATTTCTAATGCTTAGTGTCTGAGGCGTGTCACATCACACCTTGGCATCTACTTATCAGTTCATTCCACCTCATTCCACTTCATTGCACTTTCACTTCATTTTGTCTCACTCCCTTGCAAAGCAGACGTCAAGGCGGGGCAGCTGTAGACACGCCAAAATTGATACTATGTTGATTAAATCTCATGTCACCATATTAACACCCCAAAGTGAACTTCAATATTTCCATAATATGAAGTTTTTCTATTTTCTAATTGTTTTTGTAATTCACGACTCGTCGTAGGGCGTGTTTTAAATAACGGCTTGGGCCGGGGTGTTTCTCAAAGAAAGGACGACTGAACCAAGAGGCGTCAGTTTCTGGACTTTTTCAAATCCTACCCAAATTAGAAAATAAGAATTAACGTCCCTCCATGGGTCGTGTTTTGAATTAACGCCTCTCTCTCAGGCGTCTCTTCATCATTTTCAAATAAAGAATGTTTTCATTACTAAAAATAAATCCATGAATTGACGCCTTTGTCCCAGTCGTGATTTCAATTAACGCCTTGGCCCAGGTTGTCAATTTCAAATAGCGCCTTTCTGTGGGTCATCTTTCACCCTTCCGTGTTCTGCTTGAACACACCTTTCCTGGAGAGTTCCCTGCTATGTTTTGGTCACCATGCTCGATTGGGGAAGTAGAGACCTTGCCGTAGATGAGTCTTGCCTGTTCTTATCCCATCAGATCTGTGTTTTGCACCCTATAATTAGCCCTCTGGGTTGAGCTCGCAAAAGGTTGGATGCAGGAAGGAGGAGTTAGAGAGAAAAAAAGAGAGAAGCAGAGCAAGCAGAGCAGAGAGTTAGAATTAGCAGAATTATTGGTTCGTTAGCGTTACTTGTGTAGAGAGGAGAAGCCATAGTTTCTCTCCTTCCTTGTGAAGTCTTCTGCTCTTCCAGCGGTCATCCTCTTCCTCCTACTACCAACATCCGTGTGGTTCCCTTTACTGTTGTCAGGAACAGCAGGGAGTTCATCTTATTGTCATCTCATCACATATTTTTACTTGCATTAGCTTTGCACCTTCTCCCTTCCCTAATTCTATTAGGGGTTTTAAAATAACTAAAAGGTGCACACTTTATGCTTCACTTTCATCATCCTATTGTTCTTTTGGATTGATACTACACTCACGTTTGGCTAATCCCTTCTTCTTTTTGTTTGTTCTTTGTTTAAGGGTAATCAAGAGGAAAACCCCCTTCATCGGCTGGCCGGTAGAAGGAGGAGGAAGGAATCTACATCCATCCCACATCTTCATCTTCACCAGGTATTCGCGATCATCTTCTTTCTTCTTGAGGTAACCCCTCTGGCCATCACACTCCTTATTAGCACCACGTGCTCCCTCACACTCCCTTTTTATCATTGTCTTCATTCTTCTTCTTATTATTTTTTATCTTAAAAGTGGATTTCCATAATCTACATTCATTAGGGTGTATCGCACATTGCATGATATTCATGGCATTAAAATTAGCAGTGCATTTCTTAATTTCCTCGGGTGTCCATTTTTCTTCATCAGCCCCGAGTTTATGAGGACCCTTGTCCACAACTCTCCAAACCTCGTACTCTTGAGCCCTCAGAAAAACATGCATTCTATTTTTCCAGTAGGAGTAGTTGGAACCGTCAAAAAACGGAGGACGGTTGATGGAATGACCCTTGGGTACCATACTCTTGTTTGCCATTTAATCGGATCTTGCTCTAGATCGTTAGATCTCTGAAAGGAAGAGCCTTGGCTCTGATACCAATTGAAGTCCCGAGACTAAATGGCACCCAAGGGGGGGTGAATTGGGTGATGGTAGAAATAATGAAACTTTATCACATTTTCATAAAATGTGTGACAAGAAGCTAACAAGAGAACTTGAAATAATTAAAGCCCACAGACAAAGCAAGTTTTATAAGGTGAAGAAGGATTATGCAGAATAAAAGAGAATAAAAACTAAACTAAACTAACACACTTACGATTTGCACAGAAGGAGGATAGAGGAAAAGGAACAAACCACACAAAGACAGCGATTTTAGGTGGTTCGGATGCCACAACGGTAACCTACGTCCACCCCTCACGGACAGTGAGGAACCACACACTATCTTGTAGGAAGTTACAAGATCAACCACACACAACACTCACACACTAGGAAGGAGGATTCCCACGAAGGTGTAGGAACACCTTAATACACACACACACCTCCAACCAAGAACACACAACCACACACACATTGATCTAAGAGGATCCACACACTCTGCAATGTTTAAAGATTACAAGGATTACAGATGAAGCTTTGAGAGATCAAGAATGAATTCAAAACATAAGAGAAGGATCTTGATATGCTCCCCCTTAGTGGATGATTGTATGCTTTGGATGCAGCTTGAATCCTTGGACTGATTTGCACTTGATTGGATGAAGAAGGATAAAGAACTTTCCTCTCGGAGCACTGTTCACGCCTATAGTGCCAAATCCCTTCTCTTCCTCTTGGCAGCCTCCCTTTGATCTTCCTTGATCATTAGGGTTTTCCAAACCCTCTTGTATAAGTTTTATAGGTTCTTGAATGGTCCAAAGACTCCCCCAGACCAGATCCACAATTTCTGGAGAGTTAGGTTGCTTAGGGATTAAACAATACCAAGAGAAAGACCATTTCTCGAAGTGACAAAAAGTCAACATTTGTTGGCAGCTCGAGGCTGGCGGTCGACCTACAAAGGCCAGCGGTCGACCGCCATTGGCCGTCCTGTAGCCATTTGGCTGCTGGGAGAATCGGTCGACCGCTAGCTCCTGGCGGTCGACCGCCAGCTTTCTCAGATTCCAGATTTCAATTCTGTTATTTTAGGTCGACCGCCAGGGGTCCACAGGTCGACCGCCAATCTTCAATCCTGCAAAAATCAAGTGTTATCTCTCTTGAAGCTATCCATTTGTTCGATGATTGAAACGGGCTTGTGTGTGAGTTGATTTATGTTTGAATAAACCAATGGAAGAATTCATAACCACACAAGGGGTAAAAAATTGAAGGTTTAAAGCATGAAGCTTTGCTTGAAAAATAGATACAAGGAAGAGAAACATCTTAGGTTTTGTTATCGTCAAAATCACTGGAATATGTTCAACAAGACCGTCTATAGCAGCAGAGTCGCAGGACTCAAGACCCTATCGAAGAGAAGGACGGTGCCTTGATAGCCGCCTAAGACCTGGAACAGCTCTGTACTAACAACGCAACATCCAGGAGCAGAGGCCCGCAGAAAACCAGAAACCACTCCCAAAACACAGAACTAACAAAGCAAGGGGGGGGGGTCAGCAAGCCACTAACACGATGGGCACTAGGTGTCCCACCGTGATCGCCAAAAAATAGGATGTTGACATGTTTTGTTCTCCTCTCTTCTTTCTCTTCAATACCGGCTTGAAAGATCTCTTCTCTTCTTCTAATAAATCGATATGTAAAATAAAATAGGACAGTAGAAGGAGAACAGAAGAGAGTAAAGAACCGTGATCGCCACCAAGGTGCCGAACGTGATGAACACGTCGTGCCTTGGAAAGAGGGAGAGACACTCGCCTGGCCTGCAGCGCTGGGAAGATGAACGGTTCAGGGAGAACCGCCTAAAGAATGCAAGGTCTTACGATAGACCGTTTAAGGACGCTACTGGAAGTTGAACGGCTCTGTCACGACCGCTGGAAGAAGCAGGGCGGTCGAGGCTGCACCGTACGTCTTCTTGAATGGCTAGTAGAGAACCGCGCAAGTCCACCAAGCCAGAAGTGGCAAAGGGGTCCAACCTCCACCCTCTCCAGCCGGCTAGAAGGGATGGGCCTCGTGCTAGGGATTGCTGACCTGCAAAATGACGCAAAAACACAAAGAGAAAACCTAGATTAGAACTGAATGGTGTAGTAAATGCCAAAATAATGTGAAATGAACATGAATAAGTGGAAATGGGGATACCTGGGGGATTTCAAACCCCTAGGGTGTCAAAAAACGTAGGTGGGTGTGTGCATGGCAATGAAGATGAAGAGAAATGTGGGGAGAAAGTAATGAAAGTAATGCATGCAATCAAAAAGTGGATAAAACTATCAAACAGAAAAGACTCAAAAACTGGACTACTCCCTGAACCGGAGGCTTGTATAGACGTGGAAAGCCTCCCTCCTTGGTGCTAGGTCGCTCAAGAATGCGACAGGGCTTCGCCGTTGACCGAAAAACTCCCCCCCTTTCCAACCTGGCCTTCGGGGTCTATTTATAGAGCACCTAAAGTCCTAGCTCGAAATTAGGGTTTAGAGGCATTTTCAGGTCGAGATAATCAAAGAAAAATAGTAGATAAACAGATTATCTTTTATCCAGTCGAAACGACACTTAAAATGGTTGATTATCCGCGGAGAAAATGATGGGAGAAGTTGGGGATAAAACCACGGATAAAGAGATAAAACTCTATTGAAATTCATGAATCGAACGGATGAACGGTCTTACGATAGACCGCCCAACTGGATGTGCGGTCATGTTCTGGCCATCCAACCCTGTCGGTGGAAATTCAAAATAAATTATAAATAATCCAAATTATCCATCGAACTGACCGAAACCTTCGCCGTTGGAATCTCATAGATGAACGGCTCAGATGAGACCGTTTAGATGTTGAGCGGCCAAAGATAAACCGTTCTAGCCTTGTCGATGATAAATAGATTAATTGGATAATTATCTGAGAAAACCCTCAAGCGTAGGACTCTGAGAGATGGGTGGCTACTATCCGTCCATTCATTAAGTTGAACGGCCAGAATAGGACCGCATAAAGGCTTGTCGGTGAAAATTCAAAAAATTAACCAAAATATTCCAAAATAGATGGACGGTCCACAGTCAACGGCACATGGATTGAGTGGCGAGGGATGAACCGTACATGTACATGGGCGCTTGAAACTTATAGAAAAGCCCAATCAACTAAAACCAAGGCCCGTTAAGCCCTGAATCAACTTGGACCTTACCAAGGAGGGAGGCAACCCATAAAACTGGCCCAAAGCATGCCTGAAAATAATCCCAACGAGTGATGGACAACTCTAGGCATCAACAAATAAGAGTAAGAGGAACGACTCAACTTATCGGCATAAAATAGGTGTCAACAGGGTCGTTGCGAGGCGCAGCAGAGTTTCAGTGTGGTTCTAGTAGCCGAGGTTAGTTGCCAGTTGCCAGAGCCGGGGTATGCCCCGTGTACTTGTACTTTTCTTTCTGTTGATTGTACTTATTTTGGACATGAGATACACTGGACCTTGTAGTAGTTTAGTTATTTATTTAATTTTCTACATTATTATTTTGTTGTATATTGTGCTATCTCTGCAGTTATTTCAGCTTCTCTTGTATCCCCACACCATCCTTTAACCCTTCCGAGTCTTCAAGATCGTGGGTGGCGGGCCGGGGTTCGAGTCGCGCCGGTTCCTTTCCGGCACTCGGATCCCGGGTTGCCACAGCTACCAACTGGGATCCACAAATCGTCCCTTTTGTATTCACATACTTAGATCCCAAACTTATCTCGAGGACACTGCTTCCGACATAAGTCGAGCGCCTAGTTTACTGACTCCAATCATTGTGTCCTCGTCCCTTATTAGGGATACTTATTCAACCAACCCCCAACTGGGTCCACCACCAAATACCTAACATTGCTTTTATTGGATGAATAGGATACTCATTTGGTACACTTGCCGTCATATTTCCCAACTCTCTATCCCGTTGGTGCCACGGACCATAATGCCTCAACCAATGGCATGACAATTGACATGGCTTACATAGCCAAAAATAATCTCACACTGAGGAAACAACCCTCTCCATTGGTCAGAATTCTCTAATACTCTACCAAATCTCTAAAATCCTTCTGATACAAGCCATCATTACGATCCTGGGACCTGTGGGTTATGGGCCCATCACGCTTCCGTTGTGCACTCAACATAATACATATAATCATCATAGACAACTCGAGCATCCGCCATCCAAACATTCCTAATTCTACTGGCTAACTCCAGAAAACACGGTGAGGAAAGCTCAAATACCTTGAACCCAGAGCACAGACTCTCTCTCTCCTGATCTGGCAATCTTCCTGCAACTCTACAAGCTTCGATCCACAACACATCGAGAACCACAACACCAGCCATGATTTCTCGCACACATAGCCCAGCTGGCACTCATCCTTCCTTAACATGCCAACACACTCTTACCGCATTGAGGGATGGGCATAGATTCTTGTGGGCAGCTACATCGCCAAAGCATTGGGTACTTCTTAGACAAACTCCTTGGCATACTCGAGGAGGCCAACCAATAAAACATACGATGAATATCGGTGGAATCTAACCAAAACATGAATCTCCCTAACTAAGGAGACGCCAATATACTTTCCATGAGACGGGAAACCTCTGCAGTTGACCCGACCTTGAACCTTACGCACATCAGGAACCTCTCCTTTTAGCACCTAGAAAAACCATCACTACCACCAGGTCAGCTCCTCTAACAATACTTACCAAGTGTTCTATCGAACCACACTTGTAGCATTTCCCGGCGCACTGTCACCATTCACCACATTGCAACTCACAATGCCTCGAGCACTGACTCTGATAATCACCAGCCAAACTCTACCACAACGGTTGAGCTGGCCGCTACTGCACGCTCCCTTCTTATGCCTATCTCTAATCTCGAAATCATTAACCTGTCAGAAAGCTTACTGGGGAGCGAAGAAATCACTAAAGACACCAGGCTTGAAGGTAGCTACACCCCTAACCACTGGACGTATTCCATCATATATATTCTTGCTGAAACCGTCCCACTCTTAGCTCTTGGGTCCTCAAAATATCTACCTCCTGCGGTGCTGCTGCGCGGACCACCACACCAAGAACAACACCACGAACCATGATCGACACCTGCCGAAGATTATCCTCGATCTCCAAATCCACCGTTGAACCTCCACATCTTCATGTCCTTGTCTGCCATCTCATGCGGTGCATCTCACAAGATATACAACGACCCACTTTTCACAATTCGAGCCCGGCATTGAACCACCACCATGCCATCCTAAATCTTATCCAAGGTCAACATAGCCCTTTTCCCAAGCATAGACACATAGGATTTAGAGCTCACCTGGGCAGATCCATATGCTCCAGTCTGAAAATCCACCCACATGATTGGGTTGGCAGGCTCCCCTTTGACTCTGCAAGACATGACGAGAGTGATGGGTTCAACGGTTGATAGCTCACCAGAAGGTTCCTCCACTCATCCGAACACTCTCTTGCTCACGACAATCTGTTTCACCATCTCAATCTATAGCCTCATCATTGGGGTGGCTGCAATGGCACTAACTCCTCTGTAGTACATCTAGGGCCACATTACCACAAACTATCCTCGCCATCCACCTAGCCGCAGTGCTGGTGCCTCCAATGATACTCAAAAACTAACACACGCTGGCAAAAATTCTGCCTAACTCAGTACACCTGGGACCACTATCGCTGGGGGAGGTAATTCTCTATCTTGCACCTCGTGACCCCGACGACACTCTGATTGTAGCACCCCGGATGAAATTATAAGAATAAAAGTTTCTAAATAAATAAATCCTCCAAATAAATAAGAGAAGGGCCGAAATTGAACAAAGTTTAAAGCCCAACCCAAGAACCATGTGGCCTTAACCCAAATGGGCTCTACGGGCTATGTAAATCCCCAAATAATTAAACCCAAATATTAGAACCAATAGCTGATGGGCTTTAAACAGCCCATAACCCTTCCTACGTCTAAGGGAGTATAGGGTATATACACATATATGTATATAATGGGGGTTGTTTTTAAAATCCCAAAACCCACGTTCGAACGTGCATGAGACTTTGGTGTTTTTGGTTCTTTTGGGAAAGCGGATGCAAATTTAGATAGAAAGGGATGTGCATGGGAAATTTAACACTAACTAGGACTCTTACGTGGGAATTTAGATCCCATTAGGATACTATGAATTTATCGAAGCCATGACCTTATAAATAAACCCCCTCTCAAACGAGCTCCAGCTACTGTTGCTGCACGATCTGATTCCCTAGTTCCCTACCGTGTCGACGTCATCCTCCTGCTGGGTGGCTGCTATCGTCGTCGTCTTCTTCTTCTTCGATTATGAACGTGAAGGAGAAAAGCTGTTCTTCTTTCCTTCTTCTACGATTCGTCTACTGCAGCTATTGCTGCTGCCGTGAAGAAGCCCTGCTTCTTCCTCTTTCTTCTCTTACGAACCGTTGCTGCTATGCATCTCCTTCCTTCTTCCTCCATTTGAGTGTTGTTGCTGCATATTCTTATTTCTCTCTTTTTCTATCATCCTGATCAAGCCAAAAAGGTAGGTTTTCTCAAGTATATAAGCCCAAGATTAATAGTAAAGGATCATTGCATGCATACGTATCGGTATACCATGATTCCATGACTCTGCTATTCAGTCTATGTAGTTTTTTTTGAGTTTTCTGTCTACATGAGAAATAGCGACCGAGCAGTGGCCGCTTATTAATGAACAGCCGCGTAGAAAGTCACGAATTCTGAATTTGCAACGGTCCTCTGGTCACAAATTAATGAGTGACCATATCCTTCCCGTTATTTCTTTTAGTGTAATTAATAATTATCTCATGTTTAAAAATTAAATAACTATGGAACCATGTATCTGAAAAACATGATATGCATATTTCTGGATTCCCCAGATTTTTCTCTACTTGATCATGTCTTCAATTTCTTAAAATCCCCTATAAACGTCAATATGCTACTATTCATGTTCAATTCATAGAAATGAATAGTGCTTTCTGTTTGAAAATGCACCTGCCTGATGCTTTATAACTTGTACACAGTAAAGAATGAGCGACTGTTTGAACATCCACCTATTCTTGATATGGCACCTTTGTAGAGAGTCACTGATTCTTGTTATTTATTTAAAAAAATGAAAATAATGTAGAAAATATGAATTAACGACCATCAAGTGGTCGCTATTTAAAGATATGGCGCCTTTCTGGAAGGTCGGCCATTCTTGTGAAAAATGATAATTTTTTGGAAAATTATTGATTTAGCGACATTGGAAAAAGTTGGACATTTAAATAGCGCCATCTGAGTGGTCGCTATTTCCTGTCTCACAGTTTTTATCAGGTTTGACCCAGACCACGGGTCTTTTGGCACTCTTATCTCGGTCGGTAGAGATAGTCCCTGTTTCACGTTGTTTTTCGCCTACACACAAACTCTTGGCGATGATTGGACCCTCTGCGGGGTATTCCTTCCTTCAGATTGGTGCTTTCTTCTTTGAGACGTTCGTAAATCTCTGCTAGCCTTAGATTCCCTCAAGGCAACCGAGTTGGTTGTACCCTAAAAGAACTTATAACTTTTATTTATCATGTCACTCTAAAGAAACATGATGCCTAGCCATCATAGAGCGCTGTGTATAATGTTCTGTGAGAGTCATGTCTCTGTCTGGGATGAGCTACCAGATAGAGGACGCCAATTGAAATGAGCGACCGTGTGAACAAGAACCATTTCCTTCGTGCCTGTTACTGTTCATAGATTGAGCAACACGACAGTTGGCGCTATTTTTGTAATTGGTGGCAACCTGATTGGACGTCAATTTCCAAGATTCACACATGTCATGGTTTCTATACGTGATTTATTGCTATGTCATCCTTACTAAAGTTCTATCCTTGAACTCATAATTCCGTGAATCTACCTTATTGTCCAACAATTTCTTATTCCTTTGAAATTCTATTGGATATAACTATAGTGGATGTCAAAATAATTACATGACTCAATGCCTGGAAATTATGGGGCCCGGTCTGGTCCTAGGAGGAGCGCCCGAAAGTACTTGTGCCCATGGGAGTTGATTGACCACGGTGTGACATTGCACCAGAGTGCATGACTAGCTTTATCAATGACATTCCACAATCTCTATAGTGCTTGACTTGACTTGACTTGAGTGGCCCGGAATGGGTATTTACTTACTTAAAATTATAATAGCCAATTCACATGACATGACTTGATATTTACATGCTTGACAATCTTGATATACTTCACATGATTCTCTTGAAATCTTGCTAGTTCATCTATATAATTTCTTGATACTCTACTCTCATCATTATCTTTCGTACATGCATCACTATACTTGCATAGTTCATGTAACATGTAATTTACTTAAAGCAAGCTTGATCTTGAAATATAATTCCTACTGAGTGTTCACTCACCCTAGTTTTTTCCCTATTTTTTAAGTAATTCCGATGATGAAGATCATTCGGATGGGAATAGACACGAGTGAAGAGCGTAGAGTTGTCCGCTTGTCAAAGAAGTTATCTAGTCGAGTCTTTTCATCTTTCTTGAGTCATTATTATATTTTCCTTTTATTTGAGTTTAGTACCTTTATTTGGTAATGAAGAGTATGTAATTGGATTATCTTGAAGTTATTAATGAAATAAAGGATTTGGTTTATTATCTCTACTTTTGCGTACTCTATCTATATGTCGAATTCTTTATGCTCTGATTGACATGAATGATATAAACTCGTCACACATATCGTGTTCCTTCTGCGCTCGGGGCGTGATAATTTTTATGGTATTAGAGCCTAGGATATTCAATTCCTAGGAAACCAAGTCCAAGGATAGGTTTATACCTTTTACCCGGTGAGATGGGTAGAGCCATGGGTTAAGTTAACTTAGGAATATAAGACCCTTGGTTCATCAATTATTAATGTAGTTTTTAAAAACCTTGTAGGACTGTGGCTGTCGAACGTGCTCAATGGCGTGATATGCAATGCACTGTCCAACGCCTTACCCAGGCGCTAAACAAGTGGCGTAGGGCGGAGGAAATTGTGGAAAAGGTGATCTCCACCGTAGTTTCCGTAATATGAAACCGCCAAAGTTCACCGGCTCATCTGACCCCGACGATGCCAAGAAATGGATTAAGGAGATTGAGAGAATATTCCATGTGATGCAATGCAAGGACGAGGAAAAGGTTCTGCTAGCAACTTTCCAACTAGAACGGGTTGCCCGATTTTTGTGGGAGTCGGTTAAAGCTACTTTACCACATGACCACATCACTTGGGGCGAATTCGTAGAATATTACAATAACAAATACTTCTCGGATCGTATCTAAGAAAAGAAGGCCACGAAATTCGCCACACTCAAGCAAAGGACTCTATCAGTGGCCGAGTATGAGTCCCAATTCTCTAAGCTATCAAGGTATGCACCACATCTAGTGTGTACCGAGAAGATGAAGGCTCGAAGATTTCTTAATGGGCTTTGGCCGCAATATATTACCCAATTGGTGCCAATGGACATTCAAATCTATTCGGAGATGATAAGGCATGCACAACTACTAGAAGACACAACGGAGCTGCCGGACCGGATCCATGGGAAAGACAAGAAGGAGCACATTACAAGCTCCAGCTCATTCAATCCGACCTTCAATAAGAAGAGAACTAGCAATGGAGGAGATTCCTCCCAAGAGAAGAAGATCAAGAAGGGTAGCAAGCCCTTTTCTATTACTACCACACCTTCCAAAGAGGTGTGCAAGTATTGTGACAAGGCCGGCCATAAGGCCGAGGAGTGCTGGAGACGATTGGGAGCATGACTCCGATGCGGGAACCGTGATCACCGGATTCCCGACTGTCCCTTACTCAATGATCTGGCCAACGATGAGAAGCGCCCAACAAAGAAACAAGGTCGTTTACAAGCTCTTCAAGAAGAAGATCAAAATGAAGGCGGACTCGTGGAAGGTACATTAAAGATTTGTTCTAAGTCTGCTCATGTCTTGTTTGATACCTACGCGACTCATTCTTTTGTTTCCAAAAGATTTGCTGATCAATTACCTATGGAATCGGAATGGATAGATTTAGTTATTTCCACTCTTCTCGGAAACGAATCTGAGATTTCACACCATTACCCAAATTGTGAAGTTATGGTAAAAGGGAAAAATCTACCTTCCGACCTGATATGCCTAGATATGGACGGGTATGATGTCATACTAGGAGCCGATTGTCTATCCACACACAAGGCAGTTATAGATTGTCAAAATGGCAAAGTAACTTTTAAGGAATTCTCAGAACTTGTCTACACTAGTCCTCGGAGTCAAAACAAGTCACCCCTTATTCGGCCCTCCGAGCTAGTAAGCTCTTAAAAAAGGGGTGTGTGGCTTTCATAGCATTTATGTCTGTCACAGAAGTTAAGGAGTCCAAGATAGAAGACATCTGCGTGGTTCGAGAGTTTCCCTATGTGTTTCCAGAAGATTTTTCTGGATTACCCCCACAAAGAGAAGTGGCCTTCACCATCGACCTTGTCCCTGGTGCTAGCCTAGTTTCTAAGGCATCTTATAGGATATCCCCCGCCGAGCTTAAAGAATTGAAGGAACAGTTGATGGAGCTCTTGAAGAAATGATTTATTAGGCCGAGTACTTCCCTGTGGGGAGCGCCTTTGTTATTTGTCAAGAAAAAAGATGGATCGATGAGACTCTGTATCGATTATCAACAGCTGAACCACCTTTCTATAAAGAACAAGTATGCACTGCCGAGAATCGATGAATTATTTGATCAAATATCTGGAGCCAAAAATTTCTCGAAGATTGATCTTAGGTCAGGATATCACCCATTAAGGATCAATGACGAGGATATTCACAAAATGGCATTCCAGAGCAGGTATGGGCATTACGAATTTACTGTTATGCCTTTTGGACTAACAAATGCTCCTGCAGCCTTTATGTAGTTAATGAACAGCATATTCAGGCCTCATCTAGACCAATTTTTTTTGGTCTTTATTGATGATATATTGATTTATTCAAAGACCGAGGAAGATCATGAAGAGCATTTAAGGACCACATTATAAATATTAAGGAAGAATCAACTCTATGCCAAGCTTAGCAAGTGTGATTTCTGACTCGAGGAAGTATCTTTCTTTGGACATGTGATTTCGAAGAATGGCATATCTATGAATCCATCAAAGGTCGAGGCTGTAAAGAATTGGGAAAGGCCAATAAATGCAACCGAGATCCGAAGTTTCTTAGGTCTAGCTGGTTATTATCAACGATTTATAAAGGACTTCTCCAAGATTGTTGTTTCTCTTACTAGGCTGACGCATAAGGAGATTCCTTATAAGTGGAATGAAGATTGTGAGAGAAGTTTTCAAGCCTTGAAAGATCATCTGACAACTGCTCCAGTCTTGGCATTACCAATTGAAGGGGAGAAATTCGAGGTATATACCGATGCATCTGGCATTGGCCTCGGATGTTTGTTAATGTAACACGGGAAGGTCATTGCTTACTCTTCCCGGCAATTAAAGAAGCATGAGGAGAACTACCCGGTGCACGACCTAGAGCTGGTCGCGGTAGTATTTGCTTTAATGATCTGAAGACACTATCTCTATGGAGAATAATTTACCGTGTACTCCGATCATAAAAGTCTCAAATATTTATTCTCACAAAAGGAATTGAATATGAGACAAAGACGTTGGCTAGAGTATCTCAAGGACTTCGACTTCACAATACAATATCATCCTGGCAAGGGTAATCCTGTAGCCGATGCCCTCAATCGAAAGCCGAGAATATTATTGGCCAACTGTATGATCCAATAGTGGAAGATGCTTGAGCAATTTTCTAAACTTGATATAAGCATGGACAAAGAGAAAAGGTGTATTACTCTATCACACATGAGGATACAACCAGATTTACTCTCCGAGATCAAGGAATTTCAAGACAATGACCCGGTGCTGGTAGAAGTTAAAGGCAAGCTAGAAGAGCAACCCGATTTCAAGTTGGCACCTGATGGAAGATTATTATTCTGAGAAAGGACATGCGTACCGGACTGCTCGGAATTGAAGAAGAAAATCTTAGACGAAGGTCACCGATCAAGGTACACAATTCATCTAGGATCTACCAAGATGTACCATGTAACGCCCGGTAATTTTGGAATAGGAATAAAATATATACATAAGTATATAATGTTTAATGATTAAAGTTTATTCAAATAAATACTTGGTCAAGTGATATTCCTAAGGGGTTGTTCAGATCGAACCTGCCTCTGATACCTAGGACAAGGACTAATAAAAGTTAAAGAACTTATGAGCAATAAAATCTCTAAATGGAAGATTACTAAGATCTCAATGTATGTGCGAACTAGCCACACCAAATCAATGAGGTATAGAACATTAGAGGGAAAATTATGATAGTCTTAAGAACCTTATTTATGCATATACGGAAATACATGCAAATTATTAAAAAAGATATAAGTCGTATGTGTAAGGTTTTAACAAATAAGCAAATAAGACTTCCAAACAAAGTAAACTTGTGTAAAAAGGACCAAATAGAAATAACTAGTTATAAATAAAATTATTAGGCCTTGATAAAGGATTAACAATTAACCTTAAAAACATTTAAGTTAATGCTAAGCTCCATTGGCCCAAACTCAACCCAAGCAATTAATGGGCTTTTTAACACGTTTTATTATCTTCTTCCATATAGGCAAAATAAATATATATATATATATATATACATAAGTACATAACATAAACCAGTAAATATGTATATATATATATACCTAGAAATAGAAGGAAAGTATATATTATATACGAATGAACAAATAATAGAGTGAAATGGAAATAACGCCTCTAGTACAGGCGCTACTTAAAGCATACACGCCCTCAGGGAAGGCGCGAATTAAAGAAAGGACGCCCAAATATCAAGGCGTCAATTCTCAAACGGCTAAAATAAATATAAATGGCAAGTTAACGTAACGCCCTACACATGGGCGCGTTTTATAAGAAACGACGCTGGACAAGGCGTCAATTTAAATTCGACGCCCTGACCTAGGTCGTTAATTCAATTCGTCTTCCGTTCGACCCAGAGACTTATCCAGGGTAAGTGATAACTATGGGAAAGAGTTCGAATGTAGTAATAACTCTAAATCGGAAGTGTTACTTCTATTAAAACACTAACTCTATTAGGTTCACCTAAATCCTATAAATACCCCCTAAATCAAGCTCGATCGCTATTTTTGCGATTCAATTCTTCAAAGGTACGTGAAGAACATCATGTTCTTCTCATCTCTTCCTCTGCTTTTTTTTTTATTTTACGAAGGTTACTAACTATCCTTCATATTCTATAGGAAACTCTGCAGCTACTGTCAAAGAACAGGTAATGTTCTTCCATCTTCTTCTTAACTTCGGTTATGGTTATGAAGATTAGTAAACATCTTCATCCTCCTTCTTTTCCTCTTCCTCTACAGGGTGACTGTGGTGTGAGGATTCTTGGAGAACGAAGTTCTTCTTCCTGTCCGATCTGCAAACCATCTCCTCACCGTTCAAGGTAGGTTTTCTCAAGGCACTGTAGCCCAAACAAGTTAATTCAATGAATATACATAATCACATGCATGAATATAAGTTTTAATATAGCTTCTACGCGTTTTCTGGAATATTTTTGAGAGAGACGCCCCTGTCAAGGGCGCTATTTTACAAGACACGACCCTGACCAGGTCGTCAATTCCTAAATTCGACGCCCTGTACAAAGGCGTTAATTCCATGAAATTACATGTAATTAATAATTGTTCACGTTTAAAATTTAATAGCTATGAAATCTTGAAACTAATGTAATGCATGAGTATACCGTGAAATCCTACTATTTTTCTTGTCATGACTATATATCTTGTCTCCTGAGATTTATTATCCTGAAATTTATAAAAATTCTTGAAAAGCATGAATTCACGACCTGAACCAAGTCGTTTCTTGTGAAACCCACGCCACGATCGAGGGCGTGAATTTGAAAATAATGCCCCCGTTCAGGGCGTGTCTTTGATAAATCCCAGAATATGTATATCCTGCAAAAAAATAGGATTAAAGAATGGACGACCATTGTGCATGTCGTCACATTGAAATAAAACGCCCCTATAAAGGTCGTGTTTTTGATAAAACACAGAATTATGGAAATTTCTGCAAAAATTGGAAATGCATGTAAACGCCCTTATTTAAGGCGTTATTTACTTAAGTAGTGACTTAATCAAAGTCGTTATTTTCTATAAAAATGTTTTTACCTGTTACTGCTAACCGAGGGTTTTCATTATATTTATATATATGTATATCGGCACTATATCTCCACTCCGTGAGTATAGTCCCACGTTTTCATGTTGTTCTATCGATCACCCTCAACTCTCATTGACATACAAGCTCTCCATTGGACATTCCGTTCCTTTGGACTAGCGAGTTAGTCATAGAGACCTCCGTAAGACTCCTCGTACCTTGGATTCCCTCAAGGTCGACTGAGCTGGTTGTACCCTAAAAACCCATTACACAATCCTTACCATGTCACTCTAATGAAACATGGTATACCGGCCCTCATGTTATACTATATGTATGATATGAGAACTATCTTAAGGAATGGGGGAAAACATGCCATCAATGAGATGTTATTGTAGACCCCAATTCTATATCAATTTTGTTATGATGATTCTTGTGGACCTCATGTTATTAACATGCTGTTCTTGTAGATCACAATTCTATATAAAGGAGTGACCATCTACATATGGGCACTTATTTGTCATGGTACCCGGTTAGGGAACCAATTCCACCCAGTTTATCGACATGTCATGATTTATATGCTTTGCGTGGATTTTATCGCTAGTATGTCCTTACTCAAGGGTCTTGCCCTTGAATTCCATGAAAATCTTATCTTATCATCCTAATTAAAGCTTGTTCTTGGAACTCCTTATTGGCTATAAACTATCGTGGATGTCTAGATCTATCATGAATGCTGTGCATATAGGGCCCGATCTGGTCCTGGGAGGAGCGCCCGAAAATACTAGTGCCCATGGGAGTTTTAATGATAACGGTGTCTAGCATTGCACCGGAGTACTCTTTATCTTGATCTTTGGCATTCCACGATCTCTCTTTTCTTGCGTGCGAGACTTGACTTGCGTGACTTTACTAGCGTGGCCCGACACGGGCAATGTACTTGCGTGAAATAGCCAATAATCTATAAAGTCTCTCATGAATACTTCTTGATTAATACTCGCTTGGATGTTTTGCACGACGTGTTATTCTATTGATCAGTTTATTTCACTTGCTCAGTTATTTATACATGCATAGCCCTATTGCATAAACATGTGAAAACTTGTAATTACTTAAACCCATTGCTAGTTCTTGAGATATAATTTCCTACTGAGCGTTCGCTCACTCCGTTTTATTCCAACATTTTCAGGTAAGCAGGTAGCTAGCAAGACCGAGACCCACACGGGCGGGACAAGTGTGCAAGCGAGCTTCGGAAACTAGTGAACCCGAGTCTTTTGTCTTTCTTGAGTCTAGATAGTATTTTCTAGCTAAGTTAGCTTATCGTCTCTTATTCAGTTATCTTGTCTAAGTCTGTGGTATGTCGTTTCATTCCTTTCCATTATGTTGGAGTCTCTAAGCTGGACAACAAGTTCTTGTAAGATATTTATATTAGGAATAAAATTTCTATTGTTGTTCAAATTTATATGGTCTCATGCCATTGCTCTTGATCATTCACGACTGTTTAACTGCCACGTTCCGAGCAAACGACACGTTCCGCTGCTATCGGTTCGGGGCGTGATAGAGGTGGTATCAGAGCTTCGGCTTTCATATCCTCCAGGTTAAGTATCCTTATCTGTCATATCAGAGCTTCGGCTTTCATATCCTCCAGGTTAAGTATCCTTGTCTGTCATATCAGAGCTTCGGCTTTCATATCCTCCAGGTTAAGTATCCTTGTCTGTCATATCAGAGCTTCAGCTTTCATATCCTCCAGTAATTTGGTCCTAAGGATAGGTTATCCTTGTGGGTCATATCATAGCTTCAACTTTCACAATCATTAAAGTTTCAATGATAGGTCAAGTATCCTTGTCAGTTATATTAGAGTTTCCGCTTTCAAAATCCTTAGATTGTTAAATCCAGGTTATAGGTTGAGTATCTTTGTCAGTCGTCCTATAGGAATTCCGTGAGAGATGGGTAGAACTTGGGGTTAAAGTTATAAAAGAAAGATAAAGTATTTACATTTCATTAACACTAAATCTTGAGTCAATAAATTATCCCTCCACTCATCCTTGCAGGAACCTAGATAAAATGGAAGCCTCTAAGCCGAGCCTTGTTCATGAAATGATCTTGGTGGATGTCCAAGTTTACGCGAGCCTTGTCAGGAGAGTTCAAGAACTAGAGAAAGTAGTGGAAGAAAAAGAAAGAGTTGAAGGGAAAGATCAAACAAATAACTCCGAAAGTTTCACCGTTACCAAGAAAAGAATAAATGAGGAAGATATTTCACAAAGGTGTGAGAAATGCCAGAAATGTAAGAAGTGTAATAAGAGAAAAACTCAGGCGGATCAATCGCAAGATAAGTGTAAATCTTGTGGAAGATATGGTCACAAATCGAAGGAGTGTTGGTGGAGTTCGGGAGCATGTCTGCGTTGCGGGAAGTTAGATCACAAGATAGCGGAATGCCCCAAGAAGCCTCCAAAAGGAGTTCAAGATTTAACCAAACTTGCCAAAGGGAAGGTTGCGGAAGGTACCCCTCACCCGAAATCATAAGCTAGCTCTTTCTCTTTCCATCCTTAAGATTTCTTCTGTATAAGTTCATAATAAGTTCTCTATTAGGAATGAAAGGTGATGTGAATTTGGGGACCAAATTCTTTTAAGTGGGGGAGGGTGTAACGCCCGGTAATTTTGGAATAGGAATAAAATATATACATAAGTATATAATGTTTAATGATTAAAGTTTATTCAAATAAATACTTGGTCAAGTGATATTCCTAAGGGGTTGCTCAGATCGAACCTGCCTCTGATACCTAGGACAAGGACTAATAAAAGTTAAAGAACTTATGAGCAATAAAATCTCTAAATGGAATATTACTAAGATCTCAATGTATGTGCGAACTAGCCACACCAAATCAATGAGGTATAGAACCTTAGAGGGAAAATTATGATAGTCTTAAGAACCTTATTTATGCATATACGGAAATACATGCAAATTATTAAAAAAGATATAAGTCGTATGTGTAAGGTTTTAACAAATAAGCAAATAAGACTTCCAAACAAAGTAAACTTGTGTAAAAAGGACCAAATAGAAATAACTAGTTATAAATAAAATTATTAGGCCTCGATAAAGGATTAACAATTAACCTTAAAAACATTTAAGTTAATGCTAAGCTCCATTGGCCCAAACTCAACCCAAGCAATTAATGGGCTTTTTAACACGTTTTATTATCTTCTTCCATATAGGCAAAATAAATATATATATATATATATATACATAAGTACATAACATAAACCAGTAAATATGTATATATATATATACCTAGAAATAGAAGGAAAGTATATATTATATACGAATGAACAAATAATAGAGTGAAATGGAAATAACGCCTCTAGTACAGGCGCTACTTAAAGCATACACGCCCTCAGGGAAGGCGCGAATTAAAGAAAGGACGCCCAAATATCAAGGCGTCAATTCTCAAACGGCTAAAATAAATATAAATGGCAAGTTAACGTAACGCCCTACACATGGGCGCGTTTTATAAGAAACGACGCTGGACAAGGCGTCAATTTAAATTCGACGCCCTGACCTAGGTCGTTAATTCAATTCGTCTTCCGTTCGACCCAGGGACTTATCCAGGGTAAGTGATAACTATGGGAAAGAGTTCGAATGTAGTAATAACTCTAAATCGGAAGTGTTACTTCTATTAAAACACTAACTCTATTAGGTTCACCTAAATCCTATAAATACCCCCTAAATCAAGCTCGATCGCTATTTTTGCGATTCAATTCTTCAAAGGTACGTGAAGAACATCATGTTCTTCTCATCTCTTCCTCTGCTTTTTTTTTATTTTACGAAGGTTACTAACTATCCTTCATATTCTATAGGAAACTCTGCAGCTGCTGTCAAAGAACAGGTAATGTTCTTCCATCTTCTTCTTAACTTCGGTTATGGTTATGAAGATTAGTAAACATCTTCATCTTCCTTCTTTTCCTCTTCCTCTACAGGGTGACTGTGGTGTGAGGATTCTTGGAGAACGAAGTTCTTCTTCCTGTCCGATCTGCAAACCATCTCCTCACCGTTCAAGGTAGGTTTTCTCAAGGCACTGTAGCCCAAACAAGTTAATTCAATGAATATACATCATCACATGCATGAATATAAGTTTTAATATAGCTTCTACGCGTTTTCTGGAATATTTTTGAAAGAGACGCCCCTGTCAAGGGCGCTATTTTACAAGACACGACCCTGACCAGGTCGTCAATTCCTAAATTCGACGCCCTGTACAAAGGCGTTAATTCCATGAAATTACATGCAATTAATAATTGTTCACGTTTAAAATTTAATAGCTATGAAATCTTGAAACTAATGTAATGCATGAGTATACCGTGAAATCCTACTATTTTTCTTGTCATGACTATATATCTTGTCTCCTGAGATTTATTATCCTAAAATTTATAAAAATTCTTGAAAAGCATGAATTCACGACCTGAACCAAGTCGTTTCTTGTGAAACCCACGCCACGATCGAGGGCGTGAATTTGAAAATAACGCCCCCGTTCAGGGCGTGTCTTTGATAAATCCTAGAATATGTATATCCTGCAAAAAAATAGGATTAAAGAATGGATGACCATTGTGCATGTCGTCACATTGAAATAAAACGCCCCTATAAAGGGCGTGTTTTTTATAAAACACAGAATTATGGAAATTTCTGCAAAAATTGGAAATGCATGTAAACGCCCTTATTTAAGGCGTTATTTACTTAAGTAGTGACTTAATCAAAGTCGTTATTTTCTGTAAAAATGTTTTTACCTGTTACTGCTAACCGAGGGTTTTCATTATATTTATATATATGTATATCAGCACTATATCTCCACTCCGTGAGTATAGTCCCACGTTTTCATGTTGTTCTATCGATCACCCTCAACTCTCATTGACATACAAGCTCTCCATTGGATATTCCGTTCCTTTGGACTAGTGAGTTAGTCATAGAGACCTCCGTAAGACTCCTCGTACCTTGGATTCCCTCAAGGTCGACTGAGCTGGTTGTACCTTAAAAACCCATTACACAATCTTACCATGTCACTCTAATGAAACATGGTATACCAGCCCTCATGTTATACTATATGTATGATATGAGAACTATCTTAAGGAATGGGGGAAAACATGCCATCAATGAGATGTTATTGTAGACCTCAATTCTATATCAATTTTGTTATGATGATTCTTGTGGACCTCATGTTATTAACATGCTGTTCTTGTAGATCACAATTCTATATAAAGGAGTGACCATCTACATATGGGCACTTATTTGTCATGGTACCCGGTTAGGGAACCAATTCCACCCAGTTTATCGACATGTCATGATTTATATGCTTTGCGTGGATTTTATCGCGAGTATGTCCTTACTCAAGGGTCTTGCCCTTGAATTCCATGAAAATCTTATCTTATCATCCTAATTAAAGCTTGTTCTTGGAACTCCTTATTGGCTATAAACTATCGTGGATGTCTAGATCTATCATGAATGCTGTGCATATAGGGCCCGATCTGGTCCTGGGAGGAGCGCCCGAAAATACTAGTGCCCATGGGAGTTTTAATGATAACGGTGTCTAGCATTGCACCGGAGTACTCTTTATCTTGATCTTTGGCATTCCACGATCTCTCTTTTCTTGCGTACGAGACTTGACTTGCGTGACTTTACTAGCGTGGCCCGACACGGGCAATGTACTTGCGTGAAATAGCCAATAATCTATAAAGTCTCTCATGAATACTTCTTGATTAATACTCGCTTGGATGTTTTGCACGACGTGTTATTCTATTGATCAGTTTATTTCACTTGCTCAGTTATTTATACATGCATAGCCCTATTGCATAAACATGTGAAAACTTGTAATTACTTAAACCCATTGCTAGTTCTTGAGATATAATTTCCTACTGAGCGTTCGCTCACTCCGTTTTATTCCAACATTTTCAGGTAAGCAGGTAGCTAGCAAGACCGAGACCCACACGGGCAGGACAAGTGTGCAAGCGAGCTTCGGAAACTAGTGAACCCGCGTCTTTTGTCTTTCTTGAGTCTAGATAGTATTTTCTAGCTAAGTTAGCTTATCGTCTCTTATTCAGTTATCTTGTCTAAGTCTGTGGTATGTCGTTTCATTCCTTTCCATTATGTTGGAGTCTCTAAGCTGGACAACAAGTTCTTGTAAGATATTTATATTAGGAATAAAATTTCTATTGTTGTTCAAATTTATATGGTCTCATGCCATTGCTCTTGATCATTCACGAATGTTTAACTGTCACGTTTCGCGCAAACGACACGTTCCGCTGCTATCGGTTCGGGGCGTGACATACCAGGACTTGAAACAGACCTTTTGGTGGCCCAACATGAAAAGGGAGGCAGCGTACTTCATTTATTGCTGTCTCACATGCCAACAAGTCAAGGTAGAACACCAAAAGCCTGTTGGTAAGTAACATCCTCCAGACGTTCCCAAGTGGAAGTGGGAAGATATCGGCATGGATTTTATCATAGGTTTGTCTAAATCTAAAGGCGGACATGATGGAATATGGGTTATCATAGATCGATTGACCAAGTCGGCACACTTCTTGCCTATAAAGAGCTAATGGTCAATTGATGTTCTAGCCGCCTTGTACATCAAAGAAGTCGTTATATTGCTTGGAGTTCCTATTTTGATTGTGTCTGATCGAGACCCATGCTTCACTTCTCATTTTTGGAAGGGTCTACAACACTCCATGGAGACGGGACTCGATTTCAGTACATCTTTTCATCCTCATACGAATGGTGAGGCCAAGAGAACCAATCAGGTAGTAGAAGACATGCTAAGAGCCTGCATTATTGATTTCAGTGGAAGCTAGCATGATCATCTACCTCTAGTCGAGTTTGCTTATAATAACAGTTACCAGGCAAGCATTCAAATGGCACCCTCCGAAGCATTATACGGAAGGAGTTGTCACTCGCCAATATGCTGGGATGAAGTTGTGGAAAAGCAACTTCTAGGCCCGGACATGGTAAGAGATACGACTGAGAAGGTGCAACTTATTAGAGAAAGACTTAAGATGGCTCAGTCGAGACAAAAAACTTATGTCGATACTAGAAGAAGAGACCTAGAGTTCCAAGTCGGAGATCACGTCTTTCTCAAGGTTTCTCCAGGACGAGGCATTAGAAGATTTGGTGTTAAGGGTAAGCTTACACCTAGATATATCAGTCCCTTCAAAGTGCTAGAAAGAGTTGGCGAGGTTGCTTATTGGATAGCCTTGCCACCATAATTGTCCGAGGTCCACAATGTATTTCACATCCCTATGCTTAAGAAGTATGTTCATGATCCATTCCATGTCATAGATCATGACAACCTGGTGATACAAAATGACCTCACATATGAACAAAAGTGAGTAAAGATCGTTGATTGAGAGGTTCGTGTGCTATGGAACAAAGTTATACCCATGGTGAAGATTGAATGGAATAAAAGTTTTGAACATGAAGCTACTTGGGAGACCGAAGAATCTATGAAGAGAACATTCCCCGACTTATTTCAAAATTGTAAGTACTCTGCACCCTCCATGTCTATATAGAATTGAATTTGGGGATCAAATTCTTTTAAGTGGGGGATAGTGTAACACCCCGGATAAAATTCTAAGAATAAAAGTTCCTAAATAAATAAATCCTCCAAATAAATAAGACAAGGGTCCAAATTGAACAAAGTTTAAAGCCCAACCCATGAACCATTGGGCCTTAACCCAAATGGGCTCTACGGGCTATGTAAATCCCCAAATAATTAAACCCAAATATTAGAACCAATAGCTGATGGGCATTAAAAAGCCTATAACCCTTCCTACATCTAAGGGAGTATAGGGTATATACACATATATGTATATAATGGGGGTTGTTTTCAAAAGCCCAAAACCCACGTTCGAACGTGCATGAGACTTTAGGATTTTTGGTTCTTTTGGGAAAGCGGCTGCAGATTTAGATAGAAAGGGATGTGCATGGGAAATTTAACACTAACTAGGACTCTTACATGGGAATTTAGATCCCATTAGGATACTATGAACTCATGAAGCCATGACCTTATAAATAAACCCCCTCTCAAATGAGCTCCGGCTACTGTTGCTGCTCGATCTGATTCCCTACTTCCCTACCGCGTCGATGTCATCCTCCTGCTGGGTGGCTGTTGTCGTTGTCGTCTTCTTCTTCTACGATTGTGAACGTGAAGGAGAAAAGTTGTTCTTCTTTCCTTCTTCTACGATTCGTCTACTACTGCTATTGTTGTTGCCGTGAATTAGCCGTGTTTCTTCCTCCTTCTTCTCCTACGAACTGTTGCTGCTGTGCATCTCCTTCCTTCTTCCTCCGTTCGAGTGCTGCTGCTGCATATTCTTATTTCTCTCTGTTTCCGTCATCTCGATCAAGCCAAAAAGGTAGGTTTTCTTAAGTATATAAGCCCAAGATTAATAGTAAAGCATCATTGCATGCATACGTATTGGTATACCATTATTCCATGACTCTGCTATTCATTCTACGTAGTTTGTTTTTGAGTTTTCTATCTGCATAAGAAATAGCTACCGAGTAGTGGCCGCTTATTAATGAACGACCGCGTAGAAAGTCGCAAATTCTGAATTTGCGATGGTCCTCTGGTCGTAAATTAATGAGCGACCATTTCCCTGCCGCTATTTCTTTTAGTGTAATTAATAATTAGTACATGATTAAAAATTAAACTATTTTGGAACCATATATCTGAACCATTCCCCAGATTTTTCTCTATTTGATCATGTCTTTAGTTTCTTAAAATCCCCTGTAAACGTCAATATGCTATTGTTCCTGTTCAATTCATAGAAATGAATAGTGCTTTCTATCTGAAAACATATCTGTCTGATGCTTTATAACCTGTACACAGTAAAGAATGAGCGACTGTTTGAACAGTCGCCTATTCTTGATATGGCACCTCTGTAGCACCCCAGATTAAAATGAGAGTGAGATAGACTTTTTCTCGAATAAATAAAACCTTAAATAACTCTATAAGAAGGCCAAAATAAAAAGTTGGAATGCCCATTGAGAACCACTATATAATATACACCCCTTTACCTCATATAAACCCCACGTACAGAGGTTTTCCTTTTCAAAACACAAGAGAGAAGGGCACCCCCCTTACTAGGGCGCCATTCACCTAAATGAAGCCCTTGTATAAGGGCGCTATTTTCCCAGGGCCACAGTGCCACCAAGCATCCCACAGTGCCATATAGATATACTTAGATATATCTCCCTTAAGACCCTACCAACTAACAAATGATACTAACTAATTGACTATATAAACATATATCCTTCTTGGAGTTGACCAGCACATGGTGGATACACATTGTTACGGGGCCCAGGTCTCTGCCACCCAGAAGGAAATAGCACCCCTGACCTGGGCACTATATCCATAGGGCGCCCCTGCCATGGGCGCCATTTCCCTTCTCCCAACAGTATATATATATATATATATATATATATATATATATATATATATATATATATATATATATATGCATAGGATGTAACCTCCACATGCATGGACACTATTTACTTAAACAAAGACTGCCAGGGGAGGCGTCATTCCCTGAGACCTAATAATGTGAGTCGATTAGTGGAAACAAGAACAACTTGTGTTTGCTGGCAATGGACCCATGAGGGAACACGTACAGCAAGGCTTCAGATCTGGTTTCCCATAGAGAGACTATTCCCTATAAACAGCTCTCCCCATCCAACGTAGAAGGCCTTACTGCCAACCTGCCATTCCTCTACCATTACAGAAGAGAAGGTTGTTTTTACTTTTTCTCTTCTCCACCTGTAGAAGAGAGAGCTTAACATTTTCTCTTCACGTGCAGGTTATGTACAACATCCTACGGCTGGAGGGCTTCGCTGCAGAGGGCTTGAAGGGTTAGGACTCACGGTTAAACTAGTCAACCACCTCAACATGTAGGTGTTCTCAAGATATAGCTTAACTAGTAGTTAATATAGGTTAACATGCATACTAGTTAAACCTTTCATAGCCACAATCTGCTCATTTTAGTCAGGGGTATATCAAAAGATTTAGTGGGAAGGTTAGGCTATGCCTAGCTGAAACACTAACTCTTGCGTGAGTAGATCTATGATCTTACCTTCGTCAAGTACCCCATGTACATACTGATTATATAGTTGTCATTACTCATAATCTGTCCCAATTTCTTGTAAATTGATCCATGTTTAAAAGTTAATATCTATGAAATTAAAATCAAAAATTGTTGCATGAGCATGACCTTGCAATCTTGCTATTTTTCCATGTCTATATATGTCTCTACTTCCTGATTCTATGAACATGTTATAAATCATGAACATTAAAGTTATGTGATTAGTAGCCACATGTTTAGGGATTTATATCTATTGAACCAAATCATAGAATTCCTGCACGAGCATGACTCTGGAATCCCCAGATTTTCTCTATTTTATCATGCCTTCATTTCCGGAATTCGTGAAATTTCGCATGATGAACAATGTTTTGAGTCTCTAGAGCACCCTAGTGAAGGGCGCCCCTGGCCAAGGCACCATTCTCCAGTGTGAATTAAAACCCCCCATCCCGTGATTAGCCTGTTAAACCCTATCGATTAGCCTGTTGAACTTGTTACCTGTTAAACCTTGCTGATTAGCCTATTAAAACCATTAAACCTGTTAAACTTGTTACATGTTAACCTGTAAATTACATACCTTGTTAAGCCTATAAAAATCCTACAGCCTGTTAACCCGAGAATAATATGTTCAACCTGTTACCTGTTAAACCACGGCGATTAGTCCGTTAAACCTGTTACCTGTTAAACCACGGCGATTAGTCCGTTAAACCTGTTACCTGTTACAGCACTTGTAAACCTGTTATACTGTTAGAATCCTGTGATTGTTAACCTTCTGAAATAGAGACCCTTCGGGAAGTCTCTATTTTCTGAAATAGAGACTCTCCGGGGAGACTCTATTTTAAAGTTCTGAAATAGAGACCCTCCGGGAAGTCTTTATTTCTAAATCCCGTTAAACCTATCACATGTTAAACTAGTTACATGTTAAACCTGATCCTGTTAAACCTGACACATGTTAACCTGGTACTTACTTACCTTGTTAAGCCAGTTAGATGTTAAACTTTCTAATTACCGAGCCTGGTAATTACATATCCTGTCAAACCTTGTTAATTACATAGCGATCATTAAGCTATGTTAATCTTGTAGCCTGTCAAATCACATCGCCTGTTAAACCTGTTTACAGTACGTGTCAACCTGTTATCCTGTTAGATTGTTAACCTTCTGAAATAGAGACTTCCCGGAAAGACTCTATTTACCGAAATAGAGACCCTCCGAGAAGACTCTATTTCAGCATTGAAATAGAGACTCTCCGAGAAGACTATATTTACTGAAATAGAGACCCTCTGGGAAGACTCTATTTCAGCATTGAAATAGAGACTCTCCGAGAAGACTCTATTTACTGAAATAGAGACCCTCTGCAAGGGTGCCACTTCCCTGTAAACTGGAATTTTTGGACTTCTGTCCAGCCCTTACCCAATGATCCCTGGCCACCTCTTTAACCCTGATTGGCCTATGTGTCATGCATTTTAAGTAGCTTGGTCAAAAATCATCATTTACATGTGATATGTCCTTGAACTCTATTCCTGAAAGATCTACCTGATGTTCCTACAATATGTAAACTTCTTGAAATTCTATATTGGCTATATAAATGAGAGTGGATGTATAAAAGTATACATGAAATGCTGTGTATATAGGGCCCGATCTAGTCTTAGGAGGAGCACTCGAAGGTACTTGTGTCCATGGAAGTTTATTGACCACGGTGTTTGACATTGCACCGAAGTACTTGCTTGCTTGACTTGACTTGAGACATTCCCACTCACTCTCTCGTGACATGCTTGACTTAGTTGAAATGAATTGCTTGGCCCGAAAAAGGGCAATTACTTGCTTGAATGAAATGAATGAAATAGCCAATTCCATTACACTACTTACTATTACACGAGCTTGAGATCACTTGCTTGAGTATTGATTATTATCTTCTTGACTTGCTGGAATATTGACTATTACTTTCTTGGAAAGACTTGCTTGAATACTGAATTCTTGGAAAGACTTGTGCAATTACTTGGCAATCACTTGCTGGTTCCTTATTGATACATCTTATTGATATTCATGTGATACTATTTTGATACACTTCTTGATATTCTTGCTCGATCAAACATGTATCATTATATCGCGTGAACTTGTATTTCACTTAAAGATTGTTAGAGCTTGAGATATAAATCCTACTGAGCGATTCAGTTGCTTTTTAACATTTTTCAGGTAATTCAGATAGCGACATCCACATGAATGGGAATGATACTGAGTGATGAGTGCTAAAATTGGTGTACCGTCAGTTAGACGTGTCTTTTTATTCCTAGGTCCTACACTGTATTTCCAATTATTGTGTATTTCTAGTTATTGCTAAAGGCTTGTATAATTTATTTGAGTCAGTTATGATTTAGTTAGATGGAACTTAGAAAACTTGTAGCCTTATGAATGATTCTGGGATATTGTTATTTGGTTAAGTAGATAATTGTCATCTTAGACTATGGTATTATGTTCAAATTTAAGTTAGCAAAAAAAAAAATACCGAGTACTATGCGCACTCTGACTCTACGTGAATGACATGATCTATATAGACGCATCACGCCTCCGGGTATCTTCCGCGCTCGGGGCATGACAACCTCTGTAGAGAGTCGATGATTCTTGTTATTTATTTAAAAAAGGAAAATAATGCAAAAAATATGAATTAATGACCATCAAGTGGTCGCTATTTAAAGATATGGCGCCTTTCTGGAAGGTCGCCCATTCTTGTGGAAATTGATAATTTTTTTGAAAATTATTGATTTAGCGACATTGGAAAAAGTCGCACATTTAAATAGCGCCATCTGAGTGGTCGCTATTTCCTGTCTCACAGTTTTTATCAGGTTTGACCCAGACCGCGGGTCTTTTGGCACTCTTATCCCAGTCCGTGGATAGTCCCTGTTTCACGTTATTTTACGCCTACACACTAACTCTTGATGATGATTGGACCCTCCGCGGGATATTCCTTCCTTCGGATTGATGCTTTCCTCATTGAGACCTCCGTAAATCTCCGTTAGCCTTGGATTCCCTCAAGGCAGCCGAGTTGGTTGTACCCTAAAATACCTTGTAACCTTGATTTATCATGTCACTCTGAAGAAACATGATGCCTAGCCATCATAGAGCATTATGTATAGTGTTCTGTGAGAGTTCTGTCTCTATCTAGAATGAGCGACCAGATAGAGGACGCCAATTGAAATGAGCGACCATGTGAACGGGCGCCATTTCCTTCGTGCCTGTTACTGTTCACAGATTTAGCGACACGACAGTGGATGCTATTTTTGTAATTGGTGGCGACCTGAGTGGACGCCATTTTCCCAGATTCACACATGTCATGATTTCTATACGTGATTTCTCGCTATGTCATCCTTACTAAAGTTCTATCCTTGAACTCATAATTCCGTGAATCTACCTTATTATACTATAATTTCTTATTCCTTTGGAATTTTATTGGCTATAACTATAGTGGATGTCGAGATACTTACATGACTCAATGCCTGGCAATTATGGGGCCCGGTCTAGTCCAGGGAGGAGCGCCCAAAAGTACTTGTGCCCATGGGAGTTGATTGACCACGGTGTGGCATTGCACCGGAGTGCATGACTAGCTTTATTAATGACATTCCACAATCTCTATAGTGCTTGACTTAACTTGACTTGACTTGCGTGGCCCGGAATGGGTATTTACTTACTTGAAATTATAATAGCCAATTCACATGACATGACTTGATATTTACATGCTTGACAATATTGATATACTTCACATGATTCTCTTGAAATCTTGCTAGTTCATCTATATTATTTCTTGATACTCTACTCTCGTCATTATCTTTCGTACATGCATCACTATACTTGCATAGTTCATGTAACATGTAATTTACTTAAAGCAAGCTTGATCTTGAGATATAATTCCTACTGAGCGTTCGCTCACCCTAGTTTTTTCCCTATTTTTTAGATAATTCCGATGATAAAGATCATTCGGATGGGAATGGACATGAGTGAAGAGCGTTGAGTTGTCCGCTTGTCAAAGACGTTATCTAGTCGAGTCTTTTCATCTTTCTTGAGTCATTATTGTATTTTCCTTTTATTTGAGTTTAGTACCTTTATTTGGTAATGAAGAGTATGTAATTGGATTATCTTGAAGTTATTAATAAAATAAAGGATTTGGTTTTTTATCTCTACTTTTGCGTGCTCTGTCTATATGTCGAATTCCTTATACTCTGATTGACATGAATGATATAAACTCGTCACACATATCGGGTTCTTTCTGCGCTCGGGGCGTGATAATTTTTATGGTATCAGAGCCTAGGATATTCAATTCCTAGGAAACAAAGTCCAAGGATAGGTTTATACCTTTTACCCGTTGAGATGGGTAGAGCGATGGGTTAAGTTAACTTAGGAATATAAGACCCTTGGTTCGTCAATTATTAATGTAGTGATTTAAAACTTTGTAGGACTATGGCTATCGAACGTGCTCAATGGCGTGATATGCAATGCATTGTCCAAGGTCTTACCCAGGCGCTACAACAAGTGGCGTAGGGCGGAGGAAATCGTGGAACAGGTGATCTCCACCGTAGTTTCCGCAATATGAACCCGCCAAAGTTCACCGGCTCATCTGACCCCGACGATGCCAAGAACTAGATTAAGGAGATTGAGAGAATATTCCATGTGATGCAATGCACGGATGAGGAAACGGTTCTGCTAGCGACTTTCCAACTAGAACGAGTTGCCCGTGATGCGGGACGGACACGCGACCTGGGACTTTAGCTCGTGATCGTCCCTATGTGAGGGCAACGCTGGACCGTGCGTAGTTGAGAAACCGGCAGTGAGTCTCGGGTATCGGCCTTTCTGCGTTAACTCGGGTCGAGTCACGGGACGGGTTACACTCACTCTCTCACAGCGATGATACAATTGATATAACGGGCTAATAACCTATCACATACAGCGGCATATACGAATAAATATGAGTTAAGCAAAGCCTACGAGGAGGGTGGCGAGTGTACCTCCACGCTCCGGGCGTGGGGAAGACGTTCCCGGCCAAGTACGGTAACTCCCGGTAACAACGGTAAAAGTTAATTACAACAGTAACTTTTATTGCCCACTCCACGCAAGGAGGTAAAGGGCTACAAGTGGGGCCCGGGAGGACCGACCCTGGGTTGACGGGCAGCAATCTGGAGGTGCGTACGACACGAACTCAGCCTGCTGGTCCGACTCGGCACTATTCCAACTCGGTGCTGCGCCAACTCGGTTGCTGACTCACTGGATAGCAAGCAACGGTTTCCAAAGGAACGTCACCTTCCTGAGGTCTTCCGGAGGCGTCGCTTGGCTGGGACGATGGCGGGATGCCCCTGATCAACTCTCTGAAGGGGCGGTCGCTGAAGTTGACCTTTGATATTTATTTCTGAATTTTCTCCCGGACTGAGTTGTGCTGGCTGAACTCGGATCTACTCTGCACACCTTCACAAAAAGAATTCCTACGACCAGATCCGATGTCGGATTGATGCACAAGAGGTACTGATGGATAGATGACTTAGAGATCTACAACATATATGTTTGGTGGCTCCATCCACAGAACGGATTAAAAATAAAAATGACTGCAAATTACCTTTTTTTCTGACCCGGACTAGCAGACACACAGGGCAGAGATAGATCTTCCTAAAACAGACCTTTGACCGAGGGCTAAGTGATTTTTTTTGACTCAACGAAAATTATGGTGGAAGGGGGTATACGTGAGGAACACTAGGGAATTTTTGTGGATGTTCTAAAATTTCATATGTGGGTGGGGAAATTGCAAAAAGGAGACTCTGTCTCGTAGATCTGCAAAAGGGTAGATTACTGAGAGGGTAAACGAAAATATGGGAAAATTATCAAATAGACTCCAAATGACACAAAATTTTAACTGGAGGTTAGGGGAGATTGTCAGAACAAACCCTTAAAATTAGGGCCCGATCAGACAACAAGAACCAGATATACAATTTCAGAGAAGAGGTTCTGTCCTGATTTGGACAGAACTCCGGCGATGGCGGTGCCGGCGCGATGGCAGCACGAACAGAAGGGGGCGGCCGGAAGTCGCATCCAGCAGAGGTTGGAGATCTTGGAGTCACACCAAGATGAGGGCTTCACACCCTAGAATGGGCAGCAATCACTGCTGTAAGGGGGAGAGGAGAGACACAAGGGGTGCCCCCTTGGGCTTGCTCTTGGCAAAAATACTTAATTCCTCATTAATTCTTCTAATGACACTATACATAGGCTTATATAGAGAATAGAAAGGGGTGGGGGGATGGGAATTTCATGGGAGAGAGGCCATTTTCTTCTCCCATGTGGTCAAAAACCTAAAATAAATAAATTACATATGGAGGGGACACTCCTTTGAAAGGAAGGAAGGCATCTTGGACTTTTTAGTCCATTTGTTCCCTTTGAATGTCAAACCATCTAGAAGCCCACCCTGGACCTTTGACTAGCCCCACATGGACCCCTAGGGCTTAGGTGGACCAATGGGAAAGGGTATGAGGGCCCCTTTATGGTCCTACTGGACTTTTGTACAAAAACCCAAAGAATCCTAAGAAATGACAAAGTGGCTTATAAAGCCTTACAATTGCACATGTATTTTCCCAAGGATATAAAAGCAAACTAAAGGACACAAATACAAAAATAAAAGTTAGTGCCCGGTGTTGATTCCCATCAATTCTTCCCAGGTGGGAAGAACTCGACCCCGTCGAGTAGGGGTGCGGCTGCTCGAGTAGCTCCGGCGGATCCGTCATCAAACCTGGAAGCGTGGAGTACGCTCCACTCCAAGTAATCGACACCTGCTCATCCCGTATAGAGTCGATATGCACACGCTGCTGTGGGTATGAGGCTAGAGGTGGACACTTCTGGTGGGGTCACTCTCAAAAGAGGGGAAGGCGGCTCGAAGACTCACTAGGAATCACCGCTGGGTCCCTTTATGTGACTAGATCCGATATGTGAGGTAGAACCGATCCCAAAGTTTGACAAGTCTCGCACTCAAAAGGGACTGACAACGCAAGCGTACAAAGGACCGACTCGACTCGATGTATGCACAGACACACAATGCACTCGACAAACAAACCAGATGAATCAAAGACTCACACATGACCCTAAACAAACCTAATATTAGTCCGACCTACGCATAGGCGATGGTGGACTAGGACACCCGAATATGTGCCATGCATGCATTTGACGTAACTGGAGGTTAACGCCATGGGGAACTCCTAGACATCCTATGATGCACCAATCATGGACATTGGGCTTGGATGTGGGAAGTCCGGGAGGTTCGGATGGTTTAGGTGGGCCGGGGGAACCAAAGTCTTCATTACCCCCAAATGATGGTTCGGACCTATTGCTATGTGGAGGTTGTTTGGCCCGAGTGGAAAAGGTGTGATAGTGAACTCCGTGGAAAAAGTGGAGTGAAGATGATAGCTCGGGAGATTCACTAGTGAAGGGGTCAAAAGGGTCAAAGAAGGTATGACCTCGAGAGATGGGTTCCAACATGACATGGTCCCAAGTTTGTAATTCATAGTCACCGTCATACATTATGATCGGTGGGACGATGGTCATGTGTAGAAAATGAGATTCCTCCCTCGGGTAGAAGGGTATGAAGTCGGGCTCGACCGACATGGGGAGGAATAAGAGAATCTCTGTGGTGACACAACCCACAGTGCACACGAAGGTAATGGACCCTAAGACCAGATGGGTGAAGCTAAGACTAGCGGGTTGATCGAAGTCTCGGGCAAATGAGTGCGTCAACTTCCATTGCGAGTCTTATCCCACAATAAGGTCATCCAAGGTGTCAACATGGTGACTAGACCGGAATGTGGTATGGAATGAGTTGACAGGCACTAATGGTAGGGTGGGGTCCATTGATGGATAAGGAGACGGGACCAAGCCATCATTGAGCCAACTAAGAAGCGGCTCAGCTATGAAAAGTGTACCCGTTAGAAACACGGGTGGCTCGGAATGAAGTGGCTCCAAATGCGATGGTTTTGGATAAAGATCGGAAGTAGATGGTGGTGGCATTGGAGCTCTCGTGAATTGTAAAGGAGCATGTGTCCTTTCCATCTTATCCAACCAATCCAAAAGCATTTTCTTGATTTCATCTAAGGTGCGGGTTGGAGTAGGGGCCTCGGGGTGGACTCGCTCCTCATCTCTCGGCCTGGGGGTGGGCCTAGGCTCGGCTACCGGTGGGGCTTCTTGCCTCCGACTATATCCCACTTGGTTGGAGGTGAGGGTATGGGGTCGACTGGAGGTTGACCCACTTGTTTGGAGATGATTTGGTGGGGTTGGCTGGAGGTGACTGGGTGGGACTGGTTAGAGGGGACCAGTTGGGGAACGTAGACCTTCCTAAGTTCTCTCTTCATGTCCCACCATGATTCGAGGGGCCATTGCCTCCTAACCTGCCTTAAGCCTCCGATGGTTCTCCCTTTTCGGTAGCCCGGTCATGAAGCCTATCCTTGGAAAAATAGAATTGTCCGGCCTTGGACATGGGATAGCAAGCGAAGTATTTTTCCATGGCGGCCTCCCAACGTAGGTAATCGCCCGGGTAGTTGGGGCCATAAAAATCCGAGGCTTCGGGCCTACAGAAGTGGAGAGGATGGTTGCCCAACCCATGGGTGGGCCAACGGTCAGATCGCCTAGGTGACCGAGATTCCATTGAAAATGGGGAATTACAAGGCAGACATGCCGACACACAGAGACAAGACACTAGACACGACGACAATGCAAGTTGGAATGCACTAACTAACGCACACTAAGGGCCCTAGACGTAAACCAAGACTCGGTACATGGCGGAGTTAATTGATCTGAAGATCACTCGCGCAAGTGTGCGGCCTTCCCGATAGGCGTAGCCTAACGTTCGGATAACACCTTTTGATATACCGATTAATGGTATGCAAATGTGACACTTAGACTTAGACACTTTTTTTTTATTTTCCAGACTTAGACACAAAGACTACCCTAGACTCAACATTCGCTCTGATACCAAACTGATGCGGGATGGACACGCGACCTGGGACTCTAGCTCGTGATCATCCCTATGCGAGGGAAACGCTGGACCGTGCGTGGTTGAGAAACCGACAGTGAGTCTCGGGTATCGGCCTTTCCGCGTTAACTCGGGTCGAGTCACGGGATGGGTTACACTCACTCTCTCACAGCGGTGATACAATTGATATAACGGGCTAATAACCTATCACATGCAGTGGCATATACGAATAAATACGAATAAAGCAAAGCCTACGAGGAGGGTGGCGAGTGTACCTCCACGCTCCGGGCGTGGGGAAGACGTTCCCGGCCAAGTACGGTAACTCCCGGTAACAACGATAAAAGTTAATTACAACAGTAACTTTTATTGCCCACTCCACGCAGGGAGGTAAAGGGCTACAAGTGGGGCCCGGGAGGACCGACCCTGGGTTGACGGACATCAATCTGGAGGTGCGTACATCACGAACTCGGCCTGCTGGTCCGACTCAGCACTATTCCATCTTGGTGCTGCGCCAACTCGGTTGCTGACTCACTGGACAGCAAGCAACAGTTTCTAAAGGAACGTCGCCTTCCTGAGGTCTTCTGGAGGCGCCGCTTGGCTGGGACGATGGTGGGATGTCCCTGATCGACTCTCTGAAGGGGCGGTCGCTGAAGTTGACCTTTGATATTTATTTCTGAATTTTCTCCCAGACTGAGTTGTGCTGGCTGAACTCGGATCTGCTCTGCACACCTTCACAAAAAGAATTCCTACGACCAGATCTGATGTCGAATTGATGCACAAGAGGTACTGATGGATAGAGGACTCAGAGATCTACAACATATATGTTTGGTGGCTCCATCCACAGAATGGATTAAAAATAAAAATGACTGCAAGCTACCTTTTTTTCTGACCCGGACTGACAGACACATAGGGCAGAGATAGATCTGCCTAAAACAGACCTTTGACCGAGGGCTAAATGATTTTTTTTGACTCAACAAAAATTATGGTGGAAGGGGGTATACGTGAGGAACACTAGGGAAGTTTTGTGGATTTTCTAAAATTTTCTATGTGGGTGGGGAAATTGCAAGAAGGAGACTCTATCCTGTAGATCTGCAAAAGGGCAGATTACTGAGAGGGTAAACGAAAATATGGGAAAATTATCAAATGGACTCCAAATGACATGAAATTTTAACTGGAGGTTAGGGGAGATTGTCAGAACAATCCCTCAAAATTAGGGCCCGATCAGACAACAAAAACCAGAGATACAATTTCAGAGAAGATGTTCTATCCTGATTTGGACAGAACTCCGGCGATGGCGGTGCCGGCGCGATGGCGGCACGAACGGAAGGCGGCGGTCGGAAGTCGCATCCAGCAGAGGTTGGAGATCTTGGAGTCATACCAAGATGAGGGCTTCACACCCTAGAATGGGTAGCAATCACAGCTGCAAGGGGGAGAGAAGAGACACAAGGGGTGCCCCCTTGGGCTTGCTCTTGGCAAAAATGCTTAATTCCTCATTAATTCTTCTAATGACACTATACATAGGCTTATATAGAGAATGGAAAGGGGTGGGGGGATGGGAATTTCATGGGAGAGAGTCTATTTTCTTCTCCCATGTGGTCAAAAACCCAAAATAAATAAATTACATATGGAGGGGACACTCCTTTGAAAGGAAGGAAGCATCTTGGACTTTTTAGTCCATTTGTCCCCTTTGAATGTCAAACCATCTAGAAGCCCACCTTGGACCTTTGACTAGCCCCACATGGACCCCTAGGGCTTAGGTGGACCAATGGGAAAGGGTATGAGGTCCCCTTGATGGTCCTACTGGACTTTTGCACAAAAACCCAAAGAATCCTAAGGAATGACAAAGTGGCTTATAAAGCCTTACAATTGCACATGTGTTTTCCCAAGGATATAAAAGCAAACTAAAGGACATAAATACAAAAATGAAAGTTAGTGCCCGGTGTTGATTCCCATCAGCCCGATTTTTGTGGGAGTCGGTTGAAGCTACTTTACCACATGACCATATCACGTGGGGCGAATTCGTAGAATATTACAATAACAAATACTTCTTGGATCGTATCCAAGAAAAGAAGGCCACGGAATTCGCCACACTCAAGCAAAGGACTCTATCAGTGGCCAAGTATGAGGCCCAATTCTCTAAGCTATCAAGGTATGCACCACATCTAGTGTGTACCGAGAAGATGAAGGCTCGAAGATTTCTTAATGGGCTTCTGCCGCAATATATTACCCAACTGGCGCCAATGGACATTCAAATCTATTCGGAGATGATAAGGCGTGCACAACTACTAGAAGACACAACGGAGCTATCGGACCGGATCCGTGGGAAAGACAAGAAGGAGCACATTACAAGCTCCAGCTCATTCAATCCGACCTTCAATAAGAAGAGAACTAGCAATGGAGGAGATTCCTCCCAAGAGAAGAAGATCAAGAAGGGTAGCAAGCCCTTTTCTATTACTACCACACCTTCCAAAGAGGTGTGCAAGCATTGTGATAAGGCCGGCCATAAGGCCGAGGAGTGCTAGAGATGATTTGGAGCATGACTCTGATGTGGGAACCGTGATCACCAGATTCCCGATTGTCTCTTACTCAATGATCAAGCCAACGATGAGAAGCGCCCAACAAAGAAACAAGGCCGTTTACAAACTCTTCAAGAAGAAAATCAAAATGAAGGCGGACTCGTGGAAGGTACATTAAAGATTTGTTCTAAGTCTGCTCGTGTCTTGTTTGATACCTATGCGACTCATTCTTTTGTTTCCAAAAGATTTGCTGATCCATTACCTATGGAACTGGAATGGATAGATTTAGTTATTTTCACTCTTCTCGGAAATGAATATGAGATTTCACACCATTACCCAAATTGTGAAGTTATGGTAAAAGGGAAAAATCTACCTGCCGACCTGATATGCCAAGATATGGACGAGTATGATGTCATACTAGGAGCCGATTGTCTATCCACACACAAGGCAGTGATAGATTGCCAAAACGGCAAAGTAACTTTTAAGGAATTCCCAGAACTTGTCTACACTAGTCCTCGGAGTCAAAACAAGTCACCCCTTATTTAGGCCCCCCGAGCTAGTAAGCTCTTTAAAAAGGGGTGTGTGACTTTCATAGCATTTCTGTCTTCCACGGAAGTTAAGGAGTCCAAGATAGAAGACATCCGCGTGGTTCGGGAGTTTCCCGATGTGTTTTCGGAAGATTTGCCCAGATTACCGTACAAAGAGAAGTGGCCTTCACCATCGACCTTGTCCCTGGTGCTAGCCTAGTTTCTAAGGCACCTTATAGGATGTCCCCCGCCGAGCTTAAAGAATTGAAGAAACAATCGATGGAGCTCTTGAAGAAATGATTTAGTAGGCCGAGTACTTCCCTGTGGGGAGCGCCTTTGTTATTTGTCAAGAAAAAAGATGGATCGATGAGACTCTGTATTGATTATCAACAGCTGAACCACCTTTCTATCAAGAACAAGTATCCACTGCCGAGAATCGATGAATTATTTGATCAAATATCTGGAGCCAAATATTTCTTGAAGATTGATCTTAGGTCAGGATATCACCAATTAAAGATCAAGGACGAGGATATTCACAAAATGGCATTCCAGAGCAGGTATGGGCATTACAAATTTACTGTTATACCTTTTGGACTAACAAATGCTCCTGCAGCCTTTATGTAGTTAATGAATAGCATATTCAGGCCTCATTGGTGTGAAACGAATTAACGTCGGGCATAAAACTGACTCTTCTTTCATATTTCTCCAAATTCTTTTATCAGCCCGGTTCTGGAATCTGTGACCAGCAGCTGTTGAAGCGGCTGTAGATCGCACTCTGGAATTTTGCCGGAGGCGCGGTTGGTGCCGTTGGCTTCGTAACAGGGTAGGGATGCAGCACAATTTTTATGAATTTTGGTTCCGCCCGAACCTGGTCGCCACGGACGACTGAGCGGGGACCCCGTTCTGGTTCTGTGCAGGGGCAGCTTCTGAACAGCGGCTTGACATGGACACCACGAGCAATCCCGAACTCCGTTTGGTGCGCAGCAGGTGGCGTTGGAATCGTGGGGACGACTACTTTCCAGCGGCACTGGTCTCGCCTCAGTCGGATGTCGGTGTGGACGTGCAGGTCCCGTTGAGTGGGGACGGGTCGGAGGAGGGGATCGGTGGACAGAATGACCCAACAGTGGTAGGAAATTGATAACTTCACACCTTGAGCTCCGATCGACGAACCGCCTTCTGTTCCTGAGAGCTGACAGAGAGGGGAGGAACTTTGCTGAACAGCTCGGAGTCGGATTCCGTCAGGGTTGGGCGTGGTGGTGGTCTTCCTCAGCTTCTGGTCGGGTTCAGGAGCCTCCTGCGCAGTCGTGGGAGATTGGCCACTGCCGATGCTCACGAACTCGGAAGAGGACGATTCCACCTCGCCTGGTCAGAAGACTCGCCAACGTACGTTTTTGATGAAGAACCCGGAAGCCGATTCTGCCTGGAACTGCTCCCAATATCGACTGCAACTCGGGCTTGATTTCTGCCTGCGAATGGAGCTGATTGAGGAGGGGGGATTAAGGGGGATGGAAGGGTTTTGTGGGTTTGGGTTAAGGGTGGGGGGGGGGATGGACGTGGCTGGGGTTGCAGGGGGGTGCTTTTGGGAGGTGGGGAGGTAATGGGGTGGTGAGAGAGAGAGGAGGGAACACCCAAATTCGAAATTGGGCCTTGGGGAGATGAAAGGGTGCCTGGGAAGACGAAAGGTTGTGTGGGGAAGGGGAGAGAATGCCTAGGGAGTGGGAGTTCTACCTAGGGGAGGGGAGGGGACTTAAATGAGGGGTATAGGGAAGGGGGAGGGGTCTTAATTAGAGGTGAAAGAGAGGAGAGAGAGTGGATTCCGAATTTGGGGTGGGGATGAGAGAGAATTGGAGAGAGATAGAGAGAGAGAGAGAGAGAGAGAATTAGACGAAGGGCATCACTCACCCGTGGTTGAGGAAGGGAAGAAGTGGGCATCGCACCCGTGGAGAGGGAAGGAAGAAAAGGCACTAGCGGCCATGGGAATTGCAGGGGGGTGAAGGGAAGAAGATAAGGGAGGGGGAAAGGTCCCCCTACGTGGGACTCACATGGGTTCCAAAAATAGATCTTCATTCACTGTTTTTCCACCGTGGGATACAAGACTCTTATATAGGCATACAAGGAAGATTAAGAGACACTTACCACTTAGTATCATGACTTCCTAGGAATACTAAAAGACACCCTATCGGAAACATCAAAATACATAATAAGACTCCTTAACACTTAATACCTTCTTATCATGATTTCCTAGGAATACTTAAAGACACCGAAAGACTAAAATACATAATAAGACTCTTTTATTGTGAATAAAATTTCATAGAGATGACCCATTAGGCCCATGTATACGGCCCAATAAAATGAGACGATTAGCATGGAATGGCCCATTTGATTGCATTTGTTGATGAAGCTGCTTGCCGATCACTCGGAGATGCTTGTTCCGTCAAACTTCCTGACTCGGAGAAGGTTCAGCTCAGATTTTGTGTAAACTGTCGATCTCATCAAACCCACAAAGCTCGTGAATTTTGAATCTTGAACTGAGATTTCCATCATACTCCTCCGCTTGGAGGAGGTTCGACCTCGAACCTCAAAGCTCAGGATCTCGGTCCGATGGGACGGCCCGATTCCCTAAGCTCTGATACCACTTGGTGTGAAACGAATTAACGCCGGGCATAAAACTGACTCTTCTTTCATATTTCTCCAAATTCTTTTATCAGCCCGGTTCTGGAATCTGTGACCAGCAGCTGTTGAAGCGGCTGTAGATCGCACTCTGGAATTTTGCCGGAGGCGCGGTTGGTGCCGTTGGCTTCGTAACAGGGTAGGGATGCAGCACAATTTTTCTGAATTTTGGTTCCGCCCGAACCTGGTCGCCACGGACGACTGAGCGGGGACCCCGTTCTGGTTCTGTGCAGGGGCAGCTTCTGAACAGCGGCTTGACATGGACACCACGAGCAATCCCGAACTCCGTTTGGTGCGCAGCAGGTGGCGTTGGAATCGTGGGGACGACTACTTTCCAGCGGCACTGGTCTCGCCTCAGTCGGATGTCGGTGTGGACGTGCAGGTCCCGTTGAGTGGGGACGGGTCGGAGGAGGGGATCGGTGGACAGAATGACCCAATAGTGGTAGGAAATTGATAACTTCACACCTTGAGCTCCGATCGACGAACCGCCTTCTGTTCCTGAGAGCTGACAGAGAGGGGAGGAACTTTGCTGAACAGCTCGGAGTCGGATTCCGTCAGGGTTGGGCGTGGTGGTGGTCTTCCTCAGCTTCTGGTCGGGTTCAGGAGCCTCCTGCGTAGTCGTGGGAGATTGGCCACTGCCGATGCTCACGAACTCGGAAGAGGACGATTCCACCTCGCCTGGTCAGAAGACTCGCCAACGTACGTTTTTGATGAAGAACCCGGAAGCCGATTCTGCCTGGAACTGCTCCCAATATCGACTGCAACTCGGGCTTGATTTCTGCCTGCGAATGGAGCTGATTGAGGAGGGGGGATTAAGGGGGATGGAAGGGTTTTGTGGGTTTGGGTTAAGGGAGGGGGGGGGGATGGACGTGGCTGGGGTTGCAGGGGGGTGCTTTTGGGAGGTGGGGAGGTAATGGGGTGGTGAGAGAGAGAGGAGGGAACACCCAAATTCGAAATTGGGCCTTGGGGAGATGAAAGGGTGCCTGGGAAGACGAAAGGTTGTGTGGGGAAGGGGAGAGAATGCCTAGGGAGTGGGAGTTCTACCTAGGGGAGGGGAGGGGACTTAAATGAGGGGTATAGGGAAGGGGGAGGGGTCTTAATTAGAGGTGAAAGAGAGGAGAGAGAGTGGATTCCGAATTTGGGGTGGGGATGAGAGAGAATTGGAGAGAGATAGAGAGAGAGAGAGAGAGAGAGAATTAGACGAAGGGCATCACTCACCCGTGGTTGAGGAAGGGAAGAAGTGGGCATCGCACCCGTGGAGAGGGAAGGAAGAAAAGGCACTAGCGGCCATGGGAATTGCAGGGGGGTGAAGGGAAGAAGATAAGGGAGGGGGAAAGGTCCCCCTACGTGGGACTCACATGGGTTCCAAAAATAGATCTTCATTCACTGTTTTTCCACCGTGGGATACAAGACTCTTATATAGGCATACAAGGAAGATTAAGAGACACTTACCACTTAGTATCATGACTTCCTAGGAATACTAAAAGACACCCTATCGGAAACATCAAAATACATAATAAGACTCCTTAACACTTAATACCTTCTTATCATGATTTCCTAGGAATACTTAAAGACACCGAAAGACTAAAATACATAATAAGACTCTTTTATTGTGAATAAAATTTCATAGAGATGACCCATTAGGCCCATGTATACGGCCCAATAAAATGAGACGATTAGCATGGAATGGCCCATTTGATTGCATTTGTTGATGAAGCTGCTTGCCGATCACTCGGAGATGCTTGTTCCGTCAAACTTCCTGACTCGGAGAAGGTTCAGCTCAGATTTTGTGTAAACTGTCGATCTCATCAAACCCACAAAGCTCGTGAATTTTGAATCTTGAACTGAGATTTCCATCACTCATCTAGACCAATTTTTTTTGGTCTTTATTGATGATATATTGATTTATTCAAAGACCGAGGAAGATCATGAAGAGCATTTAAGGACCACATTATAAATATTAAGGAAGAATCAACTCTATGCCAAGCTTAGCAAGTGTGATTTCTGACTCGAGGAAGTATCTTTCTTTGGACATGTGATTTCGAAGAATGGCATATCTATGGATCCATCAAAGGTCGAGGCTGTAAAGAATTGGGAAAGGCCAATAAATGCAACCGAGATCCGAAGTTTCTTAGGTCTAGCTGGTTATTATCAACGATTTATAAAGGACTTCTCCAAGATTGTTGTTCCTCTTACTAGGCTGACGCATAAGGAGATTCCTTATAAGTGGAATGAAGATTGTGAGAGAAGTTTTCAAGCCTTGAAAGATCATCTGACAACTGCTCTAGTCTTGGCATTACCAATTGAAGGGGAGAAATTTGAGGTATATACCAATGCATCTGGCATTGGCCTCGGATGTGTCTTAATGCAACAAGGAAAGGTCATTGCCTACTCTTCCCGGTAATTAAAGAAGCAGGAGGAGAACTACCCGGTGCACGACCTAGAGCTGGTCGCGGTAGTATTTGCTTTAATGATCTGGAGACACTATCTCTATGGAGAACAATTTACCGTGTACTCCGATCATAAAAGTCTTAAATATTTATTCTCACAAAAGGAATTGAATATGAGACAAAGACGTTGGCTAGAGTATCTCAAGGACTTCGACTTCACAATACAATATCATCCTGGCAAGGGTAATCCTGTAGCCGATGCCCTCAATCGAAAGCCGACAATATTATTGGCCAACTGTATGATCCAATAGTGGAAGATGCTTGAGCAATTTTCTAAACTTGATATAAGCATGGACAAGGAGAAAAGGTGTATTACTCTATCACACATGAGGATACAATCGGATTTACTCTCCGAGATCAAGGAATTTCAAGACAATGACCCGGTGCTGGTAGAAGTTAAAGGCAAGCTAGAAGAGCAACCTGATTTCAAGTTGGCACCTGATGGAAGATTATTATTCTGAGAAAGGACATGCGTACCGGACTGTCTGGAATTGAAGAAGAAAATCTTAGACAAAGGTCACCGATCAAGGTACACAATTCATCTAGGATCTACCAAGATGTACCAGGACTTGAAACAGACCTTTTGGTGGCCCAACATGAAAAGGGAAGTAGCAGACTTCGTTTCTTGCTGTCTCACATGCCAACAAGTCAAGGCGGAACACCAAAAGCCTACTGGTAAGTTACATCCTCTAGATGTTCTCAAGTGGAAGTGGGAAGATATCGGCATGGATTTTATCATAGGTTTGTCTAAATCTAAAGGTGAACATGATGGAATATGGGTTATCATAGATCGATTGACCAAGTCGGCACACTTCTTGCCTATAAAGAGCTAATGGTCAGTTGATGTTCTAGCCGCCTTATACATCAAAGAAGTCGTTAGATTGCATGGAGTTCCTATTTCGATTGTGTCTGATCGAGACCCGTGCTTCACTTCTCATTTTCGGAAGGGTCTACAACACTCCTTGGGGACAAGACTTGATTTCAGTACAGCTCTTCATCCTCATACGAATGGTCAGACAGAGAGAACCAATCAGGTAGTAGAAGACATGCTAAGAGCCTGCATTATTAATTTCAGTGGAAGCTAGCATGATTATCTACCTCTAGTCGAGTTTGCTTATAATAACAGTTACCAGGCAAGCATTCAAATGGCACCCTCCGAAGCATTATACGGAAGGAGTTGTCACTCGCCAATATGCTGGGACGAAGTTGGGGAAAAGTAACTTCTAGGCCCGGACATGGTAAGAGATACGACTGAGAAGGTGCAACTTATTAGAGAAAGACTTAAGATGGCTCAGTCGAGACAAAAAACTTATGTCGATACTAGAAGAAGAGACCTAGAGTTCCAAGTCGGAGATCACGTCTTTCTCAAGGTTTCTCCAGGATGAGACATTAGAAGATTTGGTGTTAAGGGCAAGCTTACACCTAGATATATCGGTCCCTTCGAAGTGCTAGAAAGAGTTGGCGACGTTGCTTATCGGATAGCCTTGCCACCACAATTGTCTGAGGTCCACAATGTATTTCACATCTCTATGCTTAGAAAGTATGTTCATGATCCGTTCCATGTCATAGATCATGACAACCTGGTGATACAAAAGGACCTCACATATGAACAAAAGTCAGTAAAAATCGTTGATTGAGAAGTTCGTGTACTATGGAACATGGTTATACCCATGGTGAAGATTGAATGGAATAAAAGTTTTGAACATGAAGCTACTTGGAGGACCGAAGAATCTATGAAGAGAAGAATCCCCGACTTATTTCAAAATTGTAAGTACTCCGCACCCTCCATGTCTATATAGAATTGAATTTGGGGACCAACTTCTTTTAAGTGGGGGAGGGTGTAACACCCTGGATAAAATTATAGGAATAAAAGTTCCTAAATAAATAAATTCTCCAAATAAATAAGACAAGGGCCCAAATTGAACAAAGTTTAAAGCCCAACCCATGAACCATTGGGCCTTAACCCAAATGGGCTCTACGGGCTATGTAAATCCCCAAATAATTAAACCCAAATATTATAACCAATAGCTGATGGCCTTTCGAAAGCCTGTAACCCTTCCTACATCTAAGGGAGTATAGGGTATATATGTACACATATATGTATATAATGGGGGTTGTTTTTAAAAGCCCAAAACCCACGTTCGAATGTGCATGAGACTTTAGGGTTTTTGGTTCTTTTGGGAAAGCGGCTGCAGATTTAGATAGAAAGGGATGTTCATGGGAAATTTAACACTAACTAGGACTCTTACATGGGAATTTAGATCCCATTAGGATACTGTGAACTCATCAAAGCCATGACCTTATAAATAAACCCCCTCTCAAACGAGCTCCGGCTACTGTTACTGCTCGATCTGATTCCCTACTTCCCTACCACGTCGATGTCATCCTCCTACTGGGTGGCTGTTGTCATCGTCTTCTTCTTCTTCTTCGATTGTGAACGTGAAGGAGAAAAGTTATTCTTCTTTCCTTCTTCTATGATCTGTCTACTGTTGCTATTGCTGCTGCCATGAAGAAGTCGTGTTTCTTTCTCTTTCTTCTCCTACGAACTGTTGCTGTTGTGCATCTCCTTCCTTCTTCCTCCGTTCGAGTGCTGCTGCTGCATATTCTTATTTTTCTCTATTTCCGTCATCCCGATCAAGCCAAAACTGTAGGTTTTCTCAAGTATATAAGCCCAAGATTAATAGTAAAGCATCATTGCATGCATATGTATTGGTATACCATGATTCCATGACTCTGCTATTCATTCTACATAGTTTTTTTTTTGAGTTTTCTATCTGCATAAGAAATAGCTACCAAGTAGTGGTCGCTTATTAATGAACGACCGCATAGAAAGTCACAAATTCTGAATTTGCGATGGTCCTCTAGTCGCAAATTAATGAGCGACCATATCCCTGCCGCTATTTCTTTTAGTGTAATTAATAATTAGCACATGATTAAAAATTAAACTATTATGGAACCATGTATCTGAAAAACATGATATGCATATTTCTAGATTCCCCAGATTTTTCTCTACTTGATCTGTCTTTAGTTTCTTAAAATCCCCTGTAAACGTCAATATGCTATTGTTCATGTTCAATTCATAGAAATGAATAGTGCTTTCTACATGAAAACATACCTGCCTGATGCTTTATAACCTGTAGACAGTAAAGAATGAGCGACTGTTTGAACAGTCGCCTATTCTTGATATGGCACTTCTGTAGCACCCCGGATAAAAATGAGAGCGAGATAGACATTTTCCCAATAAATAAAACCTTAAATAACTCTATAAGAAGGCCAAAATAAAAGGTTGGAATGCCCATTGAGGGCCACTATATAATATATACCCCTTTACCTCATATAAACCCCACATACAGAGGTTTTCCTTTTGAAAACATAAGAGAGAAGGGCGCCCCCTTTACTAGGGCGCCATTCACCTAAATGAAGCCCTTGTATAAGGGCGCTATTTTCCCAGGGCCACAGTGCCACCAAGCATCCCACAGTGCCATATAGATATACTTAGATGTGTAACAACCCAGGTAAATAATAAAATATAAAAGTAAAAGTTTGAAGTATATATTAGAATTAAAGCTATTAACTTGTTATGTAATGACTTCAATGATTTCTCTTAACTAAAGAATATTATTTATTTTGAAAGTGGCTAAATTATATCAATAAAAATGAATAATTATTTTTCTACAATTACCATGAAAGAAATTTCACATTTCAAGAGATAATTGAAATTTTCATGATAATCTGAATTTAATATGTATATAGATTAAATTAATTAAATTTCATCCGTAGGCCAAAATTCCAACTAATTTCTAAAAATATGAAAAAATTATATTCTTGTAGAGAACGAAGTGTTTAACCATATTGTCAATTGGGCTGACCCCTAATAAAAATCTGATTAGGCTGAATTAAGGAATTAATGGCTAAATTCGTTATTTTAATAGGTTAATCTTTAACGATCAAATTAGAGCCTAATTCTTAACCAATCAAACCCAAACCAGGCCCAATTGAAAGGTTAACCCTAGAAGCCCTTTTCCCCTTCGAAACTCTAGACTCTATAGCCTTCCAGCTGCGGCGGTGGCGCGGATTTGGTCAAAGGGCCGAAGTCTTAGGCGCTTTTCCTTCCTTGGACTCTTGAGTCCAATTTGATCCCTAGAAAGACCTATAGGCTCAATAAATAGAGGGCTTTCGCAGCCCTAAACCTCCTTTTTTTTTCCAAGAGGTGGCGTAAGCAATCGTGGTTGATCGAGGGTGAATTTTGGCTGTTTATCTTGGGCGTATTCCTAGTTTTATGTAAGCATGCAATTAGGTTTTTTTTACTCTATTCATCTCCGTTCGATTTACATAGATCAATCGTAGTGGAATCTTTAAATTGATCATGCCTTGGTGCACGTTTTTAAGTTACCTACATTTTGATAGTAAATAGCCCAATTTTCATGCTACATCCAGGTTTTAATCTTGCTTTCATTGGACCGAGGTCTTGGGTTTTTATGTTCTAGGTTCGGACTTGAATAAACGTCCTAACGGGGACCGCGAAGGCAAGAGCGGCCATGCGATAGACTGCCTTTTTAGCGAGGTTAGAGAGGTGAGACGGCACTCCAATGACTGTCTATAACTTACACGGCCCCTCGATAGACTGCTTCATGGCGGTGGAATTTCAAAAGAAAAGATGATTGTGCTGGTTCTAAGCGGTTCCCTTCTTACTGTCTCAGATACTGGGCGGTCTATCTCTAGACCGTGTTTATTCCTATTACAGTAAAAGTATTGTTTTGTTTCCGATCTGATATGTTAGTTTAACACCATGATACTAGGGGTAATTTCGTGGTAAAAACCCACTAAATGATTAGGTTTGTGAAATAATTGATGTAAGTATAATCCTCTTCTAAATTATTGTCCTTTCATGATTATGTTTCATGTATCATCACTTGATTGAAAATGAGTAGAGTAATTAATGTTAGTCTCATTTGTTCCATTATCACCTTGTTATCTTATTAGTTCTGTTTTAAGGTCGTGCCACTCCGGTGGTGACGGCTGGACCGAATATCTAGTTTTCCGTTGATTGTGAGCCCTTAATTCTTGGACATCGAGTGCCTCTCCGTCGGATATTCCTTCCGCCAGACTAGGTGTTCATGTTCTGAGACCTCCGTAAGCCCCCGCGAGCCTGGGATTCCGACTAGGATGACGGGCGGGTTGTACCCACATGCCTGAACCTTTTTGACTCAATCAAATAGCGCATTTTTGCTAAATCCCGGAATCGGGACTATCCGTTTGATCACGGCCCTTCTGAGACCGTTCTGTCATTAAGCGGTTCAGTCATGACCGCCCGATTTCTTGAACGGCCCACCTTGGACCGTTTTATACTCGTTCGCTTTGGGTTGGATCTTTGACCCAGCTAGCTTTTAGCAAACCTTCTTAGACCGTTAATATTTTTCAGACGGTCCTGCTTAGACCGTGTACCTATATTAGCGGTCCTTTGCTGACCGTTTCACCTTCCAGTTTTTTGAAAATTGAGAATTTCATGGTTTTGATACGTGTGAGCTACTCTAGCCTAACTAGGCTATTAAACCTCGAGTTTTGACCTATTGTTAGGTCTATTGCCGACATTGTCCATTCAAGAGTCATTTCTTTAAATGACTAATTCCTCTCGATTAATGAGCTTGTTGTTGGAATATCAAGAAAATCAATGTTCTTACACATTCTACCTTGATTACATGAGCTTGATCTTGGAACTCTTGGCCATGTTATTCGTGGATGTCTAGATTTCGTGGGATCTATGATCCAAGGAAATCAATGGCAAGGCAAACACATTAAAGGGCCCAGTCTGGTCCTGGGAGGAGCATCCGAAAAGTACTTGATCCCCGGGTAGGTAAATGACTAGGTGTGACATTTGGCATCGGTACTATGTAGCGTGTTGGGTCTATGACATTCCACTCTCTTGTGATACTTACTATTCATGCTTGAATGCGTGAAGCACTTGCTTGCATGACTTGACATGACATGACTTGACTTGAAACGGCCAATCATGGAAAAGTTCTTGATAGTGGTGCTTGATATCTAGACTTGCAAGATCCCTTTTCGTTTATCTATCGATTATCTTCTGATCTTGTTAGTTACTTAGTTTGCTTTATTTGAGTTTCTCGCATTATTTGTACATTCCTGAAATTGATTAATTACTTAAATTTACCTGATGATAGAGTATAATTCCTACTGAGCTTTTCGCTCACCCCTCTTATTTCCATCCTTTTCAGGTAACTCGGTAGATGGAACGTTTGCGACTGGGCCCGGGCCAACGTGATCGAGTGAACCTGGAACTTAGAGACCGGAGTCTTTTATTTGCTTGAGTCTAGTTAATATAGTGGGTCTTGCTATTTTCTCTTCTTTATTTCTTTTATTGAGTCAAATTTTTAATTCAATTTCTAAATATCAATGAAACTATATTTTTCTCAAATCAATGGTCTCCATGTGTTTGAATATTATTTATTATGTTTATTTATTTTCTGCTCTAATTATCATGACTGTTTCGCTGCCACGTTCCGAGCATCGCTTCCCCCTGCTATCGGTTCGGGGCGTGACAGAAGTGGTATCAGAGCCATAGTTGTTTGAGTCCTAGGTTCTTGTCCATAAGTATAGATTACCCAAAGTAATAGGTCGTGTAATATGTGTCATCCATTCATGTCACCTCGTGAGATTGGGTAGTGCCTCGGGTTAAGTAATAAAATATGTATAAGATTACGTAGCACGACGTGTAAGGATAATAAAAAATTTTAACCTTATAATTATTTTGCAGGTATCTAAGCTCCTTTTGACATGAAAGCGAGAGGGTCAACGCGTCAGCTTAAATTTAGTTCCGTTAGAAGGTGGCGAGTTCATCGTAAAGAAATTCGAAGTAATAAGAAGAAAAGGCATAACCTTTCGCAAATAAAATGTTTTCACTGTCACAAAGTTGGTCATATAATCAAGGAGTGCTGGTGAAGGAGTGGAGCGTGTCTTCGTTACGGAAATAAAGATCATGTAATGGCTAATTGCCCTAAGCTACTTCCACAAGTAAAAATATAAGGAGAATTGGAACTGATTTCTATCTAATGAAGAATTTATATAAGGTATCGTTCTCTCTTATCCTTAACTATAGTTAAAATTCTTTTGCATTCCATTAGTTGTATGATTACCATGTTATTTTGCGAATAGTTAATGGCGATCGACGAATTTGGGGACCAAATTCCTTAAAGTGGGAGAGGATGTAACACCCTGGGTAAATAATAAAATATAAAAGTAAAATTTTGGAATATATATTAGAATTAAAGCTATTAACTTGTTATTTAATGACTTCAATGATTTCTCTTAATTAAACAAAATTATTTATTTTGAAAGTGGCCAAATTATATCAATAAAAAAGAATAATTATTTTTCTACAATTACCATAAAAGAAATTTCATATTTCAAGAGATAATTGAATTTTTCAAGATAATCTAAATTTAATATGTATATAGATTAAATTAATTGAATTTCATCCGTAGGCCAAAATTTTGATTAATTTTTAAAAATATGAAAAAAAATATATTCTTGTAGAGAACGAAGTGTTTAACCATAATGTCAACTGGGCCGACCCCTAATAAAAATTTGATTAGGCTGAATCAAGGAATTAATGGCTACATTCATTTTTTAATAGCTTAATCTTTAACGATCAAATTGGAGCCCAATTCTTAACCAATCAAGCCCAAACTAAGCCCAATCGAAAGGTTAACTCTAGAAGCCCTTTTCCCCTTCGAAACCCTAGACTCTATAGCCTTCCGGCGACACCGGCGGCGCGGATTTGGTCAAAGGACCGAAGTTTTAGGCACTTTTCCTTCCTTGGACTCTTGAGTCCAATTCGATCCCTAGAACGACCTATAGGCTCAATAAATAGAGGACTTTCATAGACCTAGACCTCCTTTTTTTTTCCAACAGGTGGCACAAGCAATCGTGGTCGATCGAGGGTGAATTAGGGCGAGGACGGTGACGTGTTCGCGATTCGGGTTTTAGCACGTCTTCCCTTTCTTCTTCCAAATCGGTAGGTTTCTCTCAGGCCCAATCAAAATCAAATTAATTAACGTGGATAGATAGATCTCATCCTTAGCTTTCTTTTGAACCTATTTTGCCCAATTTTGGCTGTCTATCTTGGGCGTATTCCTAGTTTTATGTGAGCATGCAATTATGTTTTTTTTACACTTTTCATCTCCGTTCCATTTACATAGATCAATCGTAGTGGAAACTTTAAATTGACCATGCCTTGGTGTGCGTTTTTAAGTTACCTACATTTTGATAGTAAATAGCCCAATTTTCATGCTACATCCAGGTTTTAATCTTGCTTTCATTGGACCGAGGTCTTGGGTTTTTATGTTCTAGGTTCGGACTTAAATAAACATCCTAACGGGGACCGCGCAGGCAAGAGCGGCCGCGTGATAGACCGCCTTTTTAGCAGGGTTTCAAAGGTGAGATGGCCCTCCAATGACCGTCTGTAACTTTTTTTTTAACTCAAGTAAATACTTGCAAGGTGGTAGAGGGGGGAGGGGGTTCATCCCTTCATTTCGGAAGAAGATGAACACACTACCCCGGCCGCCAGGCAAGCGTTTTCATTAAGGAAAGCAGTAAAAGAGAAGGGGTACAGGGGGAGGGGGGGGGACGTCGCCCGAAGGGGGGCAGGACGAGTACAAGGCCGAAAGGCCCACAAAAGAAAGAGACTAGAAAAGGCCAAGACGTGGGCTAGGTGCAGAACCCAGGGACCCACAGCACAAGTAAAGTTCAAATCCCCAACAAGATAGAATCTTCATCGAAAGCCCCTTCAGAGTCGGATGAGGATGAAGAACGGATTCCGCACTGACGGTCCGGAGATCCTGGCCAATCAAGAGGGTCAAGGTCCGAACCATCGTGATCGGGGTCCTCAGAGACAGAAGAGTGGACCGGCGGGGGGGGGGGGCTCCAAGGCCGACTGGAGTCGAAGAGAGCGACGGGGAGGAGGAGGAGCCTCGTCATATATGCACTGCCGATCGCGGGAAGAGGAAGTGGAGTTGGAGCGCCGGTAGGAATGCCGGGACAGACCGGCCTCTATCCTTGACCCTACCCGCGAACGGTCCATGACAGGGTTGCCCACGAAACCGCATGAGCCGCCGCAAAGTCACTGAACCCCGACGCCGGCTCAAGCTCGGGGAAGGAGAGAACCTGTACGAGCTGAGGGAGCTTGGTACCAGAACCAAGAACCGAGGGTGGCGCGGCGTCCGTGGGACGCAACGGAACTGGGGGCGGAGCAGAGTCAACAATCGAACCGGGCGGCTCCCGGTTGATTTTCTTCCTCAAAGCTTGGGCAAAGGAGAGACGGGGGGATGGCGTTGGAGTAGAGGAAGGTGGCACTAGCTCAGCAACCCCACCCGCCATGGTGGGGTGCTGCGGCCCTGGGGACCAAGCCACAGCAGCGGCATTGAGACCAGGAGGAGGCAAAGAGGGCCCGCCTTGGGGCTGAGCATCCGGCGCCCGGAGGCCGAGGACCACCGTAGCAGCAGACGAGGCGGTCAGCAGGAGGATAGCCTCCGACGAGGTAGCGCACGGAGGTGGAGCATCCTCCTCAAGGATAGAAGCTTGAGTAGCAGGGGGGTGAGACCCCACTGGCGGATGCACAGAAGGAGTGGCATGAAGCGAACTAGTCCCCACAGAGGCATGGCCACTAGAGGTTGAAAGGGGTGAGCCCAGACGACCTGGAGGCCCACCCGCTTCTAAGCCCAGACCAAAAGCAGCCACAGGTCGGACAACCACCGTGGATGAGGATGGGCCACCTGCAAGGTCTAAGCCGAAGAAGGGCTGCTGTAAACCTTCGACACCAACAGTTTGAGCGGAAGTCGGGGCAGTGAGAAGCCCCTGGGAGGCAATAGGGCCGGGTGCAACGACCGCCACAGGGGCAAGGGGGTGGCAGTCCGGTAAAGACTGGGCCGGACAACCAGTCACAGAAAGTCCCGCCCGACCAACAGGGAGAGGAGAAGACGAAGGGCTGGCTCCCACAAAAGCATCGCCACCAGGAATCACGGAGACAGAGCACAAGGGGGCAGAGAGTAATGAAGCCGGCTTGGGCTCCCCACTGTGAGCAGAGGCATGGGGCGCCACAGCCTTAGTCCCCTCTGCAGCAGCTGGGCCCGGTCCAGCAGAGACCTCCGGTAAAGATGCCGAAACAAGAGCAAGAGGAGGAGACGGCCCCTCTGCCGAAGGGGGAGATCCAATGAGACCCATGGTCCCAGAGTTCGGTGGAGCATGCCCCAAGGGGGGACCAAGCATGGAGGGGGGCACTGGTGAGGTCCCATCCTCGGTAGAGGTAACCGCAACCCCAGCTAGGAGATGCGGCTGAGAGAGACCAAGGCTGTCCGCAGAAGAGGGGTTGGCATCGCCAATAGGGGCTGGGGTGGGTAGGGGCAGGAGCGGAGCATCAGATCCCTTCACAACGTATTGTGGGGGCTGAAGAGGCCTCGAAGTAGGCATGGGCGGCACCATGACAGAAGGGCGAGCTGGAGGCTTGTTGCACTTGAGGAGGTCGTGACCAAGACGCCTACAGGTGCAGTAGAAGCTTGGTGGGTTGGGGTACACCAACGGTTGCTAGAAGCCACTGCCACCATAGCCAACCCAAGCCCGTGGTGGGAGCTTCTTGGAGAGATCAGCGAGAACACATAGTCTGGCAGCATGAGAGCGGGTGCGGCACAGTGTGTTACGATCCACCTTTAGTGGAGAACCTATACCCCCTGCAATGGAGTTGAGCATAGCTTCATGGTAAAAGTTAGCAGGGAGTCCAGGCATCTCCACCCAAACGGGAACCAGGGGTGAATCTTCATCAATGGAGAAGTTTAAAGACCACTTGAAGAAGGTGAACGGCCTGCCCATAACAAGGAGGGAGTCCTTAAGGAGGACTTCAAGGTAGTCATCCCCGTGGTTGAAGTAGAGAAGGAGGTGTTGGCGGTCCATAGAACTGATGAGGAAGTCCTCCTTAAACTGGAAACGCCGTGCGAGGTGCGCTCTGATCTCTTGGAACGGAGGGCGACCTTGCGACGTTCTGGCAATAAGGGTGAGCTCAAGAGGTCGGAAGGAAATATGGATCTCATCCATGTTAAAGAAGGCGGCCGGTTCTCCACCGTCGGTGAAGGCAGGGGCATGTGTGGTAAGAGGGAGAGCAGGAGGGGCTAATGACTGGAGAAGCACATTCGCAAAGGATGGGGCAGCCGCGACCGCAGGAGAGTAGCCTGAACGGCCCACAGCTGGGAGCGCAGAACACGACCCTCCTGGCACACCGGGACGTTCAGGCCCCAACCAGGGGGAAGTGGCCGGCAGAGTACAGGGCCCCTCGATAGACCGATTCATGGCGGTGGATTTTCAAAAGAAAAGATGATTGCACTGGTTCTGAGCTTCTGACCATCTCAGATACTGGGCGGTCTATCTCTAGACCGTGTTTATTCCAATTACAGTAAAAGTATTGTTTTGTTTCCGATCTGATATGTTAGTTTAACACCATGATACTAGGAGTAATTTCATGGTAAAAACCCACTAAATGATTAGGTTTGTGAAATAATTGATCTAAGTATAATCCTCTTCTAAATTATTGTCCTTTCATGATTATCTTTCATGTATCGTCACTTGATTGAAAATGAGTAGAGTAATTAATGTTAGTCTCATTTGTTTCATTATCACCTTGTTATCTTATTAGTTCTATTTTAAGGTTGTGCCACTCCGGTGGTGACGGCTGGACCGAATATCTAGTTTTCCGTTGATTGTGAGCCCTTAATTCTTGGACATCGAGTGCCTCTCCGTCGGATATTCCTTCCACCAGACTAGGTGTTGATGTTCCGAGGCCTCCGTAAGCCCCCGCGTGCCTAGGATTCCCACTAGGACGCCGGGCGGGAATGTACCCACAAGCCTAAACCTTTTTGACTCAATCGAATAACACATTTTTTCTAAATCCCAGAATCGGGACCGTCCGTTTGATCGCGGCCCTTCTGAGACCATTTTGTCATTAAGCGGTTCAGTCATGACCGCCCAATTTCTTGAACGGCCCACTTTGGACCGTTTTATACTCGTTCGCTTTGGGTTGGATCTTTGACCCAGCTAGATTTTAGCGATCCTTCTTAGACCGTTTATATTTTTCAAATGGTCCTGCTTAGACCGTGTACCTATATTAGCAGTCCTTTGCTGACCGTTTCACCTCCCAGTTTTTCGAAAATTGAGAATTTCATGGTTTTGATACGTGTGAGCTACTCTAGCCTAACTAGTCTATTGAACCTCGAGTTTTGACCTATTGTTAGGTCTATTGCCGACATTGTCCATTCAAGAGTCATTTCTTTAAATGACTAATTCCTCTCGATTAATGAGCTTGTTGTTGGAATCTCAGGAAAATCAATGTTCTTACACATTCTACCTTGATTACATGAGCTTGATCTTGGAACTCTTGGCCATGTTATTCGTGGATGTCTAGATTTCGTGGGATCTATGATCCAAGCAAATCAATGCCAAGGTAAACACATTAAAGGGCCCAGTCTGGTCCTGCGAGGAGCACCCGAAAAGTACTTGATCCCCGGGGAGGTGAATGACAAGGTGTGACATTTGGCACCGGTACTATCTAGCGTGTTGGGTCTACGACATTCCACTCTCTCGTGATACTTGCTATTCATGCTTGAATGCGTGAAGTACTTGCTTGCATGACTTGACATGACATGACTTGACTTGAAATGGCCAATCATGGAAAAGTTCTTGATAGTGGTGCTTGATATCTAGACTTGCAAGATCCCTTTTCGTTTATCTATCGATTATCTTCTGATCTTGTTGGTTACTTAGTTTGCTTTATTTGAGTTTCTCGCATTATTTATACATTCTTGAAAATGATTAATTACTTAAATTTGCCTGATGATAGAGTATAATTTCTACTGAGCTTTTTGCTCACCCCCCATATTTCCATCCTTTTTAGGTAACTCGGTAGATGGAACGTTTGCAACTGGGCTCGGGCTAGCGTGATCGAGTGAACCTGGAACTTAGAGACCGGAGTCTTTTATTTGCTTGAGTCTAGTTAATATAGTGGGTCTTGCTATTTTCTCTTCTTTATTTCTTTTATTGAGTCAAATTTGTAATTCAATTTCTAAATATCAATCAAACTATATTTTTCTCAAATCAATGGTCTCCATGTGTTTAAATATTATTTATTATGTTTATTTATTTTCTGCTCTAATTATCATGACTATTTCGCTGCCACGTTGCGAGCATCGCTTCCCGCTGCTATCGGTTCGAGGTGTGACAGAAGTGGTATCAGAGCCTTAGTTGTTTGAGTCGTAGGTTCTTGTCACTAAGTATTGTAGTACCCTAGAATTTATATATAAAATTTTTGAATTATAAAATAGTTTTCTGGAAATTTTAAAGGCCTAAATAAATTAATGAAGGATTATTGGATTAATAAGTCATTATAAGGCTCAATTAGGCTAATTAGTTAACCTAGCCTATCTAATTATTATCCAAAAGGTTAATGGACCAAGCCCATTAAGTTTGGCCCATATTCTGGAAGGGTAATTGGCTTATTCGCATATTTTAAGGATAAATACTAATTATATAAGATAATTATATGGATAAACGAATAAAAGAGTTTTATCAAATTGAAACTCTATATACGTTACATGTAACGGTCTATCGGGCGACCGCCACAGCCCTATAATGCACCTAGACACGACCGTTACATCCTGCAGATTCCGTAAGGTTAGAAAATTACAAAAAGATTGGAACTTTGAAATCCTATCTACAAGAGATCGAATTAGGGAAGCTTATAACATTGCTAAGGACTCTTAGGGATTAGGTTTTGGCAGATTAAGGACTCTAGAATCGATCTAATCTCCAAACCCTAGCCAAAACCCTATAAATAGGACCTACTTCTGAACTGAGCGACCCTTACTTTTGGATCGTGAAGAATCAAGGTAAGGAGTCATAAATTCGAGTAAGTTCTTTTGAAGCTTTTGTTTAGTATACTTTAGAATAATGGTTCTCCAAATTTCGTGCTAGGAGATCAAGCAACCAAGGAGATAGAAGCTTCCAAAGTTGCTGATTCAACCTTAACAACCCAGGAATCTGAACGCAAGTCCCCTGAAGATCCAGACATTAGGATGACTAAACGAGGTAATTAGAGTACGATCCTTTAGAACTTTTTGTTCCCAATAGTTTCATCTTCTTACCCTCAAAATTTCACATCCTTAGGTCAAGAGACTGAGGAAATAGAGTAGATTGAAGTTGTTGATTTATCACAAGAAGTACAAGGGTCTAAGGGTAGCACCTAGTATTAAATTCAAAGTTTGAAGGTCTTAAAAGAGGTAGGTTATCTCATGATTGGCAAAAATAACTTGTTAGGAATAAAAGCCCTTTGATTGTGCTTGATTTCATGCATTATAAACTAAGAATTTCATGATTTCATAGTTTTATACATTCATGCATCTCTTAGCCTTAAATGGAAATAAAAATGTATTATCTTGTCTATTCACTAAACCCTTGCATATAGTTGGCCTATGCATCGTTATCATGACTAGGACAGTGGTAATATGTTGATTTCCAGGCATGTTAGGTTTTCATAAACCTTCACTTTAGTTTACTGCTAGCAGGTTCTCTGACGCACTAACATGAGACCGTCACATGAATGTAACGGCCTTACGATAGACCGTCACAACCTGTTATGCTTTTATTTATTCTATTGTCTCTGACGCACCCTAGCAGGAGCGTTACACCACTGCAATGGCCCCTCGATAAACCGTCACACACTATAACGCACCTATCCTAGACCGCCAGACACCTGTGTTCTGTCAGCCCAAGGTAGAATAATAACTAGTTAAGTTTACTTATAAATAAGCTTAGATAGCTAAGTTTGGACATATTATCATGACTTTGAGTTTAGTTTCTTATTCATAATCAAATTGCATGATTAATGTGTCTTAGGTTATTTTAAGTTATGCTAATTTTATTGGCTAAAACTCTATAGTTTTGTATTCTAAATCATGATTTTCCAAAGTTGTATTGACGGAGTTTTATCTTGGTTTCATAATGTTACACATTCTTTCCTATCTATAGAGTCATTTCTTTAAGCATATGGCACATATTCCGGTATGTTGTCTATTAGTTCACTTTGCACTATAGGAACACTATTCTTGGACATGAGGACCTCTCTATTGGATATTCCTTCCAATGGACTAGGAAATCTTGTTTCAAGGCCTCCGTAATTCTCCGCGAGCTTGGGATTCCCACTAGGACGCCGAGTTGGTTGTACCATTAAAGCCCATTGATTAGATTACACTATCGATGATTTTGGTTATCAGTAATGTAACGGCTCTATGTTGGACCGTCAGGCACAAATAACGGCCCAATATACGACCGTCACATTCCACTGAGTCTGATTTCTTGGTTCTGGATTCAGACTAATGTAACGGCCCAATACTAGAGCGTCACATCATGTAACGGCCCAGTACACGATCGTCACACTGCTTGAGTATTTTAACCCAAGGTGGACCAAGGGTTGATATTCCAAGGTTTCTAGATGGACTAGTGATGATCTAGAACTTATCATATTGATCAAGAAACCTAATATAATGAATGGAAGATAAAGAACGTATCGTTATGCTGCCGATTTATTTCCATAAGCATAACCTTGCTTAAGTCATTCTTGATTTCTCATGATTTTTATTGAAGCATTCATTCATTGAATTATTGTTTTCTTGAGCTTATTAAACTTATTACATTCTTGGTCATATTTTATTGTTAACATGCGTGGAAGTAATATGATTTATACTTGAAGATGCGATCGAGCACTGATTGTGTTCAAGGGCTCTATGCTAGTCCCCTCGGCTGATTGTCGGAAACATACTATTTTATAAACCATGGGGTATGATGCTACTGGCGTCGCATTGCGCTGGGAGTACTTTCTCTATAAATAAATGAAAATCCACGGCACGACATGACATTCTTGTACATGACTTTCTTGCTTGATATTCCACAGAAATTCATGAAGTACTTGCTCATAAGCAAAAGATACTGGAGTGATGATTATGTGGCTTGCTAGTACATTCTCGATACATTCTTGTTCATAAAAGGCCAATATCATGTTCTTGTTACATTCTTACTAGTTCGTATTTGTTCTCATTCTAACTTACATGATCATCTTGTTACTTTGGTCTAATCGCATGATTGATCGCATTCGCATGATTTTTACCTTATTCTTTAGAGCTAAATTTTTAATTACTTTAATAGTGCCTCCATGTTGATCCGAAGATACCTACTAGGCAAGTGTGCTTATTACCTATTTCTAATCTTTTCATGAGATGGAAGTGATTCAAATTTGGATTCGGGTTATACAAGTAGCGGGTCCGAGAGCGAATGAAAGTATTGTCAAGATGAGAGTGAAGACTTAGGAAGTCTAAATTATTTAGATTGAGTCTATGTAATTTTCCTATTTCTTGAGTCTAGTGCATAATGGAAATTGAATTAGTGGTTGTACTTGATTATTTTGAAATAAAGTTGGAGTTTGAGTAATATTGTTCAATTACATTTATGTGTGTGATTGTCTTACGCTCTGATCGTTATTGCTTGCAAGAGGCTTACCATGCCGGCTGTTCGCGCTCCCCGAGTTAGTCTTCCGCTGTAATAAAGGCTCGGGACATGACAGTTAAGTTGGTATCAGAGCCTAAGTCTCAAGACTTAGGAAGAAGAGTCATGTCATAGGAAAAGTCCAAGGTTTAAGGACCCCTACCTATATACTAAGGAAGAAATTTCCATACCCATGTGAGAATTGGGTAGAGCCCGGGATAAGATAATTAATTAGCTTTAAGATTATTTCTCCCAATTTCATGAGAAATAACAAGTTGTTATTTTTCTCTCAGGTACCTCATTTTACAAATGGCTCATCGTGTAGATCATGATGCTTATATCAATTGCTCAAATAGGATTATATCCTTTCGAAAGCCCGGTCTTCCAAGATTCTCTTTTCTTGGCATCAAGTACAAGAAGCATCCAACTATCATATCCTCACTTTACGCTTGCAAACTTATCTCGCGAGGATGTAAAGCTTTTCTTGCTTCTATCATTATCACCGAATCCAAAGAAATTAACATAGCAGACATCCCTATTGTAAATGAGTTCCCAGATGTGTTTCCATCAGAACTACCCAGTTTACCGCCCGAGAGGGAAGTGAACTTCACCATTGAACTCATTCCAGGAGCAGCACCTGTTTCTATAGCCCCTTACAGGATATCCCCCACGGAGCTTAAGGAATTGAAAAGGCAGTTGCAGGAACTACTAGACAAGGGTTTCATGAGACCTAGCACATCCCCTTGGGGTGCGCCGGTTCTATTTGTCAAGAAGAAGGATGGTTCTCTAAGGCTATGCATCGATTACCGGCGACTGAATCAACTCACAATAAAAAATAAGTATCCGTTGCCGCGTATTGATGAGCTCTTCGATCAGCTTCCGAGAGCAGAATATTTCTCTAAGATAGACCTCAGATCAGGTTATCATCAGCTTAGAATTAAAGAAGAGGACATTTATAAAATGACTTTTCGAAGTCGTTATGGCCACTATGAATTTGTAGTGATGCCGTTTGGGTTAACTAATGTCCCAGCAGCATTCATGCAACTTATGAACAACGTCTTCTAGCCATATCTGGACCAGTTCATCGTCGTCTTCATTGATGACATCTTAATATATTCTAAGACGAAAGGGGAACATGAACAACATTTGAAAATAGCTTTACAAACACTTAGAGAGCACAAGCTTTATGCCAAACTCAATAAGTGTGAATTCTGGCTCGAGGAAGTCTCATTCCTAGGTCACATTATTTCAAAAGAAGGTATTGTTGTAGATCCTTCTAAAGTAGAAGCTGTCAAGAATTGGAGTCGGCCAACGACTGTATCTGAAGTAAGAAGCTTTCTAGGTCTAGCTGGTTATTATAGAAGATTCATTAAGGACTTCTCAAAAATTACGGTTCCTTTAACTAGACTTACAAGAAAAGAAAATCCTTTTGTCTGGTCGGAGGAATGTGAGAAGAGTTTTCAAACTCTTAAGAATCATCTTACGACAGCCCCTATTTTATCACTACCAATGGAGGGTGGTGGATTCGAAGTGTATACGGATGCGTCTGGCATTGGCTTAGGATGCGTTCTCATGCAGAATGGAAAAGTAATCTATTATTCTTCAAGACAATTGAAACGTCACGAGAAAAACTATCCCGTACATGATCTGGAATTAGCAGCGGTTATTTTCACCTTGAAAATTTGGCGTCATTATCTTTATGGAAAAAAGTTCACGGTTTTTTTGGACCACAAAAGCCTGAAATATTTATTCTCTCAAAAGGAGCTTAACATGACGCAGAGGAGGTGATTAGAATATCTCAAAGACTTTGATTTTGCTATTCAATATCATCCTGGCAAGGCTAATGCTGTAGCAGATGCACTCAGCAGAAAACCAATAGGTATGCTATCAAGTCTTATGATAAGTGTAACTAACCTTGTTCCTCAATTTGCTCAGTTGAACTTAGATATTGACATAAAGGAAGAAGATTGTTTCATAGCTAATATCCGAGCTCAACCTACATTGATAGAAGATCTGGTCAAGCTGCAAAATGATGATCCTGTATTACTGGAAATTAAAGCCAATATGGAACAAAGGCCGGATTTTTCTATTTCCAATGACGGAAGATTATTATTTAAGGGCCGAATATGTGTACCAGATCATGAGGCTACAAAGAAACTAATCCTAGATGAAGTGTATAATTCCAAATACACAATTCATCCAGGAGGAACAAAGATGTATCAAGATCTCAAAAGAAATTTCTGGTGGCCCAATATGAAGAGAGAAATAGTTGATTTCGTATCTCGCTGTCTCACCTGCCAACAAGTAAAGGCAGAGCATTTTAGACTCGCAGGTAAATTACACCCCTTGAGTATTCCCGAATGGAAATGGGAGAGTATAGGGGTGGACTTTATTATGGGTTTACCCCAGACCAGAGGTGGACACGATGGAATATGGGTAATCATAGACCGATTGACTGAATCCGCACACTTCATACCAATAAAGAGTCGATGTTATGTGGATATTCTAGTAGCATTATACATAAAGGAGATTATCAAACTACATGGTGTCCCCGTCACTATTATATCCAATAGAGATCCTCGATTCACATCACAATTCTGGAAGGGTCTACAACATTCACTAAGGACTAGATTAAACTTGAGCACAGCTTTTCATCCACAAACAGATGGTCAAACGGAAAGAACAAATCAGGTAGTAGAAGATATACTCAGGGCTTGCTATCGACTTTGGAGGTAGTTGGCATGATCACTTGCCTCTAGAAGAGTTTGCATATAACAATAGCTATCAGGCTAGCATACGAATGACACCTTTTGAAGCTTTATATGGAAAAAACTATTGATCACCAATATGCTGGAACGAAATAGGGGAAAAGCAATTTCTAGGCCCCGACCTTATAAGGGATTCTACCGAGAAGATCAAGCTCATTCAAGAAAGAATGAAAATGGCACAAGATAGGCAAAAGTCTTATGCTGACAATCGAAGACGTGACTTGGAGTTTCAAGTAGGAGATCATGAATATTTAAAGGTTTCTCCAGGTCGTGGTATTCGAAGATTTGGCATTAAAGGAAAGCTAACTCCAAGATTCATAGGTACGTTTGAAATTCTTGAACGGATTGGTGAAGTGGCTTACAAACGGGCTTTACCTCCACAATTAGTAGGAGTTCATGACGTATTTCACGTCTCTATGCTGAAGAAGTATGTATATGATCCCGACCATATTATTACTCATGACAATCTGGAAATTCAGAAGGACATGACATACGAACAAATGCCAATAAAGATTCTGGAACGACAAGTGCGTCAACTAAGAAATAAAGTTATTCCTATGGTCAAGATCCAATGGAAGAAAATATGGCCATATGAAGTAACTTGGGAAACCGAAGCAGCCATGCGGAAAAGATTTCCAGAATTATTTAACTGTAAGTACACTCTCCGAAATCCATATATTGAATTTGGGGACCAAATTCTTCTATGTGGGGGAGGGTGTAGTACCCCAGAATTTATATATATAATTTTTGAATTATAAAATAGTTTTCTAGAAATTATAAAGGATTAAATAAATTAATGAAGGATTATTGGATTAGTAAGTCATTATAAGGCTCAATTAGGCTAATTAGTTAACCTAGCCTATCTAATTATTATCCAAAAGGTTAATGGACCAAGCACATTAAGTTTGGCCCATATTCTAGAAGGGTAATTGGCTTATTCGCATATTTTAAGGATAAATACTAATTATATAAGATAATTATATGGATAAATGAATAAAAGAGTTTTATCAAATTGAAACTCTATATACGTTACATGTAACGGTCTATCGAGCGACCGCCACAGCCCTGTAACGCACCTAGACACGACCGTTACATCCTGCAGATTCCGTAAGGTGAGGAAATTATAAAAAGATTGGAACTTTGAAATCCTATCTACAAGAGATCGACTTAGGGAAGCTTATAACATTACAAAGGACTCTTAGGGATTAGGTTCTGGCAGATTAAGGACTCTAGAATCGATCTAATCTCCAAACCCTAGCCAAAACCTTATAAATATGACCTAGTTCTGAACTGAGCGACCCTTACTTATGGCTCGTGAAGAATCAAGGTTATGAGTCATAAATTCGGGTAAGTTCTTTAGAAACTTTTGTTTAGTATACTTTAGACTAATGGTTCTCCAAATTTCATACTAGGAGATCAAGCAACCAATGAGATAGAAGCTTCCAAAGTTGCTGATTCAACCTTAGCAACCCAGGAATCTGAACGCAAGTCCCCTGAAGATCCAGAGATTTGGATGACTAAATGAGGTAATTAGAGTATGATCCTTTAGAACTTTTTTTTCCCAATAGTTTCATCTTCTTACCCTCAAAATTTCACATCCTTAGGTCAAGAGGCTGAGGAAATAGAGCAGATTGAAGTTGCTGATTTATCACAAGAAGTACAAGGGTCTAAGGGTAGCACCTAGCATTAAATTCAAAGTTTGAAGGTCTTAAAAGAGGTAGGTTATCTCATGATTGGCAAAAACAACTTGTTAGGAATAAAAGCCCTCTGATTATGCTTGATTTCATGCATTATAGACTAAGAATTTCATGATTTCATAGTTTTATACATTCATGCATCTCTTAGCCCTAAATGGAAATAAAAAGGTATTATCTTGTCTATTCACTAAACCCTTGCATATAGTTGGCCTATGCATCGTTATCATGACTAGGATAATGGTAATATGTTGATTTCCAGGCATGTTAAGTTTTCATAAACCTTCACTTTAGTTTACTGCCAGTAGGTTCTCTAACGCACTAACGTGAGACCGTCACATGAATGTAACGGCCTTACGATAGACCATCACAACCTGTTATGCTTTTATTTATTCTATTGTCTCTGATGCACCCTAGCAGGAGCGTTACACCACTGTAACGGCCCCTCGATAAACCGTCACACACTGTAATGCACCTATCCTAGACCGTCAGACACTTGTGTTCTGTCAGCCCAAGGCAGAATAATAACCAGTTAAGTTTACTTATAAATAAGCTTAGATAGCTAAGTTTGGACCTATTATCATGACTTTGAGTTTAGTTTCTTATTCATAATCAAATTGCATGATTAATGTGTCTTAGGTTATTTTAAGTTATGCTAATTTCATTGGCTAAAACTCTATAGTTTTGTATTCTAAATCATGATTTTCCAAAGTTGTATTGATGGAGTTTTATCTTGGTTTCATAATGTTACACATTCTTTCCTATCTATAGAGTCATTTCTTTAAGCATATGGCACATATTCCGGTATGTTGTCCATTAGTTCACTTTGCACTATAGGAACACTATTCTTGGACATGAGGACCTCTCTATTGGATATTCCTTCCAATGGACTAAAAAATCTTGTTTCAAGGCCTCCGTAATTCTCCGCGAGCCTGGGATTCCCACTAGGATGCCGAGTTGGTTGTACCATTAAAACCCATTGATTAGATTACACTATCGATAATTTTGGTTATCAGTAATGTAACGGTTCTATGTTGGACCGTCAGGCACAAGTAACAGCCCAATATACGACCGTCACATTCCACTGAGTCCGATTTCTTGGTTCTGGATTCAGACTAATGTAACGGCCCAATACTGGAGCGTCACATCATGTAACGGCCCAGTACATGACTGTCACACTGCTTGAGTATTTTAACCCAAGGTGGACCAAGGGTTGATATTCCAAGGTTTCTAGATGGACTATTGATGATCTAGAACTTATCATATTGATCAAGAAACCTAATATAATGAATAGAAGATAAAGAACGTATCGTTATGCTGCCGATTTATTTCCATAAGCATAACCTTGCTTAAGTCATTCTTGATTTCTTATGATTTTTATTGAAGCATTCATTCATTGAATTATTGATCTCATGAGCTTATTGAACTTATTACATTTTTGGCCATATTTTATTGTTAACATGCGTGGAAGTAACTTGATTTATACTTGAAGATGCGATCGAGCATTGATTGTGTTCAAGGGCTCTATGCTAGTCCCCTCGGCTGATTGTCGGAAACATACTATTTTATAAATCACGGGGTATGATGCTACTGGCGTCGCATTGCACTGGAAGTACTTTCTCTATAAATAAGTGAAAATCCACGGCACGACATGACATTCTTGTACATGACTTTCTTGCTTGATATTCCACAGAAATTCACGAAGTACTTGCTCATAAGTAAAAGATACTGGAGTGATGATTATGTGGCTTGCTAGTACATTCTCGATACATTCTTGTTCATGAAAGGCCAATATCATGTTCTTGTTACATTCTTACTAGTTCGTATTTGTTCTCATTCTAACTTACATGATCATCTTGTTACTTTGGTTTAATCGCATGATTGATCGCATTCGCATGATTTTTACCTTATTCTTTAGAGCTAAATTGTTAATTACTTTAATAGTGCCTCCATGTTGATGCGAAGATACCTACTGGGCAAGTGTACTCATTACCTATTTTCAATCTTTTTAGGAGATGGAAGTGATTCAAATTCGGATTCAGGTTATACAAGTAGCGGGTCCGAGAGCGAATGAAAGTATTGTCAAGATGAGAGTGAAGACTTAGGAAGTCTATATTGTTTAGATTGAGTCTATGTAATTTTCCTATTTCTTGAGTCTAGTGCATAATGGAAATTGAATTAGTGGTTGTACTTGATTATTTTGAAATAAAGTTAGAGTTTGAGCAATATTGTGCAATTGTATTTATGTGTGTGATTGTCTTGCACTCTGATCGTTCTTACTTGCAAGAGGCTTACCATGCCGGCTGTTCGCGCTCCCCGAGTTAGTCTTCCGCTGTAATAAAGGCTCGGGACGTGACAAGTATAGATTACCCTAAGTAATCGGTCGTGTAATCTGTGTCATCCATTCATGTCACCTGGTGAGATTGGGTAGTGCCTCGGGTTAAGTAATAAAATATGTATAAGATTGCGTAGCACGACGTGTAAGGATAATAAAATTTTTTAACCTTATAATTATTTTACAGGTATCTAATCTCCTTTTGACATGAAAGCGAGAGGGTCAACGCGTCAGCTAAAATTTAGTTCCGTTAGAAGGTGGCGAGTTCGTCGTAAAGAAATTCGAAGTAATAAGAAGAAAATGCATAACCTTTCGTAAATTAAATGTTTTCACTGTCACAAAGTTGGTCATATAATCAAGGAGTGCTGGTGAAGGAACGGAGCGTGTCTTTGTTGCGGAAATAAAGATCATGTAATGGCTAATTGCCCTAAGCTACTTCCACAAGTAAAAACACAAGGAGAATTGGAACTGATTTCTATCAAATGAAGAATTTATATAAGGTATCGTTCTCTCTTATCCTTAACTATAGTTAAAATTCTTTTGCATTCCATTAGTTGTATGATTACCATGTTATTTTGCGAATAATTAATGGCGATCGACGAATTTGAGTACCAAATTCCTTAAAGTGGGGGAGGATGTAACACCCCCGGTAAATAATAAAATATAAAAGTAAAATTTTGGAATATATATTAGAATTAAAGCTATTAACTTGTTATTTAATGACTTCAATGATTTCTCTTCATTAAAGAATATTATTTATTTTGAAAGTGGCCAAATTATATCAATAAAAAGGAATAATTATTTTTCTACAATTACTATAAAATAAATTTCGTATTTCAAGAGATAATTGAATTTTTCATGATAATATGAATTTAATATGTTTATAGATTAAATTAATTGAATTTCATCCGTAGGCCAAAATTTTGACTAATTTTTAAAAATATGAAAACATTATATTCTTGTAGAGAACGAAGTGTTTAACCATAATGGCAACTGGGCCGACCCCTAATAAAAATCTGATTAGGCTGAATTAAGGAATTAATGGCTAAATTCGTTATTTTAATAGGTTAATCTTTAACGATCAAATTGGATCCCAATTCTTAACCAATCAAGCCCAAACCAGGCCCAATCGAAAGGTTAACCCTAGAAGCCCTTTTCCCCAACAAAACCCTAGACTCTATAGCCTTCCAGCGGCGGCGGCGGCACGGATTTAGTCAAAGGACCGAAGTTTTAGGCGCTTTTCCTTCCTTGGACTCTTGAGTCCAATTCGATCCCTAGAACGACCTATAGGCTCAATAAATAGAGGACTTTCGCAGCCCTAGACCTCCTTTTCTTTTTTCAACAGGTGGCGCAAGCAATCGTGGTCAATCGAGGGTGAATTAGGGCGAGGACGGTGACGTGTTCGCGATTAGGTTTTTAGCGCGTCTTCCCTGTCTTCTTCCAAATCTGTAGGTTTCTCTCAGGCCTAATCAAATTAATTAATATGGATAGATAGATCTCGTCCTTACCTTTTTTTTGAACCTATTTTGCCGAATTTTGGCTGTCTATCTTGGGCGTATTCCTAGTTTTATGTAAGCATGCAATTAGGTTTTTTTTACTCTATTCATCTCCGTTCGATTTACATAGATCAATTGTAGTGGAAGCTTTAAATTTATCACGCCTTGGTGTGCGTTTTTAAGTTACCTACATTTTGATAGTAAATAGCCCAATTTTCATGCTACATCCAGGTTTTAATCTTGCTTTCATTGGACCAAGGTCTTGGGTTTTTATGTTCTAGGTTCGGACTTAAATAAACGTCCTAACAGGGACCGCGAAGGCAAGAGCGGCCGCGCGATAGACTACCTTTTTAGCGGGGTTTGAGAGGTGAGACGGCCCTACAATGACTGTCTATAACTTACACGGCCCCTCGATAGATCACTTCATGGCGGTGGATTTTCAAAAGAAAAGATGATTGCGCTGGTTCTGAGCGGTTCCCTTCTGACCATCTCAGATACTGGGCGGTCTATCTCTAGACCGTGTTTATTCCTATTACAGTAAAAGTATTGTTTTGTTTCTGATCTGATATGTTAGTTTAACACCATGATACTAGGGCTAATTTCGTGGTAAAAACCCACTAAATGATTAGGTTTGTGAAATAATTGATGTAAGTATAATCCTCTTCTAAATTATTGTCCTTTCATGATTATGTTTCATGTATCATCACTTGATTGAAAATGAGTAGAGTAATTAATGTTAGTCTCATTTGTTCCATTATCACCTTGTTATCTTATTAGTTCTGTTTTAAGGTCGTGCCACTCCGGTGGTGACGGCTGGACCGAATATCTAGTTTTCCGTTGATTGTGAGCCCTTAATTCTTGGACATCGAGTGCCTCTCCGTCGGATATTCCTTCCGCCAGACTAGGTGTTCATGTTCTGAGACCTCCGTAAGCCCCCGCGAGCCTGGGATTCCGACTAGGATGACGGGCGGGTTGTACCCACATGCCTGAACCTTTTTGACTCAATCAAATAGCGCATTTTTGCTAAATCCCGGAATCGGGACTATCCGTTTGATCACGGCCCTTCTGAGACCGTTCTGTCATTAAGCGGTTCAGTCATGACCGCCCGATTTCTTGAACGGCCCACCTTGGACCGTTTTATGCTCGTTCGCTTTGGGTTGGATCTTTGACCCAGCTAGGTTTTAGCGGACCTTCTTAGACCGTTTATATTTTTCAGAGGGTCCTGCTTAGACCGTGTACCTATATTAGCGGTCCTTTGCTGACCGTTTCACCTTCCAGTTTTTCAGAAATTGAGAATTTCATGGTTTTGATACGTGTGAGCTACTCTAGCCTAACTAAGCTATTGAACCTCGAGTTTTGACCTATTGTTAGGTCTATTACTGACATTGTCCATTCAAGAGTCATTTCTTTAAATGACTAACTCCTCTCGATTAATGAGCTTGTTGTTGGAATCTCAAGAAAATCAATGTTCTTACACATTCTACCTTGATTACATGAGCTTGATCTTGGAACTCTTGGCCATGTTATTCGTGGATGTCTAGATTTCGTGGGATCTATGATCCAAGCAAATCAATACCAAGTCAAACACATTAAAGGGCCCAGTCTGGTCCTGGGAGGAGCACCCGAAAAGTACTTGATCCCCGGGGAGGTGAATGACTAGGTGTGGCATTTGGTATCGGTACTATCTAGCGTGTTGGGTCTATGACATTCCACTCTCTTGTCATACTTACTATTCATGCTTGAATGCGTGAAGCACTTGCTTGCATGACTTGACATGACATGACATGACTTGAAACGGCCAATCATGGAAAAGTTCTTGATAGTGGTGCTTGATATCCAGACTTGCAAGATCCCTTTTCGTTTATCAATCGATTATCTTCTGATCTTGTTAGTTACTTAGTTTGCTTTATTTTAGTTTCTCGCATTATTTATACATTCTTGAAAATGATTAATTACTTAAATTTGCCTGATGATAGAGTATAATTCCTACTGAGCTTTTCACTCACCCCTCTTATTTCCATCCTTTTCATACAACTCGGTAGATGGAACGTTTGCAATTGGGCTCGGGCCAACGTGATCGAGTGAACCTGGAACTTAGAGACCGGAGTCTTTTATTTGTTTGAGTCTAGTTAATATAGTGGGTCTTGCTATTTTCTCTTCTTTATTTCTTTTATTGAGTCAAATTTGTAATTCAATTGCCAAATATCAATCAAACTATATTTTTCTCAAATCAATGGTCTCCATGTGTTTGAATATTATTTATTATGTTTATTTATTTTCTGCTCTAATTATCATGACTGTTTCACTGCCACGTTCCGAGCATCACTTCCCCCTGCTATCGGTTCGGGGCGTGACAGAAGTGGTATCAGAGCCACAGTTGTTTGAGTCCTAGGTTCTTGTCCATAAGTATAGATTACCCAAACTAATAGGTCGTGTAATATGTGTCATCCATTCATGTCACCTCGTGAGATTGAGTAGTGCCTCAGGTTAAGTAATAAAATATGTATAAGATTGCGTAGCACGACGTGTAAGGATAATAATTTTTTTTAACCTTATAATTATTTTGCAGGTATCTAAGCTCCTTTTGACATGAAAGCGAGAGGGTCAACGCGTCAGCTAAAATTTAGTTCTGTTAGAAGGTGGCGAGTTCGTCGTAAAGAAATTTGAAGTAATAAGAAGAAAAGGCATAACCTTTTGCAAATGAAATGTTTTCACTGTCACAAAGTTGGTCATATAATCAAGGAGTGCTGGTGAAGGAGTGGAGCGTATCTTCGTTGCGGAAATAAAGATGATGTAATGGCTAATTACCCTAAGCTACTTCCACAAGCAAAAACACAAGGAGAATTGGAACTGATTTCTATCAAATGAAGAATTTATATAAGGTATCATTCTCTCTTATCCTTAACTATAGTTAAAATTCTTTTGCATTCCATTAGCTGTATGATTACCATGTTATTTTGCGAATAGTTAATGGCGATCGGCGAATTTAGGGACCAAATTCCTTAAAGTGAAGGAGGATGTAACACCTCGGGTAAATAATAAAATATAAAAGTAATTAGGCTGAATTAAGGAATTTGGTCCCTAAATTAGGCTGAATTAAGGAATTAATGGCTAAATTCGTTATTTTAATAGCTTAATCTTTAACGATCAAATTGGAGCCCAATTGCTAACCAATCGAGCCCAAACTAGGCCCAATCGAAAGGTTAACCCTAGAAGCCCTTTTCCCTTTCGAAACCCTAGACTCTATAGCCTTCCGGCGGCGGCGGCGGCGGCGGCGTGGATTTGGTCAAAGGACCGAGTTTTAGACACTTTTCCTTCCTTGGACTCTTGAGTCCAATTCGATCCCTAGAATGGCCTATAGGCTCAATAAATAGAGGACTTTCATAGCCCTAGACCTCCTTTTATTTTTCCAACAGGTGGCGCAAGCAATCGTGGTCGATCGAGGGTGAATTAGGGCGAGGACGGTGACGTGTTCACGATTAGGGTTTTAGCGCGTCTTCCCTTTCTTCTTCCAAATCGGTAGGTTTCTCTTAGGCCCAATCAAATTAATTAACATGGATAGATAGATCTCATCCTTAGCTTTCTTTTGAACCTATTTTGCCTAATTTTGGCTGTCTATCTTGGGCGTATTCCTAGTTTTATGTGAGCATGCAATTTGATTTTTTTTACACTTTTCATCTCCGTTCCATTTACATAGATCAATCGTAGTGGAATCTTTAAATTAACCATGCCTTGGTGTGCGTTTTTAAGTTACCTACATTTTGATAGTAAATAGCCCAATTTTCATGCTACATCTAGGTTTTAATCTTGCTTTCATTGGACCGAGGTCTTGGGTTTTTATGTTCTAGGTTCGGACTTGAATAAACGTCCTAACAGGGACCGCGCAGCCAAGAGCGGCCGCGCGATAGACCGCCTTTTTAGAGGGGTTTGAAAGGTGAGACGGCCCTCCAATGACCATCTATAACTTACACGGCCCCTCGATAGACCGCTTCATGGCGGTGGATTTTCAAAAGAAAAGATGATTGCGCTGGTTCTGAGTGGTTCCCTTCGGACCGTCTCAGATACTGGGCAGTCTATCTCTAGAACGTGTTTATTCCTATTACAGTAAAAGTATTGTTTTGTTTCCGATCTAATATGTTAGTTTAACAGCATGATACTAGGGCTAATTTCATGGTAAAAACTGACTAAATGATTAGGTTTGTGAAATAATTGATCTAAGTATAATCCTCTTCTAAATTATTGTCCTTTCATGATTATCTTTCATGTATCGTCACTTGATTGAAAATGAGTATAGTAATTAATGTTAGTATCAATTTTCCATTATCGCTTTGTTATCTTATTAGTTCTGTTTTAAGGTCGTGTCACTCCGGTGGTGACGGCTGGACCGAATATCTAGTTTTCCATTGATTGATAGCCTTTAATTCCTAGACATCGAGTGCCTCTCCGTCAGACATTCCTTCCGCCGGACTAGGTGTTCATGTTCCGAGGCCTCCGTAAGCCCCCGCGAGCCTGGGATTCCCACTAGGACGCCGGACAGGTTGTACCCACAAGCATGAACCTTTTTGACTCAATCAAATAGTGCATTCTTGCTAAATCCTGGAATCGGGACTGTCCGTTTGATCGCGGCCCTTCTGAGACTGTTCTGTCATTAAGCGGTTCAGTCATGACTGCCTAATTTCTTGAACGGCCTAGCTTGGACCGTTTTATACTCGTTCGCTTTGGGTTGGATCTTTGACCCAGCTAGCTTTTAGCGATCCTTCTTAGGCCGTTTATATTTTTCAGACGGTCCTGCTTAGACCGTGTACCTATATTAGCGGTCCTTTGCTGACCATTTCACCTTCCAGTTTTCTGGTAATTTAGAATTTCATGGTTTTGATACGTGTGAGCTACTCTAGCCTAACTAGTCTATTGAACCTCGAGTTTTGACCTATTGTTAGGTCTATTGCCGACATTGTCCATTCAAGAGTCATTTCTTTAAATGACTAATTCCTCTCGATTAATGAGCTTGTTGTTGGAATCTCAGGAAAATCAATGTTCTTACACATTCTACCTTGATTACATGAGCTTGATCTTGGAACTCTTGGCCATGTTATTCGTGGATGTCTAGATTTCGTGGGATCTATGATCCAAGCAAATCATTGCCAAGGTAAACACATTAAAGGGCCCAGTCTGGTCCTGGGAGGAGCACCCGAAAAGTACTTGATCCCCGGGGAGGTGAATGACTAGGTGTGGCATTTGGCACCGGTACTATCTAGCGTGTTGGGTCTACGACATTCCACTCTCTCGTGATACTTGCTATCCATGCTTGAATACGTGAAGTACTTGCTTACATGACTTGACATGACATGACTTGACTTGAAATGGCCAATCATGGAAAAGTTCTTGATAGTGGTGCTTGATATCTAGACTTGCAAGATCCCTTTTCGTTTATCTATCGGTTATCTTCTGATCTTGTTGGTTACTTAGTTTGCTTTATTTGAGTTTCTCGCATTATTTATACATTCTTGAGAATGATTAATTACTTAAATTTGTCTGATGATAGAGTATAATTCCTACTGAGCTTTTCGCTCACCCCCCTTATTTCCATCCTTTTCAAGTAACTCGGTAGATGGAACGTTTGCAACTGGGCTCGGGCCAACGTGATCTAGTGAACCTGGAACTTAGAGACCGGAGTCTTTTATTTACTTGAGTCTAGTTAATATAGTAGGTCTTGCTATTTTCCCTTCTTTGTTTTTTTTATTGAGTCAAATTTTTAATTCAATTTCCACATATCAATCAAACTATATTTTTCTCAAATCAATGGTCTCCATGTGTTCGAATATTATTTATTATGTTTATTTATTTTCTGTTCTAATTATCATGACTGTTTCGCTGCCACGTTCTGAGCATCGCTTCCTACTGCTATCGTGACATGATATATCTCCCTTAAGACCATACCAACTAACAAATGATACTAACTAATTGACTATATAAACATATATCATTCTTGGAGTTGACCAACACATGGTGGATACACATTGTTACGGGGCTCAAGTCTGTGTCACCCAGAAGGAAATAGCGCCCCTGACCTGGGCGCTATATCCATAGGGCGCCCCTGCCTTGGGCGCCATTTCCCTTCTCCCAGTAGTATATATATATATATATGCAGAGGATGTAACGTCCACATGCATGGACGCTATTTACTTAAACAACGACTGCCTGGGGAGGCGTCATTCCCTGAGACCTAATAATGTGAGTCAATTAGTGGAAACAAGAACAACTTGTGTTTGCTGGCAATGGACCCATGAGGGAACACGTACAACAAGGCTTCAGATCTAGTTTCCCATAGAGAGACTATTCCCTATAAACAACTCTCCACATCCAACGTAGAAGGCCTTACTGCCAACCTGCCATTCCTCTGCCATTACAGAAGAGAAGGTTGTTTATGCCTTTTCTCTTCTCCACCTGTAGAAGAGAGAGCTTAACATTTTCTCTTCACGTGCAAGTTACGTACAACATCCTACGGCTGGAGGGCTTGGCTGCAGAGGGCTTGGAGGGTTAGGACACACGGTTAAACTAGTCAACCACCTCAACAGGTAGGTGTCTTCACTAGTAGTTAATATAGGTTAACATGCATGCTACTTAAACCTTTCATAGCCACAATCTGGTCATTTTAGTCAAGGGTATATCAAAAGATTTAGAGGGAAGGTTAGGCTACGCCTAGCTGAAACACTAACTCTTGCGTGAGTATATCTATGATCTTACCTCCATCAAGTACCCCATGTACATATTGATTATATAGTTGTCATTACTCATAATCTGTCCCAATTTCTTGTAAATTTATCCATGTTTAAAAGTTAATATCTATGAAATTAAAATCAAAAATTGTTTCATGAGCATGACCTTGCAATCATGCTATTTTTCCATGTCTATATATGTCTCTACTTCCTGATTCTGTGAACATGTTATAAATCATAAATAGTAAAGTTACGTGATTAGTAGCCACATGTTTAGGTATTTATATCTATTGAACCAAATCATGTAATTCCTGCATGAGCATGACTCTGGAATCCCCAGATTTTTCTCTATTTTATCATGTCTTCATTTCCAGAATTCGTGAAATTTCGCATGATGAACAATGTTTTGAGTCTCGGGAGCACCCTAGTGAACGGTGCCCCTGACCAGGGCATCATGCAATAGGGCGCCCCTGGCCAGGGCGCCATTTCCAAGAAGGGCGCCCCTGGCCAGGGAGCCATTCTCCAGTGCGAATTAAAACCCCCATCCCGTGATTATCCTGTTAAACCCTATCGATTAGCCTGTTGAACTTGTTACCTGTTAAACATTGCTGATTAGCTTGTTAAAACTGTTAAACCTGTTAAACTCATTACACGTTAACCTATAAATTACATACCTTGTTAAGCCTGTAAAAATCCTATAGCCTATTAACCCAAGAATAGTATGTTAAACCTGTTACCTATTAAACCACGGCGATTAGCCCATTAAACCTATTACCTGTTACAGCACGTGTAAACCTGTTATACTATTTAAAACATGTGATTGTTAACCTTCTGAAATAGAGACCCTTCGGGAAGTCTCAATTTTCTAAAATAGAGACTCTCCAGGGAGACTCTATTTTAACCTTCTGAAATAGAGACCCTCAGAGAAGTCTTTATTTCTGAATCATGTTAAACCTGTCACATGTTAAACCAGTTACATGTTAAACCTGATCCTGTTAAACCTGACACTTGTTAACTTGGTACTTACTTACCTTGTTAAGCTTGTTAGCTGTTAAACTTGCTAATTACTGAGCCTGGTAATTACATATCCTGTCAAACCTTGTTAATTACATAGCTGTCATTAAGCTATGTTAATCCTGTAGCCTGTCAAATCACATCGCCTATTAAACCTATTTACAGTACGTGTCAACCTGTTATCATGTTAGATTTTTAACCTTCTGAAATAGAGACTCCCCGGAAAGACTCTATTTACCGAAATAAAGACCCTCCGGGAAGATTCTATTTCAGCATTGAAATAGAGACTCTCCGAGAAGACTCTATTTACTGAAATAGAGACCCTCTGGGAAGACTCTATTTCAGTATTGAAATAGAGACTCTCCGAGAAGACTCTATTTACTGAAATAGAGACCCTCTGCAAGGGCACCATTTCCCTGTAAACTGAAATTTTTGGGCTTCTGTCCAGCCCTTACCCAATGATCCCTGGTCACCTCCTTAACCCTGATGGCCTATGTGTCATGCATTTTAAGTAGCTTGGTCATAAATCATCATTTACATGTGATATGTCCTTGAACTCTATTCTTAAAAGATCTACCTGATGTACCTACAATGTGTAAACTTCTTAAAATTCTATATTGGCTATATAAATGAGAGTGGATGTCTAAAAGTATACATGAAATACTGTGCATATAGGGCCCGATCTGGTCCTAGGAGGAGCACCTGAAGGTACTTGTGCCCATGAGAGTTTATTGACCACGGTGTTTGGCATTGCACCGAAGTACTTGCTTGCTTGACTTGACTTGAGACATTCCCACTCACTCTCTCGTGACATGCTTGACTTGCTTGAAATGAATTGCTTGGCCCAAAAAAGGGCAATTATTTGCTTGAATGAAATAGCCAATTCCATTACACTACTTGCTATTACACAAGCTTGAGATCACTTGCTTGAGTATTGATTATTATCTTCTTGACTTGCTGGAATATTGACTATTACTTTCTTGGAAAGACTTGCTTGAATATTGAATTCTTGGAAAGACTTGTGCAATTACTTGGCAATCACTTGCTGGTTCCTTAATGATACATCTTATTGATGTTCATGTGATACTATTTTGATACACTTCTTGATATTCTTGCTCGATCAAACATGCATCATTATACCGCATGAACTTGTAATTCACTTAAAGATTGTTAGAGCTTGAGATATAAATCTTACTGAGCGATTCGCTCATGCAGTTGCTTTCTAACATTTTTCTGGTAATTCGGATAGCGACATCCACATGAATGGGAATGATACTGAGTGATGAGTGCTGAAATTGGTGTACCGTCAGTTAGACGTGTCTTTTTATTCCTAGGTCCTACATTGTATTTCCAGTTATTGTATATTTCCAGTTATTGCTAAAGGCTTGTATAATTTATTTGAGTCAGTTATGATTTAATTAGATGGAACTTAAAAAACTTCTAGCCTTATGAATGATTCTGGGATATTGTTATTTGGTTAAGTAGATAATTATCACTTGGACTATGGTATTATGTTCATATTTAAGTTAGCAAAAAAAAAATACTGAGTACTATGCGCACTCTGACTCTGCGTGAATGACATGATCTATATAGACGCGTCACGCTTCCGGGTATCTTCCGCGCTCGGGGCGTGACAACCTCTGTAGAGAGTCGATGATTCTTGTTATTTATTAAAAAAAGGAAAACAATGCAAAAAATATGAATTAACGACCATCAAGTGGTCGCTATTTAAAGTTATGGCGCCTTTCTGGAAGGTCACCCATTCCTATGGAAATTGATAAATTTTCTGAAAATTATTGATTTAGCGACATTGGAAAAAGTCGCACATTTAAATAGCGCCATCTGAGTGGTCGCTATTTCCTGTCTCACAATTTTTATCAGGTTTGACCCAGACCGCGGGTCTTTTGGCACTCTTATCCCAGTCCGAGGATAGAGCCCCTGTTTCACGTTGTTTTATGCCTACACACTAACTCTTGGTGATGATTGGACCCTCCGCAGGATATTCCTTCCTTTGGATTGGTGCTTTCTTCATTGAGACCTCCGTAAATCTCCGCTAGCCTTGGGTTCCCTCAAGGCAGCCGAGTTGGTTGTACCCTAAAAGACCCTATAACCTTGATTTATCATGTCACTCTGAAGAAACATAATGCCTAGCCATCATAGAGCGCTGTGTATAGTGTTCTATGAGAGTTCTGTCTCTATCTAGAATGAGCGACCAGACAGAGGACACCAATTGAAATGAGCGACCGTGTGAACGGGCGCCATTTCCTTCGTGCATGTTATTGTTCACAGATTTAGCGACACGATAGTGGGCGCGCTATTTTTGTAATTGGTGGCGACCTGAGTGGACGCCAATTTCCTAGATTCACACATGTCATGGTTTCTATACGTGATTTATCGCTATGTCATCCTTACTAAAGTTCTATCCTTGAACTCATAATTCTGTGAATCTACCTTATTATCCTACAATTTCTTATTCCTTTGGAATTCTATTGGCTATAACTATAGTGGATGTCGAAATATTTACATGACTCAATGCCGGGCAATTATGGGGCCCGGTCTGGTCCAGGGAGGAGCGTCCGAAAGTATTTGTGCCCATGGGAGTTGATTGACCATGGTGTGGCATTGACACGGAGTGCATGACTAGCTTGATCAATGACATTCCACAATCTCTATAGTGCTTGACTTTACTTGACTTGACTTGCGTGGCCCGGAAAGGGTATTTACTTGTTTGAAATTATAATAGCCAATTCACATGACATGACTTGATATTTACATGCTTGACAATCTTGATATACTTCACATGATTCTCTTGAAATCTTGCTAGTTCATCTATATTATTTCTTGATACTCTACTCCCGTCATTATCTTGCGTACAAGCATCACTATACTTGCATAGTTCATGTAACATGTAATTTACTTAAAGCACGCTTGATCTTGAGATATAATTCCTACTGAGCATTCGCTCACTCTAGTTTTTTTCCTATTTTTCAGTTAATTCCAATGATGAAGATCATTCGGATGGGAATGGATACGAGTGAAGAGTGTAGCGATGTCCGCTTGTCAAAGACGTTATCTAGTTGAGTCTTTTCATCTTTCTTGAGTCATTATTGTATTTTCCTTTTATTTTAGTCTAGTACCTTTATTTGATAATGAAGAGTATGTAATTGGATTATCTTGAAGTATTAATGAAATAAAGGATTTGGTTTATTATCTCTACTTTTGCGCCCTCTGTCTATATGTCAAATTCCTTATGCTCTGATTGACATGAATGATATAAACTCGTCACTCATATTGGGTTCCTTCCGCGCTCGGGGCTTGACACTGATAATGACATTGTTGGCCCAGTTGGCGAGCGGACAAGAAGTGGGGGTTGAATTGTCCCCCAAGTGATATGACAAATTTAACACTTACTTTGCAAAATTAGCAGGTTTAATGAGATTGAAGAAAATAAACTAAACACAGTAAACTTAAGTTCTCTCAATCTCGCCGAGCTCACTCGATCATATAAACAGATTAAGTAGAGAAACACACAATCATATAATGCAAGAGAGATTTTTAAGGTGGTTCGAGATCACGACGAGCTCCCTATGTCCACCCCTCACCAAACCGGTGAAACTTCACTCGCTAGAAAATCAGCACGGGGATAACTCCCCAACACGGAGTCAAGCTCCAACACACACGCAGGACGACGCCTGCACACACACGGGGAACATCCTCCCCATGGGGAGAACTCTCCTCGCGTTGTTAACACAGCAACAACGGGGACGAACCCCAAACCCTCTAGATCTTAAATATAGCAGCATACACACACATACGCTGCAACAAATGTAGCACCCTTCACACACACAACCGTACGCAGACGGTTCAACACAGGATAATTCAGAGTTCAGAAAATAAGAAAAATATACAATGCATGCCCATGCTAAGGATAAACTGAAGAACAATCATCAAGATAAACTCAAGAAGGTTGTAGAAGTATATCCTCAATAGATGAACATCCTGGAGACATTTTCCCTTGAAGCTTTGGTCGGATGGAAGACAGATGATCACGATTTTAGCTTCTTGTTCCTCTCTTCATTCTGCTTCACTTTTCCTTCTTCCTCGAACTCTAGAAATTCCCTGGAGGAGATGAAATCTCCTTCTCTTCTTCTCCTTTTCTTCTTCTCCCCTTTCTTCACCTGCAAGATAGAAAATACAAGCTCATTAGGGTTCTTCTTCTCAAATTCGGAGTGGATGTATATATACAAGTTAGAGTGGCCAAATGACCCATAAAACCCTTCTACCTCTTACATTCCAAATTAGAGCTGAATCAATCATGTAGTTATGTGATGGTATTTGTTGCCAACACCTTGGCTTTGGCTCTGGTAAGTCGGGCATCACTAAATAATTATCCAGGTATTGCAGATATTGCAGAAGAATCTTTGTTTTGAGGGATTATAACTGGATGTATACTGCATTGAGTGATCATTTTTGAATTCTCTGACTCAGATAAAACTGAAATTTCATCTAAATTGCTGATAAGAGGATTAGTAGAGGAGTTAACCAACTGCTTTGTCATCCAAGACAAATGTGTATGAATTAAATGTTGCTCCTCTGAATTGCAACTCAACTTTGCTGCTCCCTGGTTTGGTGAAAGGGTCTTTGTCATGACATTATCTCCTCTTGTTTTTTGATCACCTGCCACAACCACGGAGTTATTTATTGGCATTGATTCAAGGATTTCAGGTAACTGTGAACCTCCAGTTGCCTCTCCACGAGAATGCTTGGGTGAGTCATGGATATCTTGCTTATCCTCACTGCATGACTCTGAATTGACAGTTGTTTGCTGAGCGGAAAATTTTAACATCTCATTATCCGAGTGGATAATATCCTGTGAAGATACTATATTCGGAAGAATATCTGAAGAATTGGCCACCTCTTGCATTTCCACAGCCTGAAGAAGAACTTCAAATTGATTTTCCAAAGCAACATTTTTTCGAACATTTTGAGGACCATTGATTCGAGGTTTAAAAACCTGACGAATAGTCTTGTTTTCAGTATCTTTGGGTGCTTGAGGTCGACCAGCTTTGCTCATTTTCTTTTTGCATTCACCAACAGAATGACCAAGTTTATGACAAAAGTTACACAAGGTAGGAACTCGATGATAGCTGACCTTTTGCCAATATCCTACACCATCCATATCTATCCACACACGCTCCTTACGCGGAGCTGAGAGATCCAATTCAATACAAACTAAAGCTTCAGAGGTATCTGTCAGAGTTAAGGTTCGCTCATGAATCTGTAGAACAGGGCCAAAATTGCAAACGATGGAGCGAAGACAATCTTCCTGATACAAATTAGCCGGCAATCCAGGAAGACCAATCCACACAGGCACCACAGGTGGATCAGCTTCGAAATTGAAATCAGGGGTCCAGCGAAAGAACCGAAACAGAAAACCTTTTATATACAGATTTTTCTGAATGAGGAGCTTCAAAAAATCCGCCTCATCATCAAATCGAAAAAGAATGTGCCTCAAATTTAGTTTGCTGATGATAAACTCTGATGAAATACCCAACCGCTGCTTAATACAACTTTTTAGCTCAGTAAAAGAAGGCCTACCGTATGAACATTTGGCAACTATTGCGTACGGGAGGAGTTGCAGAGAAGCCTGAATATCAGCCTTGGAGAAGAAAACAGCAGGTTCGCCACGATCAGTGAATGCCGGTTTCTTGATAGGAATGGAAATACTTGTTTTCTTCGCAGACTCCATGAGAGCTTGCGCAAATGATTTCCACGGAACATCTTGATGCGGAAGGAGGTTGTTCTCTGCAGTGGAACAGAAAGCTCCCGCCGGCGCCGGGGGACCCCCCGCCTCACCAGCCATGGCTGGCGCCGGGGGGCGAGGTGAAGGACCAAAGAAAGGTGTTGGCAGGAAGACACGAACCAGAGCTTCTCTCTCTAGAATCTGATTAACCTTTCATTTCATTGATGAAGCGCATTACTTATTCATTTCCATAAAACCCTTCTAGAACATGTTAGAAACACCCTCAAATATGAAGGAATCAATTGGGGGCATAATGGTAAAGTTTTTGCCCAAATAGAGGCCACACAAGTGGGTTACGGTGGCGCATGGAATTCACGTGCGAAGGGCAAAAATCGCGTCAGTCGACTGGTTCTGGGAGGTGGTCGACCGGCCTTGAACTATGTTTTGTTTAAGCCCCTGAACACAGAAACAAAGGTCGATCGGTTCGCAAAGTCTGGTCAACCGGTACACACAGGTCGACCGGTTCACAATGTCCGATCGACCGGTCCTACAGTTGGTTCTTTCTGGCAGTTTTGGTTGACTGATTGCTTTCATTACCTACAAAATAGAAAAACAAGGTGAAATCAATGAGTTTTCATACACAATGATGCCACCTTACCTTGAGCAAAGTACTAGATGTCTTTGGGAGCCTATTAAGCATTATTAAACCCATTTCAACAACATGAGACATTTTCACACTTCATATCAAGAGAGTAATATGGTTCAATACATGAAACCCAAAAATCTCATGTAGAAAATGCATGAATCACATTCAAAGCATACTCATGAATAATATGCATGAATATCCTTCAAAACTTTAATAGCCCATAAGAAAGTGCATGAAACAACTTCACTAAGATTCACATGAATTAACTTAATCAACTTTCAGGCTCAAAAGCTCCATGAACGAAATGCAGAAAACACATGAGCAATTTTATCATTCTTCGCAAGACTCAATCAAAACATGAGCTAGATCACAAACACTTTACAATCCATCCATGCAACATGTATGAGCAACATTTAAACAAATTACCATCTCAAGTTATATGAATATCTCAACCATATTAGAAGCTCAAAAACACATGAAGAATATGCATATTTTCACATTGGCTCAATGCATAACAAGCAAGATCACAATGGCTTAATGCAAAACAAGCAAGGGTCGACCTCATACAAAGATGGGTCGACTCAATTATGGAAGAAAGCATGAGTTGGCTTGTTAACAAATGAACAGGTCGACGCATGTGTGGAGAAGGGTCGATGCAACCATTCAAATCAAACCACTACATGAGGAATGGGGTCGACGGATATGATGAATGGGGTCGGCGCATGTTGAAAACTGAATAAGATGGCTTGTTGGATGAATAGCAAGCCGACGCACTGTGATGGTGGGTCAACGCACTTACAAAAAACAAAACCTTTCACCCAATTGAAGGATTTTGAGAAATGCAAGGCCTTACCACTTTTTCTTGAAGAATGTAAACATGGTTTACCACCTGTTTTGAATCTTTGATAGAAAGATGAATCATTCATGCATACATTTAAGTTTCAAGTATCCACCATGAAATTAAGAACTGGATGGCTGCTCGTGGAGAGAGAAGCTCTGGCAATTTTAGAGCCTCGTCGCTGCATGGTGCACAGGGAGAAGCTTCTTCCCCCGCATCGCTCCTACCCTGCCTACTCCGAACCCTCCTTCTATTCTCCCTCGACCACCTTCTACCTTGGGAGGGAGGGGACAACAGGATGCTCGTGGACGCCCAAGGTCTCGATCCAGGCCACCTGTTCGGGTCTCTTCTCACCCGCTACCCTGGACCAGTCTATTTAAAGCTCCCGAACCTACTCAAGACCTTAAGTTAGAGTACCTGGAACCCTCCTCGATTGACTCCAACCTCTTGGTGGTATGTGGAGCAGATGATTCTGCAGTGTTGCAGGAGGTATGGTCGAAAGCTTTGGTGGGCTATGTTGTGGGTCTATCTACTTCCTACATGCCTCTACTATCATTCATTAAAAGCCCATGGAATCCAAATGGGTTCCAGTTATATATGATAGATAATGGTTTCTTCCTCTGCAAGTTCGACTTAGAAGAGGATCTGCAACGTATCCAGGAAGGCTTCTGGACTATCAAAGGTCATCCTATGATACTAAGGAGGTGGTCTCCGGAAGTAATCTTTGAAGTGGACAATCTTAGAAGCATTCCTCTGTGGGTTTCTTTCCATGGTGTTCCTTTACACTTATGGACTAAAAAGTTCTTTAGTCGCATATGTAGTCTCATCGGAACTCCCCTCCATCTGGACAAGCTTACTGCATCAAGGCAACGTCTTTCATATGCTAGAGCCCGTGTTATGGTTTCTGTAGAGAATGAACTTCCGGATGAAGTATACTTTAAGGATTTAGAGGGTAAGGAACGTAGAATTGCTGTATCTTATCTATGGAAGCCCAGTACATGTTCTTCATGCAAATCTTTTGGTCATTTAGATGGACAGTGTATTTCTAGTGCTCCCTCCAGGAAGGAATTTAGACGGAAGGAGAAGACAACATTGCAAAAGTCTCCTCCTAAGAATAGGGAAGCCTCGAACCTTCCAGTTCATGCAGGAAACAAATTCTCAGTTCTGGCTTCGCTGTCCGAGCAGAATGAAGCACTTGTTCAGGTCCACACAGCTCAGGATCAGACACAGACAGAGTCTGAGTAGGTCGACGCAGTGCGGCCTCAGGTCGACGCAGTGCGGCCTCTAGTCGACGTAGTGGTTCAATCTTGGCCACTAAGTCAGAAAGAGTCAACCTCCGAGAATCTCTCAGCTGGCAACAATATTCAGTTGATGCAAGTCCATCCTCCAGATTCTCCGGATGTGATTCTCCCCGAGAACCTCTCGGCTGGCAACAATATTCAGATGCAGTAAGAAGTACTCCCTCCGTCAGGGTCTCCGGGTATGAATTCAAATTTGAAAAATGGTGCAAGCTCAAGTACTGTAACAGATTGTTATCAACAAATTGTTATCAACAGAGAGATTTAAGATTAACAAAGGTAGATTTTCCATCTCTTAAGAAAGCGGTAGAAAAAGAGCAAGTGGAAGGCTCTCAGTTACTACCTCCTATATCAAAGGGAAAAGGGAGATCAGGATTTTAGGGAGGCTCATCCAAACCAAGGCGATCCCCCCACCTATCCTCCTAAAACAGCTTTGTACCTTCCTTATCTTTGTTTTTAATGAAGATAGTTAGTTGGAATGTTAGAGGCATTAATAAGGCAGAGAGATGTGCCCAACTTATACTCGTTCTCTCTCAATCAAAGTGTGACATGGCAATACTCATTGAGACAAAAATTCATCCAAGGAATACAACAAAGTTTAAACAAAGTATATGGCTTGAAGCCAACTTCATTCATACCCAGGATGCAAGAGGAAGAATATGGATTCTTAGTGATCCTATGAAGTTTAATACTCAATTGATTATGCAGACTGATCAACTGATTCATATAGCTACCAATGATTGTTCAACTGGGTTCTCCTTCTACCTCACTACAGTTTATGCTTCCAATCTTCTATCTTAAAGAAGAATGCTATGGAAGGATCTTATGGATCTATCAGTCATCTCCAATGGTACTCCATGGATGGTTGTAGGAGATTTCAACACCATTCTCTATCCTAATGAGAAGATGGGAGGTAAATCTGTTCCAACTACCATTCTTGAGGAGTTTGATAACATGATAACCTCCTCGAATCTCTGTGACATTAAAATTATAGGAAGCAGCTACTCTTGAAGTAATTGTTCTCTCCCACCCAATAGAATTATTGCAAGGCTGATAGATGCCTTATCAATGACCTAGGGCTAAGTTAATTCCCAGAATCTTATGCGGAGTTTTCTAGTGAACTTTTTTCAGTCCATTCATTACTGAGAATTTTCTCTGAAAAGGTAATGAAGTCTGGTAAGAAGCCATTCAAATTTTTTAATATGTGGACTCAACATCCACAATTCTTAACAGTCGTGCAGGAAGTGTAGAATGAGCATATAAGAGGGTCTCCGCAGTTTATTCTCTGGGCAAAATTAAGGAAATTGAAACAAGTTCTAAGGGAATGGAATTCAAACTAAAATCAGATCCCATGAACAACAATGTCATCATTAAGGAGAGAGAATTAAGGCTTAAAATTTATAAAGCCTTGCAAACCGAGGAGTCATTTACCAGGCAGAAATCTAGACAAAATTGGCTGGCATTGGGAAACTCTAATACAAGATATTTCCATGCTACTTTTAGAAGTAGAAGAGCTATAAACATCATAAAAAATGTCAATGGCAAGATGGAAGCTTTACTACTGACATACATGAAGTCAATAGGCATGCGGTTCAATTCTTCAACAGCCTTCTGAATCAAGCATCCTTCACTGGTGAATGGCACTTTACACCTAAAAATAAGCTGACAAAATAGGAAGTGGGTTTGCTATGTGCACCAATTTTAGATGAGGAGATTAGAAAAGCTGTCTTCTAGGGACCAAAAAATAAAAGCCCATGACCATATGGGTTTCCTGCAGAATTCTATCAAGTTGCTTGGCCAATTATCGGGGAAGAGGTAATTGTTGCAATCAAGCATTTCTTTACTTCGAAATGACTACTGAAGCAGTTGAATTGTACCTTCATATCTCTTATCCCCAAGAAGGAGGGGGCAGATTCCTTTGAGCAATACTGGCCAATATCTCTCTGTAATTTTATTTACAAAATCATTTCCAAAGTGATTGCAAATAGAATTCAGAAAGTCCTTCTAAAACTCATTAGTAACAACCATTCAGCATTTATTAAAGGGAGAAGCATCCACCATAATGTACTACTGACCAATGACATAATCATAAATTTGCATTCTAAGTCCAAAGGAAAGTTCATTTGCATGAAGGTAGACCTCAGAAAAGCCTTTGACTCTTTTAACAGAAACTATTTGTACTATCTCATGAAACAAATGGGTTTTCCCATCACTTGCATAGATTGGATATCAAACTGTTTAGATAGCCCTACAATTTCAGTGTTAGTGAATAGCACATCACAGGGTTTTTTCAACAGCAACAATGGGATCAGACAAGGAGACCCTTTATCACCATGGAGAGGGGAAAATCTCACCGCCCGTACGGAGAAGCCAAACGAGGTCCAAACCGGACTGAACTAGGCTCAACTCCCCAAAGTGGCAGCCCCTGGGCCCACTTATTATGAAGCCCAAAAATTCACTCGGTACAAACGCTTCCTAGGTGGCCTTTGGGTTGGGAAGTCCGAGCACCAGTAGATCAGAAAAGCCCCCTCGAAGCCCCCCATTCCTTATCCCGACCCAGCACTTATCCCTCAGGAGACCACTCCTAAACAAGTGCCACTCGCTCGGGCTCACTGATGAAACCTTAATGATTCAGCCGTTGCGAATCCCTTAATGACAGGAAGCTTAAATGGGACAAGGGGAAACCAAGAGTCCGCGCACCGTAAGGAGCCCGCATGAAGGATGTAACCCCCCTATAACCCCTCCGTTTACAGGGATCAATTCGGACAATAGACCACTATTTAAACATGACATGCCCCACTGCGGCGAGGGAGCAAGTCAAGTAAGCCTGAGCAGGAACCACTTCACCTTTTGGTGGAGAGGGATCTCGCGCTCCTACTTTCCTCCCACTCTTCTCTTCGCTCCAGTGCTCTACTACCTGTGCTAACTTAGGCATCGGAGGGTCTTCCCCGGGGATCTATCCCTGGACACCTCTGATGAGTTTCCCTTCTTGCAGTTTATATTTCAAGGGTACGTGGTCATTCCCTTCCCAGCTCAGGAGCGCCCGAGATCGCCCCCTCTTCATCTGGCGCCGTCTCTGGGAAACGCACAAAGAGCCATCATGGTGCGAAGAAGTTCTGGCCGGAGGATTGTCAGTGACCTGGGAAAAGCTCTGGTCACGGAGGAAGGCACACCTTTCCTCCCCACGGAGCACTCCCCGTCTGGCAGCCAAGCCAACGAGCTACCTCCATCAGTGGCGGGGGAACAGCTTCCCGACGGGAGCACCGACGCCCTCCAAACCCTCAACACAAAATTGGATGTCCTCGTGGATCTCATGAGGGCCCAGGCGGCTAGGGAGGAGAAGTCACAGCCCCGTCGGAAGAGCCCCCCACGTGGAGACGCCTCCCAGCACACTGTCGGAGGTGGTTTCACCCTCCGGGGGTAGCGACTCATCCGCAACCCGTCAGGGGGACCATCGCACGCCCCTCCCTTGGAACAAGAAGCCTCCTCGCCCCCGAGGAGGGAAAAGATTGGAGCACGCCGACCATTTCTGGACGCCAAGGCCCCTGAGGAGTGTCGGGGTAGCATGCAAATCCGTCCCCCTAGCCCCTCGGGATAGCGACAACCAGAACTATCACTCCGGTTGCGAGACTTCGAGAGGCGTTTCACAGAGCAAGAGCGCGCTCTCCGCGCCTTACAGAAGACCTCTCCTGTGGAGGACGAGGAGCGATCCCCGTTCTCCGACTACATCCTGAAGGTAGAGATATCTCCCAGAATCTCACTTTCGACCTTCAAGTCGTACGACAGCCAGGGAGACCTGGTCGACCACTACGACAGCTTCGACGCCCTGATGACCTTGCATGGGTTGTCCGACGTGTTCAAGTGCCGAGCGTTCGTGACCACTCTGGTACAGAGCGCTCATGCTTGGTTCAGAGCCCTCGCCCCTAGCAGCATCAACAACTTCAAGCAGTTTGGGCGAATATTCAAGGAAAGCTTCACCGACAGCGGTCCACCCCGGTCAGTGGCGGGACTACTGGCCCTCAAGCAGGAACAAGGGGAAAAATTGTGAGCTTATATTAACCGATTTAAATCGGAAGCACTGCGCATCCCCCGCCTGGACGTGGCCTCCGCCATCACTGCGCTGACCGGGGATACTCGTGACGAAAAGCTACAGCGCGAGCCAGTACTTCATCCCTCGACCTCCCTTGCCAAGCTAGTGACCTTGGCTCTGCGCCATGCCGAGTGCGAAGAAGTACTCAGCGCTTGCCAAGGCACAACCAGCTCGGGTCGGGAGGGGGACAAGAAGAGACCGTCCGAGTAAGGGACGGGTGAAGGAAAAAGGCGGAACCAGGACAGAGACCGAAAGGAGCCATTCCGGAAGTACGAGCGGTATACCCCACTTACCACCCCAGTCTACGAGATATACGAAGACATCAAAGGCTCGGGTCTCCTCAACCAACCTGAGCCTATGAAGACCAAGCACCGCAATCGCCGCAAGCATTGCCTGTTCCATGGCGACCACGGGCATCACACCAGCGATTGCCATCAACTTCAAGATGAGATCGAGCGCCTCATCCGCCAGGGACACCTATCTCGATACGTGTCCAAGGAAGACCAAGGCGCCCCTGAAGAAATTGACAATGCCCCCCGCGGAGTCCACATCAACGTCATCGCGGGTGGCACGACATCAGGCGGAGATACCAGTCGAGGAAGAAAGCGTCATGCCGAGCGGGTGAGCCGAGCCTCGACCGAGGCACCCACGGCCCCACCGGCTAGCGAATCACAGGCCCTGGTATTCTCTGACCAGGACCTGGAAGGGTTAACCACCCCACATGACGATGCTCTCATTGTATCGGCTACAATAAACCATTGTAATGTAGACAGGATCTTAGTTGACAATGGGAGTGCCCCTGATGTATTATCATATGAATGTTTCCTCAAGATGGGAGAGAATCCGTCTAAACTCCACCCGATCCGAACCCCCCTCTGTGGGTTCAACGGCCAGGCTACTTATCCCGAGGGAGCGTTGAGCCTGCCAGTTACTCTCGGCACCCTGCCCAAAATCGTTACGGTTATGGTAGACTTCATCGTGATCAAGGGGATGACGGCATACAACGCCATCTTCGGCTGAGGCATTCTCAGCCGAATGAAAGCAGTGTCTTCCAACTTTCACCAAAAGATGAAGTTCCCAACCGAATATGGCATGAGGGATGTTCGAGGTAACCAGGCACTGGCTAGACGGTGCTATATAGTCTCGGTTGACGCCACTAGGTCGGAAGGGAGAAATAAAGAAGTAATGGGAGCCGAAGAGGGGCCCGCAACATCTGAGCCTGGTGGCGAGTTGCTAACGGTCTTCCTTAACGGTGACTCGACTCTAGGAGTAAAGATTGGAGCCGAGCTACCACTTGAGGAACAGGAGAAATATAAAGATTTCCTTGCGCAGTACATCCAAGTCTTTGCATGGTCTGATGAGCACCTTCCTGGAATACCGAGAGATGTGGTGATGCACAAGCTCAACCTCGACCCTAGAACATAACCAATACAACAGCGCAGGAGAAAGCACACCCTAGAGAAGCAAGTAGTCATCAAGGAGCAAGTCATCAAGGGGCAGAAGACTGGCCTCTTCCGTCCGGTTCTATACCCCACGTGGCTCGCCAACATCGTCTTGGTACCAAAAGCTTCCGGGAAATGGCAGATGTGTGTGGACTTCACCGACCTCAACCAGGCCACCCCGAAGGACTACTAACCGCTATCGAGCATCGATCAACTGGTCGATTCAACCTCTGGCAGCGAGCTACTCAGCTTCCTGGATGCCTACTCTGGCTACCATCAGATCAGGATGGACCCGGAGGACATCGAGAAGACCGCCTTCATCACCGACCTCGGTATACACTGCTACACCTGGATGCCGTTCGGGTTAAAGAATGCTGGAGCAACATATTAGAGACTGATCAACCACATTTTCGAAGGGCAGCTGGGTCAGAACATCGAGGCCTACATTGATGACATGCTCGTCAAGACACCCAAGGCCGAAGACCACCTCGCCGACTTAGCCGAGACCTTCGACACTCTCCTGAAGCACAACATGAAGCTCAACCCTGCTAATTGCGCCTTCGGAGTCAGATCCGAGAAGTTCCTAGGCTTCTTGGTCACTCAGCGTGGAATCGAGGCCAACCCCAACAAGGTTCAGGCCATCCTGAACATGCGGCCACCCACCTGCATCAAGGACGTCCAGTGCCTTACGGGACGCATTGCCGCACTCAACCGTTTCCTATCTCGAGCGGCCGAACGTTGCCTACCCTTCTTTAAATTATTGAGGGGACCAAAAATGGCATCTGCTATGTTCACCTGGGATGAGGAATGTCAGAAGGCATTCACCGAACTCAAGGAATTCTGGCTTCGCCCCCGGTGTTGTCCAAGCTAGTTCAAGGTGAAGCTCTACACCTCTATCTCTCGGCGACCCCTTCTACAGTGAGCTCGGTCCTGGTCAGGAACAACGCAGGGGTCGAGAGATCGGTGTACTACACAAGTAAGGTGCTTAACGAGGCCGAAAAAAGGTACCCCGCAATCGAGACACTCGTGCTAGCGTTGGTTACCTTGGCCAAGTGCCTCCAACCCTACTTCCAAGGGCACTCCATCGTCGTATTGACCGACGAACCTCTGAAGAAGATTCTCTTTCACCCTGAAGCCTCGGGACACCTCGTCAAATGGGCCATCATGCTCGGGGCCTACGATATCTCGTATCGCCCTCGCTTGGCTATTAAAGGATAGGCTCTCGCAGACTTCATCGCTGAAAGCACAGTCCCAATCAAAGAAGCATTTCCACTAGCAACTGGGCCTACCTGGGATCTGTTCGTCAATGGATCCTCCAATTCAACAGGAAGTGCCACCAGCATTCTCCTTAAGTCCCCTGAAGGAGCGAAACTTTGGTACGCCCTGAAGTTCAACTTCCAGGCGTCCAACAACGCCTCCGAGTATGAAGCTGTTATCTTGGGAGCTAGGATGGCTCGACGATTGGGGGCCGAACGAGTCAGGATCCATACCGACTCTCAACTGGTCGCTAGCCAAATCAATAGTGATTATGAAGCTCGGGAAGGACAAATGGTCAAGTACCTGCATGTGGTCAAGAGGATGGCCCAACTCTTCGAGAGCTTTGAGGTAGTCTGAATAACTCGAGAGGAAAACTCCCGAGCGGACGCCCTCTACTGGCCTCCTCGCCCCACCCCACCAGTACATGATCGGTCCTCCTCGAAGAGCTCGAGCAACCGAGCATCGAATCCGAGCTTATGACCGTTATCACGGCACCTTCAAGCGACTGGCGGACCCCCTACATATCCTGGCTTCGGGATTCTCACGAGCCCACTGACCCCCGGGAGGCTCGGAAACTCAAGTACCAAGCTCGGTGTTTCGTCATGCTAGATGGTGCCTTGTACCGAAGATCTTTCTCCGGTCCCCTCCTTAAGTGCATCAGCACCGACAAAGCCAGACGAGCGATTTAGGAAATTCACGAAGGCATCTGCGGAGCGCACCAAGGAGGAAGATCGCTCGCTAGGATCTTGCTTCGATAGGGTTACTGGTGGCCCACTTGTTGTGCCTCTGGCCCCTGTGGCTTGTGGTTTTGATGATTGGCTTTAGGGGTTTATGATGATTGGTTTAAATGTGAGTTAATCACTGTGAGTCACCATGGTTTCATTCAGTCATTCTTATATTCAGTCTGTCATTCAAATGTTCATTCAGTCTTTCATGTGTTCAGTCAGTTTATCTGCTTACACTGTGAACCATTGCATTTGAAGTTCAGACTGTTTATCTGCTGCATACATTTATAGAGTCTGCACATTTGCATCAGGCAGCAAGTGTGTACAACGCCTTGTGTAGGCACGACAAGTCCATACATTGGTTGCACATTGCACAGCTGCAGGCTCTTCTAAGTCTACACATCGTGTAGCTTGCTGGCATAGTCTGTACACTCATCTGTCTGCATGTGTCACCAAGTCCACACATTGCATCATGTGTTTCTTCATGAAGTCTATACATTGGCATGCTGCATCTCTTGAAGTATGTACATCCTCTTCAAGCATTTCATAGTCTATACATCGCTTGGAGTTCTTTCAAGTCTATACATTGATGAGCGTCTCACTGACTGTCTCATGCAAGTCTATACATCCTGCACGGTCTCATGCAGCATCTCAAGCCAAGTCCATACATAGTTCATCAACACTTAGAAGTCTGTACATCGGTCCGTCTTGTTTAGCGTCTTAGTGCATTTAAAGTCTGTACAGCGTCAGTCTCAGCCAGCGTCTCATGCTGCGTCTTAGGCAAGTCTATACATCGCCTTCAGACTTTCAAATCTATACACTCCATGATCTTCCAAGTATGTACATCCACAGTGTAACTTCAAAGTCTGAACATTGTCTCACTCCGTCAAAGTCCATACATTTGTCTTCTCTTCAAAGTCAGTACATTGGCGTTGGGCATCCAAGTATATACATCGCCTTCTGCAAGCTTTATTACAAGTCTATACATCGCCTTCGAGGCATCAAGCCTATACACTGGACAGTGCTCATAAAGTCTGTACAGCATGCCTTGTTGTTCACACCCTTTAAAGTCTGTACATTGGCTTCGCATCTGCAAGTCTGTACATCGGTTTGATATCATTAAGTTTGTACATTGGCTTCAACTCTCCAAGTCTATACAGCCACACTTAATAGGTAAAGTCTATACATTCTTCAGCTGGAACTATGTAAGTCTGTACATCGTTATTTGCCAAAGTTTGTACATTGGCATCTGTTCCTACGTTGCACTTCCAAGTCTGCACATTGGGTTCTTTACCTACGTTCAGCTTTGAAAGTCTGCACATTGGCAGTTTTACCAACGTTACCTTGCCAAAGTCTATACACTCGCTGTCTTCCATTGTTTCAAGTCTGTACAGCCCCTCCATTGGAAAGTCTATACATTGGTCGCTGAATGATCTTCAAGTCTATACAGACCTTGACTCATTCTAGTCTGTACATCGACCAGCTATAATTGTCAAGTCTACACATCGTGATTTCATCGCTTCAAGTCTGTACAGTCTCTCCCTCAGCAAGTCTATACACTGGGGTTGTTCAACTGCAAGGACAGGATGTCTGTACTTTGGGTGCTCATGCATTGCTCTCATCGAAGTCTACACATCCGATAGGCTTGTTATAAGTCTGTACACCGAGGAAGCTTGAAGGTTCTCAAGTGTATACACTCTACACACTTGGTTAACTAATGCACTTAACTGCAAGTCTATACACTATGCTCGCATGAAGATATCCAAGTCTATACACTCTCTCAGTGTACACACTTACTCACTTGCTGTTCTTCAAATTATGCACATCGCATAGCTTCACATATTTGAAGTCCATACACTGGAGAGTTTGTACATTGCATTTGCATTCACAAGCCTATACATCATGAAGTCTGCACATGGCTGAATGTTCTTCAAGTCTGAACAGCGGATGCCTTCATATGTCAAGTCTATACACTGCATGCTCACTCAACTAACTCTATACACTCGTGAGTGTCTCATCAAGTCCATACACTGGCCTTGAGCTAAAGTCTATGGCTGAGCAAGCCCATACATTGGCTGTTGTTCTTCAGAGTCTGTTCATCGCAGTGAGTTGAAGGTTGCCTAAGTCTGTACAGTCGTTGGCTTCTTATGTGAAGTCCATACATTGAGTAAAGTCTGTACAGAGTTTGCATTGCATCTCATGAAGTCTACACATTGGTAAAGCTAGTGCATGCATTGTTCATCACCTGCCTTGTTCACTGTGTCGACGCTGACACTGGATGCGTTGACGCATTGGCCAGTTGCCAAGGGCGTGAGCATCTCCTTTGAGGAGCTGAGGCGACGCTGCACGTTGGAAGCGTTGACGCCTTGGGCTGATGTCCAAAGGTGTCTTGATCATCATCAAGTCTGTACAGCATGAAGTCTGTACATTGGCTTTTGTCTTGAATAGAAGGCCTTAGTCTACACACTCTTCTGTTATGATAATACACTCTTCAGCAAGTATATACACTGAGCACGCATAAAGACTGCTAAGTCTATACACTCCCTCACTCTGTACACACTTGCTATATTGATTTCTGAAGTCTATACAATGCTTTGCATTCACAGAATCTGTGCAGGTTGTTCAGACTTAAACTGATGTCTTATCCGATGCTATCTCTGACAGGGATTCTTACCGAGATTGATGACCTAGCTCGTGATCCCAGGAGGACGAGGTATGCAGATGCTGACACGTGGATAAAGTTGCCTCGGTTCTGGCGAATTCCTTGGGAGGGAAAACGTGGAAGTCACGCGCCCAGGAGCTGCTGCTGCTGCTGCTATATATATGAGCCTTCTTCCACTAAAGAAAGTTGATCAAAAGAAAAGGAGAAAAGTCTATACATCCAGTCTGAGAGCAGCAGAGAGTATTCGATCCAGAGAAGAGAAGAGATAGAGAAAGCCTGCGAAAGAAGAATAAAAGAAAGAGAAGAAGAGCAGAAGGAGAAGAAGAGTAAGAGAGAGTTAGAGAGCTCGTGAGGGTTAAGAGAAAAAGAAAGTGAGAGAGAAGAGAAGAGGAAGAAGAAGCTTCATCTGAAGACTAGTTCCTACTGGACCGTGGATCAGATCCAGGCCAGTAAGCTCCGTTGAGAGCCACATCTGTGTTTTCATCCTTTATAGCCTTCTAATTGCTGTGTTATTTTCGTTTATTGTTTTCCTTTGTTTTCTGATTACCTTTGTACTTTCGATCCTCTGGACTGAGGTCGGGTCCCTCCTGGTCTGGAGGAAGAGAGGTCTGCGACCTCTAGTTTCCAAGTGGCTGGGAGTCACTTGGGTGTCCCTCCGGTTGGGAGGAAGAGGGGAGGCTATTCCCCTGGTCAAGCTGTGTGGCAGCAACTGTTTGTAGACTGAGTCTGCTTGGTTCTAGCGTTTGCTAGTGAAGCCTCACTCCGGTTGGGAGTGAGGGGTGGATGTAGGTCTGGAGGATCGAACCACCTTAAAATCTATTGAGCAGTGGTTTGATTGCTTGTTTTGCTTCCGCTAGATGCTTGGATAGGCGCGCTCCATGTGTTTGTATTTGAGTTGAATCGAATTGGTTCTATTCTGTGTCTATCTCTAGCATCCAAGTTTTTATTTGGCCATTGTACATAGAAGGATACATTCACCCCCCTCTGTATCCGGGCCTAGCACCCTAACAGTTGGTATCGGAGCGGGTGTCTACATACAAGGTCCAACGACCTGCAGATCGATCTTGTAGTCTTAGGTGCTAATTTGTTTTAGTGCATCAATATTCCTGTTGCATTGAATCTATCGGCTATCTGTTTCAATGGCTTGTGCACCCGTCTTTAGTGGTTCTGATTTCAACCAGTGGCACAGTGCTTTACGTAGTTATGTTAAATCTGTTGATCCAGACATGTGGAAAGTGATTTCACATGGTCCTCATGAATTACCAAAGAAAAGGTCCAAATGGACTGACAGTCACGAATCAATGTATGAGGAGAATCAGACAGCTATAAATCTGATGAAAGCAGCCACTGACAAAGCCTTTCACTCATGTTTCCTTGATTGCAGATCTGCAAGGGATATGTTAGAGATGATGAAGAGAGCCGGGAAAGGAAATCAAACAAGCTGCATGATGGCCAATAGAAGAAATCAAAGTGGCAGCGATCAAGGCAGCAATCAAACTGAAGAAGATGATGATGATGAGGTAAATCTCTTCGAGAATTTTTCTCTAGAAGATTGGGAGAATGCATATGATGAATTATTTGAATCTCATGAACTGTTAAGAAAACAGTATAAAAAATTGAAGAAGGGTACTGGTTTAGATAGTTCAAGCTCTCCTTGTAGAAATTGTGTTGAATTGAAAAATATTCATGATGCCTGTATGCCTGATTTTCAAATATTGAAGAAACAAGTCTCATTATTGAAAATCGAAAATCAAGATCATATAAATGTGATATCTGAACTCAAAGAAAAATTCAACTCAGATAATGATAATCAGACTCTTGTTGACTATCATGACCAGTATGAAAAATTGCTGGAAAACTTTGAAAGTGTGAACTCAGATTTAAACAAGCTGAAATCTGAAAATGATTCTCTGAGAATATCTGCTAATAAAAATGATAAAAAATTTGAGAAACTTGAGCAGGAGAAAAACTTGCTTGCTGAAAAACTTGAAGCCATCAAATCTGTGAATGTGGAATTACAGAAAAATAATGAAAAGAAGGAAAAAGATTTGAAGGAATTTAAGGCTGGAAGAAAACTTGAAACTAATTCAGAAGATCAGCTTCTAATAAATGAATTGGTACAGAATGACAAACTTAAGCAAGAAAATGAGAAATTGAAAATGTTGAACTCCACTATGTCTGAGAGACTTCTAGCTTTAGAAAGAGGTAAAAGTGTTTGCTTTGAAGATTCTGATAAACTGAGCAATCTAGAAAATGAAATTGAGAAATATAAAACTGCCAACAAAGTTTTGAATGAAGTTATGAATTGCAGTGAGCAAGAAATTGCCAGTTATGAGTTACAAATCACCTCTTTAGAAAATGAAATCCAAGACTTAAAGAACTCTCTGTCAAAGTTTGTAAGTGGACAAGAAAATCTGGACAGGTTGTTAGGAGTTAAGGTCAATACTCAAAGGGAAGGGTTAGACTACAACAATGTCAATAAAAAGGCTTTTGAAAATAAGCTGACGACATCCTTTATCAAAGCATCAGATGTAGCTACCACCTCAGAAAATAAACAACCAAATGTTCAGAAAAATCAGAAACAAACTGAAAAGTTGAAAAAGGTTGATGGATCCAAGCTGAAAACTGTTTTCATTAAAACCTCTGAACAGGAAAAGCTTTCTACTTCATCCCCAATTCAGTACAAGGCTAAGAAAACAGGAAAAGAGGATAAAAATCAGAAAAGGACTGTAAATCAGAAAATAAATGAAAAGGGTTCATCAGTGTTTGCTGATCACAGTCCTCACACACACTCACATGCTTCTAAAAAGAAGATTATCTGTCATTACTGTCATAAAGCTGGACATCTGATGCATGAGTGTAAGTTGATGGAGAAGGATGATAAGAATGCTAGGAGATATCATGATAAAAATCCCTCATCTCAGAAAAGGAGAATTGAGTGCTTTCATTGTGGTAAACTAGGACACAAAATTTCACAATGCTGGTTTGTTAGTGATAAGAATAAATTTCATGCAAACGATCATGCTCCTAATAAGAACAAGTCTGTTCCAATAAACCAGCATATGACATGCTTTAATTGTGGAAAATTGGGTCATAAGAGATTTGAATGCTGGCTGAATGCTAGTAAGAAAAGTTCTAATTCATGCTTTCACTGTGGCAAGATGGGCCACATTGCAGCCCACTGTTGGCATGCTCAGGGCAGACAATTCAATTCTAAAACTATTAAACTCCCTGCAAATGGAAATGTTTTTGGAAGTAATATTTTTAGAGGCAAGCACAATGAGTGCTTCAAATGTGAGAAGTATGGCCATACAATCAAGGACTATTGGCATATTCAGGGTAGAAATGTGAATCTCAAACATGCTAAATTCCATGTAAGACAATTTGCAAAACTTTCATGTTATAACTGTGGGAAGCCAGATCACAGGGCTGCAACCTGTTGGCTGGCAGGATATCAAAACCAAACTGGTTTTGGAAAACAGAATTTTTATTCTGTTAACAAGAAATCTAATGCATTTGCACATAGAATTCATGCTAACAAGAATGTGCATAAATCAGATCTGAAAATTGCTCCTAGAAATGTGCTGAGAAAACCTGCTAGGAGTAATACTGTTTTGTTAGGACCCAAGACTTCTTGGGTACCTGTTTGTGCAAAATAACATTGCTATACAGGTGTGCCTTGGGACTGGAATAAAAAGGGGTAATGATCCAAGGCACTCAAGAAGAAAATCCCATACTGAACTTTTCAGGTAAACTTCCTGCTCTTCTTGCTTTTAGTTTTAATGCATAGCAAGTTAAATCTGTTTTTGCATTTTCATTCATCATCTGCCATGTGCATTATTTTCTGATCATGCATTTGCTGAGAGTTCTGTGCAAATATCAGATTAAAAAGGGTTGTCTGTATCTGATGCATACATAGGCTAATTGTAATTGCTTGATAATTGTGTTATGCATAAGCTCTGAAAATAAATTACATTTCAAATTTTTTGAAAAATCTGAACTACTTATGAGTGTGACTTGAAACTTGTGTGTTGCAATAGCTCACTGAAATTCTGAATTGCATATAAGACTGCATGTTGAATAAATTTGCATGACCTCAATGGTATAAATGGTAAGGTACCAAAAGGCAGGGAGGTCTGTCTGGAGGTTCTTACTATGTGTGAGGTGGTCTGTTAGACCAAGTGCTTCGCCTAGTACCATGGGTCATTTTGCTTGATAGGACAGTCTGAATGTGCATGAATCATTTGGTATCATATGTTCAGCTTTCAGTGCAAACATTGCATGTTTTCAGGGGGAGTTAATTGCATATCCTTGCATAGCATTCAATGTTGAGTCTTTGCATGTCCCTGCATACATATAGTGCACTGCATTTCCTTACATTGAAAATGCCAAAAAGAGAGCTTGAATGCATATTGTGAGGGGGAGTCAATGCATTGCATATAGGTTGTCAAATGCATACATGTGTCAGAACTCATTGCATATCCTTTCTTACTGATTTTGTTGATAAACCTTAATCATATTCTGAAAACTTTGAGCTTTACAATCTCTCTTAACAATTGGTATTTCTCCTATCAATTGATATTATTTGGATTCAGAATTCCATCAGTCCTTCATGAAGATTTAATGGGCTATCTCGATCATAAATCTAAAAATTTTGAACTAGAAATCTTCTATTATACAATTTTATGAATGTCTGAAATAACTCATGTGGTTTAAGTTTAATGTTCATGGAGTTTGACTTTAAAATCTCTTAAAAATATCTAAACCATGTTTAATAAACCTTAACCATTTGTTTCATGCTGTGTCTTGTGAAAAATATCTGAAATCTACACTTTTGAATACATGACTTTAATTGGTTAAGTACATGAAACTATTATTGATTTGAAGCAAATGAATATCTCTGAAATGTCTAAAGGGATATATCTGTCAGAGCAATGACATTGGTCACTGAGAAACACAAGTCCAAAGGACTGTGTCATGAGGTGCCTTAGTTAACTCTACATAAAATTCATTGAAAATCAGGCAGAGCAATGGCATGCACACTGAGAAATATAACTCACTCATTAAAAAATGATTTGTAGTGTGTCCTGATGTGTAAATGCTAACTCTGTTCACATAAAGCATGACAGTTAGTCACACTAAGGACTTAGGAATATTGGCCTCTAATCAAGGTATATCCTCTAGTTACAATGTGTGCACTGAACTAGAGTGCTCGTAAAATTTGTAGCAAAAAAATTGTTGAACAAATTGAAATATCTGAATATTAATACAAAAATCAAATTGCTACAATCCTAGACAAAATCATATGACTTCATAATTCCTTGATTTCAATACTAGTGCATGTAATTCTGAAAGAAGTCAATAGATTTGATTGTGTAAGAGAAAGGGAGATTAATCAAGATAAATATGAGGGCTTGGTTCATTTTTATTAAACCATGGTTTTAGATATCAATATAGAATTTTACTGATAAACTCTGCATACATCATGTTTAAACCATATTGTTCAATAAAGCTCATTCATAAGCCCTTATAATGGAAGACTTTGAAAACTTATGTTTTGGATTTATGAGATTTATATCTCTTTGAAAATCTGACTGAATTTCTTGTGATTGGAGCTTCTTTGAAAATCTGCTACTTGAAACTCTTCTGCTCAATATCATTGATTCATTGACCTGACCCTCTCCTTGTTATCCATCTGATAAGATTCCACTTATTGAGGGGGGGCTTCCATGTCATATGCATCATGCTGCATAGAAACTCTTAAAGGGGGAGCATTGTGTTCTTGCATTCATATTTCTAGGGGGAGCTCTTGCATTTTGGTATCTCTTTCTGCATCTGCATTCATATTGATTATATCAAAGGGGGAGTTTTTGCCAAAGGGGGAGAATTTTATTCAATCATTGCATGCTGGTTTGCTTTCCCTTCTCAAACTATTTTTTTTTTGATGAAGTCAAAGGGGGAGAATAGTTTGAGTCATCAGAATGACTTTCATAAGATTGTATTACATCATCAGAATGACTCACTGTGTATTGTTGCCATCATCAAAAAGGGGGAGATTATTGTGCCCCTGGCCCCTGTGGCTTATGGTTTTGATGATTGGCTTTAGGGGTTTGTGATGATTGGTTTAAATGTGAGTTAATCACTATGAGTCACCATGGTTTTATTCAGTCATTCTTATATTCAGTCTGTCATTCAAATGTTCATTCAGTCTTTCATATGTTCAGTCAGTTTATCTGCTTACACTGTGAATCATTGCATTTGAAGTTCAGACTGTTTATCTGCTGCATACATTTATAGAGTCTGCACATTTGCATCAGGCAGCAAGTGTGTACAATGCCCTGTGTAGGCACGACAAGTCCATACACTGGTTGCACATTGCACAGCTGCAGGCTCTTCTAAGTCTACACATCGTGTAGCTTGCTGGCATAGTCTGTACACTCATCTGTCTGCATGTGTCACCAAGTCCACACATTGCATCATGTGTTTCTTCATGAAGTCTATACATTGGCATGCTGCATCTCTTGAAGTATGTACATCCTCTTCAAGCATTTCATAGTCTATACATCGCTTGGAGTTCTTTCAAGTCTATACATTGCTGAGCGTCTCACTGACTGTCTCATGCAAGTCTATACATCCTGCACCGTCTCATGCAACATCTCAAGCCAAGTCCATACATAGTTCATCAGCACTTAGAAGTCTGTACATCGGTCTGTCTTGTTCAGCGTCTTAGTGCATTTAAAGTCTGTACAGCGTCAGTCTCAGCCAGCGTCTCATGCTGCGTCTTAGGCCAGTCTATACATCGCCTTCAGACTTTCAAGTCTATACACTCCATGATCTTCCAAGTATGTACATCCACAGTGTAACTTCAAAGTCTGAACATTTTCTCACTCCGTCAAAGTCCATACATTTGTCTTCTCTTCAAAGTCAGTACATTGGCATTGGGCATCCAAGTATATACATCGCCTTCTGCAAGCTTTATTACAAGTCTGTACATCACCTTCGAGGCATCAAGCCTATACACTGGACAGTGCTCATAAAGTCTGTACAGCATGCCTTGTTGTTCACACCCTTTAAAGTCTGTACATTGGCTTCGCATCTGCAAGTCTGTACATCGGTTTGATATCAACAACTCTGTACATTGGCTTCAACTCTCCAAGTCTGTACAGCCACACTTAATAGGTAAAGTCTATACATTCTTCAGCTGGAACTGTGCAAGTCTGTACATCGTTATTTGCCAAAGTTTATACATTGGCATCTGTTCCTACGTTGCACTTCCAAGTCTGCACATTGGGTTCTTTACCTACGTTCAGCTTTGAAAGTCTGCACATTGGCAGTTTTACCAACGTTACCTTGCCAAAGTCTATACACTCGCTGTCTTCCATTGTTTCAAGTCTGTACAGCCCTTCCATTGGAAAGTCTATACATTGGTCGCTGAATGATCTTCAAGTCTATACAGACCTTGACTCGTTCTAGTCTGTACATCGACCAGCTATAATTGGCAAGTCTACACATCGTGATTTCATCGCTTCAAGTCTGTACAGTCTCTCCCTCAGCAAGTCTATACACTGGGGTCGTTCAACTGCAAGGACAGGATGTCTGTACTTTGGGTGCTCATGCATTGCTCTCATCGAAGTCTACACATCCGATAGGCTTGTTACAAGTCTATACACCGAGGAAGCTTGAAGGTTCTCAAGTGTATACACTCTACACACTTGGTTAACTAATGCACTTAACTGCAAGTCTATACACTATGCTCGCATGAAGATATCCAAGTCTATACACTCGCTCAGTGTACACACTTACTCACTTGATGTTCTTCAAAGTATGCACATCGCATAGCTTCACATATTTGAAGTCCATACACTGGAGAGTTTGTACATTGCATTTGCATTCACAAGCCTATACGTCAAGAAGTCTGCACATTGCTGAATGTTCTTCAAGTCTGAACAGCGGATGTCTTCATATGTCAAGTCTATACACTGCATGCTCACTCAACTAACTCTATACACTCGGGAGTGTCTCATCAAGTCCATACACTGGCCTTGAGCTGAAGTCTATGGCTGAGCAAGCCCATACATTGGCTGCTGTTCTTCAGAGTCTGTTCATCGCAGTGAGTTGAAGGTTGCCTAAGTCTGTACAGTCGTTGGCTTCTTATGTGAAGTCCATACATTGAGTAAAGTCTGTACAGAGTTTGCATTGCATCTCATGAAGTCTACACATTGGTAAAGCTAGTGCATGCATTGTTCATCACCTGCCTTGTTCACTGCGTCGACGCTGACACTGGATGCGTTGACGCATTGGCCAGTTGCCAAGGGCGTGAGTAGCTCGTTTGAGGAGCTGAGGCGACGCTGCACGTTGGAAGCGTTGACGCCTTGGGCTGATGTCCAAAGGTGTCTTGATCATCATCAAGTCTGTACAGCATGAAGTCTGTACATTGGCTTTTATCTTGAACAGAAGGCCTTAGTCTACACACTCTTCTGTTATGATAATACACTCTTCAGCAAGTATATACACTGAGCACGCATAAAGATTGCTAAGTCTATACACTCCCTCACTCTGTACACACTTGCTATATTGATTTCTGAAGTCTATACAATGCTTTCCATTCACAGAGTCTGTACAGGTTATTCAGACTTAAACTGATGTCTTATCTGATGCTATCTCTGACAGGGATTCTTACCGAGATTGATGACCTGGCTCGTGATCCAGGAGGACGAGGTATGCAGATGCTGACACGTGGATGAAGCTACCTCAGTTCTGGTGAATTCCTTGGGCGGGAAAATGTGGAAGCCACGCGCCCAGGAGCTGCTGCTGCTGCTATATATATGAGCCTTCTTCCACTAAAGAAGGTTGATCGAAAGAAAAGGAGAAAAGTCTATACATCCAGTCTGAGAGCAGCCGAGAGTATTCGATCCAGAGAAGAGAAGAGATAGAGAGAGCCTGGGAAAGAAGAAGAAAAGAAAGAGAAGAAGAGCAGAAGGAGAAGAAGAGTAAGAGAGAGTTAGAGAGCTCGTGAGGGTTAAGAGAAAAAGAAAGTGAGAGAGAAGAGAAGAGGAAGAAGAAGCTTCATCTGAAGACTAGTTCCTACTGGACCGTGGATCAGATCCAGGCCAGTCAGCTCCGTTGAGAGCCACATCTGTGTTTTCATCCTTTACAGCCTTCTGATTGCTGTGTTATTTTCGTTTATTATTTTCCTTTGTTTTTTGATTACCTTTGTACTTCCGATCCTCTGGACTGAGGTCGGGTCCCTCCTGGTCTGGAGGAAGAGAGGTCTGCGACCTCTACTTTCCAAGTGGCTGGGAGTCACTTGGGTGTCCCTCCGGTTGGGAGGAAGAGGGGAGGCTGTTCCCCTGGTCAAGCTGTGTGGCAGCAACTGTTTGCAGACTGAGTCTGCTTGGTTCTAGCGTTTGCTAGTGAAGTCTCACTCCGGTTGGGAGTGAGGGGTGGATGTAGGTCTGGAGGACCGAACCACCTAAAAATCTATTGAGCAGTGGTTTGATTGCTTATTTTGCATCTGCTAGATGCTTGGATAGGCGCACTCCATGTGTTTGTATTTGAGTTGAATCGAATTGGTTCTATTCTGTGTCTATCTCTAGCATCCAAGTTTTTATTTGGCCATTATACATAGAAGGATACATTCACCCCCCTCTGTATCTGGGCCTAGCACCCTAACACCACTCTCCAGCACGACTGCTCTGCCTACGTGCAGAAGTGCGATCGATGTCAGCGCTTCGACCATCTGATTCACCAGCCAGCAGCAGAGCTCGTCGCCCTTGCCGAGCCATACCCCTTCGCTCGGTGGGGAATCGACATCCTGGGGCCATTCCCCACGGCTCAAGCTCATAAGAAATTTGTCATCATCGCCATCGACTATTTCACCAAGTGGATCGAGGCTGAAGCCACCACCAGGATCACCGAGTCAATCGTATGGAGCTTTGTTTGGAAATCGATCATTTGTCGCTATGGTGTCCCTCGAGTGATTATGAGCGACAATGGTCGGCAATTTGATTCTCATTACTTTAGAGACAGATGTGCCGACCTAAATATTCGCAACCACTTCACTTCGGTAGCCCACCCTTAGGCTAATGGACTGGTCAAGAATGCCAATAAGACTATCTTAAAAGGCATCAAAACCAGGCTCGACAAGGCCAAGGGAAGCTGGCTCGAGAAATTACCTAGCGTACCTTGCACCGAACTACTCCAAGAACGGCCACCGGTGAAACACCTTTTCAACTGGTATATGGCACAGAAGCCATAATTCCACTGGAGATCGACAATCCCTCTCTCCGAGTCATCAACTTCGAGCCCGAGGTAAACGAGTAGAAATTGTGAGAGAACCTCGACTTGACGGGGGAGATCCGAGAGATTGCCAGCATCCGAGCAACGAAATACCAACGATGCATCACTCGATACTACAACTCCAGAGTCTGAGACATGCACTTTCACCCGGGAGACTTCGTCTTGAGGAAAGTCGAGGCATCTCGACCACTAGAAGCGGCGGGGAAGCTGGCCCCTACCTCGGAAGGACCCTACAGAGTGGTCTAGACGCTCGGGAAAGGAGCATACCGACTATCCACCATGGAAGGAACACCCATCCATCAGACGTGGAACGCGACAAATCTTTGCAAGTTCTACTTTTGAACATTTGGCAAGCATACACATGTAAGAAAAATAGAATAAATTCCATTCTTATCTTCTTATTAAACTTTGATGTACATCAAGTAGGCTGTGGCCGATACAGTATGCATGTACAGAAAACAAAAAATTACATCCCCTGGTACTATGACGTGAGCAGAACGCTCGGCCGACCCAGTAGGCGCTCCCGCGTCCAGCCACTGACTCTGCCTCGTGCAAAAACTGGATCGGATAAGGGATCACCGGCTTCATTGGTTAGAGAAAGCTCGGAAGAAAAAGGAAAATAGGGGAAACAACAAGAAGAAGAGGAAGGAATACAAGTGAAGGCCATCTCTCTGCCAACTGTTTGGAAGGCAGAGAGTGCAAGCACCCTCCAAAGAGTGAAAGGGGAGGGAGAAAAAGAAAATGGCGGAGCTGGACGAGGAGGCAGGGAAGGCCCGGAAAGGAGGGAGCTTAATTGGCTCCCTCTTCCCCTCGGGATGGCGTCGGAGGGTCAGGGACAGGAGTTTGACATGCCCCAGCATGACGAACCCTCTGCCATAGTGACCCCCGACTGGCGAACCCTCTTCCAGAGCTGGACAGGAGTCAGGAAATGGGCCTCGTTTGGTCCGGGTTAGACCTCGTTCGGCCTCTCTGTACGGGCGGTGAGATTTCCCCTCTCCACTTGTCCCCCTCTGACTCCCGAGCCAAGATTAGGCTCGGATGAGTAGCGTTTAGGCTGGACTGTTGTGGCACTGGTTGGGTAAAGATATCATATATATATATATACCTCTTTTGTTCCTTCCTCCTGGCCTGGAAATGCGGCTTCCGTTTGCCCCTTCATCCTTTTGTTGCCGAGTTGAAGAGGGCAGAGCGTATGGACAAGCTAGATTTGTGAGGCTCAGGCGCCAGGAACTGGAATCGCCAAGGCATCCTATAGCGACTTTCCAGCAGCTTCACCTCCGCCTCCCCCAGCTCACTGCAGAGCGGCTCTGGCGGCGCCAAGAAAACTCTGGGGGCCCGCTCTCTCTGCCACCCCTCAGCCTCAGAACGATGGTCCGCCATCAGACAGAAAGAAGAGAAAAGGAAAAGCTCCACGCCAGAGAACTTTGGAGAAGAAAGGGGACCCACGAATCACCGCCTTAGGAAGCTCTCCTAGCTCCGATGGCCGCAACGATTCTCTACCCTTCCGAAACTACTCTCATCGCGCGGGAGCCCCCCCTCTAATACAACCATAAAGAGCGACAAAACCCTAAAACCTCGGAGATAAAAGAATGCAAAATGTGCAATGCCTAAAAACCCTGATGCGAGGCGGCGCGGCGTCCGATCTCCCGAGGAGGGGCCTTCTCTTACTCATCATAACGGGCATATTTTCAAGGCAAGCCGCTTCTTGTGGCCCCTACCAGAGAGATATCTTTACCCAACCAGTGTCACAACAGTCTAGCCCAAACGCTACTCATCCGAGCCTAATCTTGGCTCGGGAGTAGGAGGGGGACAAGTGGAGAGGGGAAATTTCACCGCCCGTACGGAGAGGCCGAACGACGTCCAACCCTGACCGAACGAGGCCCATCTCCACCAAGTTGCAGCCCACCGGGCCCACTTACTATAAAGCCCAAAAACTAACTCGGTACAAGCGCTTCCTAGGTGGCCTTCGGGTTGGAAAGTCCGAGCATCAGTTGATCGGGAAAGCTCCCTCGGAGCCCCTTATTCTTTACCCCGACCTAGCGCTTATCTCTCGGGAGATCACTCCTGAACAAGTGCCGATCGCTCGGGCTCGCTGATGGAAGCTTATTAACTTGGCCGTTGCGAATCCCTTAATGACAGGTAGCCCAAGGGGACAAAGGAAGCCAAGAGTCCGCACGCCATAAGGAGCGCGCATGAAGGATGTAACCCCTCCTAAAACCCCTCCGCATACAGGGATCAATTCGCACAGCAGGCCACTATTTAAACAGGACCTGCCCAATTGCGACGAGGGTAGCTTAAGCAAGCCATGTAAGCCTGAGCAGAAACCACTTCACCTTTTAGTGGAGAGGGATCTCGCGCTCCCACTTTCCTCCCACTCTTCTCTTCACTCCAGTGCTCTACTACCTATGCTGACTTAAGCATCAGAGGGTCTTCCCCGGGGATCTATCCCTGGGCACCACTGACGAGTTTCATTTCTTGCAGTTTATACTTCAAGGGTACGAGGTCATTCCCTCCCCAGCTCAGGAGCAGCGCCAGATCGCCCCCTCTTCATCTGGCGCCGTTTGTGGGAACGGTAATGACCTGCCAGCTTAGTTGGCTCCCTCTTCCCCTCAGAATGGCGTTGGCGGGACAGGGATAGGCGTGCGACCTGCCCCAGCATGATGAACCCTCTTCGCAAGTGACCCCCGACTGACGAACCCTCTTCCAGAGCGAAACAACAGGAGCTTCCCTCCTATCGCCATTAGCATCATCATCTTCTGAAGCGCCTTCCATACCTCGCCAAGACTAACAGCACAACGCTTCGCGGAAGGGAAAGAAGGACAAAATCGCCAGGGATGGCCTTAAGCGATGAAGGGAATAGGAGATGCCCCTCGGACCTTTTATAGGCCAAGGGGGAGCTAATCACCTTAAATGATTCTCCCCTTTACAAAACACGCTACCAAGGCTTTCCCTAAGATGGTTACCTCAATTCCCGACACCCCCCCTCCAGCGGGACGCGCGAAGCGGCAAGTCATTAAAGGCAGTATGAAAAATGGAAAGGCGCCAGCATCTTGTCAATTATTTGACATATTGGCGTGCGCATGATCCACAAAGAATCGGCGCCTCCTTCAAATGACTACAGATATGGTAGTGAAATCACACCAAAAGTGGTAAGAAACAGTCAATTCAACATTTAATACTGCCGCTATTAGAGTTTCCAAAAAAAGTCGCACCCGGCTACATGTTGAAAAGAAAGAAAGAAAGGAAAAGAGCTACTACATTAGGCCTCGGGCCCATCTCCAAGCTCGACAGGTGAAGCTTCCTCAGCATCAGATGACCTACCCCTAGTGCTCTCAGCGACGGCCGGCCCAGACACTGACCCCACTTGTGTGGGAACTTTCTCGGTCATGTGCCCTCCCGAAGATGCTGGAGTTGGCGGTCGCTCGGACGGAGCCGAATTCACCTCTTCGCTCGATGTATAATGGGAAGAGTCGGTGGAGCCCCAATCCGAGTCATAGCGCTGACCGAAAGGAAAATCGAGCAACGACGACGCCTGGGTCTTTGCCTCTATGACCGCCCAATCGTAGCCTTGGGAGAAGCCCTTCCAGAGTCCCCGTCGGTAGCCCAACTCGTAATAAGGAAAGGCCGCCTACTGAAGAGCTGCCTGATAAGCCTCTAAGCGCTTATGCTGCTTGTGTGCTTCTCTCCCATCCAGCTCTGCCTTCCTCTCGAGTTCGGCTATCCGCTGCTCAGACTTGGACAGCTTCCTCTCGGCCTCAACCCGCCAGTCCTTGGCTGCCCAGACTCGGTCCTCGAGCCCCGCTCGCTCGGCCCTCCACTGGTCATCTCGCTCAACCTGGTTTCTACGCTCCGACTCTAAGAGCTCGCTCTTCCGGTCGACCATGCGACGAGCCTAGGCCAGCTGCTCCGCCAAAGATCGAGCCTCCGCCTGGCTCGACTGCGCCAATGCTCGGAGTGGAGTGATCTCTCGACAAAGGTCTCCAAGCTCGTGGGTTAGATGCTCGACCTTCCGATCGAACGTACCGCGGGCCCACGAAAGAGCCTACCGCTCTGTCTCCACCCAAGCGTACGCATCTACGGCCTCAGCCCCCAGCTGGGCCAGGATCAACCCTCCCTCCATAATCTGTTCCAAGAGTACAGAGGGGGGACCCTTCCGGACTTTCTCCCACAAGTCCCTCGAAGCTAACGAATGGCACGCCCGATATAAAGGAGCTCAGATGTTGAAGGTGCTAGTAGAGGGAGGGGATACCCTCACTGGAGTGGTCGGGACTGGGGCACCTCCCTCGGGCAACCTCGTCTCGGGGGCCGCACCGGTCAGCTCAGCGTGAACGGCCCCACCTTGTGCCTCCCTAGTTTCAGTCGGCTACGATTGGGTCACCTCCTCCTGCGACCCTCCAGCCTCGACCTACTAGAGGCGGACCCCCTCGTCTGATGGCCCCTCAGCTGCGCTCGGCACCTCAACATCGGTAGCGGCCCCTCCTCCATCGGCCCCCTCTTGCTCGGCAGAGGGGAGAGCCGTGGGGGAGTCTTCTCTAGACGGATGGGCGACCTCCTCCACCTTTGCCCGTTTCTTCTCAGCAGACCTAGCCTACATCGAAGACCGCAACAGCTTGGCCAAGGGATCCTTGCGCTTGACCCCCCGGTGCTCGGAGGTGTCATCTTGGGCCACCAGCTTGCCCTTATCCTGGGCGTGGGACGAGCCCTCTGAAGCTTCACGGTCACCCGGAGCCTGCATCTCATCCAAGTCAATGATCTCCAGCTAGAACGGAGGTGCCTCCTCCTCGATCGCTTGCCTCATGTTTGAAATCACAGAAAGCAGACTAAGAGAAGGAAAATTCTTACTTCGCAAGAAGAAAGACCAAGTTCCCGAATTTCTCACATGTCGGTGACAGCACACGAGAAAGGTAGCCCTCGATGTTGGAATAACTCACCAAATCACCTGTCTCCTAGCGATTCTACTGGAGGATAGCAGCCTCCTCTTCCACCTCCGGAGAGAACGCAGTCTGCTTCGAAGGGATGTTCGGATGAAAATTGGGCACCGTCGGGAAGTTCCAGACTACACCAACCGCCGATGGGCCCACCAAGAAATATTGGGTCTTCCACCCTTTATGTGAAGAATCCTTCCCAGAGAGGGACACACAATTCCTTCCCCGCCTTGCCTGGATGAAGAAGAAGCCCTTCCCCGTGTGAAGATTATCCTTCAACTCGAAGAAGTAATGAAAAAGGTCCAGTGAGGCACGCACCCCGCACTGGCCGCAGAGGAAAATGAAGGAAAAGATGAAGGTCTAAGAGTTGGAAACCAGCTGGACAAGAGCCAGCCCGTAGAACCGAAGAAACTCGGCAACAAAAGGATGAAGGGGCAGACGGAAGCAGCATTTCCAGGCCAGGAGGAAGGAACAAAAGAGGCCGGAGCGTGTGGACAAGCTAAATTCGTGAGGCTCAGGCACCAGGAATTGGAATTGCCAAGGCAGCCCATAGCGACTTTCCAGCCGCTTCACCTCTGCCTCACCCAGCTCGCTGCAGAGCGGCTCCGGCGGTGCCAAGAAAACTATGGGGGCCCGCTCTCTCTGTCGCCCCTCAGCCTCAGAACGATGGTCTGCTATCAGATAGAGAGAAGTGGAAGGGAAAAGCTCCACGCCAGAGAACTTCGGAGAAGAAAGGGGGCCCACGAATCACCACCTCAGGAAGCTCTCCTAGCTCTGATGGCCATAACGATTCTCTACCCTTCCGAAACTACTCTCACCGCACGGGAGGCCCCCCTCTAATACAACTACAAAGAGCGGCAAAACCCTAAAACCTTGGAGATAAAAGGATGAAAGACGTGCAATGCCTAAAAACCTTGATGGGAGGCGGCACGGCGTCCGATCTCCCGAGGAGGGGCCTTCTCTTACTCATCATAATGGGCGTATTTTCAAGGCGAGCCGCTTCTTGTGGCCCCTACTGGAGAGATATCTTTACCCAACGAATGCCACAACAATCCAGCCCAAACGCTACTCATCCGAGCCTAATCTTGGCTCGGGAGTAGGAGGGGGACAAGTGGATAGGGGAAATCTCACCGCCCGCACGGAGAGGCCTAACAAGGTCCAACCCTGACCGAACGAGGCCCATCTCCTCCAAGTGGCTGCCCACCGGTCCCACTTACTATAAAGCCCAAAAACTCACTCGGTACAAGTGCTTCCTAGGCGGCCTTCGGGTTGGGAAGTCCGAGCATCAGTTGATCAGGAAAGCTCCCTTGGAGCCCCCTATTCTTCTCTCCGACCTAGCACTTATCTCTCTGGAGATCACTCCTGAACAAGTGCCGATCGCTCGGGCTCGCTGATGGAAGCTTATTAACTTGGCCGTTGCGAATCCCTTAATGACAGGAAGCCCAAGGGGACAGGGGTAGCCAAGAGTCCGCGCATCGTAAGGAGCCCGCATGAAGGACGTAACCCCTCCTAAAACCCCTCCGCTTACGGGGATCAATTCGCACAACAGGCCACTATTTAAACATGACGTGCCCAACTGCGACGAGGAGAGCTTAAGCAAGCCAAGTAAGCCTGAGCAGGAACCACTTCACCTTTTGTGGGAGAGGGATCTCGCGCTCCCACTTTCCTCCCACTCTTCTCTTCGCTCCAGTGCTCTATTACATGTGCTGACTTAAGCATCGGAGGGGCTTCCCCGGGGATCTATCACTGGGCACCTCTGATGAGTTTCCCTTCTTGTAGTTTATACTTCAAGCGTACATGGTCATTCCCTTCCCAGCTCAGGAGCAGCGCGAGATCGCCCCCTCTTCCCCTACCTGAGAAGGACCCTACCGAGTGGTCGAGACGCTCGGGAAAGGAGCATACCGACTGTCCACCATGGAATGAACACCCATCCCTTGGACGTGGAACGCAACAAATCTTCGCAAGTTCTACTTTTGAACATTTGGCAAGCATACACATGTAAGCAAAATAGAATAAATGCCATTCTTCTCTTCTTATTAAACTTTGATGTACATCAAGTAGGCCGTGGCCGATATAGTATGCATGTAAAGAAAAGAAAAAATTACATCCCCTGGTACTATGACACGAGCAGAACGCTCGGCCGACCTAGTAGGCGCTCCCGCGTCCAGCGACTGACTCTGCCTCGTGCAGAAACTGGCTCGGATAAGGGATCGCCGGCTTCGTTGGTTTGAGAAAGCTCAGAAGAAAAAGGAAAACAGGGGAAACAACAACAAGAAGAGGAAGGAATACAAGTGAAGACCTCCTCTCTGCCAACTCTTTGGAAGACAGAGAGTGCAGGCACCCTCCAAAGAGTGAAAGGGGAGGGAGAAAAAGAAAACGGCGGAGCTAGATGAGGAGGCAGGGGAAGACCCGGAAAGGAGGGAGCTTAGTTGGCTCCCTCTTCCGCTCAGGATGGCATCGGCGGGTCAGGGACAGGAGTTCGACATGCCGCAGAATGATGAACCCTCTGCCCAAGTGACCCCCGACTGACGAACCCTCTTCCAGAGCGAAATAGCAGGAGCTTCCCTCCTATCGCCATCAGCATCATCATCTTCTGAAGCACCTTCCATACCTCACCAAGACTAACAGCACAACGCTTCGCGGAAGGGAAAGAAGGAGAAATCCGCCAGGGATGGCCTTAAGCGACGAAGGGAAAAGGAGACGCCCCTCGGACCTTTTATATGCCGAAGGGGGAGCTGATCGCCTTAAATGATTCTCCCCTTTACAAAACACGCTACCAAGGCTTTCAATAAGATGGTTACCTCAATTCACGACACCCCCCCTCCAGCAGGATGCGCGAAGCGGCAAGTCATTAAAGGTAGTATGGAAAAATGGAAAGGCGCCAACATCATGTCAGTTATTTGACATATCGGCGTGCGCAAGATCCGCAGAGAATCAGCGCCTCCTTCAAACGACTACGGATACAGTAGTCAAATCACACCAAAAGCGGTAAGAAACAGTCAATTCAACATTCAATATTGTTGTGACTCCTCTGTGTTGATGATGTTGACAATAGCTTTATTTCATTGGCAACAGCTTGTTTTGATTGATTGGCAACTGTTTATGTTTTGATGAAACTATCTCTGTCAGATTATCTATGTGTTATATGCAGTAAGAGAATATACATCGTCATGCACACACACACAGGTCTACACATTGCACACACACAAGTCTACACACTCAAAGTCCATACATTGCATTGTTGTGTTTGTGCATTGTTTAGAACATAAGTCTATACATTCACATGGCCTATCTGCACGCTAAAGTCTGTACAGAGCTTGTGCCTGTCTGACTAGCAAGTCTGTACATCATATGCGAAGTCTATTCAATGCATGCACACTCATTCAAAGTCTAGACATCGGTGATGTCTCTACGTTCACCAGCTTAACTTTCCAAGTCTAGACATCGATGAAGTCAGTATAGCCTGTGTGTTCCACGATATCAAGTCTATACACTCCTTGATCTTTACCTACGTTGCACCTGCAAGTCTATACATTGCAGCTGAGTTGAAGTCTGTATAGCCCTTGCTTTGCCAAAGTCTATACATCGTGTCTTGGCTAAGTCTATACATCGTGAACTCTCTCTCAAGTCTATATAGACCTTGCTTTGCTCAAGTCTGTATAGCCCTTCCTTTGGCAAGTCTATACATCATGCATTCTTAAGTCTGTACAGCCTGTGAGGTCCGTCTCACTCAGCGTCTCAAGTGGACTTGAAGTCTATACATTGGAATGTCTTACTTAGCGTCTTTGTGCATGTCACACACTCGCAAGTCTGCACATTGTGGCACGCAGAGTCTGCACAACGCTTTGTCAGCAAGTCTGCACATTGCTATAGCACGCATGCAGAGTCTAGACAGTCATGAGCAAGTCTAGACATCGTCTGGTTGTATAACGCATAGTCTGTACATGATGCATTGTGCTCTCATGCTTTAACACTAGGCATTGCAAAGTATGTACATTGGTTGCACATTGCACTCCAAGTCTATACACTACTTCATGCATTGCACGTAGTCTGCACAAGTCTGCATGTCTATACATTGGCTGCTGAATGCTACTAAAGTCTGCACATTAGATAGTAGCAAGTCAGTACATCCATGTGTAATGTTCATAGTCTTGCATACGTGAAGTCTGTACATGCTTCAGTGTTGCATTCACTAAGCCTGTACACACCTCAGTCTTGAATATATGAAATCTGCACATGCCATAGCACTGCATATATGAAGTCTATACATGCTCCAGTGGTTGTCTTCATATAGGAAGTCTGTACATCGTATAGCATGCATGTGTTCAAGTCTATACATTGCTGCTGAACGCAAGTCCATACATTGCACAAAGTCTGCACATTGCTGTCTTTAACTACGATCAAAGTCTGCACATTGCATTACACTTCAGCAAGTCTATACAATGTCTGCATTGCATACTATGAAGTCTATACAAAGTGTCGACATTAAATTGATAAGTTCCTTTCGACTGACTGACAAGGACTAAAGTGCAAAGATGAAGGATTGGCTCGTGATCCAAGGAAGGATGAGGTGCTCAGATTATGACACGTGGAAGCAGCCCAGCCAGGATGCTGCCATGTGGTCGAAATTCCTCGGATCTGGTGAATTCTCTGGGCGGGAAATGTGGAAGCCACACGCCCTATCCAATCTGCTGCTGGTATAAAAGGAAGTCTTCTTCCTCAGAAGAAGGCAGATCGAACAGAAGCAGCCAGAGCTAAGAGAAAAGAACAGAGAGTGAGTGGCCTGCACGATCCACAGAGAAGAAGAAAAAGAGAGAAGAAGATTCAGAGAGAAGAAGAGAAAGAGAGAAGAGAAGATTGAGAGAGTTGAGTTGAGAGAGTCTTTTCGAAGTCTTGTAAATCAGTCTCTTGGTTCAGATACCAGAGCTGATACTACTCAATTGAGCTACATTCATTTTGGTTTTTCATTTCGTTTGTTTCTGTCTTTACTATTTTTGAAACTCTTTTGTTATCAAGTTGTGAGCCAGCAATTGCAGTGGAGGTTTCCACTGGACAGGTGAAGCTGTAATCCTCAGCAGGCGAGACCAGGCCTCGGACGGCTAAGCTGTATCACCCAGCGGTTGCAGAGGATTTGTTCCTCTGGTCGACAAGCTGTAAAGCCCAGCGAAGCTGTGTATTAGCGGTCTGTTGGCAAGCTGTGAAGGCCAGCTGTTCAAGCTGTGAGTCAGCAGGATCCACATTCCAGTTGGAGTGTGGGGTGGACGTAGATCTCTGGATTGAGATCGAACCACCTTAAAGATCGATGTCTACTGTGTGATTGCCTGTGGTTTGTGTGATTTCATAGTGGTCCTTCTGTCGTTCAACAGTTGCTTATTTTAATTCCGCATTAGAGTTCAACTGTGTTTTAAAATTAGACATTAGATCTATTCACCCCCCTCTAGATCCACTCTCAGTGGTAATAGACTGCGTCCATCTAACATAACAAATATTTCCGCTATTAGAGTTTCCAAAAAAAGCCGCACCCGGCTACATATGGAAAAGAAAGAAAGAAAGAAAAAGAGCTACAACATTAGGCCACGGGCCCATCTCCAAGCTCGGCAGGTGAAGCTTCCTCGGCATCAGACGACCTGCCCCCAGTGCTCTCGGCGACAGCTGGCCCAGACACTGACCCCACTTGTGTGGGAACAATCTCTGTCGTGTGCCCTCCCAAAGATGCTGGAGTTGGCGGTCGCTCGGACGGAGCCGAATTCACCTCTTCGCTCGATGTAAAATGGGAAGAGTCGATGGAGCCCCAATCCGAGTCATAGCGTTGACCAGAAGGAAAATCGAGCGATGACGATGCCTGGGTCTTTGCCTCTATGACCGCCCGATCATAGCCTTGGGAGAAGCCCTTTCGGAGTCCCCGTCGGTAGCCTGACTCGTAATAAGGAAAGGCCACCTGCTGAAGAGCTGCCTGATAAGCCTCTGAGCACTTATGCTGCTCGAGTGCTTCTCTCCCAGCCAGCTCTACCTTCCTCTCGAGTTCAGCTATCCGTTGCTCAGACTCGGATAGCTTCCTCTCGGCCTCGACCCGCCAGTCCTTAGCCGCCCGGACTCGGTCCTTGAGCCCCGCTTGCTCGGCCCACCACTAGTCGTCTCGCTCAACCTAGTTTCTGCACTCCGACTCCAGGAGCTCGCCCTTCCGATCGACCATGCGACGAGCCTGGGCCAGCTGCTCCGCCAAAGATCGAGCCTCTGCCTGGCTCGACTGCGCCAACGCTCGGAGCGGAGTGATCTCTCGACGAAGGTCTCCAAGCTCGTGGGTCAGACGCTCGACCTTCCGATCGAGCATACCGCTGGCCCACGAAAGAGCCTACCGCTCCGTCTCCACCAAAGCGTACGCATCTACGGCGTCAGCCCCCAGCTGGGCCAGGATCAGGCCTCCCTCCATAATCTGTTCCGAGAGTACAGAGGGGTACCCTTCCGGACTTTTTCCCGCAAGTCTCAAGAAGCTAAATAATGACACGCCCGGTACAAAGAAGCCCGGACATTGAAGGTGCTGGTAGAAGGAGGGGAAGCTCTCACCAGAGCGGTCGGGACCGGGGCATCTCCCTCGGGTAATCCCGTCCCAAGGGCCCCATCGGTCGGCTCAACATGAGCACCCCCACTACGTACCTCCCCAGTTTCGGTCAGCTGTGATCGAGTCGCCTCCTCTTACGATCCTCTAGCCTCGACCTATTGGGGACGGACCCCCTCATCTGACGGCCCCTCTACCACGCTCGGTGCCTCAGCATCGGCAGTTATCCTTCCGTCATCGGCACCCTCTTGCTCAGTAGAGGGGAGAGCCGACAGGGAATCTCCTCCGGACGCACGGATGACCTCCTCCTTCCTCGACTGTTTCTTCTCAGCAGACTGAGCCTGCATCGAAGACCATAGCAGCTTGGCCATGGGATCCTTGCGCTTGATCCCTCGGCACTTGGAGGCATCGTCTTGAGCCGCCCGCTTGCCCTTATCCCAGGCACGGGATGAACCCCCCGAAACTTGAAGATCATCCGGAGCTGGTGCCTCATCCAAGTCAATGACCTCCAACTCAGACGAAGGTGCCACCTCCTCGACCACTCACCTCGTGTCTGAACCACAGAAAGTAGACTTAGAGAAGAAAAATCCTAACTCTGCAAGAATGAAGACCGGGTTCCCGAACTCCTTACCTATCGACGACAACACTCGAGAGAGGTAGCCCTCAATGTTGGAAGAGGTCACCAAATTAACAGTCCCCCTGCGATTCTGCTGAAGGATAATAGCCTCCTCCGCCACCTCCGGAGAGAACATAGTCTCCTTCGCAGGAATGTTCGGATGAAAATTGGGCACCATCGAGAAGTCCCAGACTACACCAACTGCCAACGGGCCCACCCAAAAATATTGGGTCTTCCACCATTTGTGAGAAGAGTCCTTCCCAGAGAGGGACACGCAGCTCCTCCCCCGCCTCGCCTGATGATAGAAGAAGCCTCATTCCGCATGAGCGTGCTCCTTCAACTCAAAGAAATAATGGAAAAGATCCTGCAAGACGTGCACACCACACTGGCCGCAAAGGAAAATGAAGGAGAAGATGAAGGTATAAGAGTTGGAGACCAGTTGGACAGGAGCCAACCGGTAGAATCGAAGCAACCCGACGACAAAGGGATGAAGGGGCAGATGAAAGCCACACTTCCAAGCTAGAAGAAAAGAGCAAAAGAGGCCAAAACGGGTGGACATGCTAGACTCATGAGGCTCAGGTGCCAGGAACTAGAACCGCCAAGGCAGCCCATAGCGACTTTCCAACCGTTTCACCTCCGCCTCCCCTAGCTCACTGGAGGACGGCTCCGACAGCGTCAAGAAAACTCTGGGGACCCGTTTTCTCTACCGCCCCTCAGCCTCAGAATGATGATCCGACATGAGATAGAGAGAAGAAGAAGGGAAAAGCTTCAAGCCAGAGAACTTCGGAGAAAAAAGGGAGCTTACGAATCACCACCTCAGGAAGCTCTTCCAGCTCCGACGGCTACAACGATTCTCCGCCTTTCCGAAATTATTCTCATAGTGCGGAAGCCTCCCTCAAATACGACTACAAAGAGAGGAAAAAACCCTAAAACCCCGGAGATAAAGGGACGCAAAATGCGCAATGCCTAACAACCCTGACGGGAGGCGGCGCGGCGTCCGATCTCCCGAGGAGGGGCCCTCTCTTACTCATCATAACAGGCGTATTTCCAAGGTGAGCCGCGTCACGTGGCCCCTATCAAAAAGATATCTTTACCCAACCGGTGCCACAAGCGTCCAGCCCAATTGCTACTCGTCCGAGCCTAATCTTGGCTCGGGAGTAGGAGGGGGACAAGTGGAGAGGGGAAAATCTCACCGCCCGTACGGAGAGGCCAAACGAGGTCAAAACCGGATCGAACTAGGCTCAACTCCCCAAAGTGGTAGCCCCTGGGCCAAATTATTATGAAGCCCAAAAATTCACTCGGTACAAGCGCTTCCTAGGCGGCCTTCGGGTTAGGAAGTCCGAGCATCAGTCGATCAGGAAAGCTCCCTCGGAGCCCCCCATTCTTTGTCCCGACCCAGCACTTATCCCTCGGGAGACCACTCCTGAACAAGTGCCACTCGTTTGGGCTCACTGATGAAAGCTTAATGATTCAGCCGTTGCGAATCCCTTAATGACAGGAAGCTCAAATGGGACAAGGGGAAACCAAGAGTCCGCGCGCCATAAGGAGCCCGCATGAAAGACGTAACCCCCCTAGAACCCCTCCGCTTACAGGGATCAATTCGCACAACATGCCACTATTTAAACAGGACATGCCCCACTGTGGTGAGGGAGCAAGTCAAGTAAGCCTGAGCAGGAACCACTTCACCTTTTGGTGGAGAGGGATCTAGCGCTCCCACTTTCCTCCCACTCTTCTCTTCGCTCCAGTGCTCTACTACCTGCGCTGACTTAAGCATCGGAGGGTCTTCCTCGGGGATCTATCCCTTGGCACCTCTGACGAGTTTTCCTTATTGCAGTTTATACTTCAAGGGTATGTGGTCATTCCCTTCCCAGCTCAGGAGCAGCGTGAGATCGCCCCCTCTTCACACCCTATTTATTCACAATTGTTATAGAGGGATTCACTTCCCTGATGGAGGAGGAAGTCTTGAAAGGCAATATCTGATCTCCTACAGTTGGTAATATGCAAGTATCTTATATAACTTTTACAGATGATTTGATTCTCTTCCTAAAGGATGATCCTGAGACTATCAATCATGTTTGACCTTTGCTCCATCGTTTTGCTAGTATGTCAGGGCTAAAACTTAACTCTGATAAGAGCAAAGCCTACTTAGGAGGTTGTGTTCAGAACAAATCTTGGGTAATCAGTCAGCTAGGAGTGAGTGAGGGGGAGCTCCCTGTACCCTATATGGGGCTTCCTTTGATCTCCAAATCTATAAAGAAGGGTAATTGCACTCCAATAGTAGAGAAGGTAAAGAGTAGGATTGCTTCTTGGAAGAATAGGATGCTTTCAAGATCCGGTCGTCTAGAGTTGGTCAAATTTGTGCTCTCATCCTATTCCATCTACTAGGCAGCTGCTTTCCTTTTACCTGCAGGTCTAATTGAAGAAATTGAAAGGATTCTGAGAAACTTCTATTGGACAGGGCATTCTTCAAAACCAAGTTTACATATGATTTCCTGGAATCAGATATGCAAGCCTAAATCTGAAGGGGGACTAGGACTTAAAAATCTTAGAGAATAAAATCAAGTTTGTATGGGTATGTTGCTTTGGGATATCCTCCAGAAAAAGCAATCATTATGGTACTATGGGTCAAGAATAAATACTTAGAAAAGAAGAATCTTTGGGACTACAAAATCAAGTCTCACTATTCTTCAGCATGGAAAGGAATCCTGCATGCAAGAAACTGGATCAACACTCACATTACCTACTGCATTTCTGATGGACATGATACGACTATATGGTCGGAACCATGGCTGAATGGAGCCAGCATTAATCAGCTATTTGGAGACCACATCAGATAGGATCTGGAACTTGAAAAAACTCCTATAGTTGGGATGTTCATCTCAGAAGGGAAATGGAATCTCCCCACTGCTCTCTCCATGGAAATGGCAGATCTGTGGGGCCTTATCAATGAAGTTCAAATTCACAATGGAGGAAGGGATGTTATTAAATGGAAACATTTTGACCAAGCAGCAAAAACTAGCCACATTTGGGAGGCAATCCGTGAAAAAGGCCCCTCATTTGTCTACCATGAGTGGATATGGAAAAACCCTACTACACAAGTGACTTCTCATTGTTCATGGCAATCAGCACTTAATAAATTGCCTACAACTGAGAATCTTCAGAGGAGGGGATACCACCTTCCTAGCATGTGTATACTATGCAGGAAAGCCAATGAAACTGAGGAACACCTCTTCTTTGAATGTCTTTATACACAATGGGTATGGAAACATATTCTTATTCGGTTGGATCTTCACAGACAACCTGAGATTGGGCTGAGCCATGAACTCCAACAACTACAGATGCAATTTCCAAGTTCCCGTCCAATGGTGAAACTTGCCAGAATTCTGCTTCGAATCACTATATGGAAGATTTGGAGAGAACATTGTACTAGAATATTCGAGGACATGGTAGAAACCTCAAAAATAAATCTCCTCATTTAGATCCTTGAAGATGTAAGAAGCTGTATAGAATTTCAAGGACTGAACTGGTTAACAAGGAGGAAAGAAACCATATTCAGAAGGTTTAATATAAATTCACATTAATCGAGTCCATGGCAGTCGAGTTGACTTCACAAGCCATGATCCGACTCATATCTCTGAACTACCTCAGCATGGGCTGTTAGTCTCTTTAGAGTCGACTCAAGGACTTGGAGTTGAGTCGAGTTCTTACCATGTGAGGAGAATCATATTGATCCCAGGATTTCACTTCGGTCGACCGAATTTTAGATCTTATTCGACTACTAAGTCTTCTGTTCTGCTTTCAAGTGTGTATCTCTTTAAAATGGACAATTCCATTTAAATCGATCCAGGCTACTAGTCTACGAACTGTGTAGACAGTAACCAATCTTCTGTACATTTGTCTTTTTTAATACAATTCATTACTTACCAAAAAAAGTAGGGTTTTTTGCCATGGAAACCATTGTTAAAAGTGAATTTGTAAAAAAAACCATTCCTAAAAATGCATTAGCAGGTATATCACTGTGTAATCTGAATTGTGCAAAAATGCCATATTTATTTGCATGCATATCACTTCTTTTTATCAACAACTTGCAAGAAAACCATGCTTAAATGGCATTTATGCACTATTTGAATTAACTCAGTGATATACCTGCTAATACATTTTTAGGAATAGTTTTTTTGTAAATTCACTTTTAACAATGGTTTTCATGCAAAAAATCCCAAAAAGTATCCACCATGAAATTTAATCCTGTAGAGCTCATACACAAATACCCAATCAATGAAGTGAGCTAAACTCTTCAAGGAAGCACACACAATTTGTTGCTTCCACACACACACACAATACACACAATATTTGTTATCATCAAAACCATTACCAAAATTAATGAGGGAGCACAATGAACCCAACAATCTCTCCCTTTTTGATGATGATAAAATATTGTGACAATTAATGGCCATCTTTCTCCCCCTTTGGCAGTATCAAAAAGTTAAGTCTAGGGGGTAAGATGTGAAACTCCAACAACAAAGTCAATGTCAATCAATGGCACAAGAACCTAACAATGAGCCTACCATGAAAGGAAGTTATGTACACTATGAACACTATGAGCAGGTTGCATTATGACAATATGCATTATGCAATGAGTATGCACTATGACTAAAACACATATGACAATATGCACTATATGAATGCTAAAAATGCCAAATATGCAGATATGAACAAATAAGCACATAAGCACAACTATCAAGCTTGCAATTAATACTAGTAGGAGCTCCCCCTGAATGGGGCACGGGTTAAGAAAAGGTAGGTGAGTCAATGCAACCAGAATGTTCATGTGTACCTAGGAGATTGTGCAATCATATAGAAGAAACATGCAATAGCCAATGCATTCATTCAATTTTTTGAATACATATTAAATCAAATTACCAGATGTGTAAGTGAATAACATGAAAATAGGTTTTAACCATATGGATATCAAGATTTTTAGTTCAACACCGGAGAAATTACTCAGACTGCACTTCAATTTGGGAGAACAGCGTATTAGAGGCTTCGCTCTACCTTAATGAATTTTCACACCTAATTTTTCATCTCAAAGATTTTCACAATTTTCACAGTAACAGTCTGAATTTTTCGAAGAGTGATTAGGTTCAGTCTACTCCTTCTTACGTGAGGAGACACGTGGAGCATATGTTAGACTCCCATGTTACTCAGAGTATTAACCATTCCACTTCATTTGAACAGAAATACTTCAGTACAACACTTTTCAGAAATGAACCACATCAAGTCTCATGTGACGTGCATCCAATTTACTCAGTGAGACTAAGCATTACTCTGTCATTCATTTTGTCATTTCAAAACAATATGAGACATGTAGCTTTTTCCTCAACTGCCTCTTCAAAATACAAGCAACATGTTTAATTTCTCTAGAGTGTTGAAAGGAAAATCTTACATCCTTATGTTTAACACTCATTTTCACATTTTGTGCATGAAATGTGTGAATTTGATTTAGCATGTATACCAAAAAAAATTTGAACACATGACAGTGCAGCTTCCCCTACATAGATGCACTTATCAAATATTTACTCCCCCCGAGTGTGTGGCATGATACACACCAGTGATGACTCAAATGTAATAATATTTATCAAGAAAGCATAAGGTCATAGAAATTCCAAGGACGTGGGTTTGATTAACATATACTTACATGCAGGCACAAAGTGGAAAGCCATGCAGTATGCAATGCAGAATGCAATATGGATGCAAAATTTTAGGTTTCACTTGAATGTTCCAAATGCATTGCAAAATGCAAGGGTTCAAATTTGGTTTGAGCACAATAAGCTTGTATGCCTTGAATGCATCTAACTCATTGATTTAAATGCTATCCTGAATTGTTTAACCTAGATGTATTTTACAAATATGTTTGACCTGGGTGCACAAGATTGTTCAAGTAAAACTTAAACTAAATTATGGTGGATCTTGGATTGAATTTTAGATCTGACAGAAGATAGATTTTGACAATAGCAAAAGTTTTCAGTAACTCACAGTCAAGAACAACTTGCAAAAACATGTAAACATACAATTCAGTCCACAAAAGGACTTGCTCACAAATGAGCAGTGAGTAAGATTTCAGAAGCAGCTCAGAAATGGATTTTCAGGAACATTTCAGAAACTCATTTTCAGATTGATACATGTCAGTATAAGAGTCCATTCACAGGCAGCCATTTTCCAAGTTCTGCAGATAGAAGTATCATGATCGAGGGTCGACCCTTGGGGTCAACACCTTCAGTGTAGATAGTGACAAAATTTTAGAAATCCTTTGCGAGAATTTTAACATTTCCAAAGATCAATCTGTAGAAGATTTTAAGCAATTCAGCTTCAGCAATTAACATTGGATGATCTTTCAAAAGAAAATTAGTTTGTATCACAGTTGCAGCTCATTCAGTTAAAAACTCCCCCCTACTGGGAGCATCAAAAGACATTTCAACAATCATTTTTCATCTCATGATCTTTATAAACAAGGGTGCAAAAATAATCTAAAACATTTAATGCAGTCCAATTATTTTCAGAAACTGTTCAGAAATAGATTTTTAGTTGAAACAGCTCGGTTCAAAGATTCATTCTCAAATCAACCATTTGATTTCTCCGAGTTCCGGTACGAGGCGGAGAACTTAGGTCCGAAGACCACCTTACGCATAGCGAGAGTTTCCAAGTGGACGTAATCCCCCTTCCACAATCACACCATTTTAGATACCAGATACTCAGTTAATCTCTGATGCTCATGCACTTCCAATAGAAAAATATTCAAAGAACCATTTAGACATTTTCAACATAGCAGATTGTTAAGTTACCTGAGTTCAGCAGGCAACAACCATATGCCTTCAAGCACCAAATTCACTAACCTCATGAAGGCTAGCATTTCAGCAGACCCAATCTTCATTGTCCAAGCAATAGTGCAGCAATAACTTGAAAGAGGCCAGAAGTTCATTGAAGCTACTAGCAATACAGCAAAGGCTAATTTTAGATTTTTATTTTCTTACCTTTGCCTTGAGAACACCTTTGATTTTCTCAATATCTTCATTGCCCTCAAGGCACCCCTACAACCAAAACCTCATTTGGAGAGTTTAGGTACACAAGTCTTCTTGGGTCCTAAATGGTTAATAGCACCTCTAGTCGGTGCTCTCCACATTTTCTGGGCATGCATATCATCAGATTTCATCAAAACACAATCATCCATATTGTGCCCAATCTTTCCACAATAATGACAACACCTTGAAGACTTCACATATTTCTTGTAAGCATGAGCATTACATTTCTGTGATTTAGCAGAAATGTTATCATTCTTCTTTTGAAAACATGACTTCGTTGCATGACCATATTTTTCACAATGATAACAATTCAATGGAGCAACTCTGGCAAATGGTCCTTTTTCATGAGCATAAGAATTTTCAAAGTTAGTTTTTCTGTTCAAAAATTTTCTTGACCTTTTGAAATCATTCATTTTCTTGCATGTTCTCAATTCATCAGATTTCATAACAAGGCAATCATGCATCATATGACCAATTTTACACAATAAAAATATGAAATTCTCTTTGTGGATACATGTGTGTGTGTGGCATGATTGTGCTTGGCATTCACAGTGGTACCAGCAACATTTTTAGGCTTTGGATGCAGGTTGTTTTTCTTTTTCAAGTTTTCATTTAGTTTCTTTGTTATCTCAGCAGCAGATTGATTTGGAGACCCATTTGATGTGCTGACTATGTTTGATCTGTGCACAAATGATGTATATACTTTATTTTCAAAATTCTTTTTGTTCATAGGATTATAGCCCAGCCCTTCTCTTTGGAAGTTGACCTTGGTCCCCAGTATCTTGTTCAGATTTTCTTATTCACAAACTTAGATAGTGAGTTGTTTAAATCAAGAATTTCAGATTCAAGTGTTAAAACATGAAGTTCATAGCTAGCTATCTCATCTTCACAGGAAATGATTCTTTCATTCAACATGACATTCACAGTTCGGTGATTTTCTATTTTCTGTCCTAACTCAAGCATTTTTTTTGATTCATCAACATTCACAGATTTTTCTTTTTCATGAATGTTCAATTTAACAGCCAACACATTGTTTTGTTCTTTGAGTTTCTCAATTTCTTCAGCAAGACTCTTATTCAAACTCAACTTATCAACAAGATGTTGATTGTTCTCACATTTCAATAGAGAATGTTCTTTTTCAAGTTTTTCAAGACATTTGAAACTGCTATCAAGCAAAGAAATCTGAATCAACATAGCATCTGAAGAGGCGTAATCTCACACTGATCCTAAGTCGTGAGACACTGGGGGAATCCTTGTTCACAGCCACCACACTTAAATGAATCTGCAAGGCATGAAATAGATCAGGGGTGCCCAGGGATGAGGCCCTGGGGAAAACCCTCTGATGCTTAAGTGAGCAAAGATGATAGAGCACGGATGCGAATGGAAGTGGTAGGAGAAGAAGAGGGCGCGAGATTGCTCTCCACCAAGAGAAGTGGTGGTTCTCACCTAGGATCGTTGCTTACCCCCTCATAGAGCTTCCTGGGGTTTATATAGCGATCCATTTAATGTAGGAGTCCAGGGAGTCGAGGTGATTCAGGGGAGTCACGTCCTCGTCGTGGGCTATTTTTTATGGCACAAGGACTCTTGCTCTCCCTTATCCCTTGGAGTTCCTGACTCCTGAAGGATGCGTAACGGATGCTTAGATAAGCTTTCGATAGTCAGTCCGAGCTTGGGACGCTTGCTCAAAGCTTTCTCCCGAGCGATGGGTGGGTAGCTCAGATAGGTCACGCTGGGTCCCTGCAGGGGCCTTCTCGACCGATCTGTTGCTCGGACTTCCGGACACGGGGGTCACCTAGGAAGTGCTGGTCCGAGTGAGTTTTGGGCATAAAGTAAGTGGTCCCAAAATGGGGCTATCACTTTGGGGAGCTGGGCCTGGTTTGGTCAACTTGAACCTAGTTGGGCCGTACTCTTGGGCTGTGGATTTTCCCCCCCTCCACTTGTCCCCCTCCTACTCCCGAGCCAAAATTGGGCTCAGGTGAGTAGCATTTATAGGGATGGTGTTAGTGGTTTGATTTGGGTGGGGAATTTTCTCCGGCAGGGGCCATTTAATGCGACTTTCCTGGGAATACGCCCGTGATGATGACTCTTCTAAGTTGGCACGAAGAGCCCTTTTTAGAGTTCGGAATGTCGTGCCACCTCCTGCCAAGCCTCCAAGAGTATAAACATCACGCGTGCTTGCGTTCCAAGCCTCCTTTGCTTAGGGTTTTCCTCTCCATTGCGCTTGTATTCTGAAAGAGCTCATGCGCCGCGAGAGTGGTCAGGAAGAGCAAAGACTCACAGAGGCCTTTGCGGAGTAGGCAGAGATCATGGCGGTGGCAATCCGACAGCTTCCACCTCCTCCTGAATCATCTAACTCGGCACTCTCTTCCTCCTCTTCCTATTCTTCTCGTCCTTCCATGGCTGAGCATAACCCTGCAACCGAGGTGTAGGAAGCCGAACAGGGCATGGGGAGTTTGGTGCCGCAGTCCGAGCACCCTACGCGCAGCGAGTTGGGCAAGGCTGATGTAAAAAAGATGGAGAGGCGTTGTGGGATGCCATGGCAGTACTATTTCGCTGTGCCTAAGCCTCATGAATCTAGTCTGGACACTCGTTCGGGCCTTTTCTCCACTTTACTTTTTGCTTGGAAGTGTGGGTTTCGCCTGCCTCTCCATCCCTTTGTCATGCAACTGCTTCAGTTTTACCGACTGGCTCCTGTCCAGTTGGTCTCCAACTCTTACACTTTTATCTTTTCCTTCATCTTTCTTTGCTGTTCATGCGGGCTTCACACTTTGTTTGACATTTTCCATTCCTTCTTTGAGTTGAAGGAGCAGACCCATGCGGGCAAGGGTTTTTTCTATCTCCAGGTGAAGAGGGGAAGGAGCTACGTGTCCCTCTCTACTAAAGATTCCTCTTACAAGGGGTGGAAGACCCACTTTTTTTGGGTAGGCAAATATAAAGATGCCATCTCGTGGGGCTTCCCGACGGAGCCCAACTTCTATCCGTCTCTCCCACCGAAGCAAGTGGCGGTTTCCCCGGAGCTAGAGGAGGAGATCAGGATTCTCCAGGAGAATCGCCAGTCGACCGCCGAGTTGATGGTGGTGGTTAACATCAAGGATTATCCCTCTTGTGCGGTGCCATCTCAAGGCAAGAACCTTAGGGTCCTGTACTGTGCTTCTAGGTCGGGCAGGTAGGCCTCCTTCTTATGATTTGGCTTTTGTTGTTCAGATTTGAGGCGGGCGGATAATGAGGGGGAACAGCCGTTGGAATAGGAGGTTGTCGTCTTGGAGGAGACGTCTTCTCCGAGCGAGCTCGGAGTCTCTGGGGGCCCTTCCTGTGCCCAGGGCAAGGGCAAGCGGATTGCCCGGGGTGACGCCCCCGAGCGCCGTGGGGCCAAACGCAAGGACCCTGGAGAGCAGCTGCTGCTGTCCTCAATGAAGACCCTGACTGCTAAGAAGAAGTGGTTAAAGAAGGCATGGGTCATTTGACAAGTCGACGAGTTTATCTGACCAGTTGGGAAACGTGCTCGCCCGGTCGAGGAGCCCTCAACCGAGGAAATCTACAGTCTGGATCTCCCGTCCATCGAGCCAGAGACGGCTACTGCTGGCGGGAAAATCACTGCCGAGCCCGCCAGTTTGCAGGCAGAGGCTGTCGGTTCCGAAGTCCTGGTTGAGGCTAATGAGGCGCGGGGCGAGGCGACGACCCGGCCCGAGCCGAGCGTTGCCGTGCCGAAAGTGGGGACGCTCGGGGGGGATGCTCTAGTCCCGGCTCTTCCAGAAAGGACTCTTCCCCCTCGGCCGGTGCCTTCGCTGTTCGGGCTTCTCTGTACCAAAGGTGCCGATCTTTGGTGCCTTCATTGGTTCGGGAGGAGTTCAGACGTGTTCCTTCCTCCCTACTATTCGAGAAGGTCATGGAGGGCGGCTTGATCGTGGCCCAGCTGGGGGTCGAGATAGTCGACTTCTTCGCATGGCTGGATAGTGAGGAGGGGTCTCTTTCTCGAGTCCGCGCTGAGTCTTATCAGAGGATCGGGCAGTTGACTTTCGAGCTTGAAGTCCTTCGGCGAGAGGCAGCCTCGCTACGAGCACAGACTCAGTCGAGCCAAGAGGAGGCTCGGACACTGGCCGAGTAGCTGGCCCAGGCTCGCTATATGGCTGACCTAAAGGGTGAACTCCTGGAGGAGGAGTGTCAATCTCAGGTCAAGCGCTACGAGCAGTGGAAGGCCGAGCGGGAGGTGCTCAACAGCCTGGTCTGAGGGGCCGAGTGAGTGTGGGGGGAAGCCGAGGTAACGCGGACTAAGGCCGAGGCAAAGTTGTTCGAGGCCGAGATGAAGTTGTCCGAGGCCGATCAGAGGGTGGCCGAGCTTGAGAAGAAAACGGTGCAAGCCGGGATGGAGGCGATCGAACAATATTGAAGCTCGGAGGGCTACACGCAGCTCTTCAAAAGGTCACCTTCTCGTACTACGAGCCAAGCTACCACCGGGGGATGCGTAAGGGATTTGCCCAAGGCTTCCATTGAGCGGCCGTCGAGGCCCAGCAGCAGGTGCTCGATGAGCTCGTTTTCTCTCCCCGGCAGCGCTATGACTCGGATGATGATACCACAGATTCTCCCTCTTCGACGTCGAGTGAAGGGGGGAGCGAGGATGCCTCTGTTTCAGTAGAGGGATCGCCAACTTCGGTTACTTCGGGAGCGCGCACGATCGAGGCAGTTTCCACACGAGTGGGGTCAGTGCCTGGACCGGTCGTCACCGAGGATATCGGGGGCAGATCCCCTAGCGCTGAGGATCCTTCATCCGCCGAGCCTCAAGAAAGGCCAAGGGCCTCTTGGAGTCCCCCAGTCTCCATTGATTAGGAGGAAAATGGGCTCGATGTGTTATCTCTTTTTCTCTCTCTCTCTTTTTTATTTTTTGAATGTTGCCATATAAGATTTTTTCTCTCTATATGTATAATGGTAGTAATATTCAGAACTTGATTGACTGTTCCTTACCGCCTTTGGGGCGATTTGACTTCCGTATCTGCAGTTGCTAGAAAAGCATAGATTTTATTTGCAAGCATCTCGCGTGCCGACTGGCCAGGCGGCTAACGTAGCACTGGGGCCTTTCCGCCTTTCCATGCTTTGAATGACTTGCCGTTTCGCGTGTCCCTATGGGAGGGCCATTCAGGGAAACTGAGTAACTGCCCCTTGGGGAAGAGTTCTCGCCTTTTGCATTTTTTCGAGGGGAGAGTGAATTAAAGCATGGGTTCCCCTTTCACCTATAAAAGGTCCCAAAGGGCGTCTCCACCTTTCTCCATCGCTTACGGCTCCCCTTGCAATCTTTCCTCTCTTTCCCTTTTCACGAAGCGTCCGTCTTTTATGCTGGGGGATTATCAACAAAACATGGAGGGTGATTTGGAAGACGATGACCCTGGCGACCGCCGAGGTGTTCATGCTGCTCCGGCGTAGGAGAAGGAAGGAGGACGGGGCGGACAATGTAGGAGAAAGAAGGAGGCCTGGCGACGGGCTCGCTCCTAACCTCGGGACCGCTGCTTGACGGCGTACAAGAAAGAAGGAGGCCTGGCTGCGGGCTCTCTCCTGCTCTCTAGGCCGCCGTCCCATTTGAGGAGGACTGATGACGTAATGTCATTCGTCCACCTTTCTTTCCAACCCCGTCACCCCTCTCACTTCTTCAAGGGGGTGCTCGGTCTTTCCCCCTCTTCTGCTCTTCAACCAACTTCTTTTCTTTTCTTTCACTCTTTGAAGGATGCCTTTTAACTTTATCCTTGCTCACACCACTTGGAGGTGCTTGCTTTCTGTTCGGCTTCCAGCCTTGTTCCCTTCCAAAGAGTTGGCAGAGAAGGTCTTCTCTTGTTTTCCTGACATCCAGACATTCCTTCCCTTTCCTCTTCTCTTCCTCTGATACCTTTTCTCTGAGTTTCCCGAGCAAACAAGGTCAGTCATCCCGTTATCCAAGCCAGTTTCCACACTGGGTAGAGTAAGTGGCTCGGCTTAGGGGTGCTAGCCGTGTCCACGCCTAGTAATCAACTCGCGATATCATACCAATGGATGTAGTATTTTTATTTTTGATATACATTGTATTGGCTGTGGCCTATCTGATGTATGAAGAAACATTAATGAAAGGAAAATTATTGCCATATGTCGCTTACATGTTTGAAAAATGCTCAAAAATAGAACTTTCGTAATGTTGTCGCATTCCATGTCCGAGGGATAGGCGATCCTTCCATGGTAGATAGTCGATATGCCCCCTTCCCGAGTGTCTCGACCACTCGGTAGGGGCCTTCCCAATTAGGGGCCAGCTTTTCCACCGTCTCCAGTGGTCGAGAGGCTTCGACTTTCCTTAGGATGAAGTCTCCTGTATGGAAGTGTCTGTCTCGGACTTTGGCGTTGTAATATTGAGTGATGCGCCGTTGATGTTCTATGGCTCGGATGCTTGCGATCTCTCGTATCTCTCTTGCCATATCAAGGTTCTCTAGTAGCTTCTGCTCATTCGCCTCGGGCGAGAAGTTGATGAGTCGGAGAGATGGGCTGTCGACTTCCAAAGGAATCACGGCGTCTGTGCCATACACCAACTGGAAAGGAGTCTCACCGGTGGTGGTTCTCGGAGTAGTTCGATGTGACCATTGTACGCTTGGCAATTCCTCGAGCCAACTACCCTTGGCCTTACCGAGCCTAGCCTTAATGCCTTTTAATATAGTTTTGTTGACATTTTTGACCAGTCCGTTAGCCTGGGGGTGGGCTACCGAAGTGAAGTGGTTACGAATGTATAGGTCAACACATTTGTTTTTGAAGTAATGAGAATCAAATTGCCAACCATTATCGCTCACAATCGCTCGGGGGATACCGAAACGACAAATGATCAACCTCCAAATGAAGCTCCATACGACCGACTCGGTAATCCTGGCAGTGGCTTCGGCTTCAATCCACTTGGTAAAATAATCAATGGTGACGATGACCAACTTCTTCTGGGCCTGGGCCGTAGGAAATGGCCCCAAGATGTCGATCCCCCATCGAGCAAAAGGGTACGGCTCGGTAAGGGTGACGAGCTCTGAAGCAAGCTAATGGACCAGATGATCGAAACACTGGCATCGATCGCATCTTTCAATGTAAGTCAATCAGTCGGGTTGGAGAGTGGGCCACAAGTAGCCTTGCAGCAGTAAGATCTTGGAGAGCGATCTTCCTCCTTGATGCGCGCCATAGACACCCTCGTGAACCTCTTGAATTGCTCGACTGGCCTCATCGGTATCGAGGCACATGAGGAGGGGACCGAAAAAAGATCTTCAGTACAAGGATTCGTCCAAGATGATGAAGCGCCGAGCTTGATACTTCAGTCTCCGAGCTTCTCAAGGGTCGGGGGGCTCCTGAGAATCCCAGAGCCAGGATATATATGGGGTCTACCAGTCGCTTGGTGATGCCTGATCAATGGTTATGAGCTCCGTGTCTATGCTCGGTCGCTCTAGCTCTTCGAGAAAAACATAGCGAGTACCTTATGGGCCAACGGAGTAGGCCAGTCGAGAGAGGGCGTCCGCCCAGGAGTTCTCCTCCTGAGTTATCCGGATGACTTGAAAACTCTCGAATAGTGGGGCTATTCCTCTTACCAATTGAAGGTATTTGATCATCGGTGTTTCCCAAGCTTCGTAGTCACTGTTTACCTGGCTGGCGACCAACTGGGAGTTAGTATGGATCCTGACTCGTTCGGCCCCCAATCGTCCTGCCATCCTGGCTCCCGAGATGAGAGACTCATACTCGGAGACATTGTTGGATGCCGAAAAGTTGAACTTCAAGGCGTACTAAAATTCTGCTCCCTCTGGGGATTTGAGAAGGATGCCAGAGTTGGAGGATCCGTCCATGAAAAGATCCCAAGTAGGCCTGGGCGTTAACGGAAGAGCTTCCTCGATCGAGACGGTGCTCTCCGCGATGAAATCCGTGAGTGCATGTCTCTTGATGGCCGAGCGGGAGTGATAGGAGATGTCGTAAGCCCTGAGCATTATGGCCCACCTGACTAGGGGACCCGAAGCTTCAGGATGAGTGATGATCCTCTTCAAGGGTTCGTTGGTCAATACGACGATGGAGTGCCCTTGGAAGTAGGGCCTTAGGCGCTTGGCCGAGGTTACCAACGCCAGTACGAGTTTCTCGGTTGCGGGGTACCATCTTTCGGCCTCGTTGAGCACCTTACTGGCGTAGTATACTAGTATTTGTACTCCTGCATCATCTTGAACCAGGACTGAGCTCACTGTGGAAGGAGTCGATGAGAGGTAAAGGTGCAGTGTTTCGCCTGGGACCGGTTTCGATAATACCGGGGGTGAGGCCAGAAACTCTTTTAGCTCAGTAAAAGCCTTTTGACATTCCTCATCCCAGGCGAACGTGGCGGATGCGAATTTGGGCCCTTTCAATAATTTGAAGAAAGGCAGGCATCGTTCGGCCGCTCGGGATAAAAAATGGTTGAGCGTAGCAATTCGTCCAGTCAGGCGCTGGACATCCTTGACGCAAACAGGCGGTTGCATGTTCAGGATGGCATGAACCTTGTCGGGGTTGGCCTCGATCCTGCGTTGAGTCACTAGGAAACCCAGGAATTTCTCGGATCGAACCCCAAAAGTGCATTTAGTTCGGTTGAGCTTCATGTTGTACCTTAGGAGGGTGTCGAAGGTTTTAGCTAGGTCGACGAAGTGGTCCTCGACCTTAGGCATTTTGACGAGCATGTCGTCGATGTAGGCTTCAACGTTCCGATCGATTTTTCCTTCAAAAATGTGGTTGATCAGCCTCTGGTACGTTGCCCCGACATTTTTTAGCCCGAATTGCATTCGGGTGTAGCAGTATGCTCCGAAGTCGATGATAAAGGCTGTCTTTTCGATGTCTTCAGGATCCATTCAGATCTGATGGTAACCGGAGTAGGCATCTAGAAAACTAAGTAATTCGTTACTGGAGGTCAAGTCGACTAGCTGGTTGATGCTCGACAATGGGTAATAGTCTTTCGGAGTGGCTTTATTGAGGTCGGTGAAGTCCACACACATTCGCCATTTGCCCGAAGCTTTTGGTACTAAGACGACATTGGCGAGCCACATCGAGTAAAGGACTGGCCGAAATAGGCCGATTTTCTTTCCCTTAATAATCTACTCTTTGATGATTGTCTGCTTCTCTGGGGCATGCTTTCTTCTGCGTTACTGGACGGGTTTTACCGACGGGTCAAGGTTAAGCTTGTGTACCACCATCGATCTCTCCAGGGATCCCGGGAAGATGCTCATCAGACCACGCGAAGACTTGGGTATACCCTGAAAGAAAATCTTTATATTTGTCTTGTACATCGGGTGGTAAATCAGCTCCAATTTTTACTCCTAGGGGTGGGTCGTCTTTGAGGAAGACCGTTAGCATTTCGCCGCCAGGTTCGGATGTTGCCAGTTCATCCTCGGCTTCCCCGACCGTTCTCATTTTTCCTTCTGGCCTTATGGTGTAGTGCCCCAGAAGTTATATACTAAATCCTGAGTTATTTATAGAATTTTATGGAATTATAAGGGCTAAATAGATTAATAAAAGGATTATTGGATTAATAAGTCATTATAAGGCCCAATTAGGTTAAATAATTAACCTAGCCTATTTAAATAAAATCCAAAAGGTTTATGGACCAAGCCCGTTAAGTTTGGCCCATATTCTAGAAGGTTATTTAGCCTATTTATGTATTTTAAAGATAAATACTATTTTTATAGATAATTATATTGAATAAACGAATAAAATAGTTTTATTAATTTGAAATTCTGTACACGTTGGATGTAACGGTCTATCGTACGACCGCCACATGCATGTAACGCACCTAGACTGATGCGTTACACCCTGATAGTTCCGTGAATGAAAGAAAGAGCAAAAAGATTGGAACTTTGGGATCCTATCTGCAAGAGATCGACTTGGGAGAGTTTATAGCATTACTAAGGACTCTTAGGGATTAGGTTTTGGCAAATTAAGGACTCTAGAATGGATCTAATCTTCAAACCCTAGCCAAAATCCTATAAATAGGACCTAGTTCTGAACTGAGCGACCCTTACTTTTAGCTCGTGAATAATCAAGTTAAGGAGTCATAATTTCGGGTAAGTTCTTTAGAAGATTTTGTTTGGTATACCTTATACTAATAGTTCTACAAATTTCATGCTAGGAGATTTGCTGGTTGGACCTTAGCAACCCAGTAATCTGAACGAAAGTCCTCTGAAGATCAGGAGATTAGGACATCTAAATGAGGTAATTAGAGTTCAGTCCTTTAGAACTTTTTGTTCACTATAGTTTCAGCTTCTTACCCTCAAAATTCCATGTCCTTAGGTCAAGAGATTGGAGAGATAGAGTGACATGAAGTTGCTAAAAAATCTCAGGAAGGGAAGAACTAGGGCGTGTCTTGCAGTCCCAAATTGGAAGATTAAAGCTCATTTAAGAGGTAGGTTATCTCATGATTGGCAAAAATATCTTGTTAGGGATAAAAGCCCTCTGATTGTGTTTGATTTCATGCACTATAGATCATGGATTTCATGTTTTAGTAGGTCATGCATACATGAATACCCTTAACCCTAACTAAGTTGAAAAGGAACTCTCTTGTCAAATTTACTGAAAGTCTATGCATACTATTAGCATAGCCTTCATTTTATCATGTGAAAGTTTATATATGATTTCCAGACATGATGTAAGTTGAAACCTTAGATCTTTTCATCTATTACTGTTAGTAGGGACTTTGACGCATCATACTTAGACCGTCACAATGCTGTAACGACCTTACGATAAGTCGTCACACCTTATGTCGTGTTTGAAGTTCTCTGTTGTCTCTAACGCACCATCGCTGAAGCGTTACATTACTATAACGGCCTCACGATAAACCATCACAGTCACTATGACGCACCCATTCTAGACCGTCAGGGTAACTGTTGACAGAATGGGAAACTAGTTAATTTAACTTATAAATAAGCCTAGTTATCTAAGTTTTTACCTGATTTCATGTCTTTAAGATTATTTACTGATTCATGATAGAAATTGCATAATTTAGGTATCTTAAGTTATTTTAAGTATGTTAATTTCATGTGCCAAAATTCTATAGTTTTGTATCTAAATCATGATTTTCCAAAGATGTATTGACGGAATTTTATCTTGGTTTCACGTGGTTACACAGTCTCTCTCTATCTATAGAGTCATTTCTTTAAGTACATGACACATATTCCGGTATGTTGTCTATTAGTTCACTTTACACTATAGGAACATTATTCGTTGGACATGAGGACCTCTCTATTGGATATTCCTTCCAATGGACTAGGAAATCTTGTTTCAATGACTCCGTAATTCTCCGCGAGCCTGGGATTCCCACTAGGACGCCGAGTTTCTAGTTATCAGTAGTGTAACGGATCTATATTGGACGGTCAGGCACATGTAACGGCCCAATATACGACCGTCACATTCAACTGAGTCTGATTTCTTGGTTCTGGATTGACCATTGTAACAGCCCAATACTGGAGCGTCACATCATGTAACGGCCCAGTACACGACCGTCACACTGCTTGAGTATTTTAACCTGAGGTTTGACCAAGGGTTGATATTCCAAGGTTTCTAGGTGGACTATTGATGATCTAGAACTTATCATATTGATCAAGAAACCTAATATAATGAATGGAAAATAAAGAATGTACCGTTATGCTGCCGATTTATTTCCATGAGTATAACATAGTATAAGTCATTCTTGATTTCTCATGATTCTTATTAAAGCATTCATTCATTGAATTATTGTTATCAAGAGCTTGTTGGAATTCTACATTCTTGGCCATACTTTGTTATTACATGCATGGAAGAAGCTTGATTTATACTTGAAGATGCGATCAAGCATTGATTGTGTTCAAGGGCTCTATGCTAGTCCCCTCGGCTGATTGTCGGAAACATACTATTATAAATCATGGGGTATGATGCTACTGGCGTCGCATTACGCTGGGAGTACTTTCTCTATAAATAAGTGAAAATCCACAATATGATATAGCATGATTGATACTTGTACATGACTTTCTTGATATTCCACAGAAATTCCTGAAGTACGTGCTCATAAGCAAAAGATACTGGAGTGATGATTATGTGGCATTGCTAGTACATTCTTGATACATTCTTGTTCATGAAAGGTCAATAACATGTTCTTGTTACATTCTTACTAGTTCATACTTGCTCTCATTCTATCTTACATGATCATCTTGTTACATTGGTTTAACCGCGTGATTGATCGCATTTGTATGATTTTACCTTATTTCTATAGAGCTAAAATGTTAATTACTTTAATGATGCCTTCATGTTGATGCGAAGATACCTACTGGGCAAGTGTGCTCATTACCTATTTCCAATCTTTCAGGAAATGAAAGTGATTCGAATTCGGATTCGGGCTATACAAGTAGCGGGTCCGAGAGTGAATGAAAGTGTTGTCAAGATGAGAGTGAAGACTTAGAAAAGTCTATATTGTTTAGATCGAGTCTCTGTGATTTTCCTATTTCTTGAGTCTGATAAGTTGAAAGAAGTTGAAAGTTGTTGTATTTGAATATTGGTTATTTATGAAATAAAGTTGGAGTTTGACTAAATTATTGTGCAATTACATTTATGTGCGTGATTGTCTTGCGCTCTGATCATTCTTGCTTGCAAGAGGCTTACCATGCCGACTGTTTACGTTTCTCAAGCGAGTCGTCTGCTGTCATAAAGGCTCGGGGCATGACATATGGCTTTGACCGAGATTATGTAGCACCCTCTAGCCATTTCCTGGTTACCTCGGACGTCTCCAATACTATATTTGGTGGGAAACTTCATTTTTTGGTGATAGTTGGAGGGCACTGCCTTTGTTCGGCTGAGGATGCCTCGGCCGAAGATGGCATTATAGGCCGACATCCCCTTAATCACTATAAAGTCAACCATAATCGTGACGGTCTTAGGAGGGGTACCAATGGTGACCGACATGCTTAGGGCTCCCTCAGGATAGGTTGCCTGGCCATTGAACTTGCAGAGGGGGGTTCGGATTGGACGGAGCCTGGATGGGTTTTCACCCATCTTAAGGAAACATTCATATGAGAGCACATCAGGGGCGCTACCATTGTCAACTAATATCTATCTATGTTACAATGGTTTATAGTAGCTGATACTACAAGAGCGTCATCGTGTGGGGTAGATAACCCTTCCAGGTCTTGGTCAGAGAACACTAGGGCCTGCTGCTCGCTCGCCGGCAGGGCTTTGGGGGGCTTGGAGGCCCTATTTGCTCGTTCAGCGTGACGCTTCATTCCTCGGCTACTGTCTCCTCCTGATGCTATGCCACCAGAAATAACATTGATATGGACTCCACGGGGGTGATTGTCAATCTCTTCTGGGACGCCACGATCCTCCTTTTGGCGGTCAGACACGTATTGAGATAAGTCCCCCTGACGGACGAGACGCTCGATCTCGTCCTTGAGCTGGTGACAATCTCCAGTATGGTTCCCATGGTCTTGGTGAAATCGACAACGCTTGCGGCAGTTATGGTGCTTGGCCTTCATAGGCTCGGGTTGGCGGAGAAGGCCCGAGCCGTTGATGTCTTCGTATATCTCATAGACGGGGGTGGATAGAGGAGTGTACCACTCGTATTTCCAAGGGGGCTCCCCAGTGGTCTCCATTTTGATTCCCGCTTTTTCCCTGGCACGAGCCTTGTTCTGATGGTTGCTTCTTATCCCCTTCTCGACCTGAACCCGTTGTGCCGCAGCAAGGTCTGAGGACTTCCTCGCACTCCGTGTGACATAGGGCCAGGGTGTAGCAACCCTGGTAAATTAAAGGACTAGAAAGTCTAAGTAAATTAAAATCTAGACCCAGACCTTGTACACAACCCCATGATCCCCTAATAGGTCTTACAAAAGGATCTCGTAGACCCTACCTGTAAAATTTTAAGAGATTATGAATTTAGCATCATTTTAAGTAGTCATTTAAAGTCATATTATATTTTATTTGAATTAATAATCAAGAAAACTTGAAGAAAATATTAATTTATATTTTGTTAATAATTTAGAAAATTTAATATTTCATAATTGTTATAATATATTTTATTTAAAGGAATAATTGTATATTGATAAGTTAAAAGATAAAAGAATGGGCATTTATATAATATTGGTCTTTCGAAGGGTACATGGCAAGGGCAAATATTGAGTAGCGCCCAACGTGTATGCGCGTTATGTACATAAAAAGTCAACTACAAAGTCGTTATTTTAAAAACTAGTGAATAGTGTCACTTTTTAATTTAAAAGAATTTTGTAAAATTAATTATATAAAAAAATAGAGAAAAATAGAAAAACGTTATCTATAAAATTTCATAACAAGATCCCATCAAATAAAAAAGATAAAAATCTCCAAACATTGAAACTATTACAAATCAACGTAAAATGGAGAATAACGTCCATATGAGGGGCGCTATTTCGTTAAAAACGGCATGTAATTGGACGTTATTTCTTAGAAGGTGACTTTCAGGTGGACGCTAATTTTTGAAAAACGTGACCATGACATGGACGTCAATTTCTTAAAGTTAAAATAAGAAAGTTATCAGCCGTGTTTCACTCGAACTGGGAGGTAATTGATGTTTCAAGAAGGTTAAGGCATAGTAGGATTACTGTACGGGAAGTTAGAATATTCATAGGGTTGATAAGTGAGAATGCAAATCCCAATCGAACTCCAACCCTTTACCTGAATCCCAACCCTATAAATACTTGCCAGACCCCTAACTCATGACGGTTCTAATGCTTCTTCTCCAACACGATCGATCGTCTCTACAAGAGGGCAATTAGCTTCTTCCTCTCTTGACGAAGCTTCTTACAGCCACTTTCTCCTTCTGTAAAGCTGTTGCTATTGCTGCTGCCACAGTCTTGTTCTAACCGAAGCAGAGAAACCTATTCTACATGATGCTTCTTCATCTTGCTGGTCGTGGCCCAAGGAGCAAGACTGCTTCTTAGTCTTCCTAAGCTACTGTTTCGTTATCAACAGAGTTCTCTACTGTGTGAAGTTACAGTGCGACTCTTAAATTATCTCTAATTCTTCGTCGTTCTTCAATTCTATCAACCAAAATCCCCAACCAAGGTAGGTGTTCTATCTGATAGCTAAATTTAATTAACAAAGATAATACATGTTTTTACGATCATAAACAGCATGCTTATATCTTGTGTTTGAGTTCGTAGTCTCTAATTTTCCGTAGGTGATCTCTCTCCAGCCTAAACTCGTTAACAATTCATGCATCATGGGTTAATTAATATTTGAATTCTATAGACACTAAATCATTTGCATACTTTATTCTTACTGCTCTACATAGAAAGTAAATAACGGCCACTACATGGTCGTGAATTCAGTGAATAGCGTTAAAATCTCTTCCGTCATTTCAATTGGGCGACTTTAATCATGTCGTCAATCGCTTATGAATTATCAAGTTTATACGTTGAACAATATAACTAGATAGTTATGGAGTTTTTGATTTGTCGGCCTGTTCGTGGGCGCCGGAGTGACCTTTGGTCATGAAAATTTATGGGCGTACTATTGGGGTGGAGACCGAGATAGTGAAAGTGGTTACACCGGTTTTCATGCCCCCTATCTCAAGATCCCCTGTCTCTCAACGAAAAATTATTTTGAACGTCTGGTTAGGTAGAGTTTTTCGAGCCCGTCATTTCGGTATATTATAAGCTACATTCCGACATGGTTACGTATAGAAACGGAAGGTTTGAAAATACAATTTTTTTGAAATAATGACCCACAAACGGTCGTCAAATCCACTTTGGACGCCACTGTACAGTGGCGTCATATTAACTAGTATATATATATATATATATATATATCATGTATGTAGATCTTTGAAAATCCATATTTATTAAAATATGTAACAGAAAATTATAAAAAATATATATTTGGAATCCTTGTATTTTTCTCCTAATTATCATATATTCTATTTCCTTAAATTATTTTAAATAAATCAATGTGTCTTTGAATGTATGCTTTTGAAATTATTCAATTAAATAGATATAAATGTGAATTCTTGTTAAACAAATTAAGTTAAAAATCATAAAATTAACGTCCCTCCAAGAGGACGCTAATAAAAAAATGACGTCACCCCTGGGCATCAAATAATATAAGTTTATTTAATTATAGTTAATTATAGAATCAGATTGACGTGAATTCTATAATTAACGCATTCATATTCTCACCGTTTTCTTCCGGTTTTGACCCATACCTCGGGTCTTCTGGCACTCCCATCTCACGTCCGTAGATGGAGTATGATGAGAACATCACCTCCTATTTCATCAGGCATGGTCTAGTCATTTAATTTTGAGTCCTATGTAATTTTTATTTGAGTCATTGATGTAATTTTCATTTTATTTGAGTCATTTCCCTAGGTCTAGCATTTATTTTCCTATGTTTGAGTGTCATTAGATTGTGTAATGTGCTAATTGGGCCCATTTCTTTGGGCTTGGCCCAATGAGCTCTCCTACCCCTTCGGTTATTTGTCAATGAGGCTTTTGTCAGGGTCTTTTGTAGAAATGTGGGTTTCCTATATATAGGACCCCATTTCCTCCATTTGAACTTAATCAATCAATGAATCAATCAATGAAAAAATGCCATTTGAGAGTCCAAAGCTTAGTTTAGTGGAGTGATTCCAACATTTCTTGGGTGAGATGCCCTAGGGGAGAGATTCCCCACCCTTCCCTCTCTTAATCTCTCTTTTTCACTCCACTTTCTCTCTCCTCAACACCAAATTCCGAATTTGCTTCTCTCTCCTCCCTTCCCCAACCACCTCCACTAGCTACCCACCTCATTTAAGACCCTCCACTTCCCCAAGCCACCATTACTCCACCCCCTAGTCCCAAGGGAGCTTCCACCAATCCTAGCTCCACCTCCCAACCCCCAACTACCCCACCCACTTCCCCAAGCACCCTTCCCACTACCCCAAGCACCCATTCCCTTCCCCAACACAACTCTTCCCATTCCCAAAGCCCCACTAACCACATTAGTCCATTTTCAAATTTTGGAGAAAGATCTCTCCTTCTCTCTTCCCCACCCATCCCAAATTCGTAGCTCCCCTCTCACCCACTGCAAACACCACCTTCTAGACCCCATTCTCCCTCATACACACCTTGGAACACCCCCTCCAAGACCCCCTTACAACCAGGGGTCACTCCTACACTCATCCACCCCCATTTCCCCTCCCACATACCCCATTCCCCCCCGTCATCTTCAACCTACAGTTTCTGTTGCAGATCAGAAGAAGAGTACCGACTTGCAGAGGTGACCACGGCTTCCTCCGGGTGATTCTGAAGGCCCAAGATACATCCGTGGAAGCGTCTGCCTGTCCTCTTCGACACCAAAGTGGTTTCGTCTTCATCGGAGCTCGGGGCTGTCCAGGAACTCCGTTCTCCCACGACTGCGCGGAACCCTCCCTGCCAAGCATCAGAACCTGAGAGATCACTCTGCCACGACGAACCCTAGCGGATTCAGGCTGAAGCCCCTTCATCAAAGTTCTTCCTCTGCTAGTCTTCTTCCAAGATCAAGAAACAGAACCTCATTCGGCTGCCGGAGGAAGGAGTTACGAATTTTCTCCCCCGAGCTCTCCAGTTCTGTCTCCTGCTGTCTACTCCGACCAGTGCCAACTCTTCAGGGTACATCGACCGCCCTCGACCTCTGATTGTAGCTACGTTACCTTCAGCTGAAAGCTACTTTGACCACGAAGACGTCACCGCCGGTTTCGTGCTGATCGGAGTTCGGGAGAGTGCGTGACGTCCTCTGCAACCTGCTGCCAGAAGTCTGCAACTGTGGATCAGAAAACCTCATGTCCTGTTCCAACCTCTGCTCCGGTCAGCCACGGTCTCAGAAGAAATTCACAAAAATCTGAAGCGTTCCTGTACCTGTTACGAAGCTTTTGCCGCCAGTCTCGCTATCGGCAAAATTCGTGAGAAGGATCTACAGTCATTACACCGCCCCACTGTCCCTGTTCGCAGATAACCGGCAGATTCGGCATCCACACTCAACCGACATTCTTTACCTTATTTTCCCCACCCCGCTTGGCCGGCTGAAGGCCCCACCCTGCGTGGTGGTAGTTTTGATTGTAACACCTTAATCCCCACCCCAAGAACCCCCCCCCCCCTTGCATGGGGTGTAGTGCATGTAATTTACAATTTCAGGTTGAAGCTTCTCCGGCGCGGCGTGCGGGTAAGCCCACGCTTCCTCGCTCGCCCTCGTCTCCGACCGGGATCGGTGTCTTCACACCGACTAGGTGAGCCACTGCACACTCCTCTTTACTGAAATTTCCTTGCTTGAGTAGTATTGTATCTTAGTGCCGTCGGTGGTAAGTGGAGTGCCCGAACTCAAATTTGCTTGTGAATGAATGATTACCGCGGGTGAGTTGTGAGTGAACCGTTAATACCCACGCCCTCGGCGTGCTGGCCGTCTATGAGAGTGGACATCCTAGGACCCTTGAGAGGTCCAATCCTAAGCTAGCCAACCCTCGGAGCAGCAAGGGCCCGTCCCGGACCCTCACCACTATCACCGGTTTGCCTACGGGCACAAGAGTGCGCTTAGCGGGTGAGTCCGCCCGAGTAAAGTCACCGGTTCGTGCGTTGGTTGCTTGCTAGGTCCAAGGGTCATTTGATCATGTGAAGAACCCCCTAGGTCGTGTCACATCAAGTGGTTTCAGAGCAAGTCATTGACTTGTCTCTATCAAGTCAAGTCCATGGGCACGCTTGCATTAGAGTTCTCATCGGATCGTTCCATGCATTATCCACCTCCCATTGTCATTGAGTCTACAGACCAAAAAGTCCCAATTCCCATCATATCCCAAGCATACCTACCTAATGGGAGCCCCACAGAAATTGACTTCATCTACATGGTAGAAGATAATTGGGTATCCCCCGACATTGTAGCCACCCTCTCTACGACCGGAGAAATTGTGCACAATGGAGACCTAGTCTTCATTGAATTCCATAAAAGGTTTGGAGAGACCAAATACTTTGATGGAGCTTGGTGTCAAATTGGAACTTTGGAAGGCCCTTGCATAATCCTAGGGAAACAATGGCTTGATGAACGGAATACCACCTTCCACCCATTGCGTTGGTCTTGCCTACTTCATCCCCCACATCTCCCGGGAGCCTATGGTTTCAACAACCTTTTGTTCCCTCACCCACCGGGGCCCCATACCCGGCCACCATGCCCTCTCAACCCACTTCGAAGAATGAACAAGGTCATGAGTGAACATGAGGAAAACCCGGCCCACAAGACCAAATCCCCGAGATTGGACACCAATCCAAATCCCTTCCCCACAATCAAGGAAATTCATACTCCTATCAATAAGGAAGAAGGACATCAACTCATCCCCGTCCAAACAAACACATACCTCCCCAAACCACTCAATCTCATGCAAAAGGTGGTGACCCTAGGAGAACTCATCATCAAATGGCTCAAGCAAAATCCCATCCCTCATACCTTGTACTTTCAAAACCTAACCATGGAGCATCCTTTCCAATTAGCACCCATTAACTCCTATCACACCACATTCCAATCCTACTATGAGGTAAATAGTTGGGATGATCTCATCAAGGGTTTAGAATGGCAACTAAAGTTGACTTGCTTATTGACCATAGGAGAGGCCCACCCAAGAAGACTTAGTCTCATCCACCCATGTGTTGGTTCTATCACCTCAGTCTACACCATTGGTTGCTACACTAGTGACCTCCTTCTCATTCTCCCCATGGATGAAGAACCCATCATGGTCCACTCCACTACCATTAAGATCCCAAGTACCTTGACCGACTGGCCCACTAAAGATCTTGGCCCAGTTACCTTGGGGAAGGATGACCCACCATGCGTGGACCATGTGGACATAGAGTTCCTTCCGCTAGGAAGCCCAGTCCATGACCCCTTTGATCCCTTCCAATGGGAGTCTAGGTACCCATGTAATACACCCACCTTACCCACAACTCCCCTTTCCCTACCCCAACCAACCATGTTGGACCAAGAACACCTCTTCCAAGACTTGGGCCACACAAAGGGAACCATTACCATAGACAACATATGCCTAGGAAGCAAAGAAGACCCCCTCTCCATAATGCCCACCTTCCTAGATCCTTTTGACCCTTTCACATGGAAGTTCAAATGCCATCCCACACCCATACACATGGAAGTCATATTTGGGAAAGGAATGCATAAGTCTTGGCATAACACATCACTTGGCATGATTCATAAGACGGGTCCATTCATTCACAACACCCACATGTCAAGTAGGAAGCATGAATGGACCATTTTTGGATGTAATGGTCCACCTCCATTCATCATGAGTCTTAAGCATGAGAGTTCCATATTCGGAAGTAATGGGCCACCGTCACTCATCATAAGTCTTAAATATGATAGGAGCATTCACGGATGTCCGGGTCCCCCGGCACTCATCACACCCATACATGAAAGGGACACATATGGATGCCCCGGCCCTCCCTCACTTCACATTAGTCATACACATGTCAAAGGCATCTACGGATGTCCGGGTCCCCCGATATTTATCACCACTTTGCATGATAGGGCCACCTACGGGTGCCCCGGCCCACCTAGGTTGACCGAAGTCTACACTGCATCATTACATGATAGGTCTACTTTTGGTTGCCCCGGTCCCCCTTTGCATACCACACACTTCCCACCCACACCGCACCGTAGCTCAAGGCATACTCATTCAAGCAAGCATCTAGCAATGGGCGGTGAGGGTCGTAATAAGCGGGCAAAAACTCATGAGTGGCACTTCGAATTCCAAGAAGGCAACCTCACGATGGTGGTTTTGGAATGGCTCTACCTTAGGGCCACCTCCAAATCGAGGGCACGAGGACTTGGACCTTCCATGTTCCAAGTGGCTTTGGCAACCTGGCTTATGGGTTGGATTTACTCATGGGATTTTGGGATATACCTCACTTTTCATGTAACGGATCTAGCACCCTCTAAGGGCATCGCGGTAGATCCTAGTGAGCACCTTGAGCCTACCCCCATCTTTGTGAGCGACACCCTCAGAGAGCTTCCACATAACAACTTGAGAGCCCGACGTGTGCACACGGAGGCAATACTGGGCAAGCAAGGTACTATCATCGGCAAGAGGGTGTGTCCAAGCCACCTTGAGGTGTTGAAGCGTCGTCCCCTGGTTGCGAACGTGAGGTTGAGTTTGGAGGTTGAAGCTTGCTCGGAGTTGCGTCGGAGGACCTCTTCTCCCCCCGGTGGACTCATACTCGACGGAGTCGAGTTCTTTGCACCCCAGGAGTATGATGAGAACATCACCTCCTATTTCATCAGGCATGGTCTAGTCATTTAATTTTGAGTCCTATGTAATTTTTATTTGAGTCATTGATGTAATTTTCATTTTATTTGAGTCATTTCCCTAGGTCTAGCATTTATTTTCCTATGTTTGAGTGTCATTAGATTGTGTAATGTGCTAATTGGGCCCATTTCTTTGGGCTTGGCCCAATGAGCTCTCCTACCCCTTCGGTTATTTGTCAATGAGGCTTTTGTCAGGGTCTTTTGTAGAAATGTGGGTTTCCTATATATAGGACCCCATTTCCTCCATTTGAACTTAATCAATCAATGAATCAATCAATGAAAAAATGCCATTTGAGAGTCCAAAGCTTAGTTTAGTGGAGTGATTCCAACATTTCTTGGGTGAGATGCCCTAGGGGAGAGATTCCCCACCCTTCCCTCTCTTAATCTCTCTTTTTCACTCCACTTTCTCTCTCCTCAACACCAAATTCCGAATTTGCTTCTCTCTCCTCCCTTCCCCAACCACCTCCACTAGCTACCCACCTCATTTAAGACCCTCCACTTCCCCAAGCCACCATTACTCCACCCCCTAGTCCCAAGGGAGCTTCCACCAATCCTAGCTCCACCTCCCAACCCCCAACTACCCCACCCACTTCCCCAAGCACCCTTCCCACTACCCCAAGCACCCATTCCCTTCCCCAACACAACTCTTCCCATTCCCAAAGCCCCACTAACCACATTAGTCCATTTTCAAATTTTGGAGAAAGATCTCTCCTTCTCTCTTCCCCACCCATCCCAAATTCGTAGCTCCCCTCTCACCCACTGCAAACACCACCTTCTAGACCACATTCTCCCTCATACACACCTTGGAACACCCCCTCCAAGACCCCCTTACAACCAGGGGTCACTCCTACACTCATCCACCCCCATTTCCCCTCCCACATACCCCATTCCCCCCGTCATCTTCAACCTACAGTTTCAGTTGCAGATCAGAAGAAGAGTACCGACTTGCAGAGGTGACCACGGCTTCCTCTGGGCGATTCTGAAGGCCCAAGATACATCCGTGGAAGCGTCTGCCTGTCCTCTTCGACACCAAAGTGGTTTCGTCTTCATCGGAGCTCGGGGCTGTCCAGGAACTCCGTTCTCCCACGACTGCGCGGAACCCTCCCTGCCAAGCATCAGAACCTGAGAGATCACTCTGCCACGACGAACCCTAGCGGATTCAGGCTGAAGCCCCTTCATCAAAGTTCTTCCTCTGCTAGTCTTCTTCCAAGATCAAGAAACAGAACCTCATTCGGCTGCCGGAGGAAGGAGTTACGAATTTTCTCCCCCGAGCTCTCCAGTTCTGTCTCCTGCTGTCTACTCCGACCAGTGCCAACTCTTCAGGGTACATCGACCGCCCTCGACCTCTGATTGCAGCTCCGTTACCTTCGGCTGAAAGCTACTTTGACCACGAAGACGTCACCGCCAGTTTTGTGCTGATCGGAGTTCGGGAGAGTGCGTGGCGTCCTCTGCAACCTGCTGCCAGAAGTCTGCAACTGTGGATCAGAAAACCTCATGTCCTGTTCCAACCTCTGCTCCGGTCAGCCACGGTCTCAGAAGAAATTCACAAAAATCTGAAGCGTTCCTGTACCTGTTACGAAGCTTTTGCCGCCAGTCTCGCTATCGGCAAAATTCGTGAGAAGGATCTACGGTCATTACACCGCCCCACTGTCCCTGTTCGCAGATAACCGGCAGATTCGGCATCCACACTCAACCGACATTCTTTACCTTATTTTCCCCACCCCGCTTGGCCGGCTGAAGGCCCCACCCTGCGTGGTGGTAGTTTTGATTGTAACACCTTAATCCCCACCCCAAGAACCCCCCCCCCCCCTTGCATGGGGTGTAGTGCATGTAATTTACAATTTCAGGTTGAAGCTTCTCCGGCGCGGCGTGCGGGTAAGCCCACGCTTCCTCGCTCGCCCTCGTCTCCGACCGGGATCGATGTCTTCACACCGACTAGGTGAGCCACTGCACACTCCTCTTTACTGAAATTTCCTTGCTTGAGTAGTATTGTATCTTAGTGCCGTCGGTGGTAAGTGGAGTGCCCGAACTCAAATTTGCTTGTGAATGAATGATTACCGCGGGTGAGTTGTGAGTGAACCGTTAATACCCACGCCCTCGGCGTGCTGGCCGTCTATGAGAGTGGACATCCTAGGACCCTTGAGAGGTCCAATCCTAAGCTAGCCAACCCTCGGAGCAGCAAGGGCCCGTCCCGGACCCTCACCACTATCACCGGTTTGCCTACGGGCACAAGAGTGCGCTTAGCGGGTGAGTCCGCCCGAGTAAAGTCACCGGTTCGTGCGTTGGTTGCTTGCTAGGTCCAAGGGTCATTTGATCATGTGAAGAACCCCCTAGGTCGTGTCACATCAGAGTCCCTGTTTCATAATTGGTTCACGTATACACCTCAACTCTCGGTGACATACGAGCCCTCCGTTGGACATTCCGTTCCTTCGGACTAGCAAGTTAGTCATTGGGACCTCCGTAAGTCTCCGCTAGCCTTGGATTCCCTCAAGGCAGCCGAGCTGGTTGTACCTTAAGAACCCTGGATCTGATCCGTGTTACTTTGGTTTTCCATTATTCTTGTCACTCTACTCCTTTTGGAATCTTCTTGTCATCAATTCGAGAACATAACCCTTTGACTCTATATTTGGCCAAATCTGATTCTGAAACATTAAGGGATGTGGGTCCGTGACTTTTCAGTGCCAGGTAGGACGGAAGTCCAATTCTGTAAACCATGGAATTCTGGATGTGGCATTGCACCAAACTCTGTACATCTGTTATATTTTGTTATTCTGTTATATCTGTCATTCTGCAAACTCTGTTAATTCTAGAAGTTCTGTTATTCTGATATTTTGTTGTTCGGTTATTTTGATAATTTAGATATTCTGCTAGATTGTTAATTCTGCTTATATTTATTGAAACTCTGTTACATTCTGGCCAATTCTGAAGTTATGTTCATCTAAGTATCTGTCCTTGTTATATTCTGATAGCTTGTCCTTGACTCTGCATGGGAATTCATCCCTATTTCTCTTGATCTCGTAACTGCCTTTGACTTTGATATTCATCTTTTCTATTAGATTGATCTTCATGATTTTCTAGTTCCATGCATTGCATCGTCACGAATACGAAAATTGGCTAATCACTTATATTCTGCTTGATGAGAGATGTAATTCCTACTGAGCGTTTCGCTCACTTGCCTATCTTTAACATTTTTCAGGTAACGACATTGAAGATAGTCCATCAGATGGGGAAGGGCATGAGTGAAGAGTGTAATGAAGAATCGTGTCGGTGTCTTTTATTCTTTCTTTGAGTCTCGTCCTGTTATTTGAGTCCTTTCTCTTTATTAGAATGTAATAGTGAGTCCTTCCTACACTTATGTAAGTTGAGTCAAGATATGTAATTTGAATATTTGATTATCAATAAAGATTAAATTGACCCACATTGTCCAGTGTGTAATTTTGTGTCTTATGTTTGCTCTGATCATTCATGATTGTATCACTGCCGCGTTCCGAACTACACGTTCAGCTACTATCGGTTCGGGGCATGACACAGGGTCACCAGATCGGCGAGAGAGGTGGGGGGATGGAGAACTAGTTCTCGCCAGAGATTCTCATCGTGGGTACCTCCGGTCAATGCGGTGATGGCTGAGGTGACATCCAGGCGAGGGATACGTAGGGCTTCCGATTTAAATCGGTTGATATAAGCCTGAAGCTTTTCTCCCTGTGCCTGTTTTAGTGCCAACAGCCCCGCTACTGACCTTGGAGGGCCACTACCGGTGAAGCTCTCCTTGAATACTCGCCCGAGCTGCCTGAAGTCATGAATACTGCCGGGGGCGAGTGCTCGGAACCAGGCTTGAGCGCCCTGGACCAAGGTGGTCACGAATGCCCGGCACTTGATAGCGTCAGAAGCCCCGTGCAAGGTCATCAAGGCGTCGAAGCTGTCGTAGTGGTCGGCCGGGTCTCCTTGGCCGTCATATGACTTGAAGGTTGGCAGTGAGAGTCTGGGGGAGATTTCAGCCTTCAAGATTTGGTTGAAGAATGGGGATTTCTCCTCATCCTCCTTGGTGGAAGTCTTCTATAAGGCGCAGAGGGCGCGCTCTTGTTCCGCGAAATGTCGTTCGAAGTCTCGCAGTCGGAGGGATAACTTCGATTGCCGCTGGGCCGAGGGGCTGCTAGGGCATCCTTGCTGGCTGCCTCATCGCCCCTCAAGGGCATCGGTCTCTGGGAGCTACTGTCGCATCCCAAGCCTTTCTCTCCTCGGGTTGGAGGAGGCTTCTTGCTGTAGAGGAGGGGCGTCTGAAGCTCTTCCCGACCTGTTGCGTATAAGTCGTCACCCCCGGAGGGTGAAGCAGCCTCCGGCTGTTTGCTGGGAAGGTTCTCCACGGGGGGGGCTTTCCCGGGGAAGTCGTGACTTCTCCTCCCTAGCCGCCTGGGTCCTCATTAATTCTACGAGGATATCCAGTTTTGCGTTGAGGGTTTGGAGGGCGTCTGAACTCCCGTTAAGGGGATGCTCTTCCGTGGCTAGTGGAGGCAGCTCGTCGGCTTGGTTTTTGTCGTTAGGGGAGGCATTTTCCGTGGGATGGGAAGACACAGGTTCTCCTTCCTCTGCCACCATGGTCTTCCCCTTGCTGTCGGCACTCTTCCTACTGGAATTTCTTCGCACCATGATGGCTCTTCGCTTGTTTCTCACAGACGGTGCCAGATGAGGAGGCGTAATCTCGCACTGATCCTAAGTCGTGAGATACTGGGGGAATCCTTGTTCATAGCCACTACACTTAGATGAATTTGCAAGGCAGGAAACAGATCAGGGGTGCCCAGGGATGAGGCCCTAGGGAAAACCCTCCGATGCTTAAGTCAGCAAAGATGATAGAGCACGGATCCGAATGGAGGTGGTAAGAGAAGAAGTGGGCATGAGATTGCTCTCCACCAAGAGAAGTGGTGGTTCTCACCTAGAATCGTTGCTTACCCCCTCGTAGAGCCTCTTGGGGTTTATATAGCGATCCGTTTAATGTAGGAGTACAAGGAGTCGAGAGGATTTAGGAGAGTTATGTCCTCGTCGTGGGCTCTTTATGGCACAAGGACTCTTACTCTCCCTTATCCCTTGGAGTTCCTGACTCCTGAAGGATGCATAATTGACGCTTGGATAAGCTTTTGACAGTCGATCCGAGTTTGGGACGCTTGCACAGAGCTTTCTCCCGAGCGATGGGTGCGTAGCTCGGATAGGTCGCGCTGGGTCCCCGGAGGGGCCTTCTCGACCGATCTGTTGCTTGGACTTCCAGACACAGGGGTCACCTAGGAAGTGCTGGTCTGAGTGAGTTTTAGGCTTAAAGTAAGTGAGCCCAAAATAGGGCTATCACTTTGGGGAGCTTGGTCTGGTTAAGTCAACTTGGACCTAGTTAGGCCGTGCTCTTGGGTGGTAGATTTTCCCCCCCTCCAGTACTGTTTTCCTTTTTAAGTTCTTTATTTTCATTTACAAGGTTCTAACTCGTAGTTTCCATTTCATAGAATTTTTCAAATGAATTTTTGTTCATGGAAGTGTATTCAAATCCTTCCTTTTGAAAACTCACTTTCTCACCAAGCATTTTATTCAAAGTTTCCTTGCCCTCGACAGACCTGGACAAGTCACTCTTCAGATTTTTTAACTCATCTTCCAATTCAATAGTTTTATAATTCATACTCTTAAAATTTTCTATTTCCTATCTTAGCTCCTGTAGCTTTTCAGATTCGTTAACATTCATAATTGTTTTTCTTTTTTCAAGAAAGAGTAGTCTTTCAGATATGGCAGTATTCAACTCTTTCAATTTCTCATTGTCTTTTTCTATTTGTTGAAGTTCTGAAATTTTGGCCAGTAAAGATTCATTTTCAGTTCTAAGATCTGAAATTGTTTTTTTATGAATGTCAACATCTTGCATCATAAGTTTATTTAAATTTTCAAGTTCAGAACACTTACCGCATGAGGATTCTAAATGTGTACTGTTCTGAATTAGTGTTTTCATTTTTCTATTTTTTGATTTGACCTTTTTATACTTATCTAATAATGAGTCATAAGCGTCTATAAGTTCTTCGAAAGAAACTTCCTCACCTTCAGAGTCTAGCTCTAAGCTTTCCTTGATTGATTTATCATGCTTGTCGGCCATCAAGCACACATTGTCCTTCTTTCCCTTGTGAACTTCAATCAAGCAGTCCAAGATCTCCTTGGCCGTCCTGCATGAGGAGACAAGTGTAAATTTTTCAAGAACAATTGAAGCTTTAAAAACATTTAAAAGCATAGAGTTATCTTTGTGTTTGTTCTTGTGTTCATCAGTCCATTTTGACTTATCTTTAGGCAACTCATATAAACCAAGCATAATAGAGTCCCAGAGTTTGGGATCGAGAGTATTAACAAAGCAACTCATGCGTCCAAGCCATTCAGTAAAGTTAGAACCAGTATAACGAGGAGGGAGAGAAAACAAACTGCTATCAGACATGATGCTCATGAAACTCTCCAACATGGATCTCTCTATAGGTCGTTAGATCTCAAGAAGATAGAGTCGTGGCTATGATACCAATTGTTGGTCCAGTTGGCAAGCGGACAAGAAGGGGAGGTTGAATTGTCCCCCAAGCGATATAACAAATTTAAAACTTACTTCGTAGAATTAGAAGGTTTAATGAGATTGAAGAAAATAAACTAAATAGAGTAAACTTAAGTTCTCTCAATCTTGCCGAGCTCACTCGATCATGTAAATGGATTAAGCAAAGAAACACATAATCAGATAATGCAAGAGAGATTTTTAAGGTGGTTCGGGACCACGATGGGCTCCCTACGTCCACCTCTCACCAAACCGGTGAGGCTTTACTCATTGGAAAATCAGCACGGGGATAACTCCCCAACATGGAGCCAAGCTCTAACACACACGCAGTACGACACTTGCACACACACGGGGAACAACCTCCCCATGAGGAGAACTCTCCTTACGCTGTTAACACAGCAACAACAAGGACAAACCCTAAACACTCTAGATCTTAAATCCAGCAGCATACACAAACACACGCTGTAACAAACGCAACACCCTTTACACACAAAATCGTACGCAGACAGTTCAACACAGGATAATTCAAAGTTCAAAAAATAAGAAAAATATTCAATGCATGCCCATGCTAAGGATAAATTGAAGAACAATCATCAAGATAAACTCAAGAAGGTTGCAGAAGTATATCCTCAATAGATGAACGGCCTGGAGACGTTTTTCCTTGAAGCTTTGGTCGGTTGGAAGATGGATGATCACGATTTTAGCTTCTTCTTCTTCCTCTCTTCATTCTGCTTCACTTTTCCTTCTTCCTCAAACTCCAAAAATTTCTTGGAGGAGATGAAATCTCCCTCTCTTCTTCTCCTTTTCTTCTTCTCCCCTTTCTTCACCTGCAAGATCGAAAATATAAGCTCATTAGGGTTCTTCTTCTCAAATTCGGAGTGGATGTATATATACAAGTTAGAGTGGCCAAATGACCCATAAAACCCTTCTAGAACATGTTAGAAACACCCGCATATATGCAGGAATCAATCGGGGGCATAATGGTAAAGTTTTAGCCCAAATAGAGGCCACACAAGTGGGTTACGGCGGCCCACGAAATTCACGTGCGAAGGGTGAAAATCGTGTCGGTCGATCGATTCTGGGTGGCGGTCGACCGGCCTTGAACTGTGTTCTGTTTAAGCCCCTGAACATAGAAACACAGGTCGACTGGTTCACAAAGTCAGGTCGACCGGTACACAGGTCGACCGGTTCACAATGTTTGGTCGACCGGTCCTACAGTTGGTACTTTCTGGCAGTTTTGGTTGACCGATTGCCTTCATTGGTTGACCGAAATACTTGAAAAATAGAAAAATAAGGTGAAATCAATGAGTTTTCATACACAATGATGCCATCTTACCTTGAGCAAAGTACTAGATGTCTTTGGGAGCCTATTAAGCATTATTAAACCCATTTCCACAACATGAGACAGTTTCACACTTCATGTCAAGAGAGTAATATGGTTCAATACATGAAATCCAAAAACCTCATGTAGAAATGCATGAATCACATTCAAAGCATACTCATGAATAATATGCATGAAGATCATTCAAAACTTTAATAGCCCATAAGAAAGTGCATGAAACAATTTCACCAAGATTCGCATGAATTAACTTATTCAACTTTGAGGCTCAAAAGCTCCATGAACGAAATGTAGAAAATGCATGAGCAATTTGATGATTCTTCACAAGACTCAATCAAAACATGAGTTAGATCACAAACACTTTAAAATCCATCCATGCAACATGTATGAGCAACATTTAAACCAATTACCATCTCAAGTTATATGAATATCTCAACCATATTAGAAGCTCAAAAACACATGAAGAATATGCATATTTTCACATTGGCTCAATGCATAACAAGCAAGATGACAATGGCTTAATGCAAAAAAAGTAAGGGTCGACCTCATACAAAGATGGGTCAACTCCATTGTGGAAGAAAGCATGAGTTGGCTTGTTAACAAATGAACTGGTTGATGCATGTGTGGAGAAGGGTCGATGCATCCATTCTAATCAAACCACTACATGATGAATGGGGTCGACGCATATGATGAATGGGGTCGACGCATGATGAAAACTGCATAAGATGGCTTGCTGGATCAATAGCAGGTCGATGCACTGTGATAGTGGGTCGACGCACTTACAAAAAATAGAACCTTTCACCCAATTGAAGGATTTTGAGAAATGCAAGGACTTACCACTTTTTCTTGAAGAATGTAAATATGGTTTACCACCTGTTTTGAATCTTTGACAGCAAGATGAATCATTCATGCATACATTTGAGTTTCAAGTATCCACCATGAAATTTAATCCTGTAGAGCTCATACACAAATACCCAATCAATGAAGTGAGCTAAACTCTTTGAGGAAGCACACACAATTTGTTGCTTCCACACACACAATACACACAATATTTTTTATCATCAAAACCATTACCAAAATCAATGAGGGAGCACAACGAACCCAACAGACATGAACCGCCTACTCAACACCATCACCACCCTCTCTAGCTTACACGTGGGAAAACAATGCGGTAAATAAACACAAAATCCTATGCCAACTGCCGACTATACTAGACTCTCTGGACTCTTTAATGCTGCATTCATTTCAAATTCCCATGCATGTCCACAACCTCGCCCTAATACCAACTATCAAGACCCAGAATCCGGACACCGAGAAGAGCCCGATGCCATTCGAATCCTGGCCCACTACCTACAAGTTGTGAGGCTCGGAAGGGTTATTTTGGTATTAGAGATGCATTGAAATTTGAAATAATGTAGAAACAACCTTTATATTTAATAATTTAAATAACATGAATTAAAGTCTATATTTTAATTAAATAAATTAACTACAGAGTCTAGTCTACAAGTACAGTAAACAGGGGAAGGAGAGTACCCAAATCGTAAGATATGCCCCAGCTTTGGCAAGCTGGCAACTAAGAACCTCCGCGCTGCACCTCCAAACCTCAAGGAGGAACCACAACACCTGGAAAGTAAAGGGGGTAAGCCTCATCTCATTGACTCAGTAGGGATCCCGCAGATCCCCCACCAGAAGAAACGGTGGTAAATAACAGTGATAAAAACAATAGCAACTACCGCAGTAGTAATAAGAGGAGGCAGTAGAAACACAATTCTCTAAGATATTCTTATTCATAACAAAAAGTAAATCCCGATCTCACAGACGGGAATGCCGAACTCACGGCAAAACACTATGACACTACTGAAAAGGGAAAACCACGACACCTCAGTCGTGAAGGCCTGCTCTCACTGACAGAGGCCAAACCGAGACCACGCGGTCTAAGGGTACAGTCACGACTACACCGTTGTGAACCTTACACTGTCTACAAGTGTGATCTCGATGACTCTACAGAAAACCCATGACCTCGGTGTCGGGATGATCATTCGGAAGTCACCCAAGAAACCATGACCTCACAGTCAGGAAACCAAAACTTAGAGTAAGGAGAGTCATGTCTCGCGCGACAGGAGTACCTTCCCACTAGAATCAAGGCCGGATGCATCCACTAACGACTTAGTTCACACCTTAGGTGTCACACTATAGTCCCAAAAAGGTGGTAACTATTACACTATGACTCAAGTAACTCAGGACAAGGGTCTACTTGGGGTCGTACTCGTCAGCACTTGTCTGTCTGCCCCCAACCACGTGTGCACACACTGACTAACTATGCTATGTCAGGCCCTCTAGTTGATTTTCTCTCTGACCTGTACTCAGACCACCATAGTGGGGAGCCCTACGCAAACCAGCCTAAAACCATCTCAACTAGAAAAGCCGCTCTACCACTCCCGAGTAGGTCGACACCCATGTCTCTTAAAGAAGGCTACAACTAGTGGGGGGTCACTAGACGTGGCAACTCGCCGTAGGTATCGTGAAACACAAGGCAGCTCGGTGCCAACAACTAAATACAACTAACTAGATTGGCTAAACCATTGGCCGTTGAGTCACGTGACTCATCCCAAGGCCACGACACATTACAGCTCCATGCCGTCAAATCACCCTAAGCCGAGGGCTAGAAACCAAGGTCGAAAGGACTCATGAGGAGGTCCATAATCGATGGGTTCATTCCCTCTCTAAGGGAGACTAAAAAGCCCCCAGCACCCCCTGGTTGGGTCACAGAACTCACGGTCATTGGCCATACTCTTGGCCGATATGGAAAACCACTTCCCAGAGAAACCAACACTGTGTAGGGATTGCCCTCAGCACTAACTCGGGCACACGGTGATGCAAAAATAGTATAATGTAGGAGCCTGAAACACAAGGGGTCGCCCGAACCCTCAAATCTATGTAGCATGGTATACGGGGTATCATGACCTCCTCAGATGCCCAAAAACATGAACTCGATCCCTACGGGGTGTCCGCGACATCCACGGGGCAAAAGGCCGACCAGTGGGTCTCAACCGGGTCAATCGGCGGCCAACAGGGTGAAAAAGACTGCATTTCAGTCGATCAGACACTTGGGTCAGTCGACCTACTACAGATGGGCCGGTCGACCAACCCATTGGGTCAGTCGACTGGAGCCTGGATGGGTCGACCGTTCTAGGACGGTCGCCCATTTCGTGGTGAACTCAGATCGGTTGACCGAAATCGGTGAAAATGTAACCTGACCCCGTCTACGGGGTCCTATTCCACGCCCCACTCGACTCCAGTCGAGGGGGAAAACATTGGAGACCACTCCACGGGTTCCAAGCCATCGAATGTAAGTAAATAAATGGAAAAATGCCGCCCAATCTTGTAGAAATCGTCACTTGCCCTAAACATGGAAACCACCCTGGAATGAACAAAAACCCACTCTCGGCCTTATCTCGATCTACAAATCGTGAAAAAAATGAAATGCTTAAGCTAAGGATCCATCCCCCTACCTCTCACGATGAAATCTGACGTCGAGGATGCCGATTCCACGTGAAATTGCCCCTCGAACCAACGCCGAGCTCACAAACCTACGAACAAGCTCCACCGTGCCATCACCTCGTTCCTCGCTCCGTCCTTGCCACTTGCCATCCTGCGTAGCCCACCATCTCACCCCCACCATCCTCCGTCGGCCGCCCAGACAAAGGGGTGGAGAGAAGGGGAGAAACGAGGGTGAGAGAGGGCGAACGTGAGAATGAGAGAGCGGGGGGTTAAGGGGGTTTAAATAGAAACTATTTTGGGGTTTTACAAATATAAAAATAAGATAATAGGAAAAAATCACCCCCGGGATCTTCAAAAAATGCACAACTCGCTTGCAATGTCCTGAAGTCTAAAAACATAATATTTCTCAAAATGTGGGGATCCGAAGGCCCGATATTCAAAATTCCAATTTAATTACAAAACACGATCTGGGACCGGCGAAAACGCTCCGAAACTTACAGAATCTTGATCAAAAAATCCTAAGTCATTATAAGTGTAGGCCTATCAAGCTAACTTTATCAATGATTTTACCATCAAATATCCCCTTAATGTATGGTTTGTGCCTTTATCCATTCACTTCGAAAGTGTTCTCATTCTTAGGATCATGAATTTTTACAGCATCATGTGGAAATGCTTGGACTACCATGAAAGGTCCATCCCACCTAGATCTCAGTTTCCTAGGGCATAATTGCAACTTAGAACTAAACAAACACACTTTTTTGTTAGGTTCAAAACTTTTTCTGGAGATGTGTTTATCATGAAAAGCTTTAGTCTTGGCCTTGTAAATTCTAGAATTTTCATGTCCCTATGCATAATGCCCTAGCTCATTTAATTGCAATGTTCGGTTTATCCCAACTTGAGCTAGATCCAAATTGAATTTCTTTATTGCCCAATATGCTTTATGTTCCAACTCATGTGGGAGGTGACATGATTTCCCATAGACCAACCTAAATGGAGACATTCCAATAGGGGTTTTTAATGATTCCCTATAGGCCCACAATGCATCATCTAATCTTTCGGATCAATTCTTGTGATCAGACTTAATAGTTATCTGTAAAATATTTTTGATCTTCGTATTAGACACCTCAACTTGATCACTGGTTTGCAGATGGTAAGGTATTGCCACCTTATGTATGATTCTATATATTCGTAAAAGAGCACAGAATTGATAGTTGGTAAAATGCATGGTTGCCCCCATCATTGGCACGTGGGAACCCAAACCTAAAGAAAATATTTTTCTAAACAAATTTCATGACTACTTTGTGATCATTGATTCATGTTTCCACAGTCTCAATCCACTTATAAACATAATTAACTGCTACTAGAATGTACCCATAACCACTAGATGGTGGAAATGGTCCCATAAAATCAATTCCCTAAACATCAAAGATTTCCACTACAAGAATAGGGCTTAGTGGCATCGTGTCTCTTTTTGAGATATTCCCCACAGTCTAGCATCTCAAGCAAGTCTGGCTAAAGATGTATGCATCCTTTAACAAAGTGGCCCAATAGAAACCACTTCACAAAACTTTTATCGTGGTTTTCTTCCCAGAAAAATGTCCCCTACATACAAGAGTGTGACAGAAGTTGTTGGGTCCCTTAGTGCAACCGTAATCAAGAGGGGTTGAATTGATTAAACCCCTATAAAAAATAACCAAATGATACGCTATTTCTGAGCTCACAGTGGAATTTAACAATAGCACTCAGAAACAATTGAGCGAAACTCAAATTCGCTAAGTATCAGATTGATCATGGTTAAGAGCATAGAGTGACTTGATGAAACAAAATCATGTAGGGAATATGTGTATGAAGATTGAATACGTGTTACAGTCTGATTTAAATTGAGTGTGTATGATTCAGGCGGACAGAAGAATCTGCTGCACCACAGAACAGAAATGTATCGAACACTTAGCTGGTGTGTGTGAGTAATGTGTTCGAATTCAACTAGATATGCAGATATTGAAGTAAACACATAAATCTGTGAATGAGGATAGGAAAGATGGAATAAACGCACAGATAATAACACAGTGGCACAACGATTTTTAAGGTGGTTCGGGACCACACCGGGCTACCTACGTCCACCCCTCACCAAAGCTTGGTGAGGCTTCCACTATCTTGTAAACACCCTACAAGATAGTACACATGGAGCCACGCTCCACCACACACGTAGGCAAACACTTTCACACACGCGGTACAACCCCCAACCATACACACAGGCTAGCACCTACACACACATGGGGAACAAGCTCCTCAACAACAAATGCAGGCAACCACCAGCATACACACACACGGGGAACAAGCTCCCCAACCACAAACGCAAGCAACCCACCTGCATACACATAGGCAATCTAAAGCTGTGCTCAGATAAACTGAGCCTGTGCCAACATCGCACAGTTACACACGCATTTTGATTAAAAGATCAACATTCAGAAACAAAAGACAAGAACTCAAGGAACTAAGGAAAGCAATGTAGGTTCCGAAGAAGCACTTTGACTGAAAAACTCCGATCCTCTAATTTTCTTCTTCTTATGATCTCTTGATCACTGCATCAATGTCTGTTTCTTCCCCATCGAATGCCACTCTCCAAGCTCACTCTCCTTCCTCCTTTCTTTCTTTTCTCTGGGATGAGCTAATCTTTTCTCTCTGCGAAATTCTACTTGGCCAATCTTCGCAAAAGGCAATCGTGTCAGATTTATAGAAAGAAGGTTGAATCTGAGCCCATCATCTTGGGAGATGTAATCTGGGTTGTTCAGACCCTTTGGAAGTCTCTAGAAATTGAGGCACGTGTTCTGGAGGCATGTGCCAATGATTGGAGAGAGAATCCACGTGACTGCTTAAGAGGCTTACGTGTCTGTACGACTAACCTCAAGTCAGTCGATTGAGTTGGCAGTTCGGTCGACTTGATCTTCAAAGTCTGCTGACTTGCTGTTGTTGCTACGGTTATTGTTGTTGCTGGCCTTGTTAATGCATACTGGATCACCAGTTAGGTTGACTTACCATAAAGGTTAGGTCGACACACCTTGACCTCTGATAGAGCTATTTGTTCTGGTGAACCAATGTAGGTCGACACACTTCTGATGTGTGTCGACACACTCCATCTGCTTTTGTTGCTTTTATATGCTGGCTGCTCCTCAAGAGTCTGTCGAGTTGAACTATATGTCTGTGCTTCAGATGTGTCAATAAAGGTCGACACACTTATCATATGTGTCGACACACTTTCACAGCTCTCGCCAAGGCTGCTTGCTAAAAGGTTTCATGTGTCAACACACCTTCCATACGTGTCGACACACCTTCTCATTTTCTATTCTGGCTTGCAGCAGTTTACTTCATGTGTTTGTAGTTGTATCCCTATGGTTTTGATGATGACAAACACCATAAGTCAAATGTCAGACACCATAAAAAATCAAACACATTAAGTCAAACAGAATATGTCTGAAGCATGCATGAGTCGGTGCATATTGTCACCCTGCATAACCAAGGTCGGTGCAGAGTTTAGCCTTGCGCATACAAAGTCGGTGCATATTCTGTCTTACGTGTGTAGATGGTCAGTGCATTCCTTGTTCAATTACTTATAAAGTCAGTGTAGCTTTCGCCTTGTACATACAAGGTCCGTGCATATCTGCATTTAGCATAAAGAAGGTCGGTGGAACTTTCACCTTGCACTAACCCAGGTCGGTGCACTATTGCAGGATCACATATAAGGTCAGTGCAACATTTCTCTACTACATATAGGTCGGTGCATGCTTGTGCTAACTGTCTAAGGTCGATGCATGTCTTCCAGACCGCATATGAGGTCGGTGCACTTTCATGTCTATTCGTTAGAAAATCGGTGCACACTTTGTTCGGCATAGAACGTCGGTGCACATCCACCTTGTCTTACTAAAGTCGGTGCACACTATGCCTGCGCATGTAGAAGGTCAGTGCAATGTTTGCATCAGGTCTGTGCATGTTTTACCCTACGCATGCATGAGTCGGTGTACACTTTAGCTCTATGAATATAAGGTCCGTGCACTTCACTGTTTAGAGTCGGTGCACAGCTCAGGCTTCGAAAGGTAAATTCAGTGCTAACCTTCATAACTGTGTCTTTGCCAGGTGAGTCATATGGTCGAGCATCTACTGAGCAACTTGTGAACTTACCTCACGTGGAATCTAAAGTACCATGTCGATGGTGCGTGATCCAAGGCAAACAGCAGACCAGATGATCCTGCCACATGGACTGCTACAGCATCGCAATTCTGACATGTGGAACCTCAAATGATTAGATCTGTGTGGAGGTTTGGGCGGGAAACGTGGTACCCACGTGCCCATCGTCTGCTTATAAAAAGGGATCGAAGGCTGGGAGAAGAAGGCGAGAGAGTGGAGCTGAATAGAGAAAAAAGAGAATATCTGAAGCCACTGTCAGTGCTGAAATTTATCCCAGTCGAGACGAGAGAAAAGCCCATGAGAAAAGTCAAAAAGAGAGAGAATCAGTTTAGAGAGAGAAGAGCCTGAGTCATCGTCGGTCTTGAGTCTGAAAGCCTGCTTCTACGGATGCTACATTGTTATTGTGTCTGGGTGATTGTTTTTGTTGTTTTTCATCTTCGAGTTTTTCGCCTTTTCAATTCCATTCTGTTACCCTCTAAGTTCGCTTGGAGGAAGGGAGAGGTACCCCGGTTTCCCTCCATCGTGTTTGGAGGAAGAGAGGAACAATCCTCTGGTTCGTGAGTTGCTAGGAGCAATTCACGGGGTTCCATTTGCTAATTGCGAAGGAAGGGAGGTTCGACCTCCAGTAATTCTTCTGGTCTTCAGAAGAGCGAGGAGAGTGTTCCTCGGGGCAAGCTGTAAGGCAGCGGGTGTTAGCAGACTGAGTCTGCGGTTCTTAATTGCTTAGTGTAAGGAAGCCTTACTCTAGTAGAGTAAGGGGTGGATGTAGATTACGGATATCAATCGAACCACCTTAAAAATTCTCTGTTCCATCTGTGTGGATTGCTTGGCTGTTCTCTCGATTTGGCTCATGAACATCAGCTGTTCGTTTATTGGTTCATCTTAACTTTGTCTCTCGATAAGCTTCTATCTATCTGTCTGCTCCATGGCCAGATTAGGAAAGTTTCACTACTACGTTTCAGGATTACATAATTTGTTTTTCAAATTTTCTGAATTAGGAGTGATCTATTCATCCCCCCCTTCTAGTTCACTTTCTGTGTGAACTATCAATTAGTATTAGAGCGGGTTACCCATCATGTGGTCCAATGACCAGGGTAAATTTGGATCTAGCACTCCTCCCAGTTTCATGGCTGAGGGACAGTCCATTAGTCGCGCTCCGTTTTTTGATGGTAATAACTACTTTTACTGGAAAAATAGGATGGAAGTATTCCTGAGAGCGCAGAGCCACGAACTTTGGAGAGTGATCACCAAAGGACCATACGATCTCCCACCAAATGAAGAGGTGTGGACAAAAGATCACATCAGACTTTCAACGGTCAACTGGTCGGCTCTAAACATAATTCAATGCGCAGTACATCCAGAAGAGTACGCCAGGATCTCAGCCTGCCAGACAACCAAGAAGATGTGGGATGAACTAGAGCTCATCTACGAAGGTACATCCCAAGTCAAGGCCACCAAGGTAAATATGTTCACCTCAGAGTATGACCTGTTTAAGATGAAGTCCGAAGAGACCATCACAGAAATGTATGCTAGCCTGTCGCTGATCACTAACAATCTTAAAGGGCTTGGGAAACAGGTTTCAGAAGGGGATATAGTAAGAAAAATCCTTAGGTCGTTAACCCCCGCATGGCACACCAAGGCCATTGTGATAGAGGAGTCTAGGGATCTATCAAAACTGACAATCACTGAGCTGATAGGATCCCTAATGACTTATGAAATGAATTTTAAAAGAAATGGTGAGGGAAGTGACAAGAAGGGCAAGAACATTGCTCTCAAGGTGTCCCGTAGTAGCAGTGGGAGTAGCAATAGCAGTAGTAGTGGGGAGTCTGACGGGTTCTCAGACCTTGATCAAGAGGAGCAAGCTATGCTGACTCGACAATTTCAGAAGTTCTTAAGAACTAAAGGAAAAATATTTAGAAGAAAAAGATCGCATACTTCTGGTAAGCATTTTGATTCTAACAATGATAAAAATAAGAATGCTAAGAAGATTACATGCTTTCATTGCAGGAGGCCTGGACACATGAAGGGGGATTGCCCCGATCTCCAGAAGAAAAGTTCCAAGGTGCAAAAGAAGAAACCTCAGGCTATGGTTTGCACGTGGAGTGACGAGGAGGAAGACCCTAAGGCCAACTCTTCAGAAGAAGATGACCAAGGAATAGGCCTTATGGCTAACAGTGACGAAGAGGTAACCAATATTTTTAAGAATTTCTCTATTGATGACTGGGAAGATGCCTATACTGAACTGTTAGATAAGTTTAATGCGTTGAGTAAAGATCATAGGGTGTTAAACAGAAAACTGAATGCTGCTAATGAAGAGCAAATTCAAACTGACAAAGAAAATCAGAAGGTTAGGAAAGAATTAGAAGAGATGAATTATCTCAGAAAGGAAAGTGAAAACCTTAAGTTTGATCACAAAGAAATTCAAAAAAAACTTGATGAATTCAAATTAAAACTTCAAGAAAGCCAAAGTGAAAATAGTTTAATCACTGAAAAGTATGGAGGTGTTAGGAAGGTGAATTCTGAACTTCAGAAAAATTATGAAACATTGCAAAAAGAATTGGAAGACAAACAAATAATTCTAGAAAAATTTGTTCAAGGAAAAATAAATTTGGATACCATACTAGGTGCTAGGGTTAATTTCAACAAAGTAGGCTTAGGCTATAACCCAACACACAAGAAACCCTTTGAATTCGCAATTGTAACATTCTTTCCAGAAGAGGGGAAAGAAAAACTAGACACACCATCCAGCTCCAACAATGCTCAGAATGTCCAACAACCAAGGAATAATTCGTCAAACCATGCTGGACAACAGTTTAAAATTGGAAAGAACTCAACTAGGCAAGCCCCTATGTGTAACCCCCAGAACAAGAACTTTCACAAGTCAAGACATATGACCCAGAACAGAAATTCATTCTTCTATAAAAACATGGGTCAATATAAGAAAAACTGGAGAAATCATGTTCCACAGAAACTCTTTAATGAATATGTCCACCCTAGACAGAATGGGTATAAGAGATACCCGGGGAATGAACAGTCCAACAACAGGAACATATTCCACACCATTAGGCCAAGTGGACAGAACTCTAGTTATAATTTCAACTAAACTGTCAACAACATGCACAAGAAAAATACTGTGAAACAGTTTTGGATTCTGAAATTTCTGCTTAAGGATTTGAACAATGTCTTTGGACCCAATCTATCTTGGGTTCCAAACTACTATCACGCCCCGACGCGGAATATCAGGACTGGCAGTAGAAACAAGTAATAATAATATGTTGATTTACAGACATGATGTGCTAAAGCTAAGAGATCAACATCACACCATAAACAGAAAACAACTCCATTCACTAGATAACATTTAAATAATCCAGATTCCAATCACATAAACTCCCTAAAACAATCTTTTGACAACATCCACTTAACATTAATTCAATTGATGAATTCAAATTACAACTCCTTCCACGACACTTTCTTTAAAAGCATAAATAGACACAAAACTATGACTAGCTTTACGCTTCTGACTGGTTCTACGCTTCTGACTGGTTCGCTCCAATGCCATCACTCTTGCCCGTCCCCATCAGTCTGTGAATCCTCACCTGAGCTACCTGAAAAGGGGGAACAACTGGGTGAGCGAACGCTCAGTAGATGATAACAGGCAAGCTTAAGTAATTAACCAATTAATTGTATTTATATGCACAAAAAGTAAATAATGAAATGAAATGATGATATGACAAAGTAATATACTAGAAAGAAGGCAAGATCATGATATAACTGGAGATTGGCCAACAAGCAAGAACTAACCAAGTCATGAAAAACTCAAGTACTAGATTATTGTCGTAGACATCACGCTAGTCATGCACTCGGTGCAATGCCTCACCATGTCATTCAAACTCCCCGGGACAGAAGTACTTTTTGGGGGCTCCTCCCAGGACCAGACCGGGCCCTTATGATGCGTTGGCATTGATTTGTTGGATCCAAGATCCCAAGTTATGTCTAGACATTAATCAAATTAAATGGCCAATAATGTCAATGTATAACTTACCTCGGAGAATTCCGAGGGCAAGTTAATGAGATACTTTGACCAGAAAATTCAAGTTATCAAGAACCAATCAGGTCCTTAGACTCAATACGAATAATCGCGGAAAAAAAATCACTTCTGGATGATAAGCGGTCTAACATGGGCCGCTCAAACAATACACGGTCTGCTTTGGACCGTTCAAGACAAAAATGTGCTGAGGATCAGCCTCACTGAAGTCAAGGATAAACGGTCTATCTGGGGCCGCTCTTGATATAGAACGGTCAGAAATGGGTCGCTTCAAGCTAGAAGTACTGGAAGCCTAAGAACAAGGTAAACGGGCCTTACAGGGACATTCAGGACATGAACGGTCCATTAAGATCCGCTCTGTAACATGGACAGTTCTAGTCAGTCCACTCCACAGAACTTAACTTAATAAGCTAGAATTCTACCCAAATGGGCTTCGGGCTGCCATAAGTGGGGCAGAGCTGAACCAAGGTCCAACCCACTCTCCACTAGTCAGCCTAGGGCTTTATGGGTCGATCCAAACATGATTTGGTCGAAGATAGAATAAGGTTAATCGACCAATGTAAGTGGCACCTGGCCAGGGTTGCAGGGTTCTTAATGGGCCGCCCACTGAGACAGACAGTCCATTTCGGGCCCTGCAAACCTCAGGGGGTCCAAGTTGAGCCGTGACCCACAACACGATAATCCAAGCGACTCCATCACGTACATAGGTTCAGGTCTTGGTGGTACAACCTGCCTGGCGTCCTAGTTGGAATCCGAGGCTCGCGGGGGCTTACGGAGGTCCCGCAATGAAGGTCCTAGTCTAACGGAAGGAATATCCGGCGGAGAGTCCCAAACATTACAAGGAAATGAGGCTATCAATCAACGGAAACAAGTATAGCGGTCAGTCATTCCTACCAGTGTAGAACGACTGTCAAACAATCCTAATAGCATGAAATCATGTTTTGAATTAACATATTGAAATAAATCAAGGCCATGATGAAAGAATAGTCAAACATTATGAAATCTATTCTCACATATGTTCCTTTTTCTTATGGGTTGTTAACCTATCATTAGCCATAAATCTACTAAGTTAAATCATACTAAAAGGGTAAACAAGTAGTTCTGTTTAATTGGGCGGTCCAGTCAGAGCCGTTTACGGGCCTTGGCGGTCGCATGATAGGCCATTCACCCCCTTTCAGGTCCGAAGGCCTGCTAGGGTTGAGCGGTCCGTAGTGTGCCGCTGGGGTCAGAGAACTGTCTTGTGCTGGCCGCTTAATGACAGGGCGGTTAGGGTTATGCCACGCAAACTACAAAACCGATCAAAAGTAAAAGATATGGATGGTCAGGAACTAGCCACCTTCCCTAGATGGGCAGTCTATCGTGCAGCCGCGTAAATCATATCAATCCACCACCCCTTTGCCTTGCCCGTCACCGGCGGGGTTGGCTAGGGTTGTGAACAAAAGTTAAATTTGCACAATATAACACATGAAAATTAGGGCTTTTATAGTCAAAAGAACGAGCATAAAAAAAATACAAGATGACATAATCAATTTAATGTTTAGTGCTCGTAATCCCTACTTCAATTGAGATGGAACATAGTTAACCCTTTCTAGCATACTTCCACTAAAACTCAAAATCCTAGCAGGATACTAGATGAAATTTGGGGCTTTCTAGATCAATGGAAAGAAGGCAGAACAACGCTTCTATTGATATATAATAGTTAGGGTTTGGCTTGCTATCACCTACCTTAGTCGAAGAATGAAGGGAGAAGAGGGCTACCACCGCGCTAAGAACACACCGCCGGTAAACGTCGAAATTCTCCCTCGATCGAGCTCCTCTCCGGCCGCCACAGCAACTAAACGATTCTAGGGTTGCTAAGGGTCATTTTTATAGGTTCAATTAGGTCTGGGGAGTCCTAGTCATGAAGATAGAGTCCTAGCATCGCGGACATGCGAGATTCGTGCAAAACCAAGTCAATCCACTATTCCGCTGCCAAATACTTATCCAAGGGTTAGGGTTTTGAAGATTAACAAGAGGGGAAACGAAGAGTTAATCCTATCCTTTCATTTTCATCCGGGTTTAGCTTAAATGGTCGAGTATTAGGCTCGAATTTTGCATTTTAAGGTCTGATTAGGCTAAGTGTGGTTTTGGGCCTTAATCTGTTAATTCGACTTGGTTACAATTTTTATTTGGGCTGGTCATAGAAGACAATTTTTCTAAACACTTGATCCACTACGAGATTCTAATTTTTTCAGATTTTTATAAAATAGTCAAATTTTGACTTATCTTATTTCTTAAGGAATTTCTTATTAATATTCTCGAAATTTTTATTCTTTAATAAATCAGGATGCTACACTCTCCCCCACTTAAAAGAATTTAGTCCTCCAAATTCACTGCACTTAATAGAATGGGGAGCGAGATAACACACCTAGAATAAGTCGGGATACTGCTTCCACATGGTATCTTCTGACTCCCAAGTAGCCTCTTCAGTTCCACGCCGACTCCACTGCACTTTAACCATGGGAATGGCACGATTTCTGAGTTGCTGCTGCTTTGGTCCAAAATCTTGATAGGTCTTTCTTCATAAGTCAAATCTTTCTTCAGTTCCAAATCCACATGCTGAATAACATGAGTGTGGTCATACACATATTTTCGCAGCATCGACACATGGAAGACATTGTGTACTCTTGATAACTGAGGTGGTAGTGCTAAACGGTAAGCAACCTCCCCTACTCTTTCCAGAATTTTAAATGGACCAACATATCTTAGACTTAACTTGCCTTGAATACCAAACCTGCGAATCCCTCTCATGGGAGAAACCTTCAAAAACACATGTTCACCAACCTGAAATTCCAAGGCTCTCCTTCTGTTGTCAGCATAACTCTTCTATCTTGATTGTGCTACTTGCAATCGATCTCTGATAATACGGATATTCTTGGACGATTCAGAAATGAGATCTGGTCCCAACCATTACTTTTCTCATGCCTCATCCCAACATAATGGGGATCGACAGCTTTTTCCATACAAAGTTTCAAATGGAGCTATCTGAATGCTAGACTGATAACTGTTATTGTAGGCGAATTCAATCAAAGCCAAGTGGTCACTCCAACCACCTCCAAAGTCAATCATGCAGGCTCTAAGCATATCCTCCACTATCTAGTTGGTTCTTTCAGTCTGTCCGTCTGTTTGTGGATGAAAAGTAGTACTGAAATCCAGACGGGTTCCCAAAGATTCTTGCAGTCCTTTCCAAAAATGCGAGGTGAATCTGGGGTCTCTATCAGACACAATGCTAACTGGAATTCCATGGAGTCTTACCACTTTCTTCATATATAAAGCCGCCAAGACATCTACTGTCCACTTAGACTTAATGGACAAGAAATGAGCAGACGTCATCAATCGGTCAACGATAACCCATATTGCATCAAATCCACTACGAGTTATGGGTAGACCCATAATAAAATCTATGCCAATACTCTCCCACTTCCATTGGGGTATATCAAGTGGTTTCAATTTTCCTACAGGGCGGAAATGCTCAGCCTTGACTTGCTGAAACACCAAGCACCTACTCACAAATTCTGCAATTTCCTTCTTCATGTTCGGCCACCAAAAGGATCTTTTCAAATCCTTAAACATCTTAGTGCCTCCATGATGAATAGTGTATTATGATATATGAGCTTCTTCGAGAATCTTATTCTTGATTTCTGCTACATCAGGTAGACAGGTCCTTCCTTGAAACAACAATTGGCCATCATCAACTACCATGAAATCAGGTCTACTACTCAAACTCTCCTTGATCTCTACCAACTCTGGGTCATTGTTTTGCAAGGACTTGATTTCCATTAACAATTCTAGTCTGAGTTGAATCTGAGCAATCGTAACCCGATCCTTGTCAACATTAAGATCCAAACTAGCTAACTGCTCTAACAGCCTCCATTCTTGCAACATAAGATGCGACGATTTAGCTATCGGCTAGCAACTCAAGGCATCTGCTACTACATTCCCTTTTCCAGGATGATACTCTATAGAGAAATCAAAGTCCTTTAAATATTCAAGCCATCTCCTCTGCCTCATATTAAGTTCCTTCTGGGAAAATAAATAATTCAGACTCTTATGATCTGAGAACACCGTAAATGACTCTCCGTACAAGAAGTGCCTCCATACCACCGCTGCAAGTTCCAAATCATGAACATGATAGTTCTCTTCATGCTTTCTCAACTGCCTAGAAGAATAGGCTATGACTTTCCCATGCTGCATCAACACACAACCTAGACCAAATGCCTGAAGCATCCGTATACACCACAAAACCTCCTTCTCCTGACGGTAAAGCTAACACATGGGCAATAGTTAGACATTCCTTCAAGGTCTGAAAGCTTCTCTCGCAATCCTCTGACCAGTCAAATTTGTTCTCCTTGCGGGTTAATCTTGTCAAAGGTACTGCAATCTTGGAGAAATCCTTAACAAACCTCCGGTAATAACCTGCTAGGCCTAGGAAACTTCTAACTTCTGTTACATTAGAAGGCCTATCCCAAATCTTCACTGCCTCTACCTTCAAAGGGTCAACGGAAATACCTTCCTTGGTAATAATATGCCCTAGAAAGGACACCTCTTGCAGTAAAAATTCACACTTACTAAACTTGGCGTACAGTTGATGGTCTCTCTATATTTGTAACGCCATTCTCAAATGTTCAGCATGCTCCTCCTCACTCTTGGAATAAATCAAGATATCATCAATAAACACCACGGCCCATTGATCAAGATAGGGCCGAAACACATTGTTCATCAACTGCATGAAAGCTGCAGGTGCATTCGTTAGTCCAAAATGTATAACCACAAATTCAAAATGCACATACTTGCTACGAAATGCCATTTTATAGATATCCTCATCCTTGATTCGCAACTGATGGTATTCTGATCGGAGATCAATCTTAGAAAAATAATGAGCTCCTACTATCTGATCAAATAATTTGTCAATTCTCGGCAATGGGTATTTGTTCTTGATAGTCAGTTGGTTCAATTGCCGATAATCGATACACAACCTCATCGAACCATCCTTCTTTCGGACGAACAATACTGGGGCTCCCCACGGGGATGTACTTGGACGAATGAACCCCTTCTCAAGTAATTCCATTAGCTGTTGCTTCAATTCCCTCAGCTCCGCGGGAGACATACGATAAGGAGCTTTGAAAATAGGGGTCGCACCAGGAACTAAATCAATAGAAAAGATAACCTCTCTCTCAGGGGGAAGTCCTGGCAAATCCTCAAGAAAGACCTCCGAAAAATCTTGAACGACAGGGATATCCTTAATCTCAACCTTCTTCTCAGGGGTCACATAAACAAAGGCTAGAAAAGCCTGACATCCTCTCCTCATCAACTTATCAGCTCGAAGGGCCGAAAGAAGTGGCACAGACTTATGGTGCCTAACCCCTATAAAAGAGAGTCCAGGGTGTCCAGAAAAAGACACAGAACTAGAACTGCAATGAACATTGGCCTCATACTTAGCCAACCAGTCCGCTCCTAAAATTACATCATAATCTTTCATATCCATACAAACTAAATCAGCTGGCAAGTTCTGTTCATTAATCATAACCTTACTAGAAGGATAGAGATACTTAATTGTTGAACTAGAACCAATAGGGGTTTAAATCTCTAACGGGGAATTCATCAAGACTGGCTTCACAACAAAAGACTTAGCAAATTTTTGAGAAACAAAAGAATGCGTGGCACCAGTATGAAAGAGAACGAATGTTGGCTTATCATGAATAGCAAGAGTACCTTCAATGAGTCCACCCTCCTCGGTGGTTCCTGCATCATCTTCTTGTAGGGCTTGGAGCTTACCCGGCTACTTCTTATTTCCTTGCGGCTTAGTCGGGGTAGCTTGATCAGACAAAAGGGGACACTCAAGAATACGATGGTCCCTGCTACCGCAACGCAAACATGAGCCCAACTTGCGCCATCACTCTTCCATCCTGTGACCTGGACGGTCACAAAACTTGCACATGCCCTTAAACGGCACGATCGGGCCAGGCTTCTTGTCTTCATTCTTCGGGACCTTGCCCTTCCACAAAACAGACCCTCCATTTGGCCTCTTGTTGCCATTGTCGGGTTTAGGGTTCCCGGATCCAGTAGGTTGTTCCTTCTTAACATTCTTCCCACGGCTTCTCTCCGTCATTTCCAAGGTATGTACCAAGACTTGAGCTTTTCTTACCATTTCCGCATACGTCTGAATTTCCATTGGCGCCAATTGATTAATATAATGTAACTTTAGCCCGTTGAGAAAACGCTTGGCCTTCATCTTCTCCGTAGATATCAAGTGAGTGGCGTAACGAGACAATCGAGAGAACTGAGCTTCGTATTCAGCCACAGATAGACTCCGCTGCTTCAAAGCAGCAAACTCGGCCACTTTCTTCTCTTGTACTCTATCGAAAAAATATCTGCCATTGAAGAGTTCCTCGAAGTCCTTCCATGAAACTTGTCTATCTCCAAGGGTAGCCTTTAATGCATCCCACCATGTTCTTGCATCACGCTCCAACTGGAAGGTCGTTAAAAGGAAACGCTCCTAGTCACTGCACTACATCACTTCGAAGATCCTCTCCATATCTTTTAGCCACTGCTCGGCTTCATCAGGGTCAGTCGAGCCTCCAAAACGCGGGGGATTCATCCCACGAAAATTTCGGTGAAGATCGCCAGCTCTATGGTTTGCCGCTCCTTCTTGGGCCACTTGCTGCAAGGCCTGAGTAAGTCCTTGAACAGTTCGCTGCATATCTCGCCATTGCGCACGTTCGGCCGCCATTAGGACGTCCTACAAGAAAAAAAAATTTAGGATCATTTAGGAGGAATAGTTTAGAATTAGACTATTAACTCAACCCAAGTCTCTACCCACTTCTCACTAGGTTGGATTCTTAGACTTATAACAAGGTTATGGGTTCTGCGACGTCACTTAGAATCCTAGAACTTAGAAAACCTAGGAATATTAGAAACCCAGGCTCTGATACCACATAACTATGACGCCTCGACGTGGAATATCAAGACTGGCAGTAGAAACAAGTAATAATAATTTGTTGATTTACAGACATGATGTGCTAACGCTAAGAGATCAACATCACACCATAAACAGAAAACAACTCCATTCACTAGATAACATTTAAATAATCCAGATTCCAATCACATAAACTCCCTAAAATAATCTTTTGACAACATCCACTTAACATTAATTTAATTGCTTAATTCAAATTACAACTCCTTCCAGAACACTTTCTCTAAAAGCATAAATAGACACAAAACTATGACTGGCTCTACGCTTCTGACTTGTTCTACGCTTCTGACTGGTTCGCTCTAATGCCATCACTCTTGTCTGTCCCCATCAGTTTGTGAATCCTCACCTGAGCTACCTGAAAAGGGGGAACAACTGGGTGAGCGAACGCTCAGTAGATGATAATAGGCAAGCTTAAGTAATTAACCAATTGATTGTATTTATATGCGCGAAAAGTAAAGAATGAAATGAAATCATGATATGACAAAGTAATATACTAGAAAGAAGGCAAGATCATGATATAACTGGAGATTGGCCAACAAGCAAGAACTAACCAAGTCAAGAAAAACTCAAGTACTAGATTATTGTCGTAGACATCACGCTAGTCATGCACTCGGTGCAATGCCTCACCATGTCATTCAAACTCCCCAGGACACAAGTACTTTTCGGGTGCTCCTCCCAGGACCAGACCGGGCCCTTATGATGCGTTGGCATTGATTTGTTGGATCCAAGATCCCAAGTTATGTCTAGACATTAATAAAATTAAATGGCCAATAATGTCAAGGTATAACTTACCTCAGAGAATTCCAAGGGCAAGTTAATGAGATACTTTGACCAGAAAATTCAAGTTATCAAGAACCAATCAGGTCCTTGGACTCAACACGAATAATCACAGAAAAAAAATCACTTCTGGGTGATAAGCGATCTAACATGGGCCGCTTAGACAATACACGGTCTGCTTTGGACCGTGCAAGACAGAAATAGGCTGAGGATCAGCCTCACCGAAGTCAAGGATAAATGCTCTATCTGGGGCCGCTCTTGATATAGAACGGTCAGAAATGGGCCGCTCAAAGCTAGAAGTACTGGAAGCCCAAGAACAAGGTAAACAGGCCTTATAGGGCCGTTCAGGAGATGAACGGTCCATTAAGATCCGCTCTATAAAATGGACGGTTCTAGTCAGTCCGTTCCACAGAACTTAACTTAATAAGCTAGAATTCTACCCAAATGGGCTCCAGGCTGCCATGAGTGGGGCAGAGCTGAACCAGGGTCCAGCCCACTCTCCACTGGCCAGCCTAGGGCTTTATGGGTCGATCCAAACATGATTTGGTCGAAGATAGAACAAGGTTAATCGACCAATGTAAGTGGCACCTGGCCAGGGTTGCACGGTTCTTAATGGGCCGCCCACTGAGACAGATGGTCCATTTAGGGCCGCACAAACCTCAGGGGGTCCAAGTTGAGCCATGACCCACAACACGATAATCCAAGCGATTCGATCACGTACACAGGTTCAGGTCTTGGTGGTACAACCTGCCCGGCGTCCTAGTTGGAATCCGAGGCTCGCGGCGGCTTACGGAGGTCCCGCAATGAAGGTCCTAGTCTAACGGAAGGAATATCCGGCGGAGAGTCCCAAACATTACAAGGAAATGAGGCTATCAATCAACGGAAACAAGTATAGTGGTCAGTCATTCCTACCAGTGTAGAACGACTGTCAAACAATCTAATAGCATGAAATCATGTTTTGAATTAACATATTGAAATAAATCAAGGCCATGATGAAAGAATAGTCAAACATTATGAAATCTGTTCTCACATATGTTCTTTTTTCTTATGGGTTGTTAACCTATCATTAGCCATAAATCTACTAAGTTAAATCAAACTAAAAGGGTAAACAAGCAGTTCTGTTTAATTGGGCGGTCCAGTCAGAGCCGCTTATGGGCCTCGACGGTCGCATGACAGGCCGTTCACCCCCTTTCAGGTCCGAAGGCCTGCTAGGGTTGAGCGGTCCGTAGTGTGCCGCTGGGGTCAGAGAACGATCTTGGGCTGGCCGCTTAGTGACAGGACGGTTAGGGTTATGCTGCGCAAACTACGAAATCGATCAAAAGTAAAAGATATAGACGGTCAGAAACTAGCCGCCTGCCCTAGATGGGCGGTCTATCGTGCAGCCGCGTAAATCATATCAATCCGCCACCCCTTTGCCTTGCCCATCACCGGCGGGGTTGGCTAGGGTTGTGAACAAAAGTTAAATTCGCACAATATAACACAGAAAAATTAGGGCTTTTATAGTCGAAAGAATGAGCATAAAAAGTTATACAAGATGGCATAATCAATTTAATGTTTAGTGCTCGTAATGCCTACTTCAATTGAGATGGAACATAGTTAACCCTAGTTCTAGCATGCTTCCACTAAAACTCAAAATCCTAGCAGGATACTAGGCGAAATTTGGGGCTTTCTAGATCAATGGAAAGAAGGCAGAACAACGCTTCTATTGATATATAATAGTTAGGGTTTGGCTTGCTATCACCTACCTTAGTCGAAGGATGAAGGGAGAAGAGGGCTGCCGCCGCTAAGAACACACCGCCGGTAAACGTCAGAATTCTCCCTCGATCGAGCTCCTCTTCGGCCGCCACAGCAACTAAACAATTCTAGGGTTGCTAAGGGTCATTTTTATAGGTTCAATTAGGTATGGGGAGTCCTAGTCGCGAAGATAGAGTCCTAGCATCGCGAACATGTGAGATTCGTGCGAGACTGAGTCAATCCACTATTCCGTCGCCAAATACTCCTCCTAGGGTTAGGGTTTTGAAGATTAACCAGAGGGGAAACGAGGAGTTAATCCTAGCCTTTCATTTGCATCTGGGCTCAGCTTAAATGGTCGGGTATTGGGCTCGAATTTCGCATTTTAAGGTCCGATTAGGCTATAAGTGTGTTTTTGGGCCTTAATCTGTTAATTCGACTTGGTTAGAAATTTTATTTGGGCTGGTCATAGAAGATAATTTTTATAAACGCTTGATCCACTATGAGATTCTAATTTTTATAGATTTTTATAAAATAGTCAAATTTTGACTTATCATATTTCTTTAGGAATTTCTTATTAATTTTCTCGAAATTTTTACTCTTTAATAAATCGGGGTGCTACAACTACTCTAATTGATCTGTCCTCTGCCGGTTAGCCTAGCAGCCGAGCACAACAGGTGGTACCTAGATAGCGGCTGCTCCAGGCACATGACAGGCGACCGATTCAAATTCAGCAAACTGGAAATGAAGGTAGGGGTTCTGGTCAAATTTGGAGGAAAGAATAGAGGTAATGTAATACCCTGGATTCTTATTGAATCTTTCGGATCCTTATCGGGGAGTTTCAGATCGCTTTTGTGGGTCCTGAGTTGAGTTTAACGATCCACGTGAGTTTTTCTCTCGTAAAAGTTACGGAACCCTGTGGTGAGTTTATTTCTCAGTTCATCGACTCGTGGACGTCGAAGTCGCGTTGTACTCTTCCCGAGGATCGTTTCGACTATTTTTACGTATTTTTCGAAATTAGTCCAGTTTCGGCTCAAAAATCAAATTTTCAGAAATTAGGAAATTTTCCTAATTTCCTTTCTATTTATTCCACTTCACCATCTCTCCTCCCTCATTTATCATGTTTCTTCCTCTCTCTCGCTCTCTCTCCTCTCTGGGTCTCTCGGCGCGGGGTGCACATCGTTGGTGAGCTGGCCGAGGCGGGAACGCCATGGAGTGATTGGGACGCGTGATGGGGCGACGGATTGAGCGTGGCACAGCGCGATCCCTCGGTAGATTCAAAGCCGGCGCGGTTCGTTGTTTTAGCGATTTTCAACGCGGTTTAGTCGCTTCGACGCATGGAATCTTCGGTGGTGGTAGGGAAATGGATCACCTACTTCTTTTCTACGTTCCCTCGAAGTTTCACGCCGAACGGTGAGCATACGAGTGGATTTTGCCTTGTTTGGGTAAAATCATGCTTTTAGGGTGTTCGCCGGGTTCGCCAGAAAACGACAATGATTTTTAGATCAATTGGTATCAATCGAACCCCTGGAATGTCAGCAGTGCAGATCCGCTGATTTCGTGGCGATTGGTTGTCATTTGGGGCCGGTACGAGCCCGGGAACCCCGGTGACTCAATTAGGGTCAATTCGATGGAATTGCCCGTTTCAAGCCATTTTTGTGTCGTTTTGACCCCTTCCGGAGTGTGGAAGGTTGGTATTATCATTATAGTTGTTTCCCCCTTCGATTGGAATCGAACGGGGTGTGGAATCGGGCGTTACCGCTCGGTTCAGCCGATTTTCTACCGTAACCAGTCGACAGGACCGGATGGGCCGGTCGACCGGCGGTTGCCCATAGGACCGTGTTGGTCCGGCCGTTGGTCCGGTCGATCGACCACCCTAGGCCGGTCGACCGAGCCTGTCAGGTCGACCGACCCCAAGGGCCAGGTCGACCGGAATGCTATATTTTTGCTAGTTTTGAGTCCCGGTCGCTCCGGTTGAGACCCAATGACCGACCTATGGCCTCGTGAGGGTCCCGAACACCCTGTGGGTTCCGTGTTCATGTTTCTGGGGTCTCGGGAGGTGCCGTGTTACCTCGATTAGCATGCCCATAGGGATGTGTGTCCCGGGCTTTATGTTACGTTCGATCGAGTCACCATGTATCAGTGTGAGTGTAGTGGGGTTCCCCCGCATGTGTGTGGCCTCCCTTGAGTTCCCATCTTGAGGGGATGGTCTCGGCGGCTTGTGGTCTGCCTCGGTATTCATGTTACCGTGGTTTTAGACCTAGTCAAGATTTTAAGTCGGTTGGCCTTGGCGGCCCAACCTCCATGCATTTCTTCGCTGTAGCTCTCCTTTCTTATGCCGCTACGAGTCGTTTGACTTAGGTCATTGTCTTAGGGTGGTTGGTGTGGCGGTTATCTCTTGGACCGCCTAGTCCGTGTGGCGGATCTATATTAGACCGATTTGGTGGTTTGACTGAATAGGTCGTTTCAGGGTTGACTGGGTTTAGCGGTCTAATCCTTGACCACTACAGTCACCTAGCAGCCCATTCTATGACCACCAGTGTATGTTTCTCTGCTTAATTCCTGCCTGTCATTTCCCGATGTGTTGGTTTCCAAGTGCCTCGGCTTGACCTCGTTGTTTGTCCCATTGTCCCGTGGACGCCTTTTGATGTCTTATAAGGGCTATAACCATGTTATCAGATAGGCAGGCGTACCCTGCTATTGGGTAGGTTTCTGTATCGCTTTAGAGTCATTATTTAGGTATTGGTCAACTCGGTGTGACCCAGTGGTTGACAAGTAACCTTGCGTGTGTCTCGACTATTCTGAATAGCTCGAGATAGTGGTTCTAGACGCCTAGAGGTACTGTCTTACTTCGGTTTACGTGTCCAGATGCTTTGAGGCTCTTGATGATCCCTCGGGTCTCTGGAAGTCATTTTATGTGGATGTGTCGTTTCCTCTGGCTTAGGATTAGACCGATTGGCGGCTTGTTCCGTCGTTGTGCAATGATCTTGACTCCGAGTCGTGAGACTCAAGGATCGTTGCGTTGGTAGGTCTAGTTGCCATGTCCTGAGTCTGTTGGCAGTTGGTGTACTGCCTTTGTGCTTAGTAGTACGTGCGACAGTGCTTTCTTGGCCTATTTGTACTCCAACACTCGTGTTTCTGAGTCTCTACATCTAGTGAGCCTCCACTAGTCGTAGCCCGACGATGTTTAGTGTCGATCCCACCTGGGAGAGGTGGCGGGGTAGTCCCGTTTTATGGTTTGTAAGCTAGTTTCCGTGGGCCCCTGCTTAACAGTAGCGTCCTGCTGGTGGGGAAAACTAGCTAGAGGCCTGACTCTAGGCAAGAGTCGATGTATGCACATGTGGTAAGGGGCGTTTAGGACTGATGCCGATAGGTGTGACCCTGACTAGTCACTCATTACTGTAGTTCCTGTTCTGGTTCAGAGAGTAACTCAGTCTCCATCAATTTCGACATCCGTAGCGAGATACTTGCGGCGCAGTGTAAGACGTCAGTGGATGCATCTGGCTGTTCTTCTAGTGAGGAGGTTCTCCCGTCACGTGACACATGACTCTTACGTTTCTCGGAGTCTATTTTCCCCTTCCGAGTTAGCCAAACCTTGGCTTCGTCTGAGTTCAACTACCCTTTTCGAGTTAGTCTGTTCTCGGCTCTGCCGAGGATAGCTCGATGTCAAACACACGACGTTCTAGTCATGTATGCATCAGAGTCTGTTGTCTGTCTTGGTCTTTTCTAGGCTTTTTGCCTATTTTAGTAGGCCTTGGGCCTTGTGCCTGTCGACGGATCAGTAACTCCTGACTTTGTGAGATCAGGGTTTGCCTTTCTGTCATTGTTGGGGTAGCTTAGGGATCCGAGCTTCTCTCAGAGACCGTGTTTCGGTCTTTTCGTGGCTTTGCTTTTCCCCTTTCTTTTAGCTGTTCTACTCCTTCCGTTCCCAGTTTTCCTTTTATAGCTTTCTAGTAGTTTTTCCTGCTTTCTTTCTTGCTTTACTACTACTGCTATTTTAGTGTTGTTCCGTGTTATTGCACATTTTTCAGTGGGGATCCGCGTGACCCCTACTGAGCCAGTGACACGAGGCTCACCCCTGCTTTTCAGGTGTGGTCGTCTCTGCTTCCCTTGCGGTTCCTGGTGTGGCGAGTTCGTAGTTGCCAGCAGTACCTACGTCGGGCTTCCCCCGACCTTAGTGTACGTCGTTCTTTCTGTTGGACTGTACTTATCTTTCCTTTGGACTGGACTCTGGTATAATTATAATTTTAACTGTTAAATAAAAAGTAATTTTATTTCTGCTACTTTAGCAAACCTGATTAATGAAATTTAATTGCTTACTGTTATATCTGCGACTTCAATGTACTACACAACATTCCTTTTATCCCTTCGGAGCTTTACATCTCTTGGGAGGCTTCACGGGTTCCAAGCGGTATCGGGTCTACTCGGTAGTCCTATCGGGTATATTTGGTATCCGGAGTCTGGGTCGTCATAGGTGGTATCAGAGCGGTTGTTGTGTGAAGTACATGGGAATCTGAGATATACAGTTTCCAGAGTCCTTAAAGTCCAGTACAGTCTTTCGTTGGCTTAGGTTTCGTGATTCTTTGTCGCTTTGTTTCCGTGTGTTGTCTTGTGCGTGCTGTGTCAGCACTATACGATATGGTTTTTGCTCTCGTCAGGATGCGACATGATGCTCTTTTTTGTCATGGTGTTTGTCTCGATCGTGCTGTACTTGGCAGAGTTCGCCGGTAGGCTTGAATCTACAGTACATTGTTCGAGATTTTTCCATGGCTTGTTCAGGTGGCTGGTGACTTTTCGAGTTGGTGTGATGGCCATACACGTTCTTATGTTGTTTTGGTCATCCTAGCTTGAGTCTGTTCAGCTCCTGAAGTGTTTCACTTCTGTTGAAGTGATTGCTTTATTGCCTCGATTGAGAAGATGCTCAAGCGAACCTAGGATTTTCCTTCCTGGTGAGCTACTATTAGTGAGCTTGATTCTCCTCATCCTGTTTGGTGGAGTCTTTTCGAGGTAAGCCTTAGAAGTGCTATTTTAGTGAGACCTTTGTCCTGTGTCTACTTAAGTGTGGACAATATTTCTTCTGAGCCTGATCTGCTCTTTATTCTACGGTTGCTTGGCTTTGGACCTAATCTTTTTGTTGAGAGCTGTTGTGCACCGTGTTTGTCGTGCCGTGTCTAGTGGCCGATGTGTTGTGAAGGCTCAATAATTGTTACAGGACGTAATGGTAAGTTGAGATTAGCCTTTCCTTGTGCTTTGTGTTGAAGCTGGTGCTCTTCTTCGTTTGCACTTAGTTGACTTGTGATCGGTTGTTCGCAGGATTAGTACTCGTGGCGTGTTATATTGCGATTTTCATGAATTGTGATGGTGCTGAGTGTATGCTGAGATGCGGATGCCGAGGTATTTTCTGATGCCTGTGTGCATTGTTTGAGTGTGCAGTGGAAGCGTGTGGTTTGATAACCCACAGGTCGAGGATCGTTGGTTGTAAGATTCTGACCAGTCGAGAGAATTGTTCTTCTCGATGTGACTTCATCTTGGCTTCGTGTGCCTTGATGTTGTCCTTGCCGTGCTATTGATATTGGTGGCGTTCTGGTGTTGGCATTGGCATTTGTGAGTGTTAGGGAATCTGTTGGCATTTCTGCTGATTGAGTGCCCTCTGCTCTGTAATTCGTTCTTGGGTATTGTGCTCTCGGGACGTGATCGTGGTCCTTGAGATGCGTTTCCCAAGATTGTTGTTCTTGTCGTCGTGGGTCTTTTCTTGGTAAGATGCTCGATGCATGGCTAGTCCATTGTAGTCGTGTGTTCAGCTGTTATTGTGCCTTGATGTGACCCAGCTTGCAGTTGTGTTTCGTGGTTCTGTGTTCAGTATGGAGCCGAGATTCTGCAAGTGTTGCTGCTGCTGTCGTTGTCATTTTGTCGCTGTTTCCCTATGATTCTGTCTTAGCATCATGTGGCCCATGATCTTGTCGGTTAGTTGTGCTGTACTCTTTTTTTATGGTAGAGTTAGCATGCGACTCGATCAGATATAATATCTAAGTGAGGACTGACTTGATTGTGTTTGTGGTCTGGTGCTGTCGTTGGCGTCATGTGTGCTAGGTTTCATGGTTGCCTTTGGCAGTGGAGCCGATGTGTCGAGCTGTCAGCTGAGAGGACTATGCCTCCTTGTTTAAGCTGATGCTTGCCGTGTCTGTCGTTTTGTTTTCCCGATATCTATTTTCGTAACATGAGTCGTGTCTCCTTTCTTGTAAGACGTAAGCTACGTTGCCTTGTTTCAGAGGTGTCAGACTTGTGTTCACTTGGGTGCCTGTGCTCGATCCAGAGCGTGTGCTTGTGATTATGGTCTGACAAGTGTTTCTCTGAATGGTGTTTTTCGAGATTCACGTTGTTTCAAGTTATGTCTTGGGGTTTGTTCACCCCTGCTTCTTCTTGTTCGTTCCTTAAATTTCAAGGGCGAAATTTCTTGAAGGAGGGGAGGCTGTAATACCCTAGATTCTTATTGGATCTTTCGGATCCTTATCAGGGAGTTTCGGATCGCTTTTGTGGGTCCTAAGTTGAGTTTAACGATCCACGTGGGTTTTTCTCTCGTACAAGTTACGGAACCCTGTGGTGAGTTTATTTCTCAGGTCATCGACTCGTGGATGCCCCAGTCGCATCAAAAATTGAATTTTTGGAAATTAGGTAAATTTCCTAATTTCCTTTCTATTTATTCCACTTCACCCTCTCTCCTCCCTCATTTCTCACGTTTCTTCCTCTCTCTCGTTCTCTCTCCTCTCTGGGTCTCTCGGCGCAGGGTGCACACCGTTGGCGAGCTGGCCGAGGCGGGAATGCGATGGAGTGATCGGGACGCGTGATGGAGCGACGGATTGAGCGTGGCGCGGTGCGATCCCTCGGTGGATTCAAAGCCGGCACGGTTCGTTGTTTTGGCAGTTTTCGGCGTGGTTTAGTCGCTTCGGCGCACAGAATCTTCGGTGGAGGTAGGGAAATGGATCACATACTTCTTTTCTATGTTCCCTCTAAGTTTAACGCCGAATGGTGAGCATACGAGTGGGTTTTGCCTTGTTGGGGTAAAATCATGCTTTTGGGGTGTTCGCAGGGTTCGTCGAAAAATGGTGACGGTTTTTAGATTAGTTGGTATCAATCAAACCCCTGGAATGTCAGGGTTCCAGATCCATTGATTTCGTGGCGATTGGTTGTCATTTGGGGCCGGTACGAGCCCGGGAACCCCGGTGACTCAATTAGGGTCAATTCGGTGGAATTGCCCGTTTCAAGCCGTTTTTGCGTTGTTTTGACCCCTTCCGGAGTGTGGAAGGTCGGTATTATCATTGTAGTTGTTTCCCCCTTCGATCAGAATCGAATGGGCGTGGAATCGGGCACTAGGGCTCGGTTCGGCCAGTTTTCCACCGTAACCGGTCGACCGGACCGGATGGGCCAGTCGACCGGCGGTTGCCCGTAGGACCGTGTTGGTTCGGTCGACTGACCACCTTGGGCCGGTCGACCATCCCTGTTAGGTCGACCGACCCCAAGGGCCAGGTCGACCGGAATGCTATATTTTTGCCCGTTTTGAGTCCCGGTCGGTCCGGTTGAGACCCAATGACCGACCTATGGCCTCGTGAGTGTCCCGGACACCCTGTGGGTTCCGTGTCTGTGTTTCTAGGGTGTCGGGAGGTGCCGTGTTACCTCGATTAGCGTGCCCATAGGGATGTATGTCTCAGGCTTTGTGTTACGTTCGATCGAGTCACTGTGTATCGGTGTGAGTGTGGTGGGGTTCCCCCGCATGTGTGTGGCCTCCCTTGAGTTCCCGTCTAGAGGGGATGGTCTCGACGGCTTGTGGTCTCCCTCGATATTTGTGTTATCATGGATTTAGACCTAGTCAAGATTTTAAGTCGGTTGGCCTTGGCGGCCCAACCTTCATGCGTTTCTTCGCTGTAGCTCCCCTTTCTTAGGCCGCTACGAGTCATTTGACTTAGGTCATTATCTTAGGGCAGTTGGTGGGGCGGTTATCTCTTGGAGCGCCTAGTCCGTGTAGCGGATCTATATTAGACCACTTTGGTGGTTTGGCTGAATAGGTCGGTTTAGGGTTGACTGGGTTTAGCGGCCTAATCCTTGACTACTACAGTCACCTAGTGGCCCATTCTATAACCGCCAGCGTATGTTTCTCCGCTTAATTCCTACGTGTCGTTTACCGATGTGTTGGTTTCCAAGTGCCTCGGCTTGACCTCGTGGTTTGCCCCATTGTCCCGTGGATGCCTTTTGATGTCCTATGAGGGCTATAACCATGTTATCAGATAGGCAGGCGTACCCTACTGTTGGGTAGGTTTTTGTATCACTTCAGAGTCATTATTTAGGTCCTGGTCAACCCGGTGTGACCCAGTGGTTGACAAGTAACCTTGCGTGTGTCTCGACTATTCTGAATAGCTCGAGATAGTGGTTCTGGACTCCTAGAGATACTGTATTACCTTGGTTTACGTGTCCAGGTGCTTTGAGAGTCTTGATGATCCCTCAGGTCTCCGTAAGTCATTTTATGTGGATGTGTCGTTTCCTCTGGCTTAGGATTAGATCGATTGGCGGCTTGTTCCATCGTTGTGCAATGATCTTGACTCCGAGTCATGAGACTCAAGGATCGTTGAGTTGGTAGGTCTAGTTACCCTGTCCCGAGTCTGTTGGCAGTTGGTGTACTACCTTTGTGCTTCGTAATACGTGCGACGTTACTTTCTTGGCCTATTTGTACTCTAGCACTCGTGTTTCCGAGTCTCTGTGTGTAGTGAGCCTCCACTAGTCGTAGCCCGATGATGTTTAGCGTTGATCCCACCTGGGAGAGGTGGCAGGGTAGTCCCGTTTTATGGTTTGTAAGCTAGTTTCCGTGGGCCCCTGCTTAACAGTAGCGTCCTGCTGGGGGGGAAAACTAGCTAGAGGCCTGACTCTAGGCAAGAGTCGATGTATGCACACGTGGTCAGGGGCGTTTAGGACTGATGCCGACAGGCGTGACCCTGACTAGTCACTCGTTACTGTAGTTCCTATTCTGGTTCAGAGAGTATCTCAGTCTCTGTCGTTCTTGGCGTCCGTAGTGAGATACTTGCGGCGCAGTGTAAGACGTCAGTGGATGCATCTGGTTGTTCTTCTAGAGAGGAGGTGCTCCCGTCACGTGACACGTGACTCTCGCATTTCTCGCACTCTGTTTTCCCCTTTCGAGTTAGCCTGACCTTGGCTTCGTCCGAGTTCAGCTTCCCTTTCCGAGTTAGTCTGTTCTCGGCTACGCCGAGGATAGCTCGGTGTCGAACACACGACGTTCTAGTCGTGTATGCGTCAGAGTCTGTTTTCTGTCTTGGTCTTTTCTAGGCTTTTTGCCTATTTTAGTAGGTCTTGGGCCTTGTGCCTACCGACGGATCGATAACTCCTAACTTTGTGAGATTAGGGTTCACCTTTCTGTTGTTGTTGGGGTAGCTTAGGAAGCCGAGCTTCTCTCGGAGACTGTGTTCCGGTCTTTCCATGGCTTTGCTTTTCTCTTTTCTTTTAGCTGTTCTACTCCTTCCGTTCCCAGTTTTCCTTTTACAGCTTTCTAGTAGTTATTTTTCCTACTTTCTTTTCTACTTTACTACTACTACTGTTTTAGCGTTGTTCCATGTTACTGTGCATTTTTCAGTGGAGATCCGCGTGACCCCTACGGAGCCAGTGACACGAGGCTCACCCCTGCTTTTCAGGTGTGGTCGTCTCTGCTTCCCTTGCGGTTCCTGGTGTGGCGAGTTCGTAGTTGCCAGTGGTACCTGCGTCAGGCTTCGCCCGGCCTCAGTGTACGTCTTTCTTTCTGTTGGACTGTACTTGTCTTTACTTTTGACTAGACTCTGGTATAATTGTAATTTTAACTGTTAATTGAAAAGTAATTTTATTTCTGCTACTTTAGCAAACTTGATTAATGAAATTTAATTGCTTAATGTTATATGTGCGACTTCAATGTACTACATGACATTCCTTTTATCCCTTCGGAGCTTTACAGCTCTTGGGAGGCTTCACGGGTTCCAAGTGGTATCGAGTCTACTCGGTAGTCCTATCGGGTATATCCGGTATCCGGAGTCCGGGTCGTCACAGGTAAGATTGTTGGAATAGGAACAGTTGGTAAGTCTTCCACAAACTATATTGAAAAAGTTTTGCTTGTAGAGGGTCTTCAACACAACTTGCTTAGTATTAGTCAATTATGTGACAAGGGTCACAGAGATGTATTCGATAATAATGCTTGCAAAATACATGAAATCAATTCTGACAAGGTCAAGTTTGAAGCACAGAGTCAATAATGTTTACATTGTAGATTTAAATGAAAAACCTGAATCAAATCTTTGTTTGGCTGCTGATCTTGAAAATAATGCATTTAATTGGCACAGACGTTTAGGACATGCTAGCTTCTCTATATTGAATAAATTGGTCAAACATGATTTAGTTAGAGGCATGCCTAAGATTAAATTTAGTTTCATCTCAAAAATTTGTGATGCATGTGCTCTAGGCAAACAAACTCGTAAATCATTTAAACTCAGATCTGAGTCTTTGTCCTCCAAGCCAATGGAGCTTTTACATATGGATCTCTTTGGCCCAACCAGGACTCAGAGTCTAAATGGGAAGAGATTTGGGTTTGTGATTGTAGATGATTTTACCAGATTTTCATGGTTATTTTTCTTAGCAAAAAAAAGTAATGCTTTTCAGAAATTTGAACACTTTTTCAATAAAGTCAAACAAGAAGGAATTCACAGAATTTGCATGATTCAAATTGACCATGGAGGAGAGTTTGAGAGCTCTATATTTTCTGAATTTTGTAACAATGAAGGACTAACTCACAAATTTTCTTGTCCCAGGACTCCGGAGCAGAATGGCATAGTGGAGAGAAGAAACCGCACAATCATTGAAATGGTAAGAACTATGCTGGTGGAGAGTCAGCTACCCAGAAGGTTTTGTGAAGAGGCAGCTAACACCGCTTGCTACACCATCAATAGAGCCTTGGTAAGACCCAACCATAAGAAAACCCCCTATGAACTATTGAAAGGTAAGAAGCCAAATATTTCATACTTTAGGATTTTTGGTTCAAAATGCTTTATTCATAACAATGATAAAAAGGACCTAGATAAATTTGATGCAAGGAGTACCCTAGGAATTTTTCTAGGATACTCTGAAACAACTAGGGCATATAGGGTGTTAAATGTTTCATACCAAATAGTAGAAGAATCTCCTCATGTTATATTCAATGAAACAAACACTGTTACTAATTTGGATGATGATGACAGAAGCTCAAAGCATGATGGAAACTTTCTGGAGGATATGGTGGAGGAAGAATCTGAAGCACCTGAAGAACCAAATGCTCCAAATCAAGTAAGGTCAGATGAAACAGGTGAGTCCTCAACTAATGTTAGAATCTTGAAAGATCACCCTGTGAATAGCATCATAGGTAACCTAGGAGATCCCCCTAGGACTAGGTCTTATCTCAAAAATGTAAATCATCAAGATCTAGTTGCTTTAGTGTCACAGATTGAGCCCAAATATGTTGATGAGGCTTTGAATGATGAATCATGGGTTAATGCTATGAGTGAGGAACTAGGTCAATTTGAAAGAAGTAGTGTCTGGGAACTAGTTCTGAGACCTGAAAATACAAATGTAATAGGAACTAAATGGGTCTTCAAAAATAAAATGAATGAGGATGGAATAATTTCAAGAAAAAAAGCCAGACTAGTAGCCAAGGGTTTCTGTCAAGAATTTGGAGTTGATTTTGATGAATCTTATGCACCTGTTGCTAAGATGGAGGCAATAAGAATTTTAATGGCTTTTGCATGTTCCAAAAATATAAAACTTCATCAAATGGATGTCAAAAGTGCTTTTTTAAACGGATTCATTAAAGAAGAAGTCTTTGTAGAACAACCCCCCCTGGATTTCAACTATCTTCACATCCTAACAAGGTTTCCAGGTTAAATAAAGCTCTATATTGTCTAAAGCAGGCTCCTCGGGCCTGGTATGAGAGGTTGACAGAATTTTTGATCAGCAAGGGTTACAACAGAGGTAAGGTGGATCAAACCCTATTTACCAAAAGTTTGAGTAAGGATCTCATCATAGTTCAGGTATATGTAGATGACATAGTCTTTGGCTCAACATGCACTGAACTATGTAATGAATTTGCTCAATTGATGTCTGCTGAATTTGAAATGAGTTTGGTAGGAAAATTAAAATACTTCCTTGGCTTGCAGGTACAACAGCTGGATGATGGATGCTTCATTAACCAGACCAAGTACACCTTGGACATTCTCAAGTGCTTTGGCATGAACAATTTGAAGCATATCTCAACTCCAATGGGTACCAATACATCATTAGATGTAGACGAATCAGGTAAAGAAGTGGATGCAAAATTATATCGAGGTATGATTGAATCTCTACTCCATTTAACTGCCTCGAGACTTGATATACAATTCAGTGTAGGTATGTGTGCTAGGTGCCAATCTAGGCCTACTGAATTGTATCTAGCTGCTGTGAAAAGGATTTTTAGATACATATCTGCTACACACACTCTAGGATTATGGTTTCCTGCATCACATACCCTAGATCTGATTGCATATACGGATGTAGACTATGCTGGGTGTAAGCTAGATAGGAAGAGCACTAGTGGTCAATGTCAATTTCTAGGTGGGTGTTTAGTTTCTTGGGCTTCCAAGAAATAACACTTTGTGGCCCTCTCCACTACAGAAGCTGAGTATGTAGCTGTAGGGAGCTGTGGTACATAGGTGATCTAGATTAAACACCAGCTTCAGGACTACCAAGTAGAACTGGGCTGCACACCCATTTACTATGATAATACTAGTGCCATAAATCTTGCAAAAAACCCTGTGTTACATTCTCGCACTAAACATATTGAAATCAGACATCATTTTATCAGAGATGAAGTTTCTAAAAACACTTTTGAATTAATCCATGTAGACACCTCACTTCAGATAGCTGACATCTTTACTAAGCCTGTAGACAATGACAAATTCACAACCTTGAGGAGAGAACTAGGCATTTTTAAAACCCTCTGAATTTCTGAATCTTGGAATAAAATGCATTCATGTATCTGTGCCCATGTTGAGCTGCATGTATACCTCATTTGCATGGAATTTTCATCCAGTGTCTGTCATTTGTTTAACATTGGCATGTATAACCTGTTGGTATATAAAATGATAGGCTAGGAGAAGGTCAGATTTCTTCTGACTGGAAACCCACATCATGTGTGAGGAGGTCTTCTGACCTACGTTCTCCACCTGGTACCACAGGCTTATTTACATATAGGTCAGACTCAATGTCCATAAATGTGCTTCTCTGCATTTCAATACATTGTGCATTCCAGCTGTCAGCACATCTGATTCATATTGTAAGGGGGAGTTGCTTGTTTGTTTGTTTAAGATCTTAGGAGATTGATTCAAAAGGTTTTTTTTAGAACTTCGCACTGCACAAAGCTTATTGAGAACCTTATGCAGTTTTTATTTCACAAAAGCCAGAACCTCTCAACTCTCTTAAATTTCCAAATCTGATTAATTGAACTTTAGCTAAAAAGCTTCTCTCTAATAATCATGCAAAGACCTAGATAGAGAACCTGAAGACTGTCTTCCTACATCATTAATGAACATGGATCACTGTTGATTTTTATGTCATAAAATTTCCTAAATGTTTGAAACTTAAATTTTTGGAAGCAAAACTCTCTGAGGATCAGTACATCTAGTATTGTCTTCAAACATCATATAACAAATAAAATCAATTTCTTTAGGGGTATTTCAACATTTCAGAGCAATATTCTGATTATCGAGAAAATAGACACTTCATCAACGAAATGAAACACTCTCTATGTCATGAAGTGCCAGAATATCTCTGTTTAAAAAGTTTCTGAAAAATTTAAGAATTCATGGCAGAGCAATGGCATTAAAGTGTTGAGTAGCTGGAGACTCAGGCCTCTGATCAAGGTGTCTCCTCACGTCAAAAGACACTTATATTGCTAACTCCGTTCTCTAAAGAGAAGTAATATGGTTATCACACTGAGAATCTTGGAATTCTGGCCTCTAATTAAGGTGTCTTCTCACATATCAATGTGTGATTTACCAAAATTACTCAATGGCTATTACTGCTCAGCAAAGGAAAAATCTTTCACCCCTCCAAAAAGTTTTGTAGACTGTTGAGTCTTGTTGAATCTTTAGATGTTTTGATGATGACAACACTATAAGTCTTAGTGGTGTTCAAAAATATTTCTCTGTGAAAAATTAAGAAAAATATTTTTCTGTGAAAGTGAACAAAGAATATTTTTCTGTGAAGAATAAACCTTCATTTCACTTCAGGTATTTTCAGGGACTGTCTTCGTGTTGGTTGGAACTTCGTGATGTTTGTGTATAACACCTCGTGTTGTACTGTTTGCCTTCGTGTCGTTTTAGTTTTAGTACTGTTTGTGTTTTCAACACGCCGTGTCGTCCTTTCGTACCTCGTGTTGTGTTAAGTTGTGTGCTGATTGACTTCGTGCTGATTCTTCTGAAGCAGCTCGAATTGTTCTGATGAACTTCGAGTTGCTTCTGTATGAACCTCGTGTCGTTAGCACTTAGTTGCTCATCTCGAGTCAGTCCTCTATGTTTGCTCTTGTGTCTTCGTGTCAATTATTGTAGTTCCTCGAGTTGTTCTTCTGCTTCCACCGTTTCATCACGTGTTGTTGAAGACGTGTCTATCTCATGTCTTCGTGTCGTGTTTCCTAGACCTCGTGTCTTTGTCGCTTTGTGACCTCACCTCGTGTCGGTTTCTGTTTTCATCTTCGTGTTGTTTTCAACTCGTGTCGCCTCGTCTTCGAGTCGTTCATTCGAGCTATTGTGTGCTCGAGTTGTTTTTCTTGTGTTTTCAAGTGTTGTTTCACTACGTGTCTTCGTGTTGTCTTCTGTATTCGTGTCTTCATGTTGTCTTTGTATTCGTGTCTTCGTATTGTCTTTGTATTCGTGTCTTCGTGTTTCTTTTGTATTTGTATCTCCGTGTTGCTTCCTTCTATTTTCATCCTGGTCTCTTCTGATCGCGTGTCTTTCTATTGCTTCACTCTGTGTTATCTTCTTCTCACCTCATGCTGTCTTCATCTGACTTCGTGTCGTCTTCGTTGTTGTGTTAGCTGTGTTCTCGTGTACTTCGTGTCGTTCTCGTGTTATCTCGTGCTAAACTCATCTAACGTACCTCGTGTCAGTCACAGTATAGTGCACCTCGTTTTGTTATCATATATCTCGTGCAGTTCTTTGTTCTTATGGCCAACCAACTTATCTCAGCTACATATAGCAAACCCTGAGCATTAATGTAATTAATCTGCTTGCAGGGATCCGAGGAAGATTACTCCTCAGTGTCTGGGCAGCACGTGATCCAATGCTAGAGGAACCAATCCGATAAGACACGTGGCAAGAAAGTTCTGGATCAAGTGTGGGAGGCACACGCATTCTGAACCGGATCTGCTGCTGCTGCTGATATAAATAGAAACCTTCGTCTTCAGATGGAGCATGATCGAAAAAGAGAAAGATATAGAAGAAAGAGTAGAAAAGCAGAGAGTCCTTCGATCCAGAAAAACGAGAGAAAGAAGAGAAGAAAAAGAGAGAGCAGAAACTGCTGGAGAAAGAAGAAGAAGAAAAGAAGAGGAGAGAGAGCTTTACTGAGGATCTGATCAGTCTGTTCGTGGATCAAATCCAGAACGACTATGCTCATTGAGAGCTATATATCTTGTGTTTTATTTCCAGCTTCTGTCGCTGTCATTTTCATGTTTTCTTATTTTTCCTTTTGCTACCTTGTTTAGTCTTGTTCTTTCGATTGCCCTGTTGGGGATCGGGTTTCTCCTGGTGGTACAGGAAAAGGGAGATCTGATCTCTAGGTTGCAAGTGGCAGGTTGTCACTTGAGGGTTCCCTCTGGTTTAGAGGAAGGGAGGCTTGTCCTCCGGTCCTTGGCTTGTGGCTTGCAAGTCAAGGGGTCCCTCCGGTTGGAGGAAGAGAGGTCTTAGACCTCTGGTTTGCTAGTGACGGGGAGTCACTGGTGGGTTCCCTCCTGGTCTGGAGGAAGAGAGGCTAGGCCTCTGGTGGGTTGCCGGCAGTAGGTTGCTACTGGCTGGTTCATTGGTAGTGGGACTGCTACCAGTGGGGTTCCCTCTTGGTATAGAGGAAGAGAGACGTGAGTCTCTGGTTTCTAGTGACCGTGGGTTGCTAGTGGTTCCCTCCGAGTAGGACGAAGAGGGGAGGTTGTTCCCCTGGGTAAGCTGTGTATCAGCGTTTGTTGGCAAGCTGTGTTGCCCAGCTGTTAGTGAAGCCACACTCAGTTTGAGTGTGGGGTGGATGTAGGTCTGGAGGACCGAACCACCTAAAAATCCCCGTGCCGTGTGCTTGTTTTTCTCTTCTGGGCTTGGATATTCGGTAGATGCTTGTTTAGACCGATCCTTCCCTATCCTCCAAGCAGTTCGTTCTGCAGTTAGTGTTTGACCATTGTGCTCTAATTCGGAAACTCCTGTTTGAGATCTAAACTTAATTTTTAATCCTTAATTTTTAACGGGTAAAGGTCCATTCACCCCCCCTCTGGACCTATCAATTGGTATCAGAGCCGGTTCCCTATATCTCCAGATTCAACGATCTGTAGGGGATCCTGCTGGTCTGATAGGTGCATTTCTATTTTGGTCTTACTGCTTGGTTTTACTCCTGAACTGATTTCAATGAAGCACCCACTGATCTTTAGTGGTTCTGGATTTAAGTTGTGGCTTAGAAATCTGCGTACCTATGTTAAACAACGTGATCCGGATATGTGGAAGTTGATTTCACATGGTCCACACAAACTGCCAATGAAAATGTCCAAATGGACTGACAATGATAGATACATGTGTGATCAAAACGAGAAGGCTATGGAAATTCTGAAGGCTGCCACTGACAAAGCTTTACATTCATGTTTTTATCATTGCAGGTCAGCCACTGAAATTTTGGACCAACTGAAAATAGCCTTCGAGTCAAAGAAGGACGCCTACATGATGGCCAATGGGACTGATCACAGCAACAATCAAAGTAATGAAGAGGACAATGATGATCAGGTAAACCCTTTTCAACATTATACTATGGATGATTGGGAAAATAGCTATGCTGACTTGTTGGGGCTATATGAAAATTTAAAAAGAGAACATAAGAAACTGAGAAAGGGTACTAGGTTAACCAGTGCAAATTCCTCTTCATGTCAAAACTGTTTAAAATTGGAACAAACAAATGATGCTTCCATAGCTGAGATTCATAAGCTTGAGAGTCAAATTAAATTGTTAAAGAAAAAGAATCAAGAATCTGTTAATTCAGAACTGAATGAACTTAAATCTGAAAATGACTCTGTCAGGAAAATCATTGAAGAAAATGTTCAAAAAATTAAAAACCTTGAACAAGAAAACAAACTGCTAACTGAAAAATCTGAATCTAATCAACAATTTGAACCACCGTGTGAAGATCAGATTTTAATAAATGAATTGGTCCAGAATGACAAGCTCAAGGGAGAAATTGAAAAATTAAAAATGTTGAACAGTAGTATGTCTGAGAGACTTCTAACCTTAGAAAAAGGAAAACCTGTTTGCATTGAAGATTCTGATAAACTGAGCAATCTGGAAAATGAAATTGAGGACTATAAAATCACAAACAAGGTGCTAAATGAATGTGTAAACTGCAATGAACAAGAGATTGCCAGTTATGAAATACACATTGTTTCTCTGGAAAATGAAATAGAAGACTTGAAGAAATCCTTGTCAAAATTTGTGGAAGGACAAGAAAATCTGGACAGATTGTTAGGTGTTAAAGTCAATTTTCAAAAAGAAGGGTTGGGCTGTAACTCAACAAAGAAAAAGAGTTTTGAAAATAAGATTCAAACTTCTGCTGTTTCAGATGTTGCATCTGCTAGCCTAGCCAGTCCTTCTGTATTTCAATTCACTGCTCAAAGAAGTCTGAAGACAACTGTAGAACAAAAAGGGAAGAACAAAGTGGATTCTACTACATACATGCATCCTGACTTTAAATCCCATGCTAACAAGAAACCTATGTCATGCCTTAATTGTCATAAAGCTGGTCATCAAATGCATGAATACAAACTGAAAGGAAAAGATGACATGAATACTAGTAAAATGCATGTTAGGAAAACTCATGATAGAAATCATGAGGTTCAGAAAAAGAAAATGTCATGTTACTACTGCCATAGAATTGGCCATTTGATACATGAATGTAGATTGATAGAAAAGGATGATATGGATGCTAGGAAATATCGTGATAGAAATCCTGATGTTCATTCAAAGAAAAGGGAATGTTCGCATTATGGTAGATTAGGCCACACCCTTGCTCAATGTTGGTTTGCTAATGGAAAGAAAAAACCACTCCCACATCATGCTAAATTTTATGCTAACCAACATGCTCTTAATATCAATAAAACTGCTTCTCCAAACCAGCATGTCAGATGTTTTAATTGTAACAAGCTTGGACATAAGGTCACTGAATGTTGGGCAAGATCTTATAGGAGAGAGTCTCCTTTCTGCTCCCATTGTGGGAAGCATGGCCATGCAGTCAAGGACTGCTGGCATGCTCAGGGTAGAAAACTCAATTCTAAAACTGTTAATCTCCCTACGAATAAAAATACATTTGGTAGAAATGTCTTTAGAGGCAAGCACAATGAATGCTTCAAATGTAGGAAGCCAGGTCACAGGATTGCAACCTGTTGGCTGGCAGGATATCAAAACCAAACTGGTTTTGGCAAACAGAATGTTTATTCTGTTAACAAGGAGTCTCATGTTTATGCACATAGGATTCATGCTAACAAGGATATGCATAAATCAGTACTGAAAGCTGCTGCTCCTTGCTATCAAGTTAAAAATGTGCTGAGAAAACTTGCTAGAAGTAATACTGTCATGTCAGGACCCAAGACTTCTTGGGTACCTGTTTGTGCAAAATAACTTTGCTTTGCAGGTGTGCCTTGGATGGAATAAAGGGGTAATAAACCAGGGCACATAAAAGGACCCCATGTCTGAATGCTCCAAGTAAATTTACTGCTTCCCTCCTAATCTGAATTCAATCTCCAATCCATCAGAATGATGTTTGTTGTTGTTCATATAAACTGCCTATTTTGGACTAGACAGAATTATCATGATTAGAACAACCTCTCTAGTCTGCCATGCCCGTTGATTATCATGTTTGACCACTATGATATATCAAATAGTAAGCTATCAAAAGGCAGGGAAATATGTCCTGAGGTGCTTACTATGTGTGAGGTGGGTGCTCCGCCTAGTACCATGGGTCATTCTGCTGATCAGGGGAGCCTGTATGTGCATGATTCACAAACTCACATGTTTAATTTTCATGGCAAACACTGCATTCAATAAATAATTAATACTTCCAAGAGTCGTGTGTGAGATGTCCTTGAGTGGGCTGAAAAGGAGTTTGACAGGCCATTTGGTTTCTGAAGAATTTTGTCAGCCGATGCAGTTAATGTGGTGTTAAGATCTGTCATCTCATGAGGTTGCAGTTTATTGCCCAAGAGCTTCTTTGGATGTGAGACAGAACCTTTTCAAGAATATTATATTTGTAAGCGTCCTTGGTGCTTAATGTCTTGAGTGATCTCTCACTTGTTGGCTTGCTGATAGGAGTGCTGCTCATCTCATCTCTCTCCATTCGGTCTGCCACCTTCTTATCTCTCTCCTATCACTTTTGGTTCAGAAATTCTCTCAAAGAAATTTTTTTTCTTACAGTCTTCTTGCTCTTATCAGATGTGATCTGTATACCTTAAACCACCCAATATCTAGTGTAACAACTTACACCTGTTAATAAAGAACTTCAATGTATGGGGGTTATATTTGGTCCTTGATCCTTCTAAGTTATCCTCTCAAGTGTTGGTCAACATATTATAAAACTTCCTGTTAAATGAGAAAAACTTGTTGAGGATCTCGATTTAACTGAAACTTATGTGAAGAGAGCTGTGAGATAAAAATTGTGTTAAGTAAGATATCTGTCTTTTGTCTAAAATCATGAGAAGTGCCACCAGGGAATACGCCATTCTTTGTGGCAGAGCAATGGCTTTTGTGGAGAAATAGACACTCTAGGTCAGAGAAGTCCAGAGTTTCTGTCATGATACAACTAGATATCTCTGTATAGAAATGTTAAAATAATAAAAAAAAGGGAAAAGTCAACAAAGAAAAATTTCATTGGCTTTGATTGGCATAAAGGTAGTCCGTCCTGAGTAACCAGGGTTTCTGGTGTCTGATAAACATGTCTCCTTGTGTAAAAAGGGACTATTCTACCTTGTGCTCAACAAATTGGTTGACCTTGTATGCCTTCTCTTGTCCATTAAATGAAGAAATGAAATCTGCTTGACATCGATGTGTTATTTCTTTGCTTGACAAACATAAGGAGTAATTTAATCATGACTCTCTCTAGGTTAAGCAGCTTTAACAGCTAATTGTATGATCATGTTGATTTAATATCTTGAGGTAACTGACCATGGAATTTGGAAGAATATAACTAGTCCATATATTGAAGGGCAAACTTTAACAGGCAATGGCTGTGTTACATCATGACTGAGGGTAGTTTGGGTATTTCCAAAAAAAGTTTGATAAGAGTGAAAAGCAACCCAACAAAACCCTTCTTGTTTCACACACCTTCATCCACAAACCCTCGTTTCCCCTTGCCGCTTCCTATTCATCTTCGTGCCGCTCCACCTTGAGTGTTCCTTCAAACCCATCTCTATCTTTTCCCGCTCACTTCCTTTCCCCACAGAGATCTCTTCCTCTCTTGGGTCTAGCTTCACTTCCAGTATTCAACCGGCAAGAGAGAGTTGATACTCTAGGAGTCTTGGCAAATGGATCAGCAAGCATCCGCCGCTCAGGTTGAAAGGAAGAGAAAAGGAAAGGAAACTGCTGAGGAGCCTCCGTCCAAGCAGCAACGTTGTCTAGAATCAGAAGCTGCTGCGGGAATGTCTTCAGAGCAAGGTACCAGGCCTTCCCAGTCTACCGTATTTTTAGAGAGTGGTAAAATCATTCCTCCGAGGATAGTTGATTTCGGTGATGAATCCATGGTCCTGAAGTTTCCAGAACTCTTGAAGATCTTCGAGTTTCAGGAATGGAGGAAATTTTTGAAAGATCACAGGGTATTCTACCCTAGCCTGGTGATGGAATTTTACAACAACTTGTTGTTGAGCCGAGATAAGTCTGCATTGATTTCGACTGTTAAAGGGGTTGAGATAACAGTGACATGCAACTCTCTCCATGAAGCTCTAAGTATTCCAGAAAAGGGAGAGGTGGAGAGAGGGTACAGATACAGTCTGCATGAGGCGTTTTCGGTTATTACTGGTAAACCCAGTAACATTCTTGACAAGGGGCAAGTGAAGCTGAAAGCTTTCCAAACCTCGTCATTTCCTCCTCTTCACAAGCTCCTTCAAAACATAATTGCTTCTATAGTCACACCACATACTGGAGCTAGGGGTAGAATCACAGACACACAGAGGTTTCTACTGTTTTGTCTGATTCAGAATGTAAAGATATGTTTGCCAGAAATCATTTTTACTGTCATGAAGGGATGTATTGGATCCAAGAGACACCTTCCCTATGCCGCCCATCTGACAGACATCTTCAAGTATTCAGAGATTTGCTTCGATGGAGAGGCTGCATCTGAAGTTAAGGCCCGAAACATATTTAATATGAATTTTGTTTCAGTGTTTTTGGGCTTGGAGGGCTCTTCATTGGTGGGGCAAGTTAAGGCCCAGAAAGTCAAGGAATCACAAACTCAGGGGGAGCATCTGGAACAATCTCAAGACTTAGCTCAAAATGGTGTGCAATTAGTTTCTGAGATTGCTGTACAGGATACACCAGCTAAACAACCACAGTCTATTACGTCTGCTGCACTCACTGAAGTATCTTTTTCCTTTCAGAGGCTAGTTGAGGTTGCATCTGAAGAAATCAGGTTGTCTGAAGAAAGTATTCAGACTGATCTAGATGCAAATATTGATGGTCTGTTTGATTCTTTTGGGAAGACATCTGAAGAGGTGATATTACCCGTGGAACAGCCAGCTAAAGAGCAAGAAAGTACTGATCAAGAACTTGCTGATTTTGTTAATGTGATTCTAAGAGAGACTGTAGAGAAAAGCTTGGAAGAGGCTACTGTTGACACCCGTTTTAGCCCACAAGTTGTGTCATTTCTCTTATTCATCATTTTTGATGTCCCGAATTAGCCATTATTTTGGAGCTTTCTTGGATGGATTTCAAGCCCATTTTTACCATTTCATATCCTTTGAGTCTTGGAGATCATGATTTCTTATAGCCCCGGAGTTTATCTTGTCAAATTCTGGCTTCCAAGTCGACTTTCGGCCCATTTAGGCCGGCTTCCCTCAAGTAATCGGCTCTCTCTCACTGCGCAGTCCTGAAAGTGGTTCTTTTTCACCTTCTTCCAATCCTCTTTTCAAAAAGTTGTCTTCATCAAAGTTGTGCGTCTTTCAAAGATCTACAATTTCTTCTTCTACACCGTTGGCCGGTTCTGCCCCGATTGTGAGCTATTCGCATTTTTCTGGCATGCCGTGCTGTTCACCTACATTCCAGAATTTTCCTCTCTCTTCCAGCCCGATTTTCACCATCTTCCAATCATTTTCTCACATTTCTTTCTTCATGAAAGTTGTTCCTCTCTCAGTTATCTACAACTTCTATGTTTACCACTTTGTCTAATTCTCCACTGTTTGAGAGATACACTTCGATTTCTAAAGTCGCGCGCAGTCTGCCCAGAATCTGCCTTCATCCAAGTGAAGGTCGTTTGCAGGTGCGTTACTTCATTGAAGTGACGGCCCAGTTAAGACCGTTACTTCAGTGTGACGGTCCTACGATAGACCGTCACACCAAAACTTGCCCAAAACAGCCCGGTTCAACCCCTAGAGTGTGGCGGTCCTATCCTTGACCGTTAGACCAAGTGACGGCCCTGTTTAGGTGCGTTACATCCAATCTCATCGGAAAACATCTCGTTCGACCTCCAGAGTGTGACGGACCTACCCTAGTCCGTTACATCATATGTGACGGTCCTACGATAGACCGTTACATGCACCAGAGAGTCCAATTCGTGTTGGACTCTGCTCCGTTTCTGTGCGCCGTGGCCCTCTTGCAGAGTCCATAACTTCTTGAATTCTACTCCAAATTGATCCCCGTTTTTTCCTACTTCTAGCCCTTGGTATTATCTTGAATTTGGTTCATAGGAATCAAATTTTCATTGGCAATATCTCTTGGGATCTGGGTCGCAAGATCAGGATTTATGTTTCCTAGTTCAACTCAAACTCTGCAGATAAGGCTCCGGGGCTGCCTTCCAAAAAACATATCTTCTAGAATCCTCCTCTGAATTGATCCCCGTTTGTTCCTATCTCTTATCCTTAGTATTATCTCGAGTTTGATCTAGAGAACTCGATTTATCTTGGACTCTATCTCGGGAGTCGTGATAAGGAGATGAGGATTTCTTGCAAAACTCTATAAAAACTGCCCAGTTCGCAGTCGCGACGGGGGGCTTTTTCGGACGTGGGGCGAAGCCATGCTGCACCGTCGACTCACAACTTCGACCCCATCTTGAAGAGGGAAGTATTAGCTTTCTATTCTATCCTTCTGGGCTTGATTTCATGGTCTACACTCTTAGTTCTAGTCTCCTCAAAATCACAAATCATCACAGTTTTCTGCACTTTCTGCTACACATGCGTTTTTCTCCGTTTTGCATCATCGTTTTCTCTCTATTCTCTCAATCAAATTCTATGATTTCAAATCCCATGCATGCACAACACACCCACCTATTATTTTCACCCTTCCACAGGGGTTAAAAACCCTCCCCCGGTGAGTTTGCCCTCAATTTCTACCCCTATTTTATCACTGCGGGATTGATACCACACATGCATGTTCTAATGGGTTTTTTGCCTTTGTGTTTCATCTTTGTTTCGCAGGAGAGCATGAATACAACGTGAGGCCCTCTTCCTCTAGCCGGCTGGAAGGAGAGGAAGTTTGAATTCACAAGTTCCCCGCACCCCGTTTCAAGCGCGATCAAGTCTTTAAGTTTCAAGGTACACGACGCCGTTCTTTACACGTCTTCATCCTTTGGCGTTGTTAATCCTTGGTGGCGATCACGGTTAGTATTTCTCATCCTTTCATCCCCTTGTCTTTGATTCACATGTTATGCATGTATGTATTTAAAGGGGCGGGATAGGAAGCTAATCTAATTAAAAAACAAATCAACAGTTTTTTGGCGATCACGGTGGGACACCAATGCCCATCACGCTTGTTTTCATGCTCTTTTGTAGGTTGGGTGGGTGCATGTTCATGTTTAGGTGATATTTCTTCCATTGTCCAACTATTTTTGGTGTTTTAAGGGCTTTGGTTGTGTGACGGTCCTGCAGTAGACCGTCACATGCATGTAACGGTCCTTTGGTAGACCGTTACACGGCTTCTGGCAATCTTGCGTGCATGCTCACAGGGCCGTGTTCATCGAGGCATAACTTTTGATCCCGGATTCCGATTGAGCTGATTCTTGTTGCGTTGGATAGCCCTTTGTATTGTCTTTCCATCCATATATCAGTTGCATCATTTGGTTAACATTTGCATATTCTAATCTTGTCCATCTTTTTGAGTTTTGTGCATAAGTTCTGCAGGCAGGCTCAGGGACAGGTTCACAGGTACATCTTTAATGAGTGATTTGACTGCCTTCCCGATGTCTGATTACACTGATTTTTGATCCATTGGATAGTCCTTTGTATTGTCTTTCCATCCATAGCTTATTTGCATCATTTGGGTCTCATTTGCTTAGTTAAAAATTATCATCATTTTAGCATTTTGTCCATAAAATCTGCATGTGGTCTGCGCATAGGTTCACGGGGGCATCTTTGCTTAGTGATTTGATTGACCTCCCGGGGTCAGATTGATCTGTTCTTGGGGCCGTTGTGCAGATCTTTGTATTGTCTTCCCATCCATATACTATTTGTTTTTGTTGGATCATGTTTGCATAGTTTAAACTAGTCTTGATTTTCTAATTTTAAGCTAGAATTTGCATGCACTCCGGTGCACATAGGGCCATACATTGCATATCATAGTTGCATTTCCTACCTTGGTGCGTGGACCTCTCGTCTCCATATTCCTTGGAGCCGACCAGGAAAACACATCAAGGACCTCCATAAGTCCCCGTGAGCCGTGGATTCCCACACGGACGCCGGGCCGGTTGTACCTTTCCACCCCTTTAGGCTTGCATTTGCATAAGTGTGAGGGAGTTAGCCTTAGTCAACCCAAAGTTTGGACCTTATTCCCATGGGATTCCTATCTCGAGGGAATTATTATTAATTCAAATCATTAAAAGGTCTATTGAAACCCCTAAAAGATTTCCCATCATATTAACTTATTTGACTTGGGTGAAGACTCTCACATTGCATTGTTCGTGTTGATTGGGCTTGTCCAAGCTCATTAGTGATTTTTGTGTTGCATTCTTTCATCATCCACATGTTTTGTTATTGTTAGGCCCATTTAGCTTAGGCCATTTTGTGTGTCCATTGTCTAGTCCATTGTCCCGTGGTCCGTTGTCCATTCATCTTTGCATTAGTGGGTCGGCCCCCCTTGTTCTCAAGCCCATTAAGCCATTGCTTCCCCATTTGTATTGTCCTTGATCTCCATGTATTAAGTCTCCATTTGCCCTCATGGAGCAGTATTCTAACCCCTTGTATCATTCTTTTTCCCAATCTGCTTCCTATTCCCACGTGGAATCCTCTTCCTGCTTGGGTCCATCTTCTCGTGGTCCCCCTGACCCATCTGAGGAACAGGCTAATCTCATGGCCCGTATTTCAAGCCTTGTTTGCCAAATGGACCCGGCCCAGGCCCAACGTCTTATTGCATCTCATCTTAATGGGCCTTCTTCTCATAATGGGCCATCTCCTATTCATGGGCCTCCTCCTTCTCCTTCATATGTTGCTGGCCCAATTGCTAATGGGCATTATTCTCTTAATGGGCCTCATCCTTCTGCCCATGTTGCTGCCAGCCCATTCAACCCATATGCTCATGCCTCTTCCAGGCCCACATATCCTTCCATTCCTGGAATGGGCCCGTCTTCTTCTCAGCCCGGATCCTCTTATTCGTCCCAATACCATACTCCTGGTCCTAATTCACACCCTCTTGCTCAAGTTGGCCCATATTCTTCTCGATCTCTCCCTACCCAGGAGATGATTGCTCAAACCCAACGCCAGCTTGATGAGCTTCAACGCCGGATCGATCCCAAATCCTCCTTGAGTATCCCATTCGCATTTCAAGGTCTTCGGCTTCCGCCATCTTCACAAATTCCCGCATATCGCCGTTATAGTGGAGTTGGTGACCCATATGTGCACTTGAAGGAGTTCGTTTATGAGTCGGCCCAGTTTCGACATGACCAACACTTGATGGTTTATCTGTTTGGTCTGTCATTGGAAGGCCTGGCTCGGGATTGGTTCTTCTCTCTTCCGCAAGAGCAAGTTGTGAGTTTTCAAGCCGTTCAAGAAAAATTTATACAGCAGTTTCAAGACCAGGTTGGGCCCAAGTACTCTATTATGGATCTGGCCCATGAGATGATGAAGCCCGAAGAGGAGTTTTCTACCTTTGCTGATCGTTGGCGTCGCTTGGCCGCGCAAGTCCCGGGGCACATACCGGAGGGAGAACAAATCAAGATGCTGATATCCAATGCTGTGCCCGAGTATCGGTTCATCTTAACCCTCAACGACATCACCTCCTGGCAGCAACTTTACAGCCGAGCCCGCTTCATTCGCCAACAAATCCAAGATTCCCTTGACCTCGATTCTCCACCATCCACCTCCACATATCAACCTTCACCCTCCACATGTCAACCCTACGCTCCCATGAGTCGGCCCGCCATGAGTCAGTCTTCCGCCACATATCCCTCCACGAGCCAACCTCCTGCCTCTACATACCTATACGCCTCAGCATATCAACCTTCCATGAGTCAGCCTCCCGCATCCACATACCCGTCTCCATCTCCACTTCCGGTCAAGGGAACACCACATCCCGAGCAAGTAGATGCCGTCTACATACCACCTCATCCTGTTCCACACATGCCTTCACCAAAGCCCTCCACCACTAGCCACGCACTCCTGCCTATGCAACCTCCACTTCCGTCTCCACAACCTTCTCCACCATTACATATCCCTCGGCATCCACCTTGCCCGAAGCAGGCTCCTCATCTTCCTTTGCCGGAGTGTTTCACCGATATATTTCGGGCTTTGATGGCCACTCACGCGTTGCCGTTATCTCCGGTTGTGCCTTACCGACCCGCGGTCGGGGATATGCTTCAGTTCTGTGATTTCCACCGTCAGCAGGGGCATTTGGTTGAGGATTGCCCCGAGTTCCAGGATTATGTTTATGATCTGGAAGCTAAGAAAAGGATTGATTGGGCTGCCATGCATAAAGTTATTTTACATCTTCACAACCAACAACAGCAGCAAGAAGTGCCACCCGGGCAGCCGTCTCTGTTACTTCAAGGTCAGGGGCACCCCTATTATTCCTCGTCTAGTGATGCACTCGCTCCATCACCTACTCCGTTACCTCCACCATCTCTTACCCCGGCTCCATCGCCGCCACAAACCCAAGCCTCTACTCAGGCTAGTGCCTCCCCTTCTTCTCCCGCCACCACTACCACTACTCCTATTCCTAACACCGCTCGATGCGTTATGTCGACACGTCGACGGTGGACACCACAACCTCCCTCTTCACCCTCTCCACCTCCATGTCCACTACCCCCATCACCTTCATCACTATCCTCACCATCTCCATTGCCATCACCATCATCTCCATCTCAACCACCAGTGCTTCCATCACCACCTCCACCTCTGCCATCTCCGTCACCATCGTGGCTCGGGCCTGAGCAGGCTATACCTCCACCCTCACCTCCGACTTCACCTTTGTCCGCACCTAGGCTTGCCACCATCTCAACCCCTTTGCCTCCCCCTAAACACATCACCACTCCCATTGAAACCTCCATGTCATCTAAACCGATTCCTATCCCCATTCCTCCAACCACTTCCACCCCACGGAGCGGGTGTGCACTTCCTTTGGTGCCCCTCGGGTCTAATCCCCAGGGAGACAATGAGCCAAGTCAGGATGATTCAGTGCCGGCCGTGCATTTCAAGATTCAAGATTTTATCTGTCGGATGCCGGTTCGTGTCCTCGTCCCTGGTTATTTTGGGGATGATCCGCCTCTGCTTTCAAATATGAGAGTTGCTAAGAAGAGTTCCCTTGAGTTGATGCCAGTTTCTTCACAAGCGAGGCCGGTGGCAATCTCCTTGCTCACCGGAGAGTTCACCGTTGATGCTATTATTTCTCCTCGCTCTATTGCTGTTCAGATGACAGGCCAAGAAGGGTTCTCTACCCGCGTTGTGCTAACACATATGGCCACCAAGCAGATTATGGGTTCTATGTTCAAGGGGCAATTGGCCGTATCTTCTACACGTTCCAAGGATATTCTGCACCTGTTATGTAATCTTCCTCAGTTTATTAGCAAACCGGCCATGTCAACGCCGTGTATTACTCTCCCTCAGCTTCACCCGTCTCTTCTATCAAGGGAGTTGTGCTTCAAGACTGAGTTCCGAGTGGAGTTACCGAATCTCATGCTTCTAGTGCCGAGAGACAAAACCTCGTGGGTTTGTGATATTCATCACTCTGAAGGGTTACTCGCTCAAGAATGTTCGCATATTGCTAGCACCGGGTGTCTAGGGGCAATCGCACCGATGAAGTTGCATGTTCACAGTCGGGCCAGGTCATCTGCTAGGTGGGCCCGTTATTTGAGAAGGTATTACAGATTAAGAAGCCCGAAGGTCCAAGCCCGCACCAGGTGGGTCCATTTTCAAGAAATTTCTGCCAAGAAGAGGCGGCGACGTAAACTCAATGGCTATCGGTTGTGCATTCAGGGGTCCACCTCTTCCTCCTTTTCTTTTCATTCATCCTTCCTTCTACTCAGTTCCCACCCTTGGGTGGTGTATCTTCCTCCATCTGATCCTATCTCCATCATTTTCTCCTCCTTCCATAGGTCCATGCGTCCCCATTCCTCTCTTTTTTCCCCGGATCCTCCAGATTTTCCCTCCTCTCACGATTCTAGGCCATGGCCTATGTCATCATTCCATCCTAATCTCGGGACATCACCTGATTATTCTTCCCCGAGACTTCCAGGTGTTGCCTCTGATTCTTCCCCTCCGGTATCTCCGGGTTCTTCTTATTCCCCGACCTTGGCGGGTGTCTCCCATTCTCCTTCCCCGACTCTGTCGGGTGGTCCTAGTTCCTTTTCTCCGACCACGTCGGATGATCACTCTTCTTCCCCCTTACCTTTTTCACATTCTTCTTATCATCTTTCTACTCATTCTTCTTCACCCTTTCAGGGTCTCCACCCTTTCTCGTGCTGTTTTCGAGGCTTTAGCCCGCCTTGATCTCAGCTAATATGGTTTCTTCTATATTTGGTTCCTTGTTATCAGGGTCTTGGCACCTTAACGAGGGAGTTCTAGCCCTCGTCTCTCTTCCTTTTTATCCTCCTTCGTCCAGTTTGATGTCTGCCACTCCTCCGTGTCAAGGAATCTTTAATCCTTTGTTATCCTCTCCCTTTCGTCCTGTCAAGCAAGGAATATGAAGCTCGTGCTGCGCGAAGCTCGATGATCACAATTGCTTCAGAATGCTAGTTTCATTCCGTGGATTTGCAAGGTATCTTTATTTTGTGCAAAGAACATGCTATTATTATCACTTATTTACTCCTGCACATTGTTAAGATAAATGTTGGTTCCTCACATGGTTAAGTGGCTTTTAGAATTTTGCTTAGTTCATTTAGTCAAATGAGTTTGCTTCTGCAGCATCCTTAGGCTGGTGATAGCTCCGCGCTGGGAGTCTAGTTTCTCTCCCCGATCGTTGAGGGTGACCTTTGAGTATGGGTTTTTTCACACACTACACGGTGAGCCATAGCCGATCTCTCTGAGGCACACCGTTGCTGCTTTGGCCATACTTTGGGTATGCACAAAGGTCATTTTCTCTTCTCTGCTCGGCCAAGTGTAGGGGAAAGAGATTGATGGATGAGATGACCGACCTAGGTACTCCCTAATACGAGAGAGGTCTCAAATAGGGGCAGTCTTGACCGTCGAAAGTAAGCTTTCATGTAATATCTAGCCAATAAGGGCTTTCAAAATCAATGATGAATCAAAAAGCAAGATTATGGATCAAAGGCATGGCAAGAGTGGCAGTACAGTTCCCCGCGGGACGTCATGAGCCCGGTCGCATACGTGCCTGATAAATATGGGTCTCAAAATCAAAGACACAAAGCCCCAGCGCAACAGACCTACTCTTTGAGGGGTGGTGCCCTGGAAGGAATTCAAATCATGATGTCTCCCATCCTGCATAAAGCTTGTCTCCAATTTTCTTCTATCTCCCTCTTAGGCTGGGTTGAATCCCGGGTATGGCCTTAGTAGGGGCACCGTTCTTTAGAGGCGGTTGGTTATGGTAAGCCACCCTCACATGCACGCCCTACTCAAGGGAAGTCTTTAATGAGAGGGGAGGGACGGCGATCCCTGGCCAGTAGTTCGAGCCCGTCTTTGGGTGCTGCAGATTGCTATGTCAAAATCCAAAAAAATTGAAATATAGTTCAAAATCCAAAAAAGAAATATTGTCAAAATTCCCAAAAAAGATTGAATATGTCAAAAAATAACAAAAATTTGAATATGGCAAAAAAAAATCAGAAATACAAAAATCCAAAAATACTTCTCTTTTGTTCCTTTTATTTTTATCTTGAGGACATATACGTAATCTGTTTGCTAAGTGTGCAGGCTGCAGGTTGCAGGTTCAAGCTTTCCTTGCTCTATCATTCGCTCTGTCTCATGCTCACATTCTTCGATCTGTTCTCATCTCTTCAATATCTCTTCTGAAGCTCATGGCTTTCTCAGCTTTTGCTTATCTGCTTAATCATATCTCATGATTTTGAACCTGGCGGTTTCGCTTCATCTGATCTTGGGCTTTGATTGAAGAGTGTGTCCTTGTCTTATCATGTCTATGGTCCTCCATGTCTTTTGTCCCGCCGTGTCATTCGTCACACGTATCCCTATCCTGCCGTGTCATTCATCACACGTGTTGTCCTCCGTGGTATTGTCATCCCACGTGTCTTTGTCCCACCGTGTCCTTATACCACGCATGTGTGCTGTCCCACCGTGTACATGTTGTCTTGTCCCACCGTGCCTTTAGTCGCATGCATGCTTGCCATTTGTTTGTGTGTTATGTTTCATCCATCTTCGTTATGTTATGTTGTGCCATGTTTTGTTCATATTTATCTTATTATGTTATGTTCATGTCATGCTCGTTCATATTCGTTCATGTTCACATTATGTCATGTCATGTGGTTGTTGTCTTATGATGAAAATCCATAAAAAGCAAGAAATCAAAAATCTAAAAAAAATGCCGCTTCGCCTGCAGGTAAGTCAGGTATGGCTCTCTTTCCTTGCTCATTGTTGCATTACTATATGGTATCTACGTTATTATAACCTCTCAAGGACCGGCTGGTTGCCCGTGTGTTCTAGGATCTGATGTTCCCCTTTAACAAAAACGATGATGATCTAAGAGCATACGGTTAATCGTTGGATAGGCCGCTCGGTTGAGTGAGTGGGGGACGATGGACTCTGTCTCGCACGCCGTGGTTGCAAGAAGACTCTTGACCCCGTCTTGGCTCAGTCTAGCAATATTATCCTTGAGTACTTTCTATTTTATCTTTCTTTGCATTCGTTTTAATGATTTCTTTATTTTAGCCCAGCATGCATCATGTCATTTTGAGCATTCATGTCTCGTGATCCGTTCAAGGATTTCTCCTCAGCAATGGTTGATTGCATTCAGCTCTCTTGGATAAGAGATTCTTCATTCCACTCCGAATTTGAACGATTTCTCTGATCTTGCCGCTTGGTCTAATTGGCCAGTGTGATTCCTGTCTGGATTTTATCTCAGTCTTATCTCTCCTTTCCAGCTCTTATGCTGTGTTCCTTCCGACCCACTCATTGTCCGTGGATTGTGTCCCCGATGAGGCTGGTCGTGTTTCCTTTTCCTCCTTTAGTTTAGTTCTCCAGACATGTCTCATCCTTGTCAATCATTTCAGGTGGTTAGTTTGGCGTTTTCGGGAGAATTCCTGTCGCTTGTTGGTTGTAACGGGTGTCTTTTTTGGCCTTGATGCCCGCTTTTCAGTTCTCTCCGCTTCATCTCCGCTTCATCTCCATTTCACGTCGCTGTCGCTTTCACTCCACCTCCTTTCCATTTTGCCTCCACGTCCACTTTCGCTCGTTCCCTTGCAAAGCGGACATCAAGGAGGGGCATCTGTTGACACCCGTTTTAGCCCACAAGTTGTGTCATTTCTCTTATTCATCATTTTTGATGTCCCGAATTAGCCATTATTTTGGAGCTTCCTTGGATGATTTCAAGTCCATTTTTACCATTTCATATCCTTTGAGTCTTGGAGATCATGATTTCTTATAGCCCCGGAGTTTATCTTGTCAAATTCTGGCTTCCAAGTCGACTTTCGGCCCATTTAGGCCGGCTTCCCTCAAGTAATCGGCTCTCTCTCACTGCGCAGTCCTGAAAGTGGTTCTTTTTCACCTTCTTCCAATCCTCTTTTCAAAAAGTTGTCTTCATCAAAGTTGTGCGTCTTTCAAAGATCTACAATTTCTTCTTCTACACCGTTGGCCGGTTCTGCCCCGATTGTGAGCTATTCGCATTTTTCTGGCATGCCGTGCTGTTCACCTACATTCCAGAATTTTCCTCTCTCTTCCAGCCCGATTTTCACCATCTTCCAATCATTTTCTCACATTTCTTTCTTCATGAAAGTTGTTCCTCTCTCAGTTATCTACAACTTCTATGTTTACCACTTTGTCTAATTCTCCACCGTTTGAGAGATACACTTCGATTTCTAAAGTCGCGCGCAGTCTGCCCAGAATCTGCCTTCATCCAAGTGAAGGTCGTTTGCAGGTGCGTTACTTCATTGAAGTGACGGCCCAGTTAAGACCGTTACTTCAGTGTGACGGTCCTACGATAGACCGTCACACCAAAACTTGCCCAAAACAGCCCGGTTCAACCCCTAGAGTGTGGCGGTCCTATCCTTGACCGTTAGACCAAGTGACGGCCCTGTTTAGGTGCGTTACATCCAATCTCATCCGAAAACGTCTCGTTCGACCTCCAGAGTGTGACGGACCTACCCTAGTCCGTTACATCATATGTGACGGTCCTACGATAGACCGTTACATGCACCAGAGAGTCCAATTCGTGTTGGACTCTGCTCCGTTTCTGTGCGCCGTGGCCCTCTTGCAGAGTCCATAACTTCTTGAATTCTACTCCGAATTGAGCCCCGTTTTTTCCTACTTCTAGCCCTTGGTATTATCTTGAATTTGGTTCATAGGAATCAAACTTTCATTGGCAATATCTCTTGGGATCTGGGTCGCAAGATCAGGATTTATGTTTCCTAGTTCAACTCAAACTCTGCAGATAAGGCTCCGGGGCTGCCTTCCAAAAAACATATCTTCTAGAATCCTCCTCTGAATTGATCCCCGTTTGTTCCTGTCTCTTGTCCTTAGTATTATCTCGAGTTTGATCCAGAGAACTCGATTTATCTTGGACTCTATCTCTGGGAGTCGTGATAAGGAGATGAGGTTTTCTTGCAAAACTCTATAAAAACTGCCCAGTTCGCAGTCGCGACGAGGGGGCTTTTTTCGGACGTGGGGCGAAGCCATGCTGCACCGCTGACTCAATCCTTCGACCCCATCTTGAAGAGGGAAGTATTAACTTTCAATTTCATCCTTCTGGGCTTGATTTCATGGTCTACACTCTTAGTTCTAGTCTCCTCAAAATCACAAATCATCACAGTTTTCTGCACTTTCTGTTACACATGCGTTTTTCTCCGTTTTGCATCATCGTTTTCTCTCTATTCTCTCAATCAAATTCTATGATTTCAAATCTCATGCATGCACAACACACCCACCTATCTTTTCCACCCTTCCACAGGGGTTAAAAACCTCCCCCCGGTGCGTTCTCCCCCTTTTATTCATGCTATTTTATCACTGCGGGATTGATACTACACATGCATGTTCTAATGGGTTTTTTATCCTTGTTTTGGCTTTGTTTTGCAGGAGAGCATGAACACCACGTGAGGCCCTCTTCCTCTAGCCGGCTGGAAGGAGAGGAAGTTTGAATTCACAAGTTCCCCGCACCCCGTTTCAAGCGCGATCAAGTCTTTAAGTTTCAAGGTACACGACGCCGTTCTTTACACGTCTTCATCCTTTGGCGTTGTTAATCCTTGGTGGCGATCACGGTTAGTATTTCTCATCCTTTCATCCCCCTTGTCTTTGATTCACATGTTCATGCATGTATGTATTTAAAAGGGGCGGGATAGGAAGCTAATCTAATTAAAAAACAAATCAACAGCTACCAGCTTGGTTACATCTGAAAGTCTTGAACAGGCACCTGTTGACAGCGCTGCAGATCATGATCTCATGGAAGATAGAGGGGATAACAGTCAAGAAAAAGTTCATGTCATAGAATTGGATACAGAATCTTCAAATGAGGAAGAGGAACCTGAAATTGTAGTTCCTGTCAAAGACACACAAGCTGAAGTTGAAGATCAGGCTCCAGCAGTAGACAACCAACCGCCAGTGCAAGAATTTTTTGGTACACCTCTAGGTCCACCTAGACTTCTATCTGCACAGGCGCCCAACATTGAATCTGATCGGGCACCCAACATTGAAGAACTCCTCATAAACTTGACTCAGTAGATGCAGAAACAAGATAAGAAATTAGATGATCTGCTCAAATATGTCACTCTCAACATCAATCAAGTACATTCCAGGCTACTGAAGCTTGAGATATCTCTCCTCACTGAATGGAAAAGGTTCCTACTCAACAAAAAGGCTTCAGATGATGCCAACAGATCCTTGATGCAAGGTTTGCAGGAGGTTTGTTCAAAGATAGCAAAAGCACTGCGTGAGTTACAAGATGTTCAAATTTCCTCCTTCAAACTATCTACCAACATTATAGATCACTGCTTTGAGATCAGAACATCTTTAGAAGTTTTGAAGAAGTCATCCAGTGCCCTAGGTCCAGGTGTTCAGCAGATCTATGATAAATTGGTCGCATTCTTAACAGAAATGACAATTCTGACTGGCAGATATGAAACTGTTAATATTCGCCAAGACGACATCATTTCTGAAGTGGCACATGTCAGAAGCGCTGTGGTGTATTGGCTAGCTGAACTGTCAAATGACCTAAAGGAATTTCAGTCTACCTTGGGTTCAGCACCTGGTCAAGCTTCTTCTAGCAGAACTCCACCTCAAGAATATACCTCTGCTTCTCCAAGGGGGAGACCACCACATGGCAGGCCGCGTGGCCCTTCTAGCAGACATGCCAGACATTTTTCTTGAAAAGACAATGCTCTGTATCTTGTTTCCCATTTTGAGGCTTTCTCTCTCACACTCTTGGACTTATTAATTAAATTTCATATCATTTGCATTGTTGCATCCTTATTGTTTCCTTCTTTTTGATGATGACAAAGGGGGAGAAATCAGGCCTTTGCTAGCTCGTTGAGAATGTTTGTTATTCATTGAGAATGGTTATTTGACACTTTAAAAATGTTTAATAATGCTGCTAATGTTTGTTTAGCCTTGGAAAGGCTGAAATTTTTTTTTTCTGCAAAGACTCAAGACTCATAGTGTTGCCATCCATCAAAAAGGGGGAGATTGTTGAGTCTTGTTGAATCTTTACATGTTTTGATGATGACAACACTATAAGTCTTAGTGGTGTTCAAAAATATTTCTCTGTGAAAAATTAACAAAAATATTTTTCTGTGAAAGTGAACAAAGAATATTTTTCTGTGAAGAATAAACCTTCATTTCACTTCAGGTATTTTCAGGGACTGTCTTCGTGTTGGTTGGAACTTCGTCATGTTTGTGTATAACACCTCGTGTTGTACTGTTTGCCTTCGTGTCGTTTTAGTTTTAGTACTGTTTGTGTTTTCAACACGCCGTGTCGTCCTTTCGTACCTCGTGTTGTGTTAAGTTGTGTGCTGTTTGACTTCGTGCTGATTCTTCTGAAGTAGCTCGAATTGTTCTGATGAACTTCGAGTTGCTTCTGTATGAACCTCGTGTCGTTAGCACTTAGTTGCTCATCTCGAGTCAGTCCTCTATATTTGCTCTTGTGTCTTCGTGTCAATTACTGTAGTTCCTCGAGTTGTTCTTCTGCTTCCACCGTTTCATCACGTGTTGTTGAAGATGTGTCTATCTCATGTCTTCGTGTCGTGTTTCCTAGACCTCGTGTCTTTGTCACTTTGTGACCTCACCTCGTGTCGGTTTCTGTTTTCGTCTTCGTGTTGTTTTCAACTCGTGTCGCCTCGTCTTCGAGTCGTTCATTCGAGCTATTGTGTGCTCGAGTTGTTTTTCTTGTGTTTTCAAGTGTTGTTTCACTACGTGTCCTCGTGTTGTCTTCTGTATTCGTGTCTTCGTGTTGTCTTTGTATTCGTGTCTTCGTATTGTCTTTGTATTCGTGTCTTCGTGTTTCTTTTGTATTTGTATCTCCGTGTTGCTTCCTTCTATTTTCGTCCTGGTCTCTTCTGATCGCGTGTCTTTCTATTGCTTCACTCTGTGTTATCTTCTTCTCACCTCATGCTGTCTTCATCTGACTTCGTGTCGTCTTCGTTGTTGTGTTAGCTGTGTTCTCGTGTACTTCGTGTCGTTCTCGTGTTATCTCGTGCTAAACTCATCTAACGTACCTCGTGTCAGTCACAGTATAGTGCACCTCGTTTTGTTATCATATATCTCGTGCAGTTCTTTGTTCTTATGGCCAACCAACTTATCTCAGCTACATATAGTGAACCCTGAGCATTAATGTAATTAATCTGCTTGCAGGGATCCGAGGAAGATTACTCCTCAGTGTCTGGGCAGCACGTGATCCAATGCTAGAGGAACCAATCCGATAAGGACACGTGGCAAGAAGGTTCTGGATCAAGCGTGGGAGGCACACGCATTCTGAACCGGATCTGCTGCTGCTGCTAATATAAATAGAAATCTTCATCTTCAGATGGAGCATGATCGAAAAAGAGAAAGATATAGAAGAAAGAGCAGAAAAGCAGAGAGTCCTTCGATCCAGAAAAATGAGAGAAAGAAGAGAAGAAAAAGAGAGAGCAGAAACTGAAGGAGAAAGAAGAAGAAGAAAAGAAGAGGAGAGAGAGCTTTACTGAGGATCTGATCAGTCTGTTCGTGGATCAAATCCAGAACGACTATGCTCATTGAGAGCTATATATCTTGTGTTTTATTTCCAGCTTCTGTCGCTGTCATTTTCATGTTTTCTTATTTTTCCTTTTGCTACCTTGTTTAGTCTTGTTCTTTCGATTGCCCTGTTGGGGATCGGGTTTCTCCTGGTGGTACAGGAAAAGGGAGATCTGATCTCCAAGTTGCAAGTGGCAGGTTGTCACTTGAGAGTTCCCTCTGGTTTAGAGGAAGGGAGGCTTGTCCTCCGGTCCTTGGCTTGTGGCTTGCAAGTCAAGGGGTCCCTCCGGTTGGAGGAAGAGAGGTCTTAGACCTCTGGTTTGCTAGTGACGGGGAGTCACTGGTGGGTTCCCTCCTGGTCTGGAGGAAGAGAGGCTAGGCCTCTGGTGGGTTGTCGGCAGTAGGTTGCTACTGGCTGGTTCACTGGTAGTGGGACTGCTACCAGTGGGGTTCCCTCTTGGTATAGAGGAAGAGAGACGTGAGTCTCTGGTTTCTAGTGACCGTGGGTTGCTAGTGGTTCCCTCCAAGTAGGACGAAGAGGGGAGGTTGTTCCCCTGGGTAAGCTGTGTATCAGCGTTTGTTGGTAAGCTGTGTTGCCCAGCTGTTAGTGAAGCCACACTCAATTTGAGTGTGGGGTGAATGTAGGTCTGGAGGACCGAACCACCTAAAAATCCCCGTGCCGTGTGCTTGTTTTTCTCTTCTGGGCTTGGATATTCGGTAGATGCTTGTTTAGGTCGATCCTTCCCTATCCTCCAAGCAGTTCATTCTGCGGTTAGTGTTTGACCATTGTGCTCTAATTCGGAAACTCCTGTTTGAGATCTAAACTTAATTTTTAATCCTTAATTTTTAACGGGTAAAGGTCCATTCACCCCCCCTCTGGACCTATCATAGACTGTTTGTCCTCAATACCTTTGGACCATCCAGCAGTAGATGAGCCTCCATTTACTTGATTAGTAAAGCATTTAGACAACTTTCTCTTGGCATAACTGTTTCACCTTGGTCCTCATTCTTACTTCTGTACGATGATAATCTTCACTCTTATTCTGTGTCTTTCTTGCTTATTAGCTATGAGGTATTTCAGCTCCATTCAGTTACCTTACTTGGATCTTTAAGGGTTGCATATGAGATGTTTTCTACTAAGTGAATTAATTGTCTCTCGTCTCACAAGCTTAGTAGTACCTTGTTTCTCCCTACATTCCTTTTGATGATGTCAAAGGGGGAGAATGGTTTCTGAGGGTTTAGGGAAAGAATGCCTTATGAGAATAGCTTTGAGAATGAATTTGAGCATGGAGTATGATCTGGTTGGTAGTCATAGTGTCAGGGGGAGCTAGTGTGTCTTGAGTAAAGACTGTGTGTCAGGGGGAGTTAGTGTGTGACATTGTTTGCATGTTTGATTGTTTGCATGTTTGAACACCCTCATTTTCTAATGACAACATTAAATTTGTTTGGCTCATAGTGTTGCCATCAACAAAAAGGGGGAGACTGTTGTATGCCTGTGGTTTTGATGATGACAAACACCATAAGTCAAATGTCAGACACCATAAAAAATCAAACACCTTAAGTCAAACAGAATATGTCCGAAGCATGCATGAGTCGGTGCATATTGTCACCCTGCATAACCAAGGTCGGTGCAAAGTTTAGCCTTGCGCATACAAAGTCAGTGCACATTCTATCTTACATGTGTAGATGGTCAGTGCATTCCTTGTTCAATTGCTTATCAAGTCAGTGCAGCTTTCGCCTTATACATACAAGGTCCGTGCATATCTGCATTTAGCATAAAGAAGGTCGGTGCAACTTTTGCCTTGCACTAACCCAGGTCGGTGCACTATTGCAGGATCACATATAAGGTCAGTGCAACATTTCTCTACTACATATAGGTCGGTGCATGCTTGTGCTAACTGTCTAAGGTCGATGCGTGTCTTCCAGACCGCATATAAGGTCGGTGCACTTTCATGTCTGTTTGTTAGAAAATTGGTGCACACTCTGTTCGGCATAGAACGTCGGTGCACATCCACCTTGTCTTACTAAAGTCGGTGCAATTGAAGGTCAGTGCAAGTTTTGTCATATGCATGCTAAGGTCGGCACATATTTTGCCTGCGCATATAGAAGGTCAGTGCAATGTTTGCATCAGGTCTGTGCATGTTTTGCCATACGCATGCATGAGTCGGTGTACACTTTAGCTCTATGAATATAAGGTCAGTGCACTTCACTATTTAGAGTCTGTGCACAGCTCAGTCTTCGAAAGGTAAAGTCAGTGCTAACCTTCATAACTGTGTCTTTGCTAGGTGAGTCATATGGTCGAGCATCTACTGAGCAACCTACGAACTTACCTCACGTGGAATCTAAAGTACCAAGTCAATGGCACGTGATCCAAGGCAAGGAGCAGACCAGATGATCCTGCCACATGGACTGCTACAGCATCGTGATTCTGACACGTGGAACCTCAAAGGATCAGATCTGCGTGGAAGTTTGGGTGGGAAACATGGTACCCACGTGCCCATCGTCTGCCTATAAAAAGGGATCTAAGGCTGGGAGAAGAAGGCAAGAAAGTGGAGCTGAATAAAGAAAAAGAGAGAATATCTGAAGCCACTGCCCGTGCTGAAATTTCTCCCAGTCGAGACGAGAGAAAAGCCCATGAGAAAAGTCAAAAAGAGAGAGAACTAGTTCAGAGAGAGAAGAGCCTGAGTCATCGCCGGTCTTGAGTCTGAAAGCCTGCTTCTATGGAAGCTACATTGTTATTGTGTCTGGGCAATTATTTTTGTTATTTTTCATCTTCGAGTTTTTCACCTTTTCAATTCCATTCTGTTACCCTCTAAGTTCGCTTGGAGGAAGGGAGAGGTACTCCGATTTCCCTCCATCGTGTTTGGAGGAAGAGAGGAACGATCCTTTGGTTCGTGAGTTGCTGGGAGCAAATCACGGGGTTCCCTTTGCTGATTGCGAAGGAAGGGAGGTTCAACCTTCAGTGATTCTTCTGATCTTCAGAAGAGCGAGGAGAGTGTTCCTCGAGGCAAGCTATAAGGCAGCAGGTGTTAGCAGACTGAGTCTGCGGTTCTTAATTGCTTAGTGCAAGGAAGCCTTACTCTAGTAGAGTAAGGGGTGGATGTAGATTGTGGATAGCAATCGAACCACCTTAAAAATTCTCTGTTCCATCTGTGTGGATTGCTTGGCTATTCTCTCGATTTGGCTCATGAACGTCAACTGTTCGTTTATTGGTTCATCTTAACTTTGCCTCTCGATAAGCTTCTGTCTATCTGTCTGCTCCGTGGCCAGATTAGGAAAGTTTCACTACTGCGTTTCAGGATTATATAATTTGTTTTTCGAATTTTCTGAATTGGGAGTGATCTATTCATCCCCCCCTTCTAGCTCACTTTCTGTGTGAACTATCATTTGTCGACCGGACCTTACATCTGTCGACTTAACGAGTGTGGCCTTCACCTAATCCAGCCTTGGTCTATCGACATAACCCTTATGTCTATCGATCGAAGTATAATGCTAGTTAACAGAAGCTTGTACATTCTACTTAGCTTGCTTTTTCGTGGCTCTCACCCAATCTCTTGGGCTGTTAGGCCTACATAATGTTATGAAATTGAACATATTTTGGACTATTATTGGGCCTTAAATCTGAATTTGATTCTTCAAATAATATCCAATATTTCTTCACATCCATGACTCAATAAATCAATGAGTCATAGTTAGACATAATTAAAACCAGAGACACAACATTCTCCCCCTTTTTGATGATGGCAGCTATGAGTCATTGCTTACATTAAAACCAACATTCAAGTTAGGGAAGTAAACAGGATGAAAAATCATTTGAGCAATCGAGGCACAATTTCATTCAAGGCACAATTTCTTTCAAAGCTTGAGCGGCAACAGTAATTGAGATAGCAGTAATAATTCCAGATTGACTTTTATGTTCTCTCCAAATTCTCTCCCTTTTTATCTCCCCCTTAACATATTTTATCAAGACTTTTTAGTCTGTTCCCTTTAAACATTTCCTCGCCCTTCACATTCTCTCCCCTTAATCTTGAAATATTTTCTCTCCACTCTACATTCTCTCCAAAAAACTTAGCTCAATAACATAATGACATAATGACACCAATGACTCCACGTTATTAATGACTCCACATTATCTCCCCCTTTGACATCATCAAAAACTTGAATAGACAGGCAAGGTAGGAGAGGTATAAGATGTAGAGATCATGCACACTAGAGTTGGAGCAGGAACATAGAAATGCAGTAGAGATGAAGTTTGAGCAGCAGATTAAGAAGGTTGATTCCAAGTGTTATACCAAGTGTTGATGCGAGTATCAGGTGTTGAAGGGACTGAATAGCAGAGGAAGTGGGGGTGCAGAAAAATCATGAGGCATCTGAGAAATCTCCCATACCAGGGTTTTCATTTCTGAAAAATTAACATTCTTCTTTTAGAGCAATATTATTCAATACCATTATTTGCATTAATGGTTCAAAGTTTATAAGCCTAAAATTTGAGTGTAAAAACCCTGAAAATATGTTCTAGTATAATTAATAGAGCTAAAATAGATCTTTTAAGACCAAAGTCCTTGCCCCCATTCCTTTTCATCTTACTTAATGATTTCAAGAGACACCCCTAGAAAGAGTTTTAACTAGTATTGAAGATAAACATTTTAAGGTACATAATTCTTTTTAGGGTCAGCCTTTTGAAATTCGTTTTCTTTTTCACAGATTTTTCATTTTGCTCATTTTTCAAGGACAGTCAGGTTTAGTTTTCTCCTTTGACATGAGGAGACGCATTGATTAGATGCCAGACTCCCCAGTTACTCAAAGTTTTACTCACCACCCTGTCTCAATCATGAATAGAGGTGGCTTGTTGTTAGGGTGCTAGGCCCGGATACAGAGGGGGGTGAATGTATCCTGCTAGAAAATATAGCCCAAAATAAAAACTCAGATGCTAGGCAAGTTCCAGAATTAGGCTAATTCGATTGAACAAAATAACAAGCAGTAGGAGCGTCCCTATCCAAGCATCTAGCGGAAGCAAATCATGCAAACAAACCACTGCGCAATAGATTTTTAGGTGGTCCGATCCTCCAGACCTACATCCACCCCTCACTCCCAACCGGAGTGAGGCTTCACTAGCCAATGCTAGAACCAAGCAGACTTAGTCTGCAACAGGTGCTGACACACAGCTTGACCAGGGGAACAAACTCCCCTCTTCCTCCCAACCGGAGGGACACCCCAAGTGACTCCTAGTCACTTGGAAACCAGAGGTCGCAGACCTCTCTTCCTCTAGACCAGGAGGGACCCCTGGACTTGCAACCCACAAGCCCAGAATCGGAGGACCAATCCTCCCTTCCTCCAAACCGGAGGGAACCCACAAGTAGCTCCCAGCTACTTGCAACCGGAGATCAGATCTCCCTTCTCCTGACCCACCAGGAGGAACCCGATTCCCAGCAGGGCAATCGGAAGAACAAGAATAACCAAATGAAAAAGAAAAAATAAGAAACGAAAAATACACAACAATCGGAAGGCTGTAAACGAAGAACAAGAATGTAGCTCTCGAAGGAGCAGATCTGGCTTGGATTTAATCCAGACGCCAGAGGACAGATCTTCAATAGCTTCTTCCTTCTTCTCCACGAACTCTCTCTCTCTCTATCTCTCTTTCTTTATCCTCTGCTCTCCTTTTCTCTCACGCTATTCTCTCCTTCTTCTCTGCAACCCTTTTTCTTCTGCTGGCTTACTCTTCTTCTATTTCTTCTTCTTCTCTTGTTCTTCCTCTTTTCTTTTTCTGGATCGAAGGGCTTTCTACTCTCCAGGCTTCTTCTTCGATCAGCCTTCTACAGAGGATGAAGGCTTCCTTTTATAAGCAGCAGCAGCAGGCACACTGGCGCGTGTGGCTTCCACATTTCCTGCCCTAAAATTTCGGACCACGTGGCAGCATCCTGGTATCTCGTCCACCCTTGGATCATGAGCCAGGCACCTCGGATCACGTGCCCTTCATTAGTACACATTTTGAATTTGTCCCACTGCGTCGACCCTGTTGTGGATAGCGTTGACGCGTTGAAGACAGCCAGAGATAAGTCGCCCCTTTCTTGAACTGCTGCGTCGACGCTGCCAGTTGGTGGCGTTGACGCACGAACATGTATATTTGTATATTGGCGTCTCTTAAGCCGCTGCGTCGACGCTTCCAACCCGTGGCGTTGATGCATTGATGTGTTCCAGTGAGCAACCAGCCTAGCCTTTCTTAACTGTTGCGTCGACGCTGCTCCACTGCTGCGTTGACGCATTGGAATATTTCTGACAAGGCCTCTGCTTCTTGAGTGGCTGAGTTGACGCAGCCTTTGCGTAGAGTTGACGCTGTGAAGAGTATCCGTGGATGCATCTTCACTGGTGCGTGGACGCCTTAAGCTCTAGCGTCGACCCTATTCCCTTCAGCAACAAGAATGAAGTCATAAGGTCTAAGTATGTACATTGTATTGTATATACTTCGAAAGAAACAGTCCAATGTATATACTTCAAGAACTCTAGACAACGGACGCTGTACAAACTTCAGATGCTTTGAACGCTTGAGCGATGTATAGACTCTGAATCGATAAGGCAGGCTGTACAGACTATAAGAAGGTTGAAGCACTGTGTAGACTTGATGAAGATTTAGGCCGTTGTACAGACATGGGGTTCAGCTGAGGCTGTATGGACTTTGACGAAGTGAAGCAGTGTACAGACTTTGAATCATAGGGACTTGTGAACAGCCAATGTGTAGACTCTTCAATCGACAAGCTTTGAAGCACAAAGGCAATGTACAGACTTTGCCTTAAGATGAATGTAGACTTAGAATCATGGAGGCCAATGTATAGACATGATGCTCAAGGAGTGGCTGTACAGACTTAGAGTGTAGCTGAAGCCTTGAACGTAGGAATAGGATGGACTGTAGAGACTTCAGTTAAGTTCAGGCCTCTAACAACGAGTGTATAGACTTGGGCCTAACAATTGAATGTATAGAGTTGAAGCCTGACAACCCAATGTGTAGACTTGAAAACGTGAAAGCTACAGTGAAGGAGTGTACACACTTGACCAATTCAAAGGCAATTCGAGTGTACGGACTCTGAGTCCAAACCCAACGGCTGTACAGACTTAGAATGTGAAGACTGATGTACGGACTTCATTAATCAAAGCATGAATGAGACGCTGTACACACTTAGCCTAGGACAATGTATAGACTCAATCAAATGAAGAGCTTCCAGTGTATGGACTTGAGTTAAGTGCATTGGCTGTACAGACTTCAATAATCAAACAGGCTGCACAGTCCACTGTATAGACTTTGCCACAGTCTAATGTAGAGACTTGAAGAACCTGAACTGAAGAGTCGACGCATCAGCTCAAGGTGTTGACGCACTACTGTGTGGACAGAGACAATTATGACTGAAGGGTCGACGCATCAGCACAATGAGTTGACGCACTGCTGTGGAGACTGTGCAGACAGAGTGTAGACAGAATTAAATAGAGCATGTTATCTGACAGCCATATGAACTCCATTCACTTACATGATAAGACATGAATTAATCGAGCATATAAAAAACACAGCAAGATGACTCACAGTGAATAACTCATGCAAAGGCCAATCATCAAAACCAGGTGAATAACTCATTCAAAGACCAATCATCAAAACCACTATTAAAACCATCATCAAAATCACATGGGCACAACAATCTCCCCCTTTTTGATGATGGCAATACTACACAGTGAGTCAGTGTGAGTCAATCTGATGACTCAAACTATTCTCCCCCTTTGACTTCATCAAAAAGAAAATAGTTTGAGAAATTAAAGCATGTATAAAAATTCAGTCAATTTCTCCCCCTTGCAAGAACATGATTCTCCCCCTTTAAGAGTTTCAGCAAAAGCATGAGTTAGAGATGATCAAAAGGAATCTGCATGCACTAATTGAATGATATTCTCCCTCTTTGGCAAACAATCTCCCCCTTTGGTATAATCAAAATAAACCATGGGAAGGGGTATGAATGTAGATGCAGATATCAGAGATATGAATGCAAGAGCACAATTCTTCTCCTTCTATGCAGCATGATGCATATGACAAGGAGGCTCCCCTCAATAAATGGAACCTTAGAAATGAATGAGAAGGAGACCACAGGGGCAAACAAGGAGAAGTTCAGGTCAATGAGCCAAGGACAATGAGCAGAAGAGTTTCAAATAATCAGATTTTTCAAAAAAGCTTCAACTAAAAGAATTTCAGTCAGATTTTCAAGGAAATGTCATTCTCATAAATCCAAAACAGAATATTTCAAAGTCTTCCATTATAAGGGCTTATGAATGAGCTTAATTGAACAGCATGGTTTAAACATGATGTATGTAGAGTTTATCAATAAAATTCTGTATTGATATCTAAAACCATGTTTTAATAAAAATGAACCAAGCCCTCATATTTATCTTGATAAATCTCCCGTTCTCTTACACAATCAAATTTATTGACTTCTTTCGGAATTACATGCATCAGTATTGAAATCAAGCAATTATGAAGTCATATGATTTTGTCTAGGGTTGTAGCAATTTGATTTTAGCATCAATATTCAGATATTTCAATTCGTTCAACAATTTTTCATGCTACAAATTTTGCGAGCACTCTAGTTCAGTGCACACTTTGTAACTAGAGGATATACCTTGATCAGAGGCCAATATCCCTAAGCACTTAGTATGACTAACTGTCATGCTTTATATGAACAGAGATAGTATTTTCACATCATGACACACTGTAAATCATTTCTTGATGAGTGAGTTGTATTTCTCAGTGTGCATGCCATTGCTCTGCCTGAATTTCAATTAATCTTAATCAGAGTTAACTATGGTACCTCATGACACAGTCCTTTGGACATGTGTTTCTCAGTGACCAAGGTCATTGCTCTAACAGAAAATACCCTTTAGATATTTTCAGAAAAATTCATTCGCTTCAAAACAATAACAATTTCATGTACTTAACCAAATAAAGTCATGTATTCAATATTGTAGATTTCAGAAGATTTTACAAGACACAGCATGAAACAGATGGTTAAGGTTTATTAAACATGATTCAGATATTTTTTAAGAGATTTTAAAGCCAAACTCATTGAATACATTAAACTTAAACCACATGAGTTATTTCAGTCATTCATAAAAATGTATAATAGAAGATTTCTAGTTCAAGAATTTTCAGATTTATGATCGAGATAGTCCCATTGAAATCTTCATGAAGGACTAGTAGAAATCTGAAGCCAAATGATACCAATTGATAGGAGAGATTTTGAAGCTCAATGTTCTCAAAAAGACGTTCAAGGTCTGTCAACAAACTTAATAAGAAAGGATATGCAATGAATTCTGACAAATGTATGCATTTGACAACCTATATGCAATGCATTGACTCCCCCTCACAATATGCATTCAACTTTCTTTTTGGCATTTTCAATATAAGGAAATGCAATGCACTATATGTATGCAAGGATATGCAACTAATTCCCCCTGAAAACATGCAATGATTATCATGAGAAACTGAACATATGATTTTGATTCATGCACATTCAGACTGTCCTATCCAACAAGGTGACCCATGGTACTAGGCGGAGCACTTGGTCTAAAAAGACCACTTCACACATAGTAAGAACCTCCAGACAGACTTCCCTGCCTTTTGGTACCTTACCATTCATATACCATTGAGGTCATGGATGATAGTTCAACATGGGCAGGATGCATGGATCAAATTTCAGCTAATCAGATTTTTCAGAATGCAATGGACAGATTTCAAACAGCATTCAAATGCAGTTCAGATTTTTCAATGTACTATATATGCAAATCACATATATGCACTTCAGATGAGGAGAGTTCAGAGGCACCAACTCAGACAATGCAGATGAAGAATGATTATGCAAATACAGATTTAGTATGTCATGCAGTAGAACTAAAAACAGGAAGTGCAAGAAATTTACCTGAAAGATTCAGGAAATGGTTTTCATTCTTGAGTGCCTTGGTTTATTATCCCTTTTATTTCAGTCCCAAGGCACACCTGCATAGCAATGTTATTTTGCACAAACAGGTACCCAAGAAGTCTTGGGTCCTGACATGACAATATTACTCCTAGCAGGTTTTCTCAGCACATTTTTAACTTGATGATCATAAAATTTCATCAGAGGATGACCATCCATCAAATGTCCAGATTTGCCATAATGATGGCAAGAAGCAACAGTTTTCAAATCTGATTTATGCACATTCTTGTTAGCATGAATTCTATGTGCATATGCATGAAATTTTTTGTTAACAGAATAAAAATTCTGTTTACCAAAACCAGTTTGGTTTTGATATCCTGCCAGCCAACAGGTTGCAGCCCTGTGACCTGGCTTCCCACAATGATGGCATGTAAATTTCGCAACATGGAGTTTAGCAGAGTTATTCTGAACATGCCAACAATCTCCAGCTCTATGGCCTAGCTTTCCACAGTTATAACATGAAAGTTTTGCAAATTGTTTTACAGGGAATTTGACAATTTTAGAATTGAATTTCTTTCCGTGATTATGCCAGCACTCTTTTGCCCTATGGACTGGCTTCCCACAACAAGAGCAATTCAGATTCTTTCTCCTAGGAACATGATTTCTAGCATGATATTTTTGTACAGTAGTACACTACTAGAAAAATAGAAATATAAGGCAGAAAATAAAAGGCAGAAGTCAATTGTGCCTTATGTTTCAAAGATTAAAAGACAAAAAGTTAATCTGCCTTCTATTTATATTAAATATCCTTTATTAAAGGCAGAATATTAAATTGAGCCTTATAAAGTTTAATTAAAACTCGCTCGATTTTAGGTTTCCCTCTCCAAGAAATCGTGTTTCCTCTGCCTCCTCACCTCCCCGAGACCTAGTTCTCTCTCTCTCTCTCCTCTCTTTCCCACCGTGTGAAGGGCGCCGTCGGCACTTCCCTCTCCATCGTGTGAAGGGCGCAGAAGAGTTGTCATCAACACTTCCCTCTCGAAGGATGCAGCAGAGCTGCTGTTGGCACTTCCCTCTCTACCGTGTGAAGGGCACAGTAGAGCCGTCATCAACACTTCCCTCTCCACCGTGTAAAGGACGCAGCAGAGCCGCCATCAGCACTTCCCTTCTCACCTTCTCTCACAGCAGCAAGTAACGATCACCACCATTTTTTTATTGCTGACACCAGAGCCATCATCACCGGTGGCACCAAAATCTTTGGTCTTGTAGGATATTTTGTTTGCTCCTTTTTGTGCTTTGTATCTTTCTGTGCTACTATGGCCAATCATCACCATGTATGGCAGAATACCTTTAAGCATCTTGTTTTGTTTTTTTAGTCACAGTTATTGGGAAGGAAATCGATTATGTTAGTAGGGTCATTGGGGTCCTGCGCACCTCACTTTTGATACACACAAAAGACAAAATTGGTACCACACAAAAGAAAGAAGCATGGGTATAGATATACGTGACTGGCATCTTATAATATTGCTAGTAGGGTCATTGGGGTCCTGCATATGTTGGGTTTCCTATGGTTGATTTGAGGTTATACTTTTCATGCATTTGGGACATGAATACACATAAAAATACACTGTGCAAACATGGGTGGTTGAAACTACTTCATGCCGTAACCTATGGATTGTTTCCAATCTCACATGAAAAAGAAATATATTCTCGTTGTTTGTGCTTTTGTGGGTCATTGGTCATCTTTGATTTTACATTTATGTTATTTTTATTTTTTCTAAGTTATAAGAGGATCTATTAATGTTTTGCCACTGATTTATTGGATGCCTTACTTATAGATTCTTATCACCCGGCTGAAATTTCCCATGTAGTTTAATGTGAATAATTCTAGTGACGATGCAAAATAGTGATGAGGAAGAAGTTCATAGGCTTGTTGATGAGGACTCCAACTAAAATATTGTACTAGTTACCAATGCCTCTTATTCTTTTCTCTTTGTAGTGGAGTGACAAGCAGAAACTTTTGTAAGACATGTAACCCTTGGGGATGCAGTGGAAGATCTCATGGACTGAGAATTCTTTTGTGAACTGTGTGGAAAAATTTATTCTCTTTTTGTGAAGATCTAAAATGCTCATTCCTAAACAATAATTTGCACATAGTCTTCATTCATGGGGCACGTGACAATTTGTTTTGATGCAAAATTGTCATTTTATTCTAATTTAATAATAAAACTTGAGTAATAAAAAAAACTAGGAAGACATAAAATCCATTGACCCTTGTGTGGAAAATTGCTTCCGACTAAATTCACTAAAGATTTCTCAAATCAACTTTGCCATCAACATACACATTGCTTCGGCAATAATTAATTATACCAATTTTTTATTTTTACTTTAAACACTCACATTGATTTATAGGTCTTGCTATGAATGACATTCTTATTTGATTGTATTTACATCCCATCTGTCTTAATGTCTTATTTTATCATCATGTCTTTTAATCTATCAATCTGTTCAAAACATTCTTAGACAAGAATTTGGTTTGCTAAATTAGTTTTTCACGTGCTAGACTCTAGGGACTATTAGATTGTGCATATTGTCCTAATTATTAAAAGTTAAATAAATCTTATCGTTCCAAAACCATTTACTGTATTATTTTTACCATTTGCCATTATATTAGTTGGACATTGTTCGTTCGTTGGAAGATTTGAGACCTTTTGGCTATATTTAAATATCGTATCCTAACATTGAGAAATTTTTCATCATGAAGCACTTTGCTAATATCTGTCAATTACTATATTTTTCAATGCTTTAGGTTATTGCGAGAAAGGTGTGAGTTGAGGGTAGCTTTTCTCGAATTTTGATTATCGGCCAGTTAAAGGTCGAAGTTGAGACCATCGTAATCTTACAAAGGTACGTGATCCAGCGAGCCTGGGTGGTGGCTCATTTTATTATTAAACTTGATAGAATCTTTTATAGATTTTTCATACATGAGTAATTGTTTATAATTTTATATATTCAGGTCCAACTGTTAAGATGGATAGAAGTTGGATAGGTAAGTCTCGTAATAGTCCAGAATACTTAAGTGGGGTGGCTGAATTCTTGAAGGTTGCCATAGCAAATGCAGGATCAAATAAGGTCATTAGATGTCCATGTAAACATTGTTGCAACCTTACATTATTATCACCAAAGGAAGTTACTGAACATTTACTATTCAAAGGTATGATGTTGTCATACACTATCTGGACATTTCATGGAGAAAAAAGAGTAGTGCAACATACTGATATTGCATCATCAAGTAATAATATAGTTGGTGATGATATGTATGGAATGATTCATGATGCTTTTGGAGTTCCATTCATACATGAGAAAGAGGTGGAGCAACAAAATGAGATTGGAAATAAAATTGGTACTGATGCTGAAAATTTTTATAAGTTGTTGGAAAATACTGAGAAGGAGTTATACCCAGGATGCAAGAAATATAGCAAACTCTCATTTCTTGTTAAGTTGTTTAACATTAAATCTCTTTATGGGTGGTCTGATACATCTGTCACTGCACTATTAGAATTATTGAGAGATGCATTTCCAGAGCCTAATGAAATACCTGAGACTTTCTATCAAACAAGAAAGATGATAAAAGATCTGGGACTTGATTATGAAAAAATAGATGCATGTGAAAATGATTGTATGTTATTTTGGCATGGAACAAAGACTGATGGTTTACACAAGTGTGCGGAATGTGATTCAAATAGATGGGATATGAGCAAAGGAAAAAAATAGCAAAAAAGACATTGCACTATTTTCCTTTGATACCAAGATTACAAAGGTTATACATGTCTTCAAAAACAGCCTATTTTATGACATGGCATGCAGAAGGTCGCACAAAAAATGATGGAAAATTGAGACATCCAGCTGACTCTATAGTCTGGCAAGATTTTTATAGTGAACATATATCATTTTCATCAGAGATTCGTAATGTGAGACTTGATTTGGCAAGTGATGGGTTTAACCCATTTAGATCATTATCAAGTACTTACAGTATATGGCCAGTTGTTTTAATACCTTATAATTTGCCACCATGGATGTGCATGAAAGAATCCAATTTGATTTTGTCTTGTATTATACCTGGTGAGAAGTCACCAGGAATGAAAATTGATGTATATCTCCAGCCTCTTATTCATGAATTGAATCTACTATGGCATGAAGGTGTAGAGACGTACGATGTTGTTAGAAAAGAATTATTTAAGATGCAAGCTATTATATTGTGGACCATTAATGACTTTCCTGGGTATGCTTATTTATCTGGATAGAGCACTAAAGGTGAGAAAGCTTGTCCTGTATGTAATGATGAGACTGAAGGACAATGGTTGAAGCATTCTGGTAAACATTGTTACATTCATCAACGACGGTTTCTTAAATCAAATCATAAATTTCGCACTCAATGTTCTGCTTTTGATGGAAAATCTGAATTAAGAGAAAGACCTAGAAGACCATCTGCTGTTGATGTGATGGAACAATTGAATTCGTTTAAGCAAACAATTGGGCAAAAAAGAAAATCTAAAGGTCAACAATCATATAAGACAGGATGGAGGAAAGAAAGTATCTTCTTCCAATTGCCATATTGGAAAACCATAGAATTACGTCATAACTTGGATGTGATGCACATTGAAAAGAATGTATGTGAGAGTTTGATATATACTTTTTTAGATATTGAGGGTAAATCAAAGGACAATTACAAAGCTCGTCTTGATTTACAAGAAATGAAGATAAGATCATCACTCCATCCATATGTGAACAGTGTAACCAATAAATTGTGTCTACCTGCTGCTTGTTTTACAATGTCAAAGGAAGAGAGAGTTGACTTTCTTCGGGTGTTAAAAGCTGTAAAAGTTCTCAGAGGATATGCTTCTAATATTTCACAATGTGTGCAAGTTGAAGGGAGGAAAATTATGGGATTGAAAAGTCATGATTGTCATATTTTATTGCAACAACTACTTCCAATTGCTCTTCGGAAAGTATTGCCAGCACATGTTATTTCCACTTTGACTGGTTTATCCTCATATTTTAGGAATATTTTTTCGAAAGAACTTGATGTTGACATATTGTCTAAAATGGATTCAGACATAGCAGAAGTGCTTTGTAACATGGAAAAAAATTTTCCACCATCTTTCTTTGATGTAATGGTGCATCTAGTAGTTCACTTAGCTGAAGAGGTCAAGTTAGGTGGTCCAGTTCAGTATTTCTAGATGTACTTTGTTGAGAGGTATGAATTTCTCTTTTTTACAGTGTTGACATTTTAAAATTTATCATAATGAATTTATTATAATTCAGATTATATTTATGTAGGTTTCTTATGACATTGAAGTCATATGTTCGTAATAGAAGATATGTGGAGGCATCAATTGATCAAGGTTATTTGGCAAAAGAGTGCATGAATTTTTGTTCAAGATACTTAAGTGACTATAATGAAGGAAGTGTTAAGAATGTGGTAATTCAAGAAAATATAAGTAATGATCACATTATAGTCCCTGGATTTGAAATATTTGCATGCGACGGTCGCCCTCTTAAAGGAGGGGGTTGGAGGGATTTAGATGATCCAATGATGCAACAAGCTATCAGATATGTCTTGTTTAATTGTGATGCATTGAAACCATATATTGAGTAAGTACTTTAATTGCTTATTTCAATCTCATCATATTATGAATATTATTTTTCTTATTAAAATAATAATTGTTACATGTACATAGGAAACATATCAATGAGTTGAAAGCAATCAATATTGGTGCTACACCAAAGGATATTGATGGCATTCATTTCAAGGAGTTTTCAATGTGGTTTAAAAATCATGTAAGTTAATTCTATATGGCTATGTATAATTAAATTTTATTTCTATATATGAATATTATTTATCATTTTTTGTAGGTGTATGAGTTTTGTGTTGGTTTGGATGAACAAGCATCAAAAATGCTTAGATGGTTAGCAAAAGGACCATCCAATCGGGTTCGATATTATACAGGTTTTGAGATTAATGGGATAAGATTTCATACTCAAGAGAGAGACAATAGAGGAAAATGTCAAAATAGTGGAATTCTTGTAACAGCACAAACTCCGGATCAAGGAATGGTGTCTTATTATGGAATTATCAAAGATATGATACATTTGGATTATTATGGACAATTTGGTATTGTTTTATTCAAATGTGATTGGATAAATATTTTTCATAAAGATGGGCTCAAGGTGGACAAACATGGTTTTACGCTTGTGAATCTTAATTGTCTTTTACATACTGAAGAGCCTTTTGTGTTTGCTTCTCAAGCCCAACAAGTTTTTTATATAGGCAATCCACGTGAAAAGCCTTGGCATATAGTTGTGAAAACAAAGCCACGAGATACATATGCCATGGGAGATAAAAAAAGTGATGATATGATTGAAACTTTACTTCAAAGCACTACACACAAGGAGAATGCCATAGAAAATATTTTAGCTGAAATTGGAGAAATAGATATTTCAAGGAAAGATGTAGATGCAATAGAACTTGATTGGTATGTTCTATCTTTTTAATCTCTTTATGTAATTTTTCTTGATTAGTATAATAGAACTTGATTAGTATGATTGATTTTTATTTATCTCTATATGCAGATTTTTGAAGTGATGGATAGAACTAGAGTCACTTGTAAGAAAGCTAAGGAGATTGCAATTCGTGAACAACTAAGTCAGATCAATTTCATGAGTGACTCTCATCCTACATTACAAACATCGCAAGTCCAAGTTGGAAATACATCACACACTCCAAGTTTGAATGATGAAAATTCAATTCCTTCAACACAAATAAATATGTCATCTTCAAGAAAGAGAACACGTGGTCCAACAATGAAAAGGAATATATACAATATGCCACCTGGACAACGTCTTAAACTTGAGTTTGATGAGCTAAATAGACCATTTGGTACCAATGCTATTGGATTTGCATATTTTTTAGGTAGTATGGCTCGCAATGGTGATTTGTTGCCAATTGATGTATTCGATTGGAGATACATGCAAGAACAAAATATCAATGAATGTTTAGAATTAGTGAGGGTAATTTACATTGCATCTGATTTTGTTTTTTTCATAGTAATTTATCTCTCTAAATGCTAACAAATTTATTGTTTATTTTGTAGTCGAAGTATGAACTTGATGATCGTCATGAGAATTATGTGGTTGCCTCGCTAGCTAAGAAGTGGAAAGATTACAAGGAAAGATTAAAGAAAGATTACTTCAATCTCGATGGGGATAATCCATGTCCACACCAATTTATAGTCGAAGAACAATGGAAGAATTTAGTCCAACATTGGAAATGTGATACTACAAAGGTAAAAAAAATTTAGAATTATATATGTTATGAAATATTTATTATTAATTTATCATAATTAATATTTTTTGATAATTTATATAGAGAATTTCAGATATCAATAAGAGAAACCGTGCAAAACAAGGGATGATTTCTACGACGGGACCAAAGAGTATTGCTATCCGACAACATGACTATGTAAATCTTATCTTGTTATTTATGCTTGATTTATATATTATTTTTATTTTACTATAATTTATTTATATGAATATATAGTTATTATTAACTTGATAATTTTTTATGACTGAAGGAGGAGCAAATTGGACAAAAAATGTCACTGATCCAAACATTTAAGATGATGTATACAAAGAAGAATGGAGAGCCATCCACTGACCTTGCAGCTGAAAAATTTGTATGTGTTCATATTCTTGCAAGTTCATATCATATTTTTTATCTTCCAGTGTTGACTAACATATATGTTTATATTTTATTTTTAGGTTGAGATAGATAAAATAGTAGCAGATCATTCTACAGATGATTCTGTGAATATTGTCATTGCAAATGAAAATAAAATCTTGACTCAAGTGTTAGGAAAAGAACATCCAGGTAAACCTAGATGTTATGGGTCATTTGTCACTTCTACAGATATATATGGCTCAAAGAAGAAATGTGGTAAGTTTGCACATGATTGTCAAACTGCATGTGAAATGAGAGAAGAATTTGCTTCTATGAAAAGTAAAATGCTTGAGATGGAAACAAATTACAAATCTTTACAAGAACAGTTACAAAATGTGATCAATGGAAGAAATGAAGATGTATGTATTTCTTGTATATATTTTTTAATTCAATATTTCTTAAGATTTGTGGAGTTTATATTTTTCTCTTATATAAAATTATAAATAAAAAATTTTCTTTTGAGTTTTAGGTTGTTGTTGGAAATAATGATGCCTTAGATGAGAGATCTATTAGGGAAAATGATGTTAATCGTGCTACAATAATTCGCTCTTCGGCTGGTAGTTATGTGGTTCCTTCACCAGTAAGTATTTTATAAAGTTATGAAATGTGGCTTAAGATGATCTTGTATATTGATTATCTAGTGAGATTTAGTTTCAACTAAATCAAATGATGGTCTTTTTATATTTGCAGCCCCATCAACCAAGTGATCGCAATAATGTTGAACAAGAAGAATCGGTATGTTGTATATATACATTTATAATCTATGTTTAATGAAATAAATGTTTGGTTATTTACTGTTATTGAATTAATTTTCATATCTTTTATGAAAAGAGCATATGCTATCTACTTGGGTTTACTTTTGATCATGTGGCCGAAGGAAAAATAGTTAGCAAGGATCCAGAAAAAAAGGTGGATGGACAATCTTTGGGTGATGAATATTATGAAATTCACGTGACTAAAGTCTTATGTCCTAATATGAGGTTGCCCACAAACTTACGAAAAATATTGAGACAATGCGAAGGAAAGTGTATTCCATGGATTAAAAATCTTGTAAGTTCTCAGTGCTTTAATTTACAAAATTTATATGTTATTTTTATTATTATTTCATATTTAAAATTTATTTCAGTTGCTCGAGAGGAATGATTAACTAAGAGATACTCAGTATAACTACATGATCTCTTATGTCACTGTAAGTATTTCATAAATTTTGTATAAAATATGTCTATTTCATAGTAATTTTTATAATACCTTTTTAAAAATGATTGTTGATCTTTTTGTAGGCACTTTGAAGAGGAAATGATGAAGAATGCTTATAAAGTTACGAAGATTATGTGGTTGTTATATTTGGATAGTTGTGGACATTTTTTTTGAAGATGTATAAATAGAGTTGTGTATATCAAATGCACTTTGAGTGCATATTATCATAATCATATGGATATCATATTGTGGATGTCATATTATGGATGCTATATTATGACTTATGACTTTGTATCTTTTTGAAATCTGATATTATATTTTAAAATTTACAATCTTCTTTTGTGAGAGAATAGTTTCATTCTATATTTAGAAGAAATTTATAGTTGTCATTAAATTTTATTTGTGAGATTTTTTTTGAAGAACTATCATTAAATATAACAGGTTATATGGAGAAAAAGACTCCTTTTAAAAGATAATAGTTTATATTCTGAAGTTAGTATAGAAGGCAGAAAATTTTGCCTTCTAGTGACTTATTTTAACAACTTATAAGGCAAAAAAATTTGCCATCTAAAAGAAATAGAAAGCAAAAATATATGCCTTCTATATAGATCTTAGAAGGCAAAAATTATCGTCGTCTAAAAAATAATATAGGGCACATATAAGTGCCTTCAATCATGAGTTTATATGGCGAAAAAAAATCGCCTTCTATAACTATTATTTCTCCTTTTAAAGTTTCCGCCTTCTAAAATTCACTTTCTGCTTTCTATTGACATAGAAGACAGTGGAATAGAAGGCAGAATATAATTCGCCCTCTTTCCGCCTTCTAATAGAATAGATGGCAGATTTTGACACTTTAAAAGGCAGATAAATTTTGCCTTATATTTCTATTTTTCTAGTAGTGGTAGCAGCAAAGTCATCTAACTCCATTGTCTTGCATTCATGCATGAGATGACCCATTTCATGACAGTAAAAGCATTTGGATATCCTGTTTTGAGCATAATAGGATTTCTTAGCATAAGAGGTCCCAGCATGAAATCTATCATTATCATTCTTCATGACAAGGCAATCATCAAGTACATGGCCAGAATTTCCACAATAGAAGCATTCAACATTCCTTCCGTGAATAATTGAAAATTTTCTAGCCTTAGGCTTGTTTGCATGAAATTTACTATTCTTCTTCAGTGTTCTCATTTTCACATTTTCCTTCTGTTTTTGAATCTTCTGATCATCAGACTGTTTTGAAGATGGTGCAGAAGTACTAGCTAAGTTTGAGCTACTCACAAATGTTGCGTATAGTTTGTTCCTTACAGCTTGCTTAACTTGAGAATTGCACCTTTTCTCTTCATTCAATTTGGTGACTTCCACATTCAAAGAATCTTCCATTTTTTCTTTACCTTTGGCAAATTTTGACATAGAGTTGTTTAGATTTGCAATTTCAATTTGCAAGGTCATAATGTGGTCTTCACACGAAATAACCTGATTTTGTAGCCCATCATTCAGACTTTTCAGGATCTCATTCTCCTGATTTAACTTCAATTCAATGTTCACTTCTTTTTCTTTCAAAGCTGATTTTTCTCTTTCTACCGTTAGCCATCTTTCAGAGAAAACAGTGTTAAGGACCATTAGCTTTTTATTTTGTTCCTTCAGATGGATGTTTTCTTCAATCAGCATATCTTTTAATTTATCAATTTCCTTCTTCTGAGTCAGCAGAGAATCATTTTCTTCTTTCAAAGAAGTGATTAAGTTTTTCTGTGCATTATCATCAGAATGTAATTCTTCAATCAATTCCTTCAATTTAGATTTTAGATTTTCATTTTCAACCTTTAGACTTGTGATTTCAGCATTTTTCTCTTTTCTTAATTTTCTCTTTTCTGATTTGACTCTTCCATATTTATCTAGAAGATGCTCATGCATGGCAACTAACTCATCATGGCTAATATCCTCGGTCTCAGAGATTACCTTGGATGAGGACTCATCTGATTGATCACTCCTTCTTGCCATGAGACATTCTTCTTCCTGTTCCACATGTGTTGCAGTCACTCTATCAAAAAATTCTTTTGCAGTGCTACAATCTGAGATAAAAGAAAAATCGTCAGAATCAATTGCAGCCTTCATTAGGTTAAGAGCTCTCACATTATCATCATTTTTCAACTTGTGAACATGAGTCCACTTGGACTTATCTTTAGGAAGTTCATGTGGACTGTGAGAGATAACCTTCCACAATTGTGGATTAATAGAGTTAACATGCTTGTGCATACGATATAGCCAGAATTTAATATTTGAACTACTGAATAGTGGAGGATGAGCCATGAGAACACAACAGTTAATGCATCAGGAATATTGATGCACTAAAAACAAATTAGCACCGAAAACTGCAAGATCGGATCTGCAGGTCGCTGGACCTTGTATGCAGACACCGCTCTGATACCAACTGTTAGGGTGCTAGGCCCGGATATAGAGGGGGGTGAATGTATCCTGCTAGAAAATATAGCCCAAAATAAAAACTCAGATGCTAGGCAAGTTCCAGAATTAGGCTAATTCGATTGAACAAAATAACAAGCAGTAGGAGCGTGCCTATCCAAGCATCTAGCGGAAGCAAATCATGCAAACAAACCACTGCGCAATAGATTTTTAGGTGGTTCGGTCCTCCAGACCTACATCCACCCCTCACTCCCAACCGGAGTGAGGCTTCACTAGCCAATGCTAGAACCAAGCAGACTCAGTCTGCAACAGGTGCTGACACACAGCTTGACCAGGGGAACAAACTCCCCTCTTCCTCTCAACCGGAGGGACACCCCAAGTGACTCCCAGTCACTTGGAAACCAGAGGTCGCAAACCTCTCTTCCTCCAGACCAGGAGGGACCCCTGGACTTGCAACCCACAAGCCCAGAACCGAAGGACCAATCCTCCCTTCCTCCAAATCGGAGGGAACCCACAAGTAGCTCCGAGCTACTTGCAACCGGAGATCAGATCTCCCTTCTCCTGACCCACCAGGAGGAACCCGATTCCCAACAGGGCAATCGGAAGAACAAGAATAACCAAATGAAAAAGAAAAAATAAGAAACGGAAAATACACAGCAATCGGAAGGCTGTAAACAAAGAACAAGAATGTAGCTCTCAAAGGAGCAGATCTAGCTTGGATTTAATCCAGACGCCAGAGGACAAATCTTCAATAGCTTCTTCCTTCTTCTCCATGAACTCTCTCTCTCTCTCTATCTCTCTTTCTTTCTCCTCTGCTCTCCTTTTCTCTCACGGTATTCTCTCCTTCTTCTCTGCAACCCTTTTTCTTCTGCTGGCTCACTCTTCTTCTATTTCTTCTTCTTCTCTTTTTCTTCCTCTTTTCTTTTTCTGGATCGAAGGGCTTTCTGCTCTCCAGGCTTCTTCTTCGATCAGCCTTCTACAGAGGATGAAGGCTTCTTTTTATAAGCAGCAGCAGCATGCACACGGGCGCGTGTGGCTTCCACATTTCCTGCCCTAAAAATTTGGACCACGTGGCAGCATCCTGGTATCTCATCCACCCTTGGATCACGAGCCAGGCACCTCGGATCACGTGCCCTTCATTAGTACGCATTTTGAATTTGTCCCACTGCGTCGACCCTGCTGTGGATAGCGTTGACGCGTTGAAGACAGCCAGAGATAAGTCGCCCCTTTCTTGAACTGCTGCGTCGACGCTGCCAGTTGGTGGCGTTGACGCACGAACATGTATATTTGTATATTGGCGTCTCTTAAGCCGCTACGTTGACGCTTCCAACCCGTGGCGTTGACGCATTGATGCGTTCCAGTGAGCAACCAGCCTAGCCATTCTTAACTGTTGCGTCGACGCTGCTCCACTGCTGCGTTGACGCATTGGAATATTTCTGACAAGGCCTCTGCTTCTTGAGTGGTTGAGTTGACGCAGCCTTTGCGTAGAGTTGACGCTGTGAAGAGTATCCATGGATGCATCTTCACTGGTGCGTGGACGCATTAAGCTCTAGCGTCGACCCTGTTCCCTCAGCAACAAGAATGAAGTCATAAGATCTAAGTATGTACATTGTATTGTATATACTTCGAAAGAAATAGTCCAATGTATATACATCAAGAACTCTAGACAACGGACGCTGTACAGACTTCAGATGCTTTGAACGCTTGAGCGATGTATAGACTCTGAATCGATAAGGCAGGCTGTACAGACTATAAGAAGGTTGAAGCACTGTGTAGACTTGATGAAGATTTAGGCCATTGTACAGACATGGGGTTCAGCTGAGGCTGTATGGACTTTGACGAAGTGAAGCAGTGTACAGACTTTGAATCATAGGGACTTGTGAACAGCCAATGTGTCACGCCCCGAACAAGGCGGAAATATCGGGACGTACAGTTAGGGACACGCTGGCAAGAGAGAGAACTAATCTAAAATAATACACAAGTGCTACAAGATGTAAATACTAAATGATCATTAACAAACCACAACTGATACAATAACCTCAAGTTCAACTTAATACAACTGGAATAATCAACCACTAAAACTCAATAACATGACTGAGACTAAAAGCTCTCCAAAACACAACTAAAGAAAGATAACACACTACTAACACACTAGAACTGATACACTCAAGATATCACTCCTGCCCTTCCCCATCGGTAAGCGCGTTACCTGAAAAGCCTGGAAAGGGGGGAAAACACAACTATGAGCTGACGCTCAGTAGGAAATAACAGACAGGTATAAGTGATTAACAGTTTAATTATATTTTAAAATGTCATGCTACAAATGATAAAAATAATAAAAAGATAACGGTGATATCACGAAACAGAATTCAAAGATCTTGCAAGGTCAAGAAATATAATGAATAGAATAGTAAGACAAGAATTTACTACATGAGATAACGATAAAAAGTTGGCCATATCAAGACAATTCAAGTCATGTCAAGCACGTATGTAATTTCATTTCCACGTCCAAGTAATAAGCAAGTAAAGTAACCACAAGTAGAGTATAGAACAGTGAAGAGTGAAAAGTGAAAAGTAGTAGAAAGTAATGTAAAGAGTAGTGGAGAGAGTAGTGGACAGTCCTAGATTTTAACACATGTCAAGTACTTGTGCCAAATGCCACACCTAGTCATTCACCTCCCCGGGGGTACACGTAGTGTTCGGGCGCTCTTCCCAGGACCAGACCGAGCCCTTAATTGTTTGCCAGGCATTGATTTCTTTGGATCAAAGATCCCACGAATCTAGACTTCCACAGTTTATGGCCAGAATTCCAAGGTTTAAACTAAGTAGTAATAACAACTTCATGTAGGAAAGAGATTCATTTCCAGAATTTCAAGGTAAGTATAATCATCAAGGAGATCGAAACCAAGTCACAACAAGAGTTAATCGTGCTGCGCTACTGTAAAACAGCAGCAATCAAACAAGCTAATCAACATATTAATCCTAATCACCAAGTTAAGATATCATGATTAATCATTATCATTTGCATGCAAGACAATTGCCAAGAAGCTGATTCAAGATGATAAGGCAAAGAACAACTCCCACAGGAGTGAAATAGAATGCATTAAAAGAGATTTAGTTACACCATTAACCACTAATTATGTGGGTTTCTATTTAATCTTGTATGCATTGAAATGAAGATAATAAATGGTGTGTTTTTACACTAAGTTTGCATGTATGGACCAATGTTAATTGAAACTAAAAAGGGTACATGAATAGGTCATTAGTTCCTCAAAAATGTAGTTTTCAATGTGATTAGGTTGAATTGATTGATTCCCCAATGATCCGGATTGATCCCCGGGTCAAAAACATCATTAATGGGGTCATACAGGGCATGGGTCGACCCATTGGGTCGACCCCTGGCATTCCAGGAGCCTTCCTGGGTGTGGGTCGACCCATTGGGTCGACCCCTCAAAAAAAAAGCTTCATGGGTCGACCCATTGGGTCGACCCCCTTCACTGGGTGCATGGGTCGACCCCATGGGTCGACCCCTACACTTCCAGAAGCGACGGGTGATTCCGTAAACCATGAAAACTCAATGATTTGGGGTCTAAATGAGTTGGGATTTTAACCAAAAGCTCTAGGGTTCTTAATATACATACCAAGGTCATAAAACAAGAGATTGAAACAAGAAATTTGCTGAAAACTCAATCGAATCACAACCTATTTATGATGAATACCTGAAGAACTTAGTTCTTGACATGCGTCTACTAAAACGTAGATTTCTCTCAATATACACAACGGAATTTGGGGCTTTTTATATCAAAAGAAAGCTAACTTAATGATGAATCCAACCATATACTATAAGCCATATGTGGATCAAGTTATCTAATCCAAAAACAGCCCGAAAATCAAGCTTCTACTTGAAGAACATAATATACATCAAATTCTAGACATGCTCTTACTAAAAATCAAAATTCTCCAAGTATGCTCAATGAAATTTGAGGCTTCCTACGTTAAATGAAAGCTAACAACATGCTGATTACATCATGTAAGTTAATTAGAGTTTGGTTGTTAGATCCTACCTCAAATCGGAGAGAGAAAACTCAAACCCTAGGATGAAGAACACTTGGACAGCACCTCACAAAAAGCTCGATTTCTCCACGGACACCTAATAAAAATTGGGGCTTTTGCCACCAATGGATAGAGCTCGATGAGAGGAACAATTTGCTATACTCATGATCAAGATTTGGTTGAGAATTCCTACCTCAATCGATGGATCAAAGAAGGATGAAGGAAAGCCAACGGCCTGCTGACCCACCTCCACAAATCGAGTTAGATCTCTCCAGATCTGAAACTTCAGCGAACCCCACAGCAGCCAAATGAAAGAAGACTCGTAGGGCTTCATTTTGATAGCTCATAGAGCTTCTGGAGCCTTCGGAATTGGGAGTATTCGCTGCTGCAAGCTACGTGTTTAGAAATGGCGCCGAAATCCTTGACTTGACCAAACTATGTCGGCAGCACGTTTTGGGGCTAGGTTTACCTCAAATTGATTGGAGGTAAATGTTCCTTACATTGTGGCCTTCCATTTGCCCTTGATTTCAAATCATTTGCTCGAGTATTGAGGTCGAATTTCGTGTTTTAAACTAAGGGTTAGGTATGGGTCAAAGTGTGCACTTTTGGGTTTAAACTCTAAATAGATCTTACCACGGATTTACAATGGCCTAATGCCAGAAGGAAAAGTTGTTATCTACATCGACCTAAATCTATTTACTATTTTTACAGATTTTTCTAAGGTAGTCGGATTATTACTTATACTATTCCGTAAATAGTTAAATGTTAAGTTCGGAAAACTAAGTTCACTAATTCGGCATAATAAATGATTTTCTTCGGCTTAAATGTAGAAGACAAAGTTGCTAAAAAAAATTAATTCTACAAGATGTGATTTTTGGGGATTTTTAGAAAATAGTTGAAAAATGACTTATTCTATTAATTAATTAATCTAATTAATTTGGATAATTCTCATTAATTCGAATAACTTCAAATAAACTCTAAATAATTACAAATAACTTTCTAAATAAATTTCTAAAGAATTTGGGGTCTTACACCCTCCCCTACTTAAAGGAATTTGGTCCTCCAAATTCACTGCCCTAAAACTGAGAGTAGAAAAAGATCGCTCACCTAGAATAGATCGGGATACCGCTTTCGCATAGTCTCTTCAGACTCCCATGTAGCTTCTTCGGTCCCACGCCGACTCCACTAAATCTTGACCATCGGTATCGAACGATTCCGGAGTTGCTGTTGCTTCCGGTCCAGAAGCTTGACAGGTCTTTCCTCATAGGTCAAATCTTCCTTCAGTTCAAAATCCACCTGCTGAATGATATGAGTGGGATCGTACACATATTTTCACAACATAGACACATGAAAAATATTATGTACGCCAGACAAATGCGGTGGTAAAGCCAGTCTGTATGCCACCTCTCCCACTCTATCTAGAATCTCGAATGGACCAATGTACCTCGGACTCAGCTTGCCATGAATGCCAAATCTTCGGATCCCTCTCGTTGGAGAGACCTTTAAGAACACATGCTCGCCAACCTGAAATTCCAATGCTCTTCTCCTGTTGTCGGCATAACTCTTCTGTCTTGACTGGGCTACTTGTAACCGGTCTCGGATAACACGGATGTTCTGTGATGATTCCGAAACAAGATCTGGTCCAAGCCACTGTTTCTCACCTACCTCGTCCCAACACGATGGGGAACGACAACTTCTACCATATAGTGCTTCAAAAGGAGCCATCTGAATACTAGACTGATAGCTATTATTGTAAGCGAATTCAATTAATGCCAAATGCTCACTCCAATTACCACCGAAATCAATCATGCAAGCTCGCAACATATCTTCCACTATCTGATTGGTTCTTTCAGTCTGTCCATCTGTCTGTGGATGAAAAGCAGTACTGAAATTCAGACGAGTACCCAAAGACTCTTGCAGTCCCTTCCAGAAATGTGAAGTAAATCTGGGGTCTCGATCAGATACTATATTCACTGGGATACCATGCAATCTCACCACTTCCTTTATATACAAGGTAGCCAATACATCAATCGTCCACTTGGACTTAATTGGTAAGAAATGAGCCGACTTTGTCAATCGATCGACAATCACCCATATCGCATCAAATCCACCACGAGTCCTAGGTAGACCCATAATGAAATCCATGCCAATACTTTCCCACTTCCATTGGGGTATGTCGAGTGGTTTCAATTTCCCTGCTGGTCTGAAATGTTCGGCCTTAACTTGCTGACATACCAAACATCTGCTCACAAAATCTGCAACTTCTCTTTTCATATTCGGCCACCAAAAGGACCTTTTAAAATCTCGGTACATCTTAGTGCCTCCAGGATGAATGGTATATCTGGATCTATGAGCTTCCTCAAGAATTTTGTTCTTTATTGTAGCCTCATCCGGAACACAAGTTCTGCCTTTAAATAATAATCTACCATCATCGGCCAACATGAAGTCAGGTCTGCTGCTCAAGCTTCTCTTGATCTCTACCAACTCGGGGTCATTATCTTGCAAGGACTTGATCTCTATCAATAATTTAGGTTTAAGTTGAATCTGAGCAATCAAGATCCGATCATTGTCAATATTAAGATCCAGACTAGATAATTGTTCCAACAACCTCCATTCTTGTAACATGAGACTTGACAATCTAGCTACCGGCTTCCGGCTTAATGCATATGCCACAACATTACCTTTGCCAGGATGATACTCAATCGAGAAGTCGAAGTCTTTCAAGTACTCTAACCATCTCCGCTGTCTCATGTTGAGTTCCTTCTGAGAAAATAAATACTTCAAACTCTTATGATCTGAGAACACTGTAAAGGTTTCTCCATACAAGTAATGCCTCCATATCTTCAAAGCAAACACGACTGCAGCAAGTTCCAAATCATGAACAGGATAATTATCTTCGTGCTTCCTCAACTGTCTAGAGGAATAGGCAATCACCTTCCCATACTGCATGAGTACACAGCCTAAGCCAATACCTGATGCATCAGTATAAACAACAAATCCTCCTTCACCAGAAGGTAAAGCCAAAACAGGTGCAGTAGTCAAACACTCCTTCAGAGTCTGAAAGCTTCGCTGACAATCATCTGACCAATCAAACTTATTCTCCTTGCGGGTTAATCTTGTCATAGGTACTGCAATCTTGGAGAAATCTTGAATAAATCTTCGATAATAACCTGCCAGGCCTAGAAAACTTCTAACTTCTGTCACACTGGTAGGCTGTTCCCAATTCTTCACTGCCTCAACCTTCGAAGGATCAACAGAAATACCGTTCTTCGTAATGATATGTCCTAGAAAGGACACCTCTTGCAGCCAGAATTCACACTTACTGAACTTAGCATATAGTTGATGATCTCTCAACAATTGCAATGCCATTCTCAGATGTTCAGCATGTTCCTCCTCATTCTTAGAATAAATCAGGATGTCATCAATAAAGACCACGACCCATTGATCAAGATAGGGCCGAAATGCATCGTTCATCAACTGCATGAAAGCCGCTGGTGCATTCGTTAGACCAAAAGGCATAACGACAAACTCAAAATGACCATACCTGCTGCGGAAAGCCGTTTTATAAATATCCTCTTCTTTAATCCGCAACTGGTGATATCCAGATCGAAGATCGATCTTAGAGAAATATTGAGCTCCCGCTATCTGGTCAAATAACTCGTCAATCCTTGGCAAGGGATATTTGTTCTTGACAGTCTGCTGGTTTAATTGCCGATAATCAATGCACAGCCTCATCGAACCATCTTTCTTCCTGAAAAATAGTACAGGGGCTCCCCACGGAGAAGTACTAGGACGAATAAAACCCTTCTCAAGTAATTCCATCAGTTGCTGCTTCAGTTCCCTCAGTTCCGTAGGAGACATACGATAAGGAGCCTTAGAAATAGGAGCTGTGCCAGGAATAAGATCAATAGAAAAGATAACTTCCCGCTCAGGCGGAAGTCTTGGTAGTTCTTCTGGAAAGACATCAGGAAAATCTCGGACAAGAGGAATGTCCTTGATCTCCATCTGCTGCTCAGGAGTTGCACAAACAAAGGCTAGAAAAGCCTCACACCCATGCCTCAAAAGCTTATCAGCTCGAAGAGCCGAGATGAGCGGTACGGAGTTATGGTGCTTGACTCCCGTAAAAGATAAACCAGAATGTCCAGTAAAAGTCACTGAGCTAGAACTACAGTGAACATTGGCCTCATACTTGGCCAACCAATCTGCTCCTAGGATTACATCATAATCCTTCATGTCCATGCAGACCAAATCTGCTGGAAAGTTCTGTTCACCAATCATAACCTTACTAGAAGGATAGAAATACTGGATTGTTGATCTAGTGCCAATAGGGGTTGAAATCTCTAACAGAGTATTCATCAAAACAGGTTCCACAACTAATGACTTAGTAAATCTCTGAGAAATAAATGAATGTGTTGCACCAGTATCAAAGAGAGCAAATGCGGGCTTATCGATTATAGTAAGGGTACCTTCGACGAGTCCGCCATCATCAGAAATCCCAGTTTCATCTTCATGTAAAGCTTGAAGCTTGCCTTGTGGTTTCTTGAAGACAAGAGGTTACCACGGATTTACAATGGCCTAATGCCAGAAGGAAAAGTTGTTATCTACATCAACCTAAATCTATTTACTATTTTTACAGATTTTTCTAAGGTAGTCGGATTATTACTTATACTATTCCGTAAATAGTTAAATGTTAAGTTCGGAAAACTAAGTTCACTAATTCGGCATAATAAATGATTTTCTTAGGCTTAAATGTAGAAGACAAAGTTGCTAAACAAAATTAATTCTACAAGATGTGATTTTTGGGGATTTTTAGAAAATAGTTGAAAAATGACTTATTCTATTAATTAATTAATTAATCTAATTAATTTGGATAATTCTCATTAATTCGAATAACTTCAAATAAATTCCAAATAATTAAAAATAACTTTCTAAATAAATTTCTAAAGAATTTAGGGTCTTACACAATGTGTAGACTCTTCAATCGACAGGCTTTGAAGCACAAAGGCAATGTACAGACTTTGCCTTAAGACGAATGTAGACTTAGAATCATGGAGGCCAATGTATAGACATGATGCTCAAGGAGTGGCTGTACAGACTTAGAGTGTAGCTGAAGCCTTGAACGTAGGAATAGGCTGGACTGTAGAGACTTCAGTTAAGTTCAGGCCTCTAACAACGAGTGTATAGACTTGGGCCTAACAATTGAATGTATAGAGTTGAAGCCTGACAACCCAATGTGTAGACTTGAAAACGTGAAAGCTACAGTGAAGGAGTGTACACACTTGACCAATTCAAAGGTAATTCGAGTGTACAGACTCTGAGTCCAAACCCAACGGCTGTACAGACTTAGAATGTGAAGATTGATGTACAGACTTCATTAATCAAAGCATGAATGAGACGTTGTACACACTTAGCCTAGGACAATGTATAGACTCAATCAAATGAAGAGCTTCCAGTGTATGGACTTGAGTTAAGTGCATTGGCTGTACAGACTTCAATAATCAAACAGGCTGCACAATCCACTATATAGACTTTGCCATAGTCTAATGTAGAGACTTGAAGAACCTGAACTGAAGAGTCGACGCATCAGCTCAAGGCGTTGACGCACTACTGTGTGGACAGAGACAATTATGACTGAAGGGTCGACGCATCAGCACAATGAGTTGACGCACTGCTGTGGACACTGTGCAGACAGAGTATAGACAGAATTAAATAGAGCATGTTATCTGACAGCCATATGAACTCCATTCACTTACATGATAAGACATGAATTAATCGAGCATATAAAAAACACAGCAAGATGACTCACAGTGAATAACTCATTCAAAGGCCAATCATCAAAACCACTATTGAAACCATCATCAAAACCACATGGGCACAACCCTTGTCACATCATGACACAATCCACGTCACTTCTTGGGTGAAGGGACATGGTTTCTCAATGAACTTCAGCCATTGCTCTACCTTTTATTTTTATTTTTCTCAGAAATCTTTAAACAGAGTTAACTAGACCTTTACTTCATGACGTAGTTCCCATCACTTCTTTGGTGAAGGGTCTATGTTTTCTCCGTTAGTCATAGTCATTGCTCTACTGATTCATTTTTCAATTTTCCTAGGCCTTTTCCCTTTAAATTCATCAGACCATTTTCAATGTTTAAAAAACAATACTCATTGTAAAGCTCGTTAACCAAAGTGGCCTCAATACTCTCAATTTTCAGATTTCAGGAAGAGGTGAGGTCATAGTTCTTTAAGTCTGTTTTAAATCTATTCCATACACTGAGATAGTTATTTTCAAGACCCTTAACCCCAGAATTAAGGTTTATACACTCTAAACCATCAATTTATTTAGGGTTGGTCTGAAATATCAACAAGGAGCTCTAAGAAGAGAATATTGAATTTAAGCTCCCCCTGAGTATATAAACTCAGTTACATTTAAACAGGAATACTGCCCCTCAAGAAATGATTTTCAATGAGTGTAATTCAAGAGGATGGGAGGAAATACACAAACACAAAATGATGTATCAGGATTTCAAGTATTGTGTTTGACAATGGGAATGCAAACAGAGCAGATAGTAAGTTAGGTCGACACATGCAATATAGTGAGTCGACTTGTTCTTCAATCAAAATGCCAGATAGAAATCAAAGATAAGCTTTAAGCAGGCTAGGTCGACCTAGAGTGTGCAGTGGGTCGACCTATGTGACAAGCAGAACACTAAACAGAACATAGAACAGTAAACAGAAGCAGCTTTTCACCAAGCTAGGTCGACACAAGATGGACAGTAGGTCGACCTATTCTACATCCAGAATGATATTCAGGAAATTTTCAAATCCAACTGACAGAAGTATTGCCAAGATTTTAATTTCATTCAATTTTTAAATATTAGTCATGGCAAAACTTTCATTTAGCATCATAACAATTGAATCTTTATGTGCACATCAAGACGGAAAATTCAAATATGCTTTCAATTTTATTTGAAACTGAAACTCCTCTTTATTGAACCATTTTATTCAAGAAGCATAGAGAGGAGACACAAAATTCCGAAAGGGAACAATTTTGCCAAACAAATCAAACTCCCCTTGACTATTTCAGCAGATGAACTCATGTGACTTAAGAACACATTCTACAACACAGCTAGACTGACTCAACTCAGCTCCCCCTCAATCTAGCCATTTATTTAATAGACTCAATGACTTCTTAACTCAAATTGATATGGCCTATGTCTAAATGCATGAGTGACTTTTGGTGTGACGATCCAGACTCCGGATACCGGATATACCTGATAGGACTACCAAGTAGACCCGATACCACTTGGAACACGTGAAGCCACCCAAGAGCTGTAAAGCTCCGAAGGGAAAAAGGAATGTCGTGTAGTACATTGAATCCACAGAGATATAACAGTAAGTAATTAAATTTCATTAGATCGGTTTGCTAAAGTAGCAGAAATAAAATTACTTTTTAATTAACAGTTACAAATTAACAATTATACCAGAGTCCAGTCCAAAGGAAAGACAAGTACAGTCGATAGAAAGAAAAACGTACACTGAGGTCAGGGGAAGCCCGACGCAGGTACCGCTGGCAACTACGAACTCGCCACACCAGGAACCGCAGAAGCAAAACGACGCCACCCACCTGAAAAGCAGGGGTAAGCCTCGTGTCACTGGCTCAGTAGGGGTCATGCGGATCCCCACTGAAAAATAACGCAGTAATACGCTAAAACAGCAGGTAAACAGTAGGTGTAGTAAAGAAGGAAAACTAAACTAAAAAGCTGTAAAAGAAAATCGGAACGGAAGGAGCAGCTACAGCTACAAGAAAAGGGAAAAGCCGTACCTGAACGAAAACACGGCTGCTGAACTAACCTCGGCTTCCCAAACTACTCTAGACAGCAACAGGAAGGTGAACTCTGATCTGACAAGGTTAGGAGTTGCCAATCTGCCGGGCCTACAAAGACAGGCAAAAAGCCTAGAAAGGACCTAGACAGACAAGACAGACCTAAAGCACACACGACTAGCACGTCGTGCACATGACACAACACTGACCTCGGGCAAGACCACGAGAGGGCTAACCTGGAAAGGTCACGATGCATGAGAAATGCGAGAGTCATGTGTCACGTGATGGAAGCACCTCCTCACCAAAAGAACAACCATCTGCATCCACTAACGTCTTATGCTACGGCTACAAGTGTCTGTCTACGCCGCCTACAAGATGACAGAGACGAGGACACTATCTGAATAGAACATGAACTACAGTAACGAGTGACTAGACAGGGTAATGCCCATCGGCGTCAGTCCAAGCCCCTGACCACGTGTGCACACACCGACTCTTGCTGGAGAGCCAGGCCTCTAGCTAGTTTCCCCCACCCGACAGGATGCTACTATACAGCGGGGGCCCATGGAAACTTGCTTAAAAATCGTATATCGGGAACGGCCACGCCACCACTCCTAGGTGGGTCGACATGCTGTAACGCGTCGCCAGGCTACGACTAGTGGAGGTTCACTAGACACAAAACTCTGAAACATAAGCCCTGTAGCACTGACAGGCAAGGTCGCACGTACTACGAAGCACAAGACACGAGGTAGCATACCAGACTTCTATCGGACTCAGGACAGTCAACTAGACTTACCAACACAACGATCCTTGAGTCATAAGACTCAGGTCAAGATCATTGTACAAAGCGGTACAAGCCGCCAATCGGTCTAATCCTAAGCCAGAAGAAACAACCGGAGAAAATGACACACAGAGACCTGAGGGATCAACAAGACCCTCAGCACACCTGGACACGTAAAGCGAGGTAAGACGATACCTCAAGGCATCCAGAACCATGTCTCGAACTGGATAGAACCGCCGAGACACACAAGGTTACATGTCAACCATTGGGTCACCCTGGGTTGACCAGAATCGGACAATGATGACTCTACAGTAGGAAAGAGAATCCTACTTCAAGCAAGAAAAACTCCTGGCTACCTTATAACGTGGTCATAGCCCTCATAGGACATCAAAAGATATCCACGGGAACGACAAACCACAAGGTTAAGCCAAGACGATTAGAAGTCAAAATATCAGGAAATGACACACTAATCAAGGTAACATAGGACCTCCCGTCACCCCAGAAACACGGACATGGAACCCACAGGGTGTCCGGGACACTCGCGAGGCCATAGGTCGGTCATTGGGCCTCAACCAGACCGACTAGGACTCGAAATAAGCATAAACACAGAAATCCAGTCGACCTGACCCCTGGGGCCGATCGACTTGAAAGGGTCAGTTGACCGGCCCAGGTGGTCCGATCGACAGGACCAGCGACTAGACCCATGACGGTCCGTGGGCGCCTGCCGGTCGACCGGTCACGGTGAAAAATCGGCGGAACCCTAACCTCCGGGCCCGATTCCACGCCCCGTACGATTTCGATCGAAGGGGGAAACATGCATAATGAGAATACCGACCTTCCACAGTCCGGAAGGGGTCAAAATAACGCATAAACGGCTTGAAACGATTAATTCCACCGAATTGACCCTAAATGAGTCACCGGGGTTCCCAGGCTCGTACCGGCCCCATATGACAACCGATTGACACAAAATCAGCGGATCTGGAATGCTGACATTCCAGGGGTTCGATTGATACCAACTGATCTAAAAATCGTCGCCGTTTTCTGACAAACCCTACGAACACCCCAAAAGCATGATTTTATCGAAACTGAGCGAAACCCGCTCAAACTTGCACCGAACAACACAAAATTCTAGAGAAAACTTAGAGGAGAAGTAGAGCTTCCATCGCCCTACCTCCACCAAAGATTTCGTGCGCCGATCTTGGAATCCACCGAGGGATCGCGCCACGCCACGCTCAAACCATCGCCCCATCTCGCGTCCCGATCACTCCATCGTGTCCTCGCCTCGGCCAGCTCCGCAACGGTGTGCAGCACGCGCCGAGAGACCCTGAGGGGAGAGAGAACGAAGAGAGAGAGAGAGGAACGTGAGAAATGAGGGAGGAGAGAGGGAAGAAAAGAATAAAAAGAAGAAAATTAGGAATTTTCCTAATTTCTGAAAATTTAATTATTAGCCCAAAAATCCACTAATTCAGAAAAATACGCAAAAATAGTTGAAACGATCCTCTCAAAGAGTACATCACAACTGCGGCGTCCACGAGTCGATGAACTGAGAAACAAAATCTCCATAGGGTTCTGCAACTAGTACGAGAGAAAAATCCACGTGGATCGTAAACTCAAATCAGGACCCACAAAAGTGATTCAAAACTCTCCGAAGAAGATCCGAAAGACCCAATAAGAATCCAATAAGGATCCCGGGCATTACATCCTCCCCTCCTTCAAGAAATTTCATCCTCAAAATTTAAGGACTAGTAAAGGAGAAGCAGGGAAGAACAACCCCAAGACACAACTTGAAACAACACGAATCACGAATAACACAGTTCAGAGGGACATAGTCAGACCATAATCACACGTACAAGCTCTGGATCGAGCACGGCACCCAAGTGAACACAAGTCCAACACCTCCGAAACAAGGCAATGTCGCTTACGTCTCACAGGAAAGGAGACACGACACATGTCACGACAACAGAGATCGGGAAAACAACACAACAAAGAATCATGAAACCTAAGCCAGCGAAAGACTGTACTTGACTTTCAGGACTCTAGAAACTGTATATCTCGGATTCCAATGTACTTCACACAACAATGCTCTGATACCACCTGTGACGACCCGGACTCCGGATATCGGATATACCCGATAGGACTACCGAGTAGACCCGATATCGCTTGGAACCCGTAAAGCTTCCCAAGAGCTGTAAAGCTCCGAAGGGAAAAAGGAATGTCGTGTAGTACATTGAAGCCACAGAGATATAACAATAAGCAATTAAATTTCATTAGATCGGTTTGCTAAAGTAGCAGAAATAAAATTACTTTTTAATTAATAGTTACAAATTAACAATTATACCAGAGTCCAGTCCAAAGGAAAGACAAATATAGTCGATAGAAAGAAAAATGTACACTGAGGTCGGGGGAAGCCCGACGTAGGTACCGTTGGCAACTACGAACTCGCCACACCAGGAACCGCGGAAGCAGAACGACGCCACCCACCTGGAAAGTAGGGGTGAGCCTCGTGTCACTGGCTCAATAGGGGTCACACGGATCGCCATTGAAAAATAACGCAGTAACACGTTAAAACAACAAAAAAACAGCAGGTGTAGTAAAACAGGAAAACTAAACTACAAAGCTGTAAAAGAAAACCAGAACGGAAGGAGCAGCTACAGCTACAAGAAAAGGGAAAAGTCGTACCTGAATGAAAACACTACTTCCGAACTAACCTCGGCCTCCCAAACTACTCCAGACAGCAACAGGAAGGCGAACTCTGATCTGACAAGGTCAGGAGTTGTTGATCTGCCGGGCCTACAAAGATAGGCAAAAAGCCTAGAAAGGACCTAGACAGACAAGACAGACCTAAAGCACAGACGACTAGCACGTCGTGCACACGACACAACACTGACCTCGGGCAAGACCACGAGAGGGCTAACCCGAAAAGGTCACGACGCACGAGAAACGTGAGAGTCACGTGTCACGTGACGGAAGCACCTCCTCACTAGAAGAACAGCCAGCTGCGTCTGCTGACGTCTTATGTTGTGCCTACAAGTGTTTGTCTACGCTGCCTACAAGACGACAGAGACGAGGACACTATCTGAATAGAACAGGAACTACAGTAACTAGTGACTAGACAGGATAACACTCGTCGGTATCAGTCCAATCCTCTGACCACGTGTGCACACACCGACTCTTGCTGGAGTGCCAGGCCTCTAGCTAGTTTTCCCCACCCGGTAGGACGCTACTGTATAGCGGGGGCCCACAGAAACTAGCTTAAAAACCGTATATCTGGAACTACCACGCCACCACTCCCAGGTGGGTCGACACGCCGTAACGCGTCGCCAGGCTATGACTAGTGGAGGCTCACTAGACACGGAACTCTGAAACATAAGTGCTGTAGCACTGACAGGAAAGGAAGCACTATCGCACGTACTATGAAGCACAGGACACGAGGTAGCATACCAGAATGCTACCAGACTCAGGATAGTCAACTAGACTTACCAACACAATGATCCTGGAGTCAGAAGACTCAGGTCAAGATCATTGTACAAAGTTGTACAAGCCGCCAATCGGTCTAATCCTAAGCCAGAAGAAACAACCGTAGAAAATAACACACAGAGACCTGAGGGATCAACAAGAGCCTCTGTACACCTGGACACGTAAACCGAGGTAAGATGATACCTCGAGGCATCCAGAACCATGTCTCGAACTGGACAGAATCACCGAGACACACAACGTTACATGTCAACCACTGGGTCACCCCGGGTTGACCAGAATCGAACAATGACAACTCTATAGTAGGAAAGAGAATCCTACTTCAAGCAAGAAAAACTCCTGGCTACCTTATAACGTGGTCATAGCCCTCATAGGACATCAAAAGATATCCACGGGAACGGCAAACCACAAGGTTAAGCCATGACGATTAGAAGTCAAAACATCAGGAAATGACACGCTAATCAAGGTAACATAGCACCTCTCGACACCCCAAAAACACGGACAAGGAACCCACAGGGTGTCCGGGACACTCGCGAGGCCATATGTGACTACCCAAGATCCGGATACTGGGAGGAGCCCGATACCATTCGAATCCTGGCCCACCGCCCACGAGCTAGGAGGGCTCGGAATGGCTAAAAGGAGTGTGGAGGTACAAAAAAATAGGAAATAAGGTAGGACAATTCAACAATTAACAGAAATAAATAAACAACTACTACAACAAAGTCCAGTCCAATAGAAAGTACAGTCTAAAACAGTAAAACGTACCACATGCCAAGTGAACACTCGGCCCGGCGAGCTGACAACTAAGAACCTCCGAACATCACCCTCGAACCTTGAGGAAGAATCGTCGCACCTGAAAAGCTGGGGTGAGCCTCCTGTCACTAGCTCAGTAGGTATCCTGCGGAACCCCAACTGAGAACAACGGCGGTAAGGAAAAGAAAGCTACAAGTATAGTAGGAACAGCGAACCAGTGGCCGGTCAAAACTTGGCACTACAGCTACTCCTACTGTACAAGGAAAACACACCCCGATCTCACGGTCGGGGGCTACCGAACCACACTAGTACCACTTACCGAAGTAAAACCCCACGGCAACCCCACCGTAGAGGCCTGTCTCCTAGGACACGGCCAACCTTGACACGCTGTCCAAGGTGCAACCCCGACCACCCGGTCGCGGACACCGCACCAACAAGTCACAACCTCGGTAAAGCTACTAGCACCCTAGCCACTAACTCGGAAACACCAGCCGGTCTAGAAAACTAGGTCTCGCAAACGGGAAACAGAATCCGAAAACAGGAGAGTCACGTCTCACATGACATGAGTACCTGCCCACCAGAAGCAAGGCCGGATGCGTCCAGTGACGTCTTAGACCACGCCTCAGGTGTCCCCCTCGACCCCTGGTGGAACGGGGACACCGTACTAGTAACCACAAAGCAAGTGACTAGCTGGGGTTATGCTCGTCAGCGTGGGTCCACTGCCCCCAACCACGTGTGCACACACAGACCATGCGTCCTAGGTCTGGCCTCTAACTGATTTTCCCCTCAATTGGACTCTGGCTGTAAGACGTGGGGCTCTACGGTAACCTGTCTCAAAACCGTCTCTTGGGGTAGCCTCGCCACCACTCCCTGGTGGGACCACTCATGTGTCGAAAGGTTACGACTAGTGGGGAGTCACTGATGTGACCACTCTCCAAGGAGAAACTCTGAGAAACACGCACGCACCCTGCGCGAAACTCAAGACGGACCAAGTGGCATCGAGCCACTAGACTCTGGACAGTCCTCTAGACTCACTAAATCCAACGATCCTTGAGTCACAAGACTCAAGGTCAAGACCATCGTATGTAACAACACAAGGCCGTCAATCTACCCTAATTCCTAGGTCTAAAACCACGGTAGCATGAATATCGAGGCAGCTTACGAGTCGCCGAGACCATTCCCTCAAAAGGAAACTCAAGAGACCCTCCAACCTCAGGCTGGGTAATTGGACTCACAGTCCACAGGCCACACACGGTCCACGCGGAAAGCACAAAAGCATGATTCCCAAGGTAGCTCATAAGCCGCCACGTCTATTCCCCATCCAAGAGAAAAGCGGGAAACCTCCAGCCCAAGGCCGGATGACTGGACTCGCAGTCCAAGGCCAAACACTTGGCCCACTCGGGAACCATCTTCCGCAGAAATCTACGACATATGGGGGAAGCCCCACCGTACACACACCGATACACGGTGACTCAATCGAGCATAACATGAAAGCCCGGAACAGATGGGGTCACCTAGACCCAGCACACCTATGGGCACGCTAATCAAGGTAACATGGTACCTCCAAATACCCCAGAAACATAGACACGGAACCTATGGGGTGTGCGGGACACTCACGAGGCCGACCGCAACTCACGGAAACCACGGTCGAAGAGAAACGGGACTACAAATCACTCGGTGCAGCCCAGAGCCTGGCGGTCCAACCTTGGGCCGCTACAGTCTCTAGCGGTCCAATTCTGGTCTGCCATAGGGACTCTGGCGGTCCACCCATGGCCCGCTAGAAGATGAATCACATAAGGCCTGGCGTTCCTATGTAGACCGCCACATAGGTTCTAGCGGCCCAACTCTGGTCCGCTACAATCCCTCTGGCTGTCGAACCTACGGCCGCCAGGGGCGCAAGACTCCCAATCGGTCAAAAAGCACGTGCTCCGAGACACAGCGATCAAAATGGAGTAGAGATCGAAGTCTCAGCCGCCACCCAGTCTGGTGGTTTATCGTGCGGCCGCCAGATGACAGAAACTCCTACCGACAAAACAGTAACAAGCGGTGCACCCAGCTTAGGCCGCCAGGGTCTCTGGCGCGCCTACCTTGCGCCGCTAGTGAGTGTGGCGGTCTCTAGAAGGGCCGCTACACTCACCCGAGAACGGGACGGCGGGAATATTCCCAAAAACCCATTCCACGCCCCGATCATCCACGGATGATGGGGAAAACAAGGGGGAAGCTCCCCCGACACCCCTAGCATGCATCTATGACCCCAAATCGGTCTGAAATGCGATGAAACGGCGGATAGATGCACAAGCCCTAAAAACATGAATTTTCCCAAAACGCCCCAAATAGTCCGCTCGACTCACCACAGCCTACAAAACTCGCGGGAAAGGGAATGCACGAGCTGGGGGTCCATCTCCCTACCTCCACCGAAGAACTGACGCGCCGTGGACGCCGATCCACGAAGAAAACTCCACGAAACCCTCGCCGCTTCACGAACTCGCGGCCAAGCTTCATCGCACCACCGGCCCTCGATCCTCGACCCATTCCTAGTTCCACGCCTCCCGCCATCGCCGCCTCGCCCTCCTCCGCCACGGTCGGCCGCCCGGGGAGAGGGGGAGAGAAAGAGATGAGAGAGAGTGAGAAAGAGAGAATGGGGAGAGAGAGAGAGGTTAAAGGGTTAATATATAGAAAACCCCAAAAATTGTGAAAATTCAGAAAATTATGAAAAATTACCTCTGCGATCCATGAAAGGAGCACAACGCACCGGTACTGTCCCGGAGTCGGAAAAGGCCACGGTTTTCCCTGCACAGAGTTCCGAAGGTGCATCAGGGAAAAACACATGTAAAACACAAAATACACTCCGAGACCCACTAAAATGATTCGAAAAATATCCAAAAAGTCTGGCGCATTACAGCCCTCCCCCCTTAAAGAAATTTCATCCTCAAAATTCAGGACTAGAACTAAGACACAGGGGAAGAACACCTTAACCAACTGACAGCGCTATCGCCCCAGCATGGAAAACCTCGATTCTCACAAAAACACCGATCCTGAGGACACATCCAGACTAACACCACGAACGACACCTCACTCCACTTGCCTCACACACCGGCCATTAGAGTAGGCACAACACAAAAGCACAAGTCTGGTATCACCTCAGTCACAACGAAAACCAATCATGGCACCGCTGCCACCATCTCGCCCACCGAGGAGACACAGTCCTCGTCACGAGAAACAACTACCGATCCATCCAATGGTCAACAGACAAATCGCACATCAGCTTCACAGCCATCTGACAGGTCCATGCCCTACTCAAATGAACAACCAATACAGAGCCTCCATCAGCTCACAACAGCATCTTCTGTCTGTGAAAGACCACATGCCGGTCACCAACTGCTCGTCAACGGGAAACCTCCACCGGCCCAATGGGCATGATCCAACTCATAACAGGCCATCCGCTGACTCACACACAGACAATTACCAACTCACGAGCTGAACTTCTTTCGGACACCACATCCGATCTTGAGCATCGCGCCAACTCAACCCTCTCAGGGGAGCACGACAAAACTGATGACAAGACTCAGGAGTCTTCGGTCATCATCTCACTCGACTCAGACTTACAGGAAAATCCTCCCATGCTAGTCACCAGACCAGGGATAACCACTCCAACGCCAACGTCCCATCAAGGACCACCATTCCGACGCCAATCTCGCTTAAAGGCCTCCGCCCACAGGCGTTACTCTTCCGTCTTGTCTCATGACATCCTTGGTCTCAATTAATCCAAGTGGACACCTGCCAATCCCGATTCCGCCCTCACCACAGAGCCACGGGACACCACCGAAAGAATTCATGACACACGTCTCTAGGGGAGGAAAGTGCCATCCAATATTACGGCAACCAGGTCGCCAACACCACGATCAAAGCACATGGGTCCCCAACAATACACATCTTATCATGGCCGACTACGAGACTAGCCTTACCAGTCACTCGTAGCTACCAACCGGAACCCAAAAACCACTCAGAGATCACTTCCTCAAAACACGATCTCATCCGAGGGCACGACCTCCAATACAAGTAGGGCACCAAGCCACCAACTCTGACCAACACGTTCTCGACCACCGTCAGGCGACATCCTCAACAGCCCCTTCTGGGTCACACCGACGCCCGACACGGTTTCCATCACAGAAATAGGGTACTCATGCGGCGCACTAGCCAGCACATTCCCCAAAACTCTATCCTGCGAGTGCCAAGAATCACGATACCTCGAGCAACGGCATGGCAGCAACACGTCTCGCACAGAGGAACCAATCCTCACATGCTCAACGTAAACTCAGGAATCCGCCCGTAGCAACCAACGCTACGATCCTGAACCAGTGGGTCACATGCCCACCAGGCTTCCGCTACGCACTCAGATCCATGCACACAGCCAACACGACAACTTGAGACTCATCATCCCGACAATCCACAACTCAACTGGCCAACTTCAGGAAATAGGGTGAGGAAAGGTCCATTACCTCGAACCCCAGGCACAGATTCACCCAAATCTGGCAATCCTCCGCAACACTGCAGGCTCCGAACTGCCACGCATCGGAAAGTTCCAGCACCAGCCAAGAATTCGACCATCGCACAACCAGCACTCAGCCTTCCGAAACATCGCCAACACCCAAACACACCAGGGGAATTGGGCGCAACTCTCGCAGGCAACCACCTTGCCAAAACAGGGAACACCTCTCGCACGGACTTCATGGCACACAAAGGCCAACCAAATCCGGGAACATAATGCAAGACCACGAACCTTAGCCAAACACAATCTGTCCAACCAAAGGAGAAACCAACATACCTCCGACCAACGGAAGAACTCCACGCCCGACCTGATCTCGAATCTCGCACACGCTGGAAGCGGAACCATCCAGCACCAAGAAAACCATCACTGCATCAGGTTAGTGCCTCCGACACACTCAGCGAGTCACGTCGGACCACAATTGATGTGGCACATCCCAAAGATGATAATGGATAAATTGGTGATCCTAGGACCTAGATTCGCAAGCATACAATCACTTTCGACGAACTCACAATAGCGGCTTACTCGCACGGCACATACGATCTCCCGGTGGTACCGGGGGATGATGGCGAGGGTCCGAGGTGGGACCCAAATATTCAAAGGACTAGGTTGGCTTAGGCTGACCCCCAAGGGTCTGGGATTTCCAACTTCGTGGGCAGCTGGCACACCGGGGCGTGGGGTTGGGTGGCTCTCACTCACAATCCGCGGTGGGTGCACTAATGAACAATTACGGGTCCGGACACTCCCTCACCGACCGACGGGCATAAGAGATAATACTAAACTAGCAAAGTATGGACCATCAAGGGAGTGACCAGTCACTCACCTGATCGGTGTGAAGACACCGATCCTGGCTGAAGACGAGGGCGAGCGGGGAGGCGTGGGTACGCACCCGCACGCCGGGTCGATGCCGCTTGACCTGAAACTTTATAGAGTACACCACTACTCCTCGCACAGGAGGGTTGGACAAGGGGTTGGGGTTAATGTGATATAGTCAAACACTACCTCCACGCAGGGAGGGGCTATAAGCCAGCCAGGCAGGGTGGGGAACTAAGATAGAGAACCGAGTTGCCGAGTTCCGTCGGTGCTGCCAGTTTCTGGAACCGCCGGACAGACAGTCGAAGATGGCAGCACCACGGTCGCTACCAAACTCCGAATGGACTGCAACTAGTGCCGAAATTCTCTGATTTGACCCAGGAAGACGCCTGAATTTTCTTGAAATTTCTTGATGAGGCCGCTGGTTGGGGCAGGACTGGGAACAGGGCTAGACTGCTCTGGTTCAGTTGCTCCCAGGATGATACGGCTGGAAGACGGGGGCGCCACGAATAGACCTGTACTCTGTTGGAAGCAAGACGGGTACCGTTGCAATCGTGGGCAAGTCTTCTTTCCGTCGGGACCAACGGCTCCATCGGAAGATGTCGGAGCTGATCGTGAAGGCCCGAGCAACAGGGATGTGTTGGTTCTGGCTCAGGAAGACTGACCTGACACACTTGGAATTGAAAATTTGGAACTTTTGATGCCGAGGTCCAAATTGAGCTCTACTTGTTGGAGGTGACAGAGGACTTGTAGGGGGAGCTCTCAGTCAAGTGGCGCTCTAGGAATCATAGGATTCAGACCGAGGGAGCCTCTGAAATTCTTCTCTGGTTGTCTGCCTGGGAGGAGCTGTGCAGGTTGCCGAGATTTGCTCCTCCGGACAGCTTCGAGGTCAGACGGCGGTGGGGCTACTATCGTTGCGAAGCTGACTAGACGATGATTCCAACGGTGTATGAAGTGCCCTCAGAAGCCTCAGGATGATGCCGTGGCACCCTCTGTAAGTTGCTGGTTTTTCCTGCTACCTGCGACCTGAACCTGAACTTCTTGTGGAAGGGGGTATTATGGAGGGGTAAATGGGGTGGGTTGGCAAGGGAAGGAGGGCTGATGGTATTGGGAGAGGGAGGGGACGTGGTTGGGGTCTCTTGGGGGGTTTGAGATGGCAGAGATGGGGTTGAGCTTGCTAGAATGACAGGAATGGTGAAGGGGGATGGCTGGGTGCGCCCAAGGGAGGGGGGGTGGAATGGAGAAAGAAGGGGGTGTCCTAAGGGCTATGGGGGAGAGGGGAAATTCTCCAGATTTGGGGAAGTGATGGGGGAGGTGAGAGGGGGTGTCCAGCAGGGAGGGAGATTTGAATTTGGCCTAGGGAGGAGTCACTTTAGCCTTGGGAAGGTGGTGGGGTGCTTGGGGAAGGGAAAGGGGTAGTTAGTGGTTGGAGGGTGGAGTGGGGAGTGGTGGAATCACCCTTGGGGTTGGGGTGGAGTTAAGGTGGGGTGGTGGGGAGTTCGATATGAGTTATTGGAGGGGGGAGGAGAGAGAAAGTAGGTGGGAGGTGGAGGAGAGAGAGGGGGTGCGCCCCTTCCCTTGAGGAGAGAGAGAGAGAGACATAATGAGAGAGAGAGAAGAGAAATTTTGTGGAGGATAGAAAGTCTTGAGATTTTCTTCTATTCAAAATGATTCATCAAAAGTTGAGTACATGAGGAGAGATGGGGCATATATATAGGCATCCACTCTTTACATGACCAAAATACCCTTGACAATTAGACAAAAGACCAAGCATATCCTAGACTCAATCCTATGGGCCCATTACTAAGGAACTAAGGCCCAATTAAGCATAACAACGGTAATGAACTAAAACAACATGACTCAATAAAGGAAAGTACATAAGATATGACTCAAAGAAAAGGAAAATAACATGTGAACACATAGCCGGGCTTCCTCAAAGTGATGCAAGCGATCCGAGCCAAAGAGAGCACTGTGAGATGTCCTCATCAAATACCCCGGGGTGGGGAGAACTCGACCCCGTCGAGTATGGGTCCGCCTGACTATGGTAGTTCTCCAAAGTGTCCGGGTCAAGGCGCAGCAAGTCCTCCCGGCTCACCCAAGTATCCTCGATCGGGGGACGACCCTTCCACCTCACTAGGTAACGCTGGTATACCCTGTTCCTGGTAATGGTACTCTGCTCATCCAATTTTGCCTCCACTTGCTCACGTCGGCCTCACAAGCTAGGAGGTAGAGTCACACCATGGGTGTCTCTCTCAAGGGAGGGTAAAGGCTCAAGCTCCTCACTAGGTCCCACCGCGGGGCCCTTGTAGGGTACCAGGTCTACCACGTTGAAGGTAGGGTGTACCCCAAAATCGTCAGGTAGGTCCAGCTCATAAGCGTTACTGCCTAGTTGTCTCAGAACTCGAAAGGGTCCCAAACCTCGTGCCCTAAGTTTGGAGGCAGGCCCCGGAAGGAGCCGCTCCGTTCTCACCATCACCGAGTCTCCCACTTGGAACTCACAGTGGCACCGTCGAGGATCTGCCTGCCTTTTGTAAGCCTCATTGCTCTTCCCTATATGCTTGCGGATGTCATCATGCAACTCTTTGATATGTTGTGTAAAGGACTCAGCTAAGACTGACACTCTAGCATGTAGGGGAAGGGGAATAAGATCCGAAGGCTTTCTTGGCCTATAACCATGCACGACCTCAAATAGACTTTTGCCTATGGGCCTATTGATAGAATCATTGTAGGCAAACTCGGCCTGGGGTAATAGGAGATCCCAATTCCCGGGGTGGTCCCCTACTAGACAACGGAGCAAGTTCCCAAGGCTTCGGTTGACGACCTCAGTCTGGCCATCTGTTTGAGGATGATAAGCGGTGGAGAATTTGAGGAGGGTTCCCATCAGATGCCAGAGAGTTTTCCAAAAGTAACTGGTGAATTTCACATCTCGGTCGGACACAATGGTCTTAGGTAGTCCATGGAGTCAGACCACCTCATTAAAGAACAATTGGGCGACCCTAGAAGCATCCGAAGTCTTGGCACATGGGATAAAGTGGGCCATCCTAGAGAATCTGTCAACAACGACGAAGATGGAATCATGTTTACGTAAGGTCCTAGGTAGGCCAAGGATAAAGTCCATGCTCAAATCCTCCCAAGGTCGATCTGGGATGGGAAGGGGTGTGTAAAGCCCAGTGTTTTGCCTCACTTGCTTGGCTGAGGCACAAATGTGACATTGTCCCACAATGTTGGCCACATCCTTCTTAAGACTGGGCCAATGGAATTGCCTCTCAATTAGCTCTATGGTCTTTTAGACCCCAAAGTGACCAGCTAGGCCACCACTATGTAACTCCCAAACTAAGAAGTCCCGAAGTGAAGTCCGGGGGATGCATAGTCTAGCTCCCTTGAAAAGATACCCCTCTTGGAGTATGAATCCCTCATGTTCCTTATGAGGCTGAGTGCAAAGGGTGTTGTAGTGAGTTCCAAAGTCAGGGCAACTTGGATATTCCTCTTTGATTCTCTCAAACCTGGTGACTTCCACTTGGACAGTGAAAAGTAAGGCTATTCACCTACTTAGCGCATCGGCGGTGTGGTTCTCACTACCCATATTGTACTTGAGGACAAAGGTATAGGCCTGAATATATTCTACCCAACGGGTATGGCGGGCATTGAGCTTTTGTTGGGTGTTGAGGTACTTCAAGGCCTCGTGGTCCGAGAAGATCACAAACTCCTTAGGTAGGAGATAGTGCCTCCAATACCGAAGGGATTGAATCACAGCGTAAAGCTCCTTGTCATATGTGGAGTACCTAGTCCTAGCCTCACAAAGTTTCTCACTAAAATAGGCTACTGGGTGACCCTCTTGGCTAAGAATGCCTCCAATCCCTACCCTGGATGCATCACAAGTGACCTCGAAGACTTTAGAGAAGTCGGGTAGGCAAAGGACCGGGGCTTGGGTCATCTTTTCCTTGAGCTCTAGGAATGATTTGGAGGCTGCCCTAGTCCACACAAAAGTGCCATTCTTGAGGCAATCCATGATTGGAGCGGTGATAGTACTAAACCCACGGATGAATCTCCTATAGAAAGTGGCTAGTCCGTGAAAGCTTCGGGTCTCATGGAGGGTCTTGGGCTCGGGCCACTCAAGAATGGCTTGGACCTTCTCGGGGTCCATGGATACCCCTTGGGATGAGACAATAAATCCTAAGAAGGCTAGTTGATTGGTCAAGAAATGACACTGCCCGGGGTTGGCAAAGAGACTCTCTTTCCTAAGAACGGTGCAAACTTGTTTGAGGTGATCTAGGTGAGCTTCCTTGGATTGGCTATATATGAGAATGTCATCAAAGTAGATGACAAGGAAGATGCCAATGAAGGGCCGGAGGACCTCGGTCATGAGGCACATGAATGTGCTTGGTGCATTGGAAAGGCCGAAAGGCATGACACGCCATTCATAGAGACCATCCTTAGTTTTAAAGGTGGTCTTCCACTCGTCCCCGGGCCAAATGCGAACTTGGTGGTAGCCGCTTTTGTGATCGATCTTAGAGAAGATGGTGGCTCCAGCAAGCATGCCTATCATGTCATCTAGTCGAGGGATGGGAAACCTATATTTGACTGTGATTTTGTTGATGGTCCTACTATCCACACACATACGTCAAGTTCCATCTTTTTTGGGTGTGAGGAGGGCCGGGACGGCACATGGGCTTTTGCTAATGCAGAGGAAGCCCTTCTTGATGAGTTCCTCAATTTGCCTCCTAAGTTCAACATGCTCAGTGGGGTTGAGGCGATAGTGAGGAAGGTTGGGTAAGGTAGCTCCGGGCACAAAGTCGATGGCATGTTGCACATCGCGCATGGGTGGTAGCTTATCCGGAAGTTCATCGGGGAACACATCATGGAAGTCCTCAAGGATTTGTTGAATTTCTATAGGGTGTGGGTCGGTTGGGGTGGATTCCCCAAGACAAATAACAATAGCACACACTTGTCCCCCTTGGTTGACTTCTTCCTCAAGTTCTTGCTTAGTGATGAGGTGTATGTTCCTAGTAGTCCCAATGGTGAAACTAGGACTAGGACTTGATGGGGTGGGGTTTGGTAGGCTTTGAATAGAGGGAGGGGTAGGGGATTCCTCAAGGGAGGGAGATGCCTTCTTGGGAAGGGAGCGGGGTAGAGAGGGGTTGAGTTGGATTCTCTTCCCCTCATGGGTGAAAATGCAAGTGTTCGTCCTTCCAAGGAAGATGGCATCTACATCGTAGATCTAAGGCTGCCCTAGGAGTATGCTCCCTACTTCCATTGGTAGAATGTCACACCATACATGGCCTTGGTAGGATTGAAAGGTGATGGGGACAAGGCAATGAGTGCTAATGGGTACGGATGTGGCATCAATCCAAGCTACCCGATATGGTTTTGGGTGTAAGGAAATGGTGAGGCCTAGAAGGTTGACGGTGTCAGGGGACACCACATTCACACTACTCCCGTTGTCCAAGATGACCTTCCTAGCATGACTCCCTATCTGGATGTAGGTATGGAAGATGGTGTTTCTTCTCCATTCTTGTTCTTGGGCTTGAGTGAGGGTCCACCTAACCACGCCAAGGTGAGAGTCGGTGGGTGGAGGGGGTTATTCTTGATTGGTCTCTATGTAGTGGTTCTCATACTCCTCCTCCCAATCGGGAGAGGCCTCATACACCTCAACCTCTTCTTCAACTCCATATTGGGGCAGGGGGGTTGTCTCTTCAATGAGCAAGCTAGATGCACCCTTGGTGGGGCATTGATTGGCGAAATGTCCATACCCAAGGCACCTAAAGCATTGCTGCCCACTTTGGTGATTTGGGGCAGCCCTAGTGTGAGGGGGAGTGGGTGCCGGATTGGGTCTATTGGGAGTGGGGTTTGGGGGTCCACTCGTGGGGCGATGGGTGCTACTAGGAGGGGCTGCCTGGGTGGGAGGAGCTCCCATGGGGGTGGGTAGGAGACCTCGTTGAGGAGGTGGGGGGTTGGCCCGAGGTGCCATAGATTTAGGGTCCATCCCTCAAGGGGGAAAAGTTCAGGTATATCTAGAGAATTTCTCGGCATCCCGGGCTACTTGGTAGGCTTGCTCTAGAGTGACCACTTGACGCATGAAGAGCTCCTTCTTTATGTGGAATTGAAGCCCATTCCTAAAGCAGAAAAGTGTGACTGCGGGATCCTCTTGGACTCCACACTTAAGAAGGTAGTAGTCAAATTTCTCAATGTACTCCATAACGGTCTTCACTTCTTGGGTTAAGGCTTGCCACTCATCTTAGAGGTTTTGATGGTAGGAGGTCCCGTATTTGAGTTTGAGTTGTTCCTTCATGGCCCCCCATGTGGTGATGGGAGCTTCCCTCCAAACTATCCTTAATGCCTCAACGTTCATCCAATGAGTTTTAGCTAATTTGGTAAGTTGCATTTTTGCAAGCCAGACTCTCCTATCCTTGGTCATTGGGTACCAATCAAAATATTGGTCCATAGCCGCCTCCCAATCTAAATAGATGCTTGGGTGATGGGACCCCCCAAAGGTGGGGGCATCGACTTTCACAAGTCTGATTAGGTGATCATCCGGGTTGTCCCGTGGGGGTCTCTCATTTCTCCTTGGTGGTGGATCTCTTTCCGATTTGGGAGGATGGTCAAGGTTGAGCTCTCCTATGGCTGGTTCCTCATGCGGGGGAGGTGCCCTCCTATCACCCACCCTTGGGGCGGGCCTATTCTCCTCAACTTGCTCAAGCTGGGCCGTTATGTCATCAAGCCGTCCTAAGATACTAGCCATACCCTCCACTAGGAATCTCATGTGATTGGGAAGCTCATGCTAGTTGTTGGTCGGATTCCCTTGGGGATTGGAATTCATTATGGAATTAGAAGAGGATGGATTGGATTGATAATGAACTCCACTACAAGTGGTCATGCAAAGTTGGGTGGGCTATGCACGGGTGTGCGGATGCACCTATGAATGACCTAGTGTGAAGACACCCCAAGACTAGACTTGTGAGAACAAGCTATGACCGCTCTGATACCACTTGATGTGGCACAGCCCAAAGATGATAATGGATAAATTGATGATCTTAGGACCTAGATCCGCAAGCATACAAGCACTTTCGATGAACTCACAATAGCGGCTTACTCGCACGGCACATACGATCTCCCGGTGGTACCGGGGGATGATGGCGAGGGTCCAAGGTGGGACCCAAATATTCAAAGGACTAGGTTGGCTTAGGCTGACCCCCAAGGGTCTGGGATTACCAAATTCGTGGGAAGCTGGCACGCCGGGGCGTGGGGTTGGGTGCCTCTCACTCACAATCCACGGTGGGCGCACTAATGAATAATTACGGGTCCGGACACTCCCTCACCGGCCGACGGGCATAAGAGCTAATACTAAACTAGCAAAGTATAGACTACCAAGGGAGGGAACAGTTAGTCACCTGATCGGTGTGAAGACACCGATCCTAGCCGAAGATGAGGGCGAGCGGGGAGGCATGGGTACGCACCCGCACGCCGCGTCGATGCCGCTTGACCTGAAAATTTATAGAGTACACCACTACTCCTCGCGCAGGAGGGTTGGACAAGGGGTTGGGGTTAATGTGATATAGTCAAACACTACCTCCACACAGGGAGGGGATGTAAGCCGGCCAGGCGGGGTGGGGAACTAAGATAGAGAACCGAGTTGCCGAGTTCCGCCAGTGCTGCCAGTTTCTAGAACCGCCGGATAGACAGTCGAAGATGGCACTGCCACGATCGCTACCGAACTCCGAATGGATAGCAACTGGTGCCAAAATTCTTTGATTTGACCCAATAAAAAGCTTGAATTTTCTTGAAATTTCATAACAAGGCCGCTGGTTGGGGCAGGACCGGGAACAGGGCTAGACTGCTCTGGTTTGGTTGCTCCCGGGATAATGCGGCTGGAAGACGGGGGCGCCACGAACAGTCATGTACTCGGTTGGAGGCGAGACGGGTACCGTTGCGATCGTGGGCGAGTCTTCTTTCCGTCAGACCAACGGCGCCATCATCAGATGTCGGAGCTGATCGTGAAGGCCCGAGCAACAGGGAGTGTCGGTTCTCGCTCAGGAAGACTGACCTGACACACTTGGAATGGAAAATTTGGAACTTTTGATGTCGAGGTCCAAATTGAGATATGCTTATTGGAGATGACAGAGGACTTGTAGGGGAAGCTATCAGCCAAGTGCCCCTCTAGGAATCATAGGATTCAGACCGAGGGAGCCTCTGCAATCCTTCTCTGGTTGTCTGCCTAGGAGGAGCTGCGCAGGTCGCAGAGATTTGCTCCTCCGGACAGCTTCGAGGTCATACGGTGGCGGGGCTTCTATCGTTGCGAAGCTGACTGGATGACAATTCCAACGGTGTATGAAGCGCCTTCAGAAGCCTCAGGATGACGCCATGGCACCCTCTGCAAACCACTGGTTTTCTTGTACCTGCGACCTGAGCCTGAACTTCTTATGGAAGGGGGTATTATAGAGGGGGAAATGGGGTGGGTTGGCAAGGGAAGGAGGGCTGATGGTATTGGGAGAGGGAGGGGACGTGGTTGGGGTCTCTTTGGGGGTTTGACAGGGCAGAGATGGGGTTGAGCTTGCTGGAATGGCAGAAATGGTGAAGGGGGATGGCTGGGTGCGCCCAAGGGAGGGGGGTGGAATGGAGAAAGAAGGGGGCGACCTAAGGGCTATGGGGGAGAGGGGAAAATCTCCCGATTTGGGGAAGTGATGGGGGAGGTGAGAGGGGGTGTCCAGCAGGGAGGGAGATTTGAATTTGGCCTAGGGAGGAGTCACTTCAGCCTTGGGAAAGTTGTGGGGTGCTTGGGGAAGGGAAAGGGGTAGTTGGTGGTTGGAGGGTGGAGTGGGGAGTGGTGGAATCACCCTTGGGGCTGGGGTGGTGTTAAGGTGGGGTGGTGGGTGTTGGGGATGAGTTATTGGAGGGGGGAAGAGAGAGAAAGTAGGTGGGAGGTGGAGGAGAGAGAGGGGGGTGCGTCCCTTCCCTTGAGGAGAGAGAGAGAGATAATGAGAGAGAGAGAAGAGAAATTTTGTGGAGGAGAGAAAGACTTGAGATTTTCTTCTATTCAAAATGATTCATCAAAAGTTGAGTACATGGGGAGAGATGGGGCATATATATAGGCATCCACTCTTTACATGACCAAAATACCCTTGACAATTAGACAAAAGACCAAGCATATCCTAGACTCAATGCTATGGGCCCATTACTAAGGAACTACGGCCCAATTAAGCATAACAAGGGAAATTAACTAAAACAACATGACTCAATAAAGGAAAATACATAAGATATGACTCCAAGAAAAGGAAAATAAGATGTGAACACATAGCCGGGCTTCCTCAAAGTGATGTCGGCGATCCGAGCCAAAGAGAGCGTTGTGAGATGTCCTCATCAACAATCACAGCATCCCTCGATGCACCACCGCTATAATTCCTCGAACAGCAACACGCCACGCCAAGAGCCGCAACACGAGCCACAACCGACAACCGTCAATGCTCACCCCCGAGTCCCGAAACTCACCGTGAAACCTTAACAACTCAAGCCAAATCTAGGGCGAACACAACCCATTCGCACACAAGAGCGCAGGAGCAAGACTTACTGGGACACCAAAGCCCAATCCTACCTCGAAATCAATAAAACAATCAGAACCGACACGTCATTTCTGATGCCACAGAGCATCACACGAATATCTGGCTCGACGAAACAATAGCTCACCGAGAAGATCCTCCACTCACCCAAGCACACTTCTCGATTAGAGCACCCGCTCTGCCACCTTAAACCACAACCTTAACACATCAGGGGCTGGATAGACCTCAAGCTGGAGTGGCCAGACTCGACAACAGCTCTCTCAAAGCACGCTCACGGCCACTTTACCATGAACAGTCCTCGCCAACCACCTGACCTCGCTGCAAAAACCTCGAACGCAGCACCGTAGCAACGCACCTACCGGCAACCTCTGCCCAACGCAGTGTAATCGGGATCACCACCGATGAGGGAGAAGCTCTCAACCTCGATCCTTAGATCCCACGCTGGCACGAAAGTCGCAAACAGCAATCACCGCAACAGCGTCGCGCAGCGCACTCAAGCTCTCAAGAGAAAAATCAAGCGGAAAATAAACACAAAATTTGAAGCTAGTTGTCGACTGTACTGGACCTTATGGACTCTGATCACTGTAATATCTCGAATTCCTATGTACGTCCACAACCACCGCTCTGATACCATCTGTGACGACCCAAGATCCGGATACCGGGAGGAGCCCGATACCATTTGAATCCTAGCCCGCCGCCCACGAGTTGGGAGGGCTCGGAAGGGCTAAATAGGAAATAAGACAAGACAATTCAACAATTAACATAAATAAATAAACAACTACTACAACAGAGTCCAGTCTAACAGAAAGTACAGTCTAAAGTAGTAAAACGTACCACATGCCAAGTGAACACTCGACCCGGCGAGCTGGCAACTAAGAACCTCCGAACAGCACCCTCGAACCTCGAGGAAGAACCGCCGCACCTGAAAAGCAGGGGTAAGCACTCTCTTTCTCAGTGGCTTTATTAGGTTAAGTACATGAAATTATTATTGATTTGAAGCAAATCTCTATAAAAAATACAATATTATTAAAATAAACTTTTAAAGGCGTCCATATGCTTAGACGCCTCAATAAAAATATATAAAATATAAAAATATTTTTATAAAACATCTAGACGCTTAGACGCGTCAACAGAAAACGTCCAGACTCCTAGACGCGTTCACAGACAGTAAACAAAAATGTTGGAAATCCATATTAACATGTTAAAATATTTATAGCATGTTAAAATTTATTTTTGTGGAATAAAAATATTTTTACCATGAAAAAACCTATTTTTAACATATTATTAGTAATTTGATGCATGAAAAATATTTACAGCATGCTAAAAATTACTTCCAGAATGGTAAAATTTATTTTATTCATACTAAAGTCTGAAAACTATTTTTAGCATGACAAATCTAATTAAATACTATTTTTCAGCATGAAAAATCTTTTTTTCTATCAAATAATTGGTCAATTAATGCATGTAAATTATTTCCAGCTTCTAAAAATCTGGTTATTAGAAAATTGATATATTGAAATTATTTTCAGCATGATAAAAGTATTTTCTATCATATTATCAGGAAAAAATATTTTTTTATGTTAAAAATTATTTTTTTATGAAGTAATTAGTAAATTAATGCATGAAAATTATTTTCAGTATGTTAAAAATTACTTCCAGCATGATAAAATTATTTTATACATATTGTGATATGAAAATTATTTTCAAAATGCTAAAATCTATTTAAACTATTTTTATACATGTTAAACCTAATTTCCTATTAAGTAATTAGTAAATTGATACATGAAAAATATTTTCAGCATGTTAAAATTACTTCTAGCATGATAAAATTATTTCCAGCATGATTGAATTATTTTTAGCATGTTAGAATTATTTTCAATAAATTAAAATTATTTTTCAGCATGATAATTCTATTTTTCTTTCAAATAATTAGTAAATAAATGTAGAAAAATGATTTTCAACATGATAAAATTTATGTTGTTATCAAAAAATATCTGTAATCAGCACGGTAAACTTATCTTATCATGCTATCAGTAAGTTAATGTATGAGAATTTTTTTAGCATGTTAAATATTAATTTCTAGCATGTTAAAAATTAAATCCAGCATGAAAATTTTATTTTTATCATCTTAACAGTAAAGTAACATATGAAAATCATTTTCAGCATGTTAACATTATTTTCAACGAGTTAGAGTTATTTTTGACATAAAATTCTATTTTATTATCATATGGTTAATTAATGTATGATTAAACTCATGATTGTAATTCATAAAGTATATATTTTCATAACTAAAACTTGATGTTTTACGATTATGATATTAAGCTAAGATATTTAAAAAAAATAATTCTAATAAAATTACTATCTTAAATTTTCTTCCTAGTTACCGTTCTTTCTTGAATTCCACGACTTAATGTCGTTAAACATTATGCCTTAAAATTTGTATTCACTTTTCTTGCAACTTCTGAAAATTTTGCCAGATCTGTACTTATTTACAATAGCCTATTTCTTGAAATTCATTGGCCATATACATTAAAGTGGATGTCCAGTCGTACTTGGGATCTTTTGATCCATATGACTCAATATCTGGCATTAATGGGGCCCGGTCTGGTCCTGGGGGAACCGCCCAAAAGTACTTGTGCCCATGGGAGTTGATTGACCACAGTGTGGCATTGCACCGAAGTGCATGATAGATTTACTTGATACGGCATTCCACATTTCGTTATTGGTATTTGATTATTTGTTTACATGATTTACTTGACTTGCATGAAATGGCAAAAATACATGAAAAGTCTTTACTTGTCAAATTCATTACTTGAAATTTTCTCTTGATATCTTGTTATCCCTATTTCTTGGAAATTCCATTAATGTTTATACACTTCTCGATACAACTTCAAAAATTGCTTAAATTGTTAATACTTAAAGATTGCATTGTTTTTAGATATATAAAATCCTACTGAGCTTTTAGCTCACCCTACGTTTTGGTTAATTGTTGTAGGGAATGAAAATGATCAAGGGAATGGACAAGAGTGAGAGAGTGATTTTCCTTTTACCTAGGTTTATATAGGTCATTAGTGTTTTTATAAGGATGATGTACTTTGGATTGTAAGTTTGTAGTTTGTCTTTATGGCTTATCAATTAGTGTTGTAAACTTCATTTTGATGGAATAAAATTATCATTTTCCCATTCATTTCTGTTGTTAGAAATTAATTTATACACGCTCTGATTGACACGCTTGTTTACGACTCGCTCGCGTCCCGATATTCCGCATCGGGGCGTGACAAAGATGATCCAATAGTATTGATCACATGCAAATGGATATACATACACATGCAATATAGCTCTCCCATTTTATTTAGAGTGAAGGGATAGGTGTACGAAAAGTGCAAGTGGGTCATTAAGATCAGAGTTCTCATGATTACACCTACAGGATTGTGCAGATAGATAAGAGAAGACGTACAACAGGTCATATAGTTAATCAAATTTTCAGAATACATATCAAATCAAATTACCATGTATAAGTGAGTAACATGAGAATGAATTCTAGCCATATGGATAACCAGATTTTCAATTAAACACAATATTAATTACACAAACTGCATTTCAATCTAGAGAGCAGCGTATTGGAGACTTCGCTCTGCTCAATCAAACATATCATCAGAATTTTTCACACTGACAATCTGAATTTTTCTAAGAATGATCAGGTTCAAATAATTCCTTTTTACGCAAGAAGACACATGGAGCTCATGCCAGAATCCCCGGTTAGTCAGAATACTGAACCATTTCACTTCATTTTGAATAGAGGTACTTTAGTCAACACTTTTCAGAAATGAACCACGTCACGTCTCAGGTGACATGTGCCCAATTTACTCAGTGAGACTAAGCATTGCTCTGCCTTTCATTTCATCCATTTTTGTTTTTGTCTGCGGAGGCAGGCAGCTTTTTCCTCAACTGTCTCTTTATCATTCATGCAACAAGTTGAATTACTTTAGAGTGTTAAAATGAAATTCTTATATCCTTATGAATAACACTCAATTTCACATTATAGTGCATGAAGTGTGCGAATTTGATTTAACATGTATAGAAAAAATTTCACTCAAAACAAGATAGTGCAGCTCCCCCTATGTAAATGCAATAAGCATGAAATGCTCCCCCTGAGAGTTTGACATGAAGCACACTTGTTAAGACTCAGATGCAATAATATTTATCAATGGAGTATTTGGTCTGAGAAGTTTCAAAGGAAGGGGTTTTAGCATATATTAACATACAAGCATACAATGGAGATATGCAAATATGCATTGCAAAATGAAAAGGTATGCAATTGCAGTTCTTGAAATGTTGGCCCCAAAGATATGATGCCATTATTGGAAGTATTCATTTTGACATTTATGCAACATGAAATATTCAAAATGATGCATTTTAAAGTATGCACTATATGCATGCTGGAAATGCCAACTATGCAACAAGATACACGATGAGCTTCATCTTCCAAGAGCACTATGTGAATGATAAGCAGAAAATGATATGCATATATGCAATGTGATGCAAGATTTCAGATTTCACATGACACTCTACATGCACCTAATGCAACTGATGCATGACATGCTTTTTTTTTGTTAAAATATGAGGACACCATTTTACTTTGAAAAGAGAATTCAAGAAATTCATTCAAAGCATCAAAATCATCACATGTAAACTTTTTCTTGAAAACAGTTTTACTTTTATCCAAAGGATGAGTAGCACATTGGTACAGACCACGGAATATTGATCAAATTCAGTCCTCAAAAAGTTCAGCCATAGAATAACATCATCATACTGAGAGAATGGAAAAACATCAATCTCAAAATTTTCAGCTTGCAAGACTCCCCCATAATTAATGCATGATTTCAGAAAATTCATTTAAGTTTGATGCCATATACATAGATGATTCATGGTACCGGGCGGAGGCACATTCTCACGCATGGTGATAGCTTTCAGATAGGCATGACCTGCCCTTCCACATGTCACCATTTTATATATCATGTAATCATTTAAATGATGATCAGAAAAATACAATGCAATCCCATATGACATCGAGGTTTAGCAAACACATTGGCATGGAATAACAATTTCAAATTCACGGTCTGTCAAGAAATGGCACTGGCATCAAGCCCATAGAGCTTTAGCCAATTAAATTTATTTTCTCATCTTTGCATTGAGTTACCTTTATTAACATCCTCAAATTCTTCACTTTATTCCTCTTGATGTAATCTTCATCAACAAGCTCCAAATCCAATGGAAGTAGATCAAATCTGGCGTTGAAGTCCTCTTGAACTCCTTTCTTTCTCTCCTGCAAGAAATATAACGATATTAGCCAAAGGAATTCCATTGAAACCCCAAATTCAAATTTCATATAAGGCAGCACATAAAGGTGATGACAAGATCAAGAACTCCATGCCAAAACTCTTCCAAAACTCCTTTAGAATATGAAGAGAAATTCTAAGAGTAATGGGGTAAAAGCTCAAACCAATCGGGCCTCAAGATGGGCATTACGAAACTCAATACTCAGACTTGTTCCGGATCTATCAGACCAGGTGTTGACACCTGGTGTCGACACCGACTTAGGAAACATGCAAAACTGCCTAAGACAGTTAATCTGAGCTCAGAAAAGCCATACATGAATTAGACTCAATCTAGGCACATGGAGATATATTCAAATATTGAATTCTTACCATGATTTCAAGGGTTGATGGTCATTATCAAACCTGCACAGTAAAGAGCTCAATTAATGTCAATATTAAGCCAATGCATATGAAGAAACTAACTTCAAGGCTTTTCATCACATAAGACTCTCTCTCTCTCAACCTGCAATATCATAAACTCAATTTCATATCAATCTCAATTCAATACAAATGAGAAAGCTAATTTCAGTACTTTTCTTCCACAAGATAAAGTCCTATGAGCTGCAAGGATATATGATGAGTTGTAGCTTTCAATACAAGTGATTCACTCAAGCTGACATGAGTTCAAAGTTCAGTTCAGAAATTTTAAGTTTAGCCCAATAGTGTAAAGAGTCAAGTCTATGCATATAAAGCACAAGACTAAACACATGAAGAACCCAGGTCTGTCCATGTGTAGCACAGGTCAATGCACATGAAGGACCAAGTCAAACCACATGTGTAGACAAGGTTGATGCACATAAAACACACAAGACTGCCTCTTCAAAACTGCATATTAGAGACTTAATTTCTAGTAGTATGAACTGAGAATTCACACAATCAATGTGCACAAAGCATGAACAACCAACTTACAAATCAGTATCAACTCAAAGACAAGCCCATGTTTACCAAGGTATCACACTAGAGCTGGCCAAGTCGACTTTTAGCCTTCCTCTTGGCCTCAAGGCAATTCTGCAACAAGAGTTCTCATTCAATAGTTTTGGGTACCCAAACCTTCTTGGGTCCCGGATGGTTAGTTGCACCTCTAGTGGGTGCCTTCCACAGTCTTTGGGCATGCATATCATCAAAATGCATTAAGGAGCAATCATGCATGGTATGCCCAAACTCACCACAATAATGACAACAACCAAAAGACTTCAGATTTTTCTTGTAAGAATGAGCATGGAATTTCTGTGGGTTTGTAGAAATGTTATCATTTTTTAAACTAAAGTAATTATTCATCATGTGACCGAACCTTCCACAATGAAAACAGTTCAATAGAGCAAATCTCTCAAATGGTCTTCTTGCATGAACATAAGAGTTATCAAAAGTTCTTTTTTTGTTCAAAAACTTTCTTGGCTTTGTGAAGCCATTCATTTTGTTGCATACTTCTAGATCTTCAGATTTCATCAAAGGGCAATCATGCATCATATGACCAAGTTCACCACAATAAAAATATGAGATTTTCTTTGTGGATGTATGTGTGTGTGCAACATGATTTTTCTTGGCATTCATCGTGACACCAACAACATTTTTAACCTTTTGATGCATTTTTTGTTTCTTTTTCAGATTTTCATTTGATCTCTTTGTTGTTTGAGGAGCAGATTGATTTGGAGACCCATTTGATGTGCTGACTATGTTTGAACTATGGACAAATGATGTATAGACTTTATTTTCAAAATTCTTTTGTTCACAGGATTATAGCCCAGCCCCTCTCTTTGGAAATTCACCTTAGTCCCCAATATCTTGTTCAAATTTTATTTCCTATTTACAAACTTAGACAAGGATGCATTCAAGTCAATAATTTCAGATTCAAGGGATGCAATGTGCAATTCATAGTTAGCTATTTCTTATTCAAGCACAAGCATTTTATCAGATTCATCAATAATCACAGATTTCCCTTTTTCAAGATTTTCAAGATTTTTCAATCCACTTTCAAGCAGGGAGATCTGAATTAGCATCGTACTATTTTCCTTTTTAAGTTCTTCATTTTCATTTGTAAGTTTATCATTCATAATCAATTCATTACAAATATCCTGATAAATAGAGTTTGATTCTATTTTGTTTCTTAGATCTTTTTCAGTTTTCTCCAATTGATCGATTTTGTTCTTGAGGGCAACATTTTCATTTCTCAAACAAGCAATAGTTTCTTTGTGACATTCAACATCATGCTCTAAAAGTTCATTCAAGTTATCAAGCTCAGAACATTTATCACAAGATCCATTTTCATGGTGCATATTTTCTGATTTCTTTTTTAATTTCCTATTTTCTGACTTGATTTTATTATATTATTTTTTCAACTCATCATAAGCATCAACAAGATCATCAAGAGTAAATTCTTCAGAATCAGAATTTACCTCTTCTACATTTTTGTCGCTTTGTTGATCAACATCATCGGCCATGAGACATTCTTGTCTTTCCTTCTATTGAGCTTTGATCAACTGGTCCATAAGCTCCTTTGCCGTCCTACACGAAGATACAAATGGAAACTTGTTAGTACTTACAGAAGCTTTCAATAAACTAAAAGCAGTAACATTATCATGATGCATCATTTTATCCTGATTAGACCACTTGGTCTCATCTAGAGGTAATATGTGTGGACCATGATGAATCAATTTCCAAAGACTAAGATTAATAGAATTGATCACCACACATAGTTTGCCTAGCCATGAATTAAAATCCGAACCAGTGAAGATTGGCAAACAATTCATTGAGATATGTTCAGCAGAAAAATTCATGATTGTAAAATACACTGGGATCACTCTGTAGATCACAAGATCTAGGGACAAGAGAGCCTCGCTCTGATACCAATTGTTGGGTCCCGTAGTGCAAGAATACGGATCTAGAGGGGGGGTGAATAGATCCTTCTACTAAAAACTATGTCCAATTAAAAACACAAACTAGCACACAGCGGAATTTACAAGATTGATCATATTGAGGAATTTAATCTAAACAGGTTTAAACTTAATTCACTCAATCTCACTGAGCTCACACGATTGCATAACAGAAAGGACACTGAAACACACAATCACAAGGAACAAACCACAAGACACGGGAATTTTTAAGGTGGTTTGGGACCACGACGGGCTCCCTACGTCCACCCCTCACCAAACCGGTGAGGCTTCACTACACGCTACAAAATGTAGCAACACGGGGATGAACCCCAACACCACACATGCTGCTTCCGCAGCAATCCACACATGAGGCCTTGCCTCAAATTACTGCCACAGCAGCACACACATACACCGCTAGGGAACACACCCCGCACTAAATACCTCACACAGAGATACAACTCCATCCACACACACGTAGGACAATGCCTACACAACCACACGGGAGAAAACTCCCAACCACACACGCGGATATACTCCGCACAAATCGACACACATATGAAAACCCACACACTCGGAGACCCCTTTCTCCGAACACCCACACAAAGTATTCTCTCAAATGGATATGAATCAAAGACAAATATATGCTATGACCCCCCAAACAAATTCTATAGATGAAAACTAGAAAGATGCATCAAGTAAAAGGCTCCCCCTTCTTCAACAAAATCAGATTCTCCTTGGCTCGTTGACGGATGATCATGATTTAGACATCATCTTCTTCCTCTCCTCGAGTCGATCCTCTTTTCCTTCAAATCCTAGCTCCAATCAAACCTTCATACATCAGAAAAATGATTAGCCTCATAAACCCCTCTCCTCTCAACCTTGTGGCCGCACTCCTCCTTCTTCTTCTGCAAGAGAATGGAAAGCATTAGCTCATCTTGTTGCTTAGGATGAAAAACACAGCACTAATAAGAGGGCAGTAAATAGATGGACAAAAGAACATGTATATATATATTGCACCTCTTAGGTAATCATTCAAAACCTTCTGCAATCTCAAACAAAAAAGACACAGAAGTGAAAGATCAAGATAACTCCCTCAGATTTTCAATGAAATGCTTCTACAGGATGAGAAAACGTTCTTGAAGAAAGATGATCGATTCTTGTATGGACGATGCTTGTATCTTGATTTTCCACGTAGCTTCCAGTAGATGGTCGTTTGTTGACTTGAAACCTCCTTCTTCCCTTCACATACAAGCTCAGAACAACGTGGAAGAAGCCCTTGGAGCAACTGCTGCAACCCTGCACACACAAGAGTTAGAACCATAGAAATATTTCAGATTTCAACACTTGATTAGGGTTTCCGACCCAAGAGATGGTTTTATATATTTAGAACGGTCAAGGAACACTCCAGGGACCGGATCCATAAATTAGGGAGAGATTTAGGGCAGTTGGAACGGATTGGTTGGACTTTCAAAGCAAGGACATGAAAGTCATCTTTCACGGCTCTGCATAGGTGTCGACACCTAGTGTATTCCAGTACACAGAAACCCAAAACAGAAGATCTGGACACTAGGTGTCGACACCTGGTGTTCTGGCTTGCTGCCAGAACCAGGTTCAGGTAGGTGTCGATACCTCCTGGGCTTAGCTTCTGAAAATGAGTTCTGGATGCAGGTGTCGACTCCTGGTATCGACACCTGGTGTCGACACTTGCACCCACAAAAAGCCCAGAGACCCATTAAGCTAAAAATGAAAGCTCCAACTTTACCGTGAGTTTTGGGATGATGAGAGAAGGTTGTGAGGAGTTCTTCCAACCTGCAAAACATAAAGAGAAAATTAGTTTTGCTTCAATGTTAATCTCACAAACCAACCCATTTCATTTCACCTTCTCTGATAGAACCATAAGTACTTGTGAAAGAGTTCCAAGCATCAGTCACCATTGCATGATGCAACTAATTTTGGAATTTAAAGAGTAAGGAGTCAAGCCACGCAAAACAATATTGAGTCACATTCCATTTGATCATCATCCAAACTCATCAATCCACACATCATTATCTTGGGGGCTAGCAATGGTATTTGCATCTCAATCATTCATTTAGTATTACCAAAGTACACATGCATGACATGAGGCTCAATATGACATTTATCCAAGCATGTTTTCCACAAAGGCTTTCTCATTGAATACAAAGCAATCTTACCAAGTGAATATGCAATGTATATGCCTCTTACCAAGTGAATATGCAATGTATATGCAATGTGCTAACATCAAAGCACATATGAGCCTTATAGAGTCATAGATGCATCCACATGATGATATCCCAATAACAACATTGTGTAATCATTTCCACAATCATTTCATACTTCATAGCTAGAGGATAATGAGTTCAAGCACATGAAGACATGAATAATCATTCAAGCACAAGACCAAGCAACAAAGTCATTTTGTAATCATCAAAATCACATACACAACAAAGATCAAGAGAAAACCTCCTTCACCACGTCCTGGGGTACGTATTGCTATGTGGTAATGCCGTTTGGATTGAAGAACGCGGGTGCCACTTATCAAAGGGCGATGATGGCAATATTCCATGATATGATGCATGTCTACATGGAAGCTTATGTGGATGATATCTTGGTGACTAAGGAGGAACACCCCGCCATTCTAGCTAAGGTGCTCCAGAGAGCTAAGGAGTACCAGTTGAAAATGAATCCTAAGAAGTGTGTTTTTGGAGTCCCTTCAGGGAAGTTTCTAGGTTTCATAGTTAGTAAAAGGGGGATTCAGATTGATCCTAACAAAGCAAAGGCCGTCATGGATATGCCTTCACCCAAGAATATCACCGAACTTTGAGGATTGATTGGACGATTACAATTCATCAGAAGATTCATATCCCAACATTCTGAGAGGTGCCGCCCGTTTTATGAATTGTTAAAGACGGGAGTCAAGTTTGAATGTGTTGAGGGAGCTTGTGTGGGATAATATATTTCATGTCATGTCTCCTTTGACTTAATTATCTGAGTTTAGTTTCCTATTTTGTTTTGATGATTGGCAATAATACATTTTGTTTTTCAGCCCTTGGATTTTGATAAATAATGATGTTCAACACTGTTAGCATTTCATAACTTCATAAACATGCAATTCATACTAAGGTCGGTGCATGATAGACTTTGTTCATAATAAAGGTCTGTGCACATCGGTCTTAGTCATTGATAGGGTCATGCACGTTTATGTAGAAACACACATAAAGTCAGTGCAGGTTTTTACAATGTGCATATAAGGTCGGTGCATGTTTTGCATTTTGCTTGCATATAGTCGATGCACGTTTTTGTAGAAACACACATAAAGTCAGTGCAGGTTATGCATCGCGCATGTACAGGTTGGTGCAGGTTTAACATCCTGCATGTAATGGTCTGTGCATGTTTCGCCTTTCGCATGTAGAAGTCAGTGCAAGTTTTGTCATTTGCACACAAGGTCGATGCACACATCTGCCCCAGACATATGAAGTCGGTGCACATCCTTCACTAGGCATAGCAAGGTCAGCGCACATTTTTCATTGTGCCATACAAGGTCAGTGCACACTTGTAGTAAGTGCAAATATGGTCTGTGCACATTCATGAATAATGTCAAACTAGGTCGGTGCATGTTTTACCTCAAGCATATAAAGGTCAGTGTAACGTTTGCATCATGCACGCGTATATATATATAGGTCGGTGCATACATTGTGTGTCTGCATATAAGAACAGAATAGAGGTCAGTGCATCTTTCTACTAGGATATACAAGGTCTGTGCATCTTTGTCTTTCTATGTATATCAGGTCCGTGCATATTTTGCATATCTACATATAAGGTCAGCATATAAGTCGGTGCATGTTTAAGGTATAAAGTCGATGCTAGCAGCATTCTCCTTGTGCTAAAAGTTAACTCTTCTGTCTGTTAAATTGCCAGGTCAGTCACTTGGTCGAACAAATAATGGGTGTACTGACAACCTGCGAACTTATCTCACGTGGAAGTCAAAGTACTAGGTTAATGGCACGTGATCCAAGGTAAGGAATGAAACAGATGATCCTGCCATGTGGACAGCTATAGTGCTGAGATTCTGACGTGTGGAACCTCGAGGGATTAGATCTGAGCGAAACTTTTGGCGGGAACGTGGGGACCACACGCTGATTGCCTGCTGCCTATAAAAGGAAGAAAGTCGCCCAATATTAGAGAGAAAAATATAGCAAGAAAAATAGAGAGAAAAAAGACAGACAAAGGAAGTGAGTGAGATCTGAAGAGACCGGCAGAGTGAGCATAAGAAGCAGAGAAGAAGAAGTCTTCGGAGCTGAAGAGAGCTGAAAGCTAAGAGGAGAAGCTAGAAGGAGAGCAGAGTATCGTAAGTTTGAATTTGACGAGAGGTTAGAAGAATTGGTATTTGTAATTGACTCGTGGATCAAATCCAGAGTCAATATGTTCCTAGAGAGCTAAACTATTGTCTCGTTTATTTCTTTCATTTTCATTTTTCTGAACTCTGTCAAGCTGTGAGTCAGCGGGCGAGGGTGAGTCCTTGGAAAGCGAAGCTGTAAAGCTCAGCGGTAGCAAGCTGTGAGGCTCAGCGGTCTGGGATCATTTCCCCAAAGCTGTGGATCAGCGGTGTGTAGGGATTTATTCCCCGAAGCTGTGGATCAACGGATCGAAGCTGTGAATTAGCAGTAAGCCACACTTAGTCTGAGTGTGGGGTGGATGTAGGTGAAAACCGAACCACCTAAAATCCTTGGTGTTTTGTGTGGTTGATTGTGCGCTCTTCATATTTGTTCATTTCTCGCTTAGATGAATGCATAGGATCGTCAATTGAAATCAACTCTGTCTGATCATATATTGCCTAATCTGCTTGCTTAGATGTTCTTACTTCCTCTCTATCTCTGCTACTGTCTAAATCTGGTTATATATTCTTATATCTGTGATTATTGCATCTGATAGTTTCGTAGCAGAACCTTTAATTCTGTAGTTATTTTTGTTCGTGTTTTTAAGGGGTAGATCTATTCACCCCCCCTCTAGATCTTAGCGTCCATCCGTTCCAACACGTGGTATCAGAGCCTAACTCTCCCTTAGGGCCTCACATCCCGGAGAGATTAGATATGGATGCTAAAGGTGTAGTCGCTGAGGGTCACTCAACTAGCAAGCCACCATTCTTTAATGGTAGCAATTATGCTTACTAGAAGAATATGATGCAGGTTTTTCTCTGTGCTAAGGACTACGAGATCTGGAAGGTTGTTAGTAACGGTCCATTTGATTTACCTCCAGATGAAGAATACTGGACTAAAGAGCATATTCGAAAGTCCACTTTGAATTGGGGTGCCATTAATGCTATACAATGTGCACTCTATCCCACCGAATTCTCCAGAGTTTCCTCCTGTACCACCGCTAAGGAGATGTGGGATAAGTTACAGATCATCTATGAAGGGACGTCTCATGTTAGAGAGACTAAGGCAAATATGTTAGTCTCTAAGTATGAGGCTTTCAAAATGAAGCTTGAAGAGCCCATATCAGAGATGTATGCGCAGTTGAATGTGATCACTAATAGCTTGAGAAGTCTAGGAAAGACCTACAGTGAGTATAAGCTTGTTAGGAAGATTCTAAGATCCTTGACACCCATTTGGCATACAAAGGCCACTGTAGTGGAGGAGTCTAAGAACTTTGCTACAACCACTGTAGATGAGCTCATTGGTTCTCTCATGACATATGAGTTGAACCTTAAGCAGGTTGATGAGTCTGAGAAGAGAAGAAAACCCCTAGCTCTCAAAGTCAATTCTGTAAGGTTTCGCACAGCACCTTCGGGCGACGCAGCGGATAACAAAAATTTAATTTGCCCGATTCCGGTGTTATGGAAAGCTTAATCTGTGCTCTAATCGGTGTTTCTAATACCCTAATTACGGGTTGCGTGTTTCACCTTGCGCGGAACGACGCTATCCGCGATGCCCGATGCAGAATAACGAGCCGCACAGCTGTACGGCCTCTAGAGCAGATCCACACGGACCCTTGCGCAGCGACGGTACCTCCCCGACACCACTTTCCCCGGCTCTAACACCTTCTGGAGAGAGAGAGAGCAAGGGGGAGAAAGGGGGGAGGCTAATCCTCTCCTTAATGCTTAATGCTTGATTAGCATTAAGGGGGGGGGGTTGGAAGGAGAAGCCAAGAGTTCGAATGAACTCACGTAGATGGCTATATATAGAGTTTAGGCTTATTAGAAAAGGGCTCCAAAAGATCGAAACTGTATATATATCCTATCTCATATTATACATATGTATTAAACTCCATTTACACTCCTTTCCAAAAGGAATTAAAAGGAAATAATACATACATTTGTATAATAATTATCTGTCACCCAAGAATCCATTGTGTGTGATCCTCTAGGCCCATAGTCACTCTAGTTTAAGGCCCATTAACTTCTAATTCCTAATTAGAAGTAAATTAAACGTATTATTCGCTTCTACAAGAGCCGAATAATGGTTTAATTCATTCCGAACCTAAAATCACGTTGGGTCAAGCAAATCCGTGTGATCCTAGAGGATGCCAGGTTTAAACCAGCATGTCTGGTACCTGTAAGTCCACAGTTATCGCATCGATATAATCCCTCGCTCCTTCTATGAGTCTGGTACGGTCGAGGGTACGGTATCCGTCAAATCCCATGATCGTGCAATTTGACTATGACCTCCTTAAAGTGTATGACGTCCGTTCTAAACGAACTCACACAACCCTGGCCAGGGATTTAACGGAGTGTCAATGTCATGACCCATTAACTGTCTGATATATACCCGACAGTGAGCGATCCCCTCTTGACCATTGATGATCTTCACACGTATCCTGGAGTGGTTAATGACTCGGCAACTCATGACTTATGGTTAAAGTCACTTAGCCAAGCAATTGAACCAATCCAGTCATCGTGTAAGATCCGATCAATGTCTCAGGTCAAAGGACCAACGATACTACTGAGACCGTTGGATCTTCAGTTGACATTAGGTATAATCAACCATCTGAAGATCCAATAGCGGATCAGCTCAGTGCACATCCTCCAAGGACATACACCTACACATATGTGTTGGTGCCCTGCACCAATGACCATGAAACTGGTCACTGACACATCATGTGTACTGGTTTAATAGGTAATCAAAGTCCCCGAGTGATTACCCTCCAACCAGGAACAGTTTAAGGTATGTGTACATGTAAAGTCAATCTCATGTTCGAGATCCCATCTCGAGCTGACTTTACAACCACATATCCTAGGGACAACGTAAAGTAACACAATCGCATATTTACGCTCAATCACCACTTTTTTAATAATGAACAAGATCGTACAACTATTGGGCCTACCCGACCCGAAATTGGCCTGTAGCACACCAACACTAACAATCTCCCACTTGAATTACAGCCAATTGTCCACAACTTTGAGGCCCATTTTATCTCGATGACGCTCAAATACAGTCTGTGTCAAAGGCTTAGTCAGTGGATCTGCTATGTTATCTTCTGACGGTACACGCTCTACCATCACATCTTCACGATTAACAATCTCCCGAATAAGGTGAAAGCGCCTGAGAATATGCTTTGACCTTTGGTGAGATCTCGGTTCCTTCGCCTGGGCGATGGCCCCATTATTATCACAAAATAATGGGATGGGAGCTGATATCTCGGGAACTACGCCAAGTTCCAAGATGAATTTCTTCATCTAGACGGCTTCCTTAGCAGCTTCAGCTGCAGCAATATATTCTGCCTCCGTCGTCGAATCTACAGTCGTATCTTGCTTGGAGCTTCTCCAACTGACTGCCCCTCCATTCAACATGAATACAAATCCAGACATGGATTTGCAGTCATCTGGATCTGACTGGAAACTAGAATCTGTGTAAGCTCTAAGCTGTAGGTCCTCTCCTCCATAAAGCAGAAAAATATCCTTAGCCCTTCGCAGGTACTTCAGGATACCCTTTACTGCCTTCCAGTGCTCTTCGCCTGGATTTGCCTGATATCTACTGACAATGCTTAAAGCATTGGCAACATCAGGTCGTGTACACAGCATTGCATACATGATTGACCCTATCCTCGAAGCATAGGGTACCTTATTCATGTGTGCCACATCCTCAGAAGTTTTAGGACTCATCCCCTTGGATAGGTAAATTCCATGTCTCATGGGAATGAGACCTCTCTTGGAATTTTCCATCCTAAACCTTTTGAGGATAGTGTCTATGTACATGGATTGGGATAATCCTAGCTTCCTTTTAGATCTATCTCGATAGATCCTTATGCCCAGCACATAGGATGCTTCTCCCAAATCCTTCATGGAGAAGGTCTTGGACAACCAAGACTTAGTTGATGTCAACATCTCTACATCATTCCCAACGAGTAAGATGTCATCAACATAAAGGACCAAGAAGGTCACAGAGCTCCCACTGACCTTCTTGTAAACACAGGGTTCATCTTCATTCCGAATGAAGTTAAAAGATTTGACAGCCTCGTCAAATCTTAAGTTCCAGCTTCTAGATACCTGCTTTAATCCATAAATGGACCTTTGAAGTTTGCATACCTTCTTAGGATGTATCTTGGAGGTGAATCCCTCAGGCTGTACCATGTACACCTCTTCTGACAGGTTTTCATTAAGAAAAGCTGTCTTCACATCCATTTGCCAGATCTCATAATCCAGGTATGCAGCAATGGCAAGGAGGATTCTGATTGACTTAACCATGGCTACCGGCGAAAACGTCTCGTCATAGTCAATGCCTTGCCTTTGACGATATCCTTTCGCCACTAGTCTAGCCTTGTATGTGTCAACCTGTCCATCTGCACCGATTTTCTTTTTGAAAATCCATTTGCAGCCGATAGGGACCTTCCCTTCGGGTACATCAACTAAGTTCCAAACTTTATTGGTGTACATGGACTGGATTTCTGAATCCATTACCTCTTGCCATTTCTCGGAGTCTACACTATGGATCGCCTCCTGGTACGACTGAGGATCATCATCCTCATCGATACATACCTTAGAGGACCCCTCTGAGACATGTCCAACATATCTCTCAGGTTCTCTCGGTAGTCTACCAGATCTTCGTAGTGTCAGTGTTTCACCTTGAATAGGATCAACCGATACCGTCTCATCTAACGAGTTTGTGTCTATGGGTTGTGGTTCTTGGACCTCGTCCAATTCTATCTGGCTCCCACTATTTTTCTGGAGTAGATATTCTCTTTCCAGAAATACAGCTCTCTTGGCCACTAAGACCCTTTGCTCAGAAGGGTGATAGAAATAATATCCAAACGTCTCCTTTGGATATCCCACAAACCTACACTTATCGGTTCTCGACTCAAGCTTATCACTCTCGTTCTTCTTTACATGAGCAGGACACCCCAAAATTTTAATGTGATTAAAATTTGGTTTCCTGCCCTTCCATATCTCATATGGTATAGAAGGAACTGATTTACTTGAGATCCTATTCAATAAATAAGCCGCAGTCTCTAACGCATAGCCCCAGAGAGACAAGGGTAGTCCTGACATAGACATCATGGATCGGACCATGTCTAACAAGGTCCTGTTTCTCCTCTCGGATACACCATTATGTTGTGGTGTATACGGTGGAGTCCATTGAGAAACTATTCCATGGTCTTTAAGATAAGAAGTGAATTCATGGCTTAAGTATTCACCTCCTCGATCCGATCGAAGAGCCTTAATACTTTTGCCAGTCTATTTCTCTACTTCATTCTTATATTCCTTAAACTTCTCAAAGGCTTGTGACTTATGTCTCATTAAATACACATAGCCATATCTAGAGAAGTCATCAATAAAAGAAATGAAATAGAGGTAACCCCCTTTTGCTTCTATGGATATGGGTCCACACACATCCGAGTGTATGAACTCGAGAAGGTCAACAACCCTCTCACCATGTCCACCAAAGGGAGCCTTGGTCATTTTCCCCATGAGACACGACTCACAGGTATCAAATGGCTTATATTCGAACGAATTCAAATACTCATTTGAGTGTAAGTGAGAGACTCTTTTCTCACCTACATGACCAAGTCTGCAATGCCATAGATATGCAGAATTCACTTCATCAGCATTGGAAATTAGCATAACATTAGAACGTGTATCTAATACATAAAGACCATTGACTAATGAACCATTGGCTATAATCAAACCATTATTCATTATAGAGCACCCAGTGCTATTAAAAGCCAATGTGTATCCAATGTTATACAAGCCAGAGATTGAAATAATGTTCTTAATAATATTAGGAACATAATAACAGTCATTCAGCTCCAGAATGACTCCTGAAGGTAAACTAAGGCGTGCAGTCCCGACAGCTTTGGCAGCAACTAAAGCTCCATTGCCCATCCTCAGTTCAATCTCCTTTTTGCCCAATCGCCTTCTATTTGCCAGCACCTACACAGAATTGCAGATATGAGATGCACATCCAGTATCCAATACCCATGATGTGGATTCCATATATGACAAATTAAGGTCTATGACAAAAATACCTTCATTTAGAATTGCCTTGCAATTCCTTTTCCAATGCCCAGTTTCCCCGCATCGAAAATATTTATCTTCCTTTTCATTCTTCTTGCCCTTCCCTTTATCAACTTTGGCGAGTTGCTTACCCGTGGCCTTTCTCTTTCCCTTCCCTTTGTTACTTGTGGTGGATATTTGGGTTGCCTTCCTTTTCTTGTTGGCCCGGCCAACAATCATTACAGACGAAGATGGTTTATCTTTCTGCATAGTTCCTTCAGCACTCTTTAACATATTGAGTAGCTCTGGGAGAGTTGCTTCAATCTTGTTCATGTTAAAGTTCATGATGAAGGAAGAAAAGGAATCGGGCAATGACTGGAGTATAAGATCAATGCATAGTTCAAGATCCAACTTGAACCCCAATGCATTGAGTCTTTCAATCCACTCCATCATTTTCAGTACATGGGCCTGTACTGATGAACCCTCAGACATCCGTGTCCTGAAAAGCCTTTTGGAGATGTCATACCTCTCAATCCTACCCTGCTCCCTGAAGAGCTGGCGTAGTTTGAGAAGTATACTTCTACAATCAGTCTTTTTAAATTGCCTCTGTAGCTCGGGAGCCATAGATGCCAACATGTAACATTGGGCAAGGGAGGAGTCCTCAGACCACTTGGCATAAGCTAGTAACTCACCCTCGTCGGCATCAGGAGCTGGCTCAGAATGAACCGTGTCCAACACGTACGTAATCTTTTCGGCGGTAAGGACTATGCGTAGATTACGCAGTCAATCCGAGTAATTCGGTCCAGTTAATCTATTTGCATCCAAGATGCCGCGGAGGGGGTTGGATGACGACATTGTAATCTAGATAAGAAATAAAAGACAACTCAGCATGTGTTCAAATTCTAACTTAGATATGATTTTCTATCTTAGTTAGTCCCACTATTTTTCGATCGAACTATATAACCCTCAGTATATAGAACGGGAGATCAACGAGATCAACCTAGTGGGTCGGAATCCCAACGAGACTGATGTACGACCTTGTGAAAAGTACAACAAGCCATACACCATCTCAAGGGTAGTCAACAGGCACTTGCATCTAATGCAATATCCGATATTCGGCCCCCGAGAAATCATCCCCTTGTGGAAAGCACAACAAAGGATATTCTCGGTTAGATCTAACCATCATTACTACATAGCAATGAGTTCATGACCCGACCCTTGTGGAAAGCACAACAAAGCCGAGTTCAATTCCTCACCCCACTGAGGCCGAGCCTTGGAGTTTAATCCCGCCCCCAAACTCATGGACCTTGTGGAAAGCACAACAAATCCATGAAATGAAGACGTTCATTCACTCCATAATGATGGAGGGCCACGATGACTCCTAGAGCCACGCTTACCAGATCTAAAATTTAATCGCGAGAGAATTTAATTTTATCTTGATCTCACCCTAGGTGGTAATATAAATATATCTAATATATTTACCGTACCTAGTAGTTTGCACAAAATAAATGCATTCAATGCAAAAATAAACGCAAGTGATCATGGACTTTAACCCTAATGTAACTAAGACATCCGGCCCGCTTCCAAAGTAGCTGGATCGTCCTCGTCGGGTGTGCTCCGCGCTTTCAAACTCCGACGCCGCATCAATTACAACTTTTACATGGCACGCAGGCCGGAAAAATTAAATTACATGTGACTCAAACTCCAGCAGCCCTTAGGGCGAGTACAACAATGGAGGAAGATAGAAGTACATTGGAATTTTAATAGAGAGAGAAAGGAGGTTCGCAGACCCCAATTAATTACATTAATCCAAGTCCATGATCACTTGCCAACCCATTCAAGTAAAATCAATCAAGGGTTATTTTCTAAAAATAATCCTTACTTTTGAATTTAAAAATGGGATGTGCAAACAAAAATAGGCTAGCTTTATTTAATTTTAAAAATCAAAGCATGATTAACGAAAATTAAACACACAAGCAGGCCAATACAAGGTAAATAAAGTAAAGCACGTAAAGAACCATCATTTTCTATAGAGGCATGTAATTGAGATAATTAATTAAATTTAAATTTAAATTTAATTATCCAATAATCAAATTTAAATTCAAAATTTAAACATGCCAATAATTTAAATTTAAATTCAAACTAATTATCCAATAATTTTATTTGAAAATAAATTTAAAATAATGTAATTATCCTCAATTAGTAATTTTTAAAATTCAAAATTTAAATTTAACAATTATCTAATAATTAGAATTCAAATAATTGAATTTTCTACAATTAACTTTAATTATTACCATTTTATCTCAAGGTAAATAGTAATTATCTCACCTCGGTAAATTCAACACGGTTAAATAAAAATTAACTTTTGACATTTACCATCGAGATAACACAATTAACCTACTAGATAAAATTCTATTTAATTTACTGTGCATTTTCATATATATATCTAATATATATATTAATGTTACTAGAGCATAGTAAATTAAAAGGGTTAAAAACAATTTTAAAAAAAAATAAAAAAAACTTTTTTTTAATACTACCGGGTCAACCCCGCGCGCACGAGCGGCGCCCGCGCGCGAGGGCGTTGACCCGCGTTGCGGCGCCCGCCACGCGGACGCCCCGCGTGGGCGGCGCCCGCCCACGCGGGTGCGCCCGCGGGGCACTGCGCCGAGCGGCGTAGTGCACCCTGCGGGAGCCCCAAAAAAATATTTTTTTTTAATATTTTTTTTAAATTACTGTTTGGATGCCCAGCATCCAGGAAGAACAGAGATGTCCAAATCTCTTTCTAAAAATTATAATTGAAGATTTAATATGCCCCTAAAGCATGGTTCTAAACGGTGATAAAAACACCGACCATAGCGCGAACCTGGCTCTGATACCACTGTAAGGTTTCGCACAGCACCTACGGGCGACGCAGCGGATAACAAAAATTTAATTTGCCTGATTCCGGTGTTATGGAAAGCTTAATCTGTGCTCTAATCGGTGTTTCTAATACCCTAATTACGGGTTGCGTGTTTCACCTTGCGCGGAACGACGCTGTCCGCGATGCCCGATGCAGAATAACGAGCCGTACAACTGTACGGCCTCTAGAGCAGATCCACATGGACCCTTGCGCAGCGACGGTACCTCCCCGGCACCACTTTCCCCGGCTCTAACACCTTCTGGAGAGAGAGAGAGCAAGGGGGAGAAAGGGGGGAGGCTAATCCTCTCCTTAATGCTTAATGCTTGATTAGCATTAAGGGGGGGGTTGGAAGGAGAAGCCAAGAGTTCGAATGAACTCACGTAGATGGCTATATATAGAGTTTAGGCTTATTAGAAAAGGGCTCCAAAAGACCGAAACTGTATATATATCCTATCTCATATTATACATATGTATTAAACTCCATTTACACTCCTTTCCAAAAGGAATTAAAAGGAAATAATACATACATTTGTATAATAATTATCCGTCACCCAAGAATCCATTGTGTGTGATCCTCTAGGCCCATAGTCACTCTAGTTTAAGGCCCATTAACTTCTAATTCCTAATTAGAAGTAAATTAAACGTATTATTCGCTTCTACAAGAGCCGAATAATGGTTTAATTCATTCCGAACCTACAATCACGTTGGGTCAAGCAAATCCACGTGATCCTAGAGGACGCCGGGTTTAAACCAGCCTATCTGGTACCTGTAAGTCCACAGTTACCGCATCGATATAATCCCTCGCTCCTTCTATGAGTCTGGTACGATCGAGGGTACGGTATCTGTCAAACCCCATGATCGTGCCATTTGACTATGACCTCCTTAAAGTGTATGATGTCCGTTCTAAACGAACTCACACGACCCTGGCCAGGGATTTAACGGAGCGTCAATGTCATGACCCATTAACTGTCTGATATATACCCGACAGTGAGCGATCCCCTCTTGACCATTGATGATCTTCACACGTATCCTGGAGTGGTTAATGACTCGGCAACTCATGACTTATGGTTAAAGTCACTTAGCCAAGCAATTAAACCAATCCAGTCATTGTGTAAGATCCGATCAATGTCTCAGGTCAAAGGACCAACGATGCTACTGAGACCGTTGGATCTTCAGTTGATATTAGGTATAATCAACCATCTGAAGATCCAATAGCGGATCAGTTCAGTGCACATCCTCCAAGGACATACACCTACACATATGTGTTAGTGCCCCGCACCAATGACCATGAGACTGGTCACTGACACATCATGTGTACTAGTTTAATAGGTAATCAAAGTCCCCGAGTGATTACCCTCCAACCAAAAACAGTTTAAGGTATGTGTACATGTAAAGTCAATCTCATGTTCGAGATCCCATCTCGAGCTGACTTTACAACCACATATCCTAGGGACAACGTAAAGTAACACAATCGCATATTTACGCTCAATCACCACTTTATTAATAATGAACAAGATCGTACAACTATTGGACCTACTCGACCCGAAATTGGCCTGTAGCACACCAACACTAACAAATTCTAGCAAAGGGTCATCTAGTGAGTACAGCTGCACTAGTTCTGAGGAGGATCAGGATGAGTTTGCTATGATCACCAGTAAGTTAAATAAATTCCTGAGGAAAGAAGGGAAAGGGCTAAGAAGAAAGTAATTCTCTCGAAAAAGATAGTTCAAACACGAATCTGAACCTGCAAAGAAAACTGATGCCATTGTTTGCTACAATTGCAGGAAAGCAGGACATCTCAAGGCGGATTGCCCTGAGCTCAAGGACAAGCAGCCCAGGTGGAAGACCAAAAAGGGGAAAGTTATGGTTAGCACCTGGAGCGATGAAGAAGAAGGAAGTCAGAGCAGCTCCTCTGACAGTGAGAAAGAAGACCAGATATGCTTGATGGCAAAAAGTGACGATGAGGTAATTCTCTGTTTGACAATTTTACACAGAATGAATGGTAGGATGCTTATGCTGAAATTTTGAAAAAATATGAAGACATGCGTAGGGAGAACAAACACTTAAAAAAGAAAGTGAATTCATTAGCTAATCATACTTCTTTGTCTGATAAGATTGCTTGTTTACAAACTGAAAACTTAGAACTGAAAAACTCCCTTAATGAAGCTGAATGTAGTAAAAGCATGTTAGTTGATTTGAAAAAGGAAAATGAGAATTTGCAGAACACTATTGATGAACTCAAAATGAAAATTCATGCTTTTCAGGAAGAAGCAAAAATTGCCACTGAAAAATATGATGCTATCAATGGTGTAAATACTGAACTGAAAAAGACAATAGAAAATTTAGAAAAAGAAAACAAAGACAAACAAAACTCCCTTGAAGGCATGACACAAGGTATAGAAAATCTGAATGCCATCTTGGGAACAAAAGGAAATTTCAGAAAGGAAGGTTTGGGTTTCAACCCAACTAATAAGAAGAGGTTTGACATGAGAACTATCTCCTTTGTGGCAGAAAAGGGGACATTTCAACCCCTGATAAAAATGACTTCTAGAGAAAGTCAAAAAAAAAACAAAATGAAAAACATTGAGAAAACTAAGCCCAATGCCAAGGACAAGGGCAAAAGGAAGATAGAGGTGTCTAGGGAATCATGCTCATACACTCCCATGCCTCAGACCAATGGACAGGCTAGGGGTTAGACTTCTGGAGCTAGAGTTCAAGGAAGCCCCAAGACCAAAATAGACCAATCTCCACAGATGAATTATTTTACTTCATCTGGGTACAAGTCCTCTAGGAATCAAGGGCCGAGTAGAAGAACCTAAGGTCAAGGCTACTACAATATAGTTCCTACCTACCCTACATTTCACAGCACTTATCATCATAACTTTGGAAAAGGAGGTCTAGGTAGTTTCTACATGAGGCCAATGCAGAATCATTTTCAGAATTCATACTCCACTTAAAGGCATCAACCTCATCCTTGGAATTCCTATATGACTGAGCACAATAATTTCAGAAGTCAGAATTCTTATAGCTTTGTCAACTCCATGCCAAGTCAGTCCAGGATCTATAGTGCACATACTACTACCAATACTTGTTGGACTAATCACTGGCAAAGAAAATTTCAGAATGATTTCAAAAAGAAGGAACAAGCCACACCTAAGAAACAATATTCAAAGAATAAAAGTGGCAAGAAAAAGCAGACAAAACTGAATGATAAGAGATCCACAACTGCTATGAAGAAGCCAAATCAAATGTGGATACCAAAACATCTAGTTTCTAGTCTGCATGAGATAAATGTTTTTATGGGACCAAAGAAGTTCTAGGTTCCAAATCATTCCACTTGATTCCCTTGCAGGTATGCTTGGCAGCCAATCATAACAAGTGGTATCTGGATAGTGGCTGTTCCAGGCACATGACCAGAGATAAAGAGAAATTCTGCATGTTGGTGAAGAAAGATGCTGGTCATGTTACATTTGGAGGTAATACCAAGGGAAGGATTATTGGATCGGGAAAGGTTGGTAAGTGCTCTTCCTATTTTTTTAAAGTAAAATGAGATAATTTTATTGAATAATGGCAATGAATACAAAAACAGTGGGGTCTAGCCCCGGAGGGACACAGAGTTAGACTAATCTTATACTACCGAGGGAGACCTTGTCTAGGATTGCATTTCCTCTACAGGCTCGGGGTAGAGTGGATGCCAACCTAAAAATTGTGTTGTCCGCAACTGAGCAGGCATGTATGGCAAGAGAGTCGGCTACTCGGTTGGCCTCCCGGTAGACATGAGCAACAGAGATATTGCTGGCTTTAAGATATCTAAGCACAATGCACCACCACTTGAGTATTTGCCAAGACGGGCAAACCGAGCTGTTGATGGACTGCACAAGCACGGCAGAATCAGACTGTATGGAGGAGAGGCCGAAGCCATATGCAGCGGCCAAGCGTAATCCATCACATAGCACCCGGGCCTCCGCTATAAGACTGTTCCCAGCGCCATAAAAATGAGCAAAAGCTACTCTGACATTCCCTACAATATCTCTAATGCAACCTCCTCCTCCACAAGGACCTGGGTTCCCTTTACAAGCACCATCCACATTGAGGCAGTATCCAGAATTTGGGGGGATCCACCGAACTAACTTGAAGGCCTTTTGTGTCATCTTTGGTTGATACCCAAAGTGTATAAGAATAGCAGCCTAATGCTGCGTGGTCTCCGATCGAAATTTGGTTTTGTTTAGAGCCTAGCTAACTTTGTTAACTATTGAAGAGATGATATTCCAGCAGGATACATATTCTGATTGGAACCTCCTGAAGCATCTTGCCTTCCACAGCTCCCAAAGAATAAGGAGGCAAGTATAAAGAGAGGCAAAACCAAAAGGGGAGCCCACATTGCAGCGTTCAGGAAAGCTCTAGAGGCGAGTGGTAACTTGGCAGTGCAGAACGACTCCCGGGCTTATCAAAGGAGAGAACCATCACCATTATTCAGCTGCCCAATCACTGCTGATAAAAAGGTGATTGAGATCTTCAACCTTGGGATAATGGCAGCAGGAGCACTTGGAAACCATTTGAATCCCACAGTCTGTGACACGGCTATCCACTGGGATAGCTCTATGTAGAATTCTCCAACCAAAGATTGAGGCACGGCGATAGAAGGTATTGTTCCAGAGTTTAGCTAGCGGCGGTCGACGAATTCCCCTCGGTCTAACCAGGAGATAAGCAGAGTTTGTGGTGAAAGCTCTGCTGGGGGATGGAGCCCAAATACGGGAGTCAGGAAGCTCCTCAGATAGCGGAACTTCATCAAGAAAGCTGGTGGAGGGAAGCATCTGTCGCATTGGGTGGCTACTATCACTAAGGACCTACTGAATAGAGGCCAGTGGACCGTCGTAGTGAATGGGCAGGATGGTCCTGAGAGGCGAGTTGCCAACCCACAGGTCATCCAAGAAATCCACGGACGCTCCATTGCCAATAATCCATTTAGAGTTTGCTTGAACCAGACCATATGCAGTCCTGAAGATAGCTTTTGATATGCCCCGGGGAAAGCGCCAGGACGAGGAGTGGCCCTATTGAAGAACCTGCTGCGTGCATAGTTAGCCCAGAGAGACTTGCCATTCATGATGTTCCAAATCTGCTTCGCAGCAAGAGAGATTTGGATGTGCTCCAAGCTTCTGATGCCAAGACCGCCCTCTTGAAAGGGCCTCTTCAGAGTTTCCCAGGAGACACAGTGATGCCTGCGATTATCAGTGCTATCGCTCCAAAAGAATCTAGCACAGGCCTTATCAATATAATTAGATATGGTTTTAGGGATGGAGGAGGAAGCCGCAAGGTACACAGGGATTGATGTTAGGACAGCATTAATCAAGGTCACTCTACCCGCCTGAGACAGTAGCTTTGATTTCCACAGAGTAATTCTATGGTTGAATTTGTCCAGCAGAGGCTTATAGTCATTGACCAAAATTCTGCCAGGCCGAAGAGGGGTGCCAAGGTATGTGAGAGCTCCAACTTGTCTCTTATATCCCGTGAGTGCTTGGATATGACTAGCAATAGACGCAGGGGCCTTCTCTGAAATATAGAATGTGCTCTTCGCCTCATTGATTTTCTGTCCGGAGGATGCTTCATAACACCTGAGAAAGGCTTGCAATTTCCTGATGTTATTCAATTGTCCATTTAGGAAGATGAGAGTATCGTCTGCAAAAAGCAAGTGGGAGATAACTGGGCATCTACACGGGCCGGAATAAGGTTGCAAACTCCCTGCAGAATGAAGCTTGGTAATGCCTCTGCTTAGTGCTTCCTGCATAATAATGAAGAGAGCAGGGGCAATTGGGTCGCCCTGCCTTAGACCCCTTGATGATTTGAAGAACCCAGCAGGAGAGCCATTAAAAGAGACCGAGAACCAGCAGTTTGAAATCAACATGGCAATAAGCGAATTGAATCTAGTGGAAAACCCAAATCTGGTTAGTACTGCCAGTAGGAAATCCCATTCAACTCTATCATATGCCTTCATCATATCAAGTTTCAAAATTAAATTATGGCCTCTTGTCTTCCTGTTGAGATCCTTGACAAGTTCCCTTGCTATGGATATATTCTCCAAAATAAATCTACCTTTAACAAATGCACTTTGTTCTTCGGATATAATCAGTGGCAGAATGTCAGCTAGCCTTGTGGTAAGTATCTTGGACACAATTTTGAATATGAAGTTGCATAGACTGATAGGATGGAAATCACCAAAGTCCGAGGGATGTCCACTTTAGGAATTAAGGCAACAAGGGTGGCAGAGATGCTGCGCGGCATAGGGAATCCTTTGAAGAATCCTTGAACTGATTCAATAGTTGCTGGGGCAATAATGTCCCAGCATGAGGTGTAAAACAGGCCTGTGAATCCGTCTGGGCCAGGAGCCCCATTGCCATTTAGTCCCCAGATCGCCTCTTTAATCTCTGATGCAGAAGGAATTTCAGTGAGATTCATGTTATGAGCCGTGGTGACAATGGTGGGGATAGTTTGCAGAATTTCCTCATCAATAGTGTGAGCTTCCGAGGTTAGCAATTTAGAGAAATACTGTACAACCTCTTCCCTCAACATGTTCTGATACTCACACAACTGATCATTGATTTGCAGGCGGTGAATATAGCTCCTTCTCCGGTTACCCTGGACAACGGAATGATAAAAAGATGTGTTTCTGTCTCCATTGTCCAGCCAATCCAGTCTGGCATTTTGAGCCCAAAACATTTCTTCGCACTTGTGGACGTGGATTTTTTATTTATTTATTATTTATTCATTTATTTATATTTATGGATTTATTGGCGTGCCAGTCACATGTGTGACGATTTCATTGTGCGCTCGATCTGACATGGTCAGTCGATTGTGAGTGATCGTGTCGGGACCTAAAGTCCGTCATACCATGAACGTTATGACGTTAATTACGTCCTTCCAGGGAAGGACAACCCTTGATTAAACGCTAAAGTAAGAGGCCTCGAGAGGCAAACAGATGTTCACATGCTTAACTTTAAACTTCATACCAGGGCCGGGGAGGCGGGTAAGATAATAACATCAACCACAGAAACCGACTAGATCGTGTGGTTGGCGGTTCAAAACAGTTATACTTGATGGAAACAAGGAGATAGAAGATATCCACCACAGAAAGGCAAAGTCGTGGCCATGATATAGGTTTAAAGCTTTGATCGGTATTTCGACGGCCTTTTCTCTTAATCTGGGTTATGCCCAGGGGGAAATAGGCTATCACCCACGGAATGCCTAGATGAAAGACGAGAGCTAGAGAGGCCGAACCTCCCAACCCGTGTACATATGGGCTATGGGGCAAATGTGTGATTTTCCCTTTGAAAAGCTAGCGGGATTCATGCAGTGGCAAGACCCCCCCGAGCAAAAGGGTTATTCGTAAATCCGTTGTAGTTAGGTGGAACATAGGGGTTATGACTCCCCTTCAATTTTATCCCCGGGACATATCGGGTGATCCACAGATATCCCTTTTGTGGGTTCGCTTTGGGTATTGGAATTCATTGGGTGGTAGATCGGGCTCTCGGCACGACCCAAAAATGGGAAGGACAGGGCTTCTGGTGCCAAAACAAGAAGGCTGGGGGTTCCCGGCGCCAAGACGAGAGGACTTAGGTCCCCGGCGCGACAAAGAGAAGCCAAAGGGGAGAGGGCCTTCGGCGCAGGCTTCCCGGCGCGAGGAAGAAATGCTGGAAGAGGGTCTCGGCGCGGGATGGTTGAGCAAGGCTCCCGGCGTGACGAGGCTGCAAGGGGGGGTCTCCCGGCGCGGAGGATGCAAAGAGGACTCTGGAGGTTCTCGGCCCGGGCTTCCCGGCACGCTGAGGTGAAAGGGAGAGGAGCTGCCCCTGGGGGTTCTCGGCGCCTGAAGAAGTGGCGCCGGGAGCTATTCACCCAGTTTACTGTAGGCTGAGCCGAGAGCAGTGAGGGCGCCGGGACCAGAACAGAGCTTACGGTACTCTGTTTTGGGTATCTGATTGATTCATGCCAAGGGGAAGGATTTCTTTGGGGTCAAAAATAGGTCAGGGCATCAAAGTTTGAACTAGATTAGGCTTGGGCTTTATAGGAACATCAGGATCAATGAGGAATTTGGGAAGGCCAAGGCGTAGAGGATCCCTGTCACCGGTGTCATACAGAGTCCCGAGGACAGCTTAATGTCGGCTTTTCGTGGTCCTGGGAGAATTTTGACAGCATCTCCCCCGGACTCAGTATTTGCCAGGGAATGATAGACGATCACCCACGGAATGCCGGGGTGAAAGCCAAATAGAGGGGTATTGAACCCCTAACCATGTACGTGCCTGCAGCACTATTTCGATATCCCTTTAGAGGTCAGCGAAGCTTATGCAGTGGCGGAGCTCCATTGCCTCGGAAGGTTATAAAAGCCGATCGAGTCCGGAAAACCTCGTAGAAAAGGGGAGGGTTATCCCCATTAATTGTCACCCCCGAGGTGCATATGATGGCCCAGGGCATCCCTTGACATAACAAGAGTATTTATGGGGTTTCTTCAGTGGTAGCAAAGGTTTTATGACTTGAGGTGTACAGGTTGGCGTTTCGGCGCCAATGGCAAGGATACCAAAGAGCTCCCGGCACGGGTTTCTCGGTGCGCTGATAGGATGGCCCGGAGGGTCTCTCGGCACATGAGGAAGAAAGAGGGCCTCCCGGCGCGCGGGGAAGAAAGCCAAGGCATAGGGGCTCCCGACGCGCAAAGAAAAAAGGGGGGAGGAGCTGATCCTGGTGGCTCTCGGCGCCTGAAGAAGCGGCACCGGGAGCTATTCACCAAATTTACTGTAGGTTGATCCGAGAAGTATGAGGGCGCCGGGATCAGAACAAAGCTTACGGTACTCTATTTTCTGGTTTTAATGGTGGTTTGGGCTGAAAGCGGCGGACTCTATGGGCTCTGAGCTGTCCGAAGCATCCACTTTGAGTTGGATTAGGTCTAGAATCCAGAGGAGTATTGGGATTTGAGAGGCATCTGGGAGGCCGAAGTCTGAATGCCCCTGTTCATCGCCGTTATCATGCAGAGCTTGGGGACAAACTTAATATGGTCATTCGTCACCTTGGAAGCCAAGAGATGGCTGTCTTTGGCCCCAGAGGAGACTTAGATGACATATACGGAGGAAACACACATGCTTGGAACCCCGGAGTTTCTCAAGCCTCAATCATTGCACAGCACGGCTTCATCCCAGCAGCCAAAGAATAATCTGTTCCGGGCTTTGGGGTGAGCAATAACAGTGCTACGAGGCAGAGAAAGGACAGATGAAACTGATCATCATGCTATTGATTTACAAATAACACAGAGAATGGCAATAGGGCTTAAGAAAAAGCAAAAATCAAGCTCAAACTACAGCCCATCATACATATATATCCATTCATTTGATGATGCCCATCATGGAAGACGCATAGTCAGAAAACCCATATGAAACATCATTCCCATACCCAAACCGATTACAGGGAGAGAGTGAGGGAAAGGGGAACAGACAGATGCCGAGATATTTTGGCTACATTGCATGAATCGAGATAAGATTCGAAAGTATTACATGAAATAGAAGAAAAGAGAAAAACAAACATGGGGGAGGGCGGAGCATTGACTCCTCTCCCTCCCCCGGATGCCCACCTGGAGCTTCTTCCCTGGGAATGGGTCTCTTCTCTCTTTCTTTTTCAGCGGAGGAGGCTCTCTCTCTCTCTGGTCTCTTCTCTTTTTCTTTCTTTTTGATCGATGGTCTGGCTTCTGATCCTCCGATCCCCTTTTCTTTCAAAGGGGGTATGTTTATATAGGTCTCATCCTTCTGTGCTCTCGGCGGAGGGCAGTCGGTGTGGCCAGTTCCATTCGAGACATCTCCCGACGCGACAAGTAGCCCCCTGTTGAGGCTCCCGGCGCCACTAGCAGGAGCCCAAATGGCCGGCCCATCTAGCGCCTTCAGGCCTCATTCGTGCCTTAGGCTTCTCTTCATGCTTTCTTTTGAATTAATCTTCATCAGAACCGAATAAAGCCCACCTTTAGTAGAGGCATGACTTTGTTGAGATCGTTTTGAGGCTCCATCAGTGAACGAACTGGGGTTTAATCAGTATTGCCGTATGAATGACGACAAAACCGGGTATGTTTCATCGGCATTGTCATCCGAACGGTGACAAGACCAGACATCAGCTTCAGTCTGACAGACTTCGGCCGGGTATGTAATCTGTGGAGAGGATTGCTATTCTGTTCTGACTTTGTAGGAGCCCTGACAATCTTTATCTGTCGGTGCCGGTTTCATCTTTATCTCATATCACATCCATCAGTAAGCTGACATCTGGCTTACCTTGACATATCATCCGTGGATTCTCGGACGAAGCAGTAGTACAGCTCTTCTTAAAAGGCTGGGAGGTCCCATCAGTCGAGTGACTGCGGCTTCATCGGCGCTGCCGTCTGAATGACATCGGCACCGGGCATCAGCTTTGGCCGACAAAGGCTTTAGCCGGGTGAATGGTTGACGAGCTTCATCAGTGGTCTTCTACTGTTGGCCTGATTTTCTTTTCAGTTATGCTTCCACCCCTGTTCATTTTCTAGGTGTCAACAAATGCCCCCCACCTGCGGGCGGCGTAAGTGCAGAATAAGCGACACGGGGTCTGCAGGTGTTCTTCATCATTTGAGGGTATATTCCTCAGTTTTATCCTTGACATTGTCCTTCAGCTTGATCATGTTGCTGTAGTAACCCTTTTGCATATCCATCTTTCATTTTGATGTCTTCATTTTTTTTGTATTTTCTTTATTTCCAGCATTTCGGAGCTTCTCGGCATGGACCTCCCGGCGCGAAGGATATCGGCGCGTATGGGCTTCTCGGCGCGCTTCACGGCTGACAGGGGTTCTCGGCCTGGGAGTTGTCGGCGCGGCTTTTGGCTGACGGGGGTTCTCAGCCGGGGAGCTCTCGACGCGTCTTTTGGCCGACGGGAGCTCTCGGCCGAGGGGGTTCTCGGCGCGCATTTGGCCGCGCCGAGAGCCCCTCAGCTTTAGGCCCTTTTTAAGGCGCCGAAAGCCTTGCTGTCCCTCATTCTCTCCTCTTCTTTCTCTTTCTTCACTTTGGCGGTGGCGGTGAGCTGTGAGCTTCCCCCCCGAGAGCGTCATTTCCTCCCCCCCCCCCTTCTTTGCTGATTTTTTGGGGTAGGTTCGCTATATATATGGGATTGAGTCCCATCTTATGCTCGGGATCACTCCCTCTTGGTGGGTGACTCCCTATTCTTTTTTGGGCATACCTCGGACAAGAGGAGATGCTGCCGAAATTTTTGAGAATTTATTTGTCTTATTGTTTCATGCCCATTCATCTTTCTGAAGCTTCTTTTCTTGTCTTTTTCTGACTGCAGGTGCTGACATGGCTTCCAGTTCTGCTGCTGCATCTTCCGGAGCCGTTGGAACAAGTTCATCGGCTCAGCCGGACATATCTCGGGCCAAAGTCAACTGGTTGAATGTATACAGCCTGAGCTTTGGCTATGACCAGATTGCTAGTGTCGACGAATCTTCCGATTCTGAAACTGACACCGTATCGACTGCTGAAATTTATTCTTCCCTGGAGGGTGCTGAATTCAGGAGAGCTGCTGACTACCGCCTGGACTTGCCGAAGGATCGTCATTTGCTGCCGTTTGTTCGGACTTTCACCGTACGCGGAATGCGGGATGTTATTATTGCCCGCTCCGTGGAAGCGGCAATACTTGCCGATAGAGACAGCATGAAGGGTTCTGTCTATCGAGCCCGAGCCATATATCTCCCAGGTGAACAGAGGGACTGGAATGCTGTGCTGGGCATCTCCGATTTAGAACCCGAGAAGAAGATGCTAATCCGGGCCCCAGAATTCACCCCTGCAAGGTGGGATCATACCACCGGCCGTGTCCACCGAGAGAAGACTTCATTCGGACTCTTTTTGGCGCCTGCGAAGTGGGGTTATAGAGACGAGCCATTTGTTCTTAACTGCCTGGCCGTTCAGTTTAAATATCAGCTGGCTGCCGGCTGGTTTGGAGATGCCAAGTTGACAGACGCCCATCTTTTTAGGGTTGGAGCAGTGGAGTTTACAGAATATGTTTTGAAGGAGTATACCCCTCTATTGGTTAGAGCTGGGGTATACCATAGTGTATTTGCCTCCAGGTTCCGCTATCCCGTCTCTCGGGGATTGTGTTGCGGTATGCTTGAAGTGTTCTGCCCGCAGTTCAATACATTCTATACAGCGGAAGGCGAGACATCCCTCGACCTCTGGAGTTTATCGCAGCTTTCTGGCCTACCCATGGACGGAGAGCCATATGAGGAGGTCTGCCTGGATGATTCCATCAAGGACGCCTCTAATGGAGAGGGCCGCTATTCTTTCGGTTATGCATACCGGTACCTGATGAAAGCTTACCGGTCCATCTGTTTGGCCTACAGTAGGGGGTCCTCCAAAGGCTATCAAGCCAGGGAAAAGAGCAGCCGACTGAGAGTCCGTGTGGGGCAGTGGATACAATATTTCTTCGGGGGTCCCTTGAGGTACACAGACTTTCCTTCCGTAGGGCTGACTTCCGGTAAACAGGTCAGGGCCCCCCGTTACAAGTCAGCATTGCCAGCTTCATTGCGCCGGATAGACGCGGATGGCCCGAACCCAGCAGGGGTTGATCCCCTCACCCATTGTGCGGCCTATTTGACTTTCTGGCTATGCACTTTCGCTCTCCCTCAAGGGGACGAGATGATTATTAGACCCGAGGCTATATATCCGGCCTGCCAGATGGCTTGGGGGATGCGATTGTCTTTGTGCCCAGTGGCTCTGTGTTTAATTTACAAATCCTTGGGGGACTTGCATAGACATCGGACCCCCCGCTCTTCGAGGACTGTGGGTCCCTTTCATTTCTTCAATGCCTGGGTTTGCAGCATTTTCCCTGAGCTGGCCCCGAGAACTTTACAGTCAGACATACTGCTCCCTCGTATGATTGAGTTCGCTAGCGCTGAACCTGGTCCTTTCTCAGAACAGCTGTTCAAGATGAGGGGTAGGCTAATAAGAGTGCCTGTAGACGCACTTGGCAGCATTCACTTTTGGAGCTTGGCAGCAGGTTCAGCTCCCTTGGTGGACCCTCAAAGGGAGTGTAAAATGGAGGAGGTGGAGGTTTATGTCCATCCTATTTCGGGGGTCGCCGCCACCCGGCCTCTTTTAGAACCAGAATTGGTGAGGTGGGCCATGGCCATACGGCCCAGTGTATTAGTTTTCAGGAAGGGGGGCTTGCTCATTTTGGAGCCCTATTATCCCTTCCGCTTTGGCAGAAATTTTGGTTACGACCAGCATATCCCTCCATCGACTGCTCAGTTTCCTCTGGAGAGCCGGGCCAAGCGCGGGTCCAGTATTGCCGGCGACGGTCGGATATGGTGGGATTTCTTTCATCGTCGGGAAGACACAACTTTCAGGGTCCCGACCGTCTCCAATCGTCTCCCTCGGGTCTCATCAGACTATATCAAGTGGTGGAACATATGCACCAATTTTTATAAAGATGGCAGAGGCGCTTTCTGGGATGTGGCCGAGCGCTCCTTTTTGAAGCGGCAATCAGGGCCTGTATTTGATATTGACGAGCTTCATCTGAGGAGGCTTTATTCCCAGCACCAGAGGGAGGCAGAAGCTTATATCGCTGCCCGCCGGTCTTTGAAGGAGGCGGGTGCGGAACTACCCACTCCTGTCTTTTCTGAAGTTGATGTGGACACTTTCACCAGAGACTTGAGACAGCTGGGTCACATAGGGGACACTCATTTGGAGGTGCAGTATCCATTCCCCTCGGAGGAACCACTCTGGAAGGCTACTTCTTGGAGGGGTCCGGCAGACAGGTTTCATCCTTATAGGACCTTTGTGCGGAGGGAGGACCACACTCAGTCATATTATCAGCACACCTCCTGGCTTTTTGTACTGTTAAATGTCCACGGGCTGACAGTGGAGAGCCCGATAGCTGTCATTCTAAATAAGCAACTTTTTGTTTCTTTCCATTATGTTGACGCCTGGTGCATAGATTACCTCGGCCTATTTCATTGCCTTGATTTCCATGGCCATAAGGACTTGGCCGCCCTGACGGAGAAGTGTCAGACTATTGGCGATGTATGCTGGCTCGTGAAGGAGGCCGCCTCCCGATCAAAGGAGGTAGCTTATATGTATTGGCCGCTTTCCACATTTTATGACGGCCCAGCAGGTGTGCTCCTTGTTTGTTTGATCATGGCCTCTCTCTTCTTATTGTCATGTTTTGCATATGTTGACTATGACTGCCTTTCTCGTGTCTCGTACAGATAGACCAGACATAAAGCGGCAGGGGCTTTACAGGAAGATAATTGCTCAAGCTGAGAAACCTGCCCACTTTGAAATTCCTGAAGCAGCACCTACGACCACTCCCCTGCCTCCGGGCAAGAAGAGGAAGCCTTCTGTGGTGAAGGTTGCAGTCGCCAAGGCTAAGAAGGCCAAGGTTGCTCGGACTCGGAAGTCGGCTTTGACTGCGAAGGAAGCTGGAACCCCTCTTCTGGATATCCCTTCATTTGACGCATTCGCATCTCAGAGGGAGGCCGCACAGGCATCTGCCGAAGGTGACGGTGATAGCTTGTAGCTGGAACTTCCTTTGTCGTATTGACCAATCTCCTAGGGAGTTCTTTGAGGCTGAGCTTCTTTTTATCTGATACAGCCCAGGAGCAGGTTGAAGCGCCTGTGGATACGGACACAAGACTGCCTTCTCCCACCCCGGTTGGCGAGGAGGAGGGTAAATGTGCTTTTTCCATTTGTTTCATACTTCCGTTGTTTTCTTTGCTATACTTCTCAGAAGTTTTCTTTTCTTGTAGCAGTGGCAGTCGGGGAGCAAGCCGAGGCCATGATAATGACAGAAGAGCTGCCTCGACCACAGGAGGGTCACAAGACTCGGCCAAAGCAGAGTACTATTCCGGCCAGACGCATAATCACTCGATCTTCATCCCGCCATGCTTTAGAGGTACCGGCCCAGCATATAGCTAGTGTGGAAATATCTTCGGGCAGCTCCTAGGCTGTCTCCCATGAGGAGGAGGTAGATTTCAGCGACAGCGAAGGGGAAGGTATTGCCAAGTCAGAAGCCCCTCCTGCACTTGCGAAAGGTGTTCCGTCTCTTCGACCCGCCGAACTATCAGCGTCATCCTCTGAGGAAGAATTTCAGGAGGAGTTTGCCGGGCTCGATACTGAGATTGACATAACTCCACCACTCACCATTTCGGCCACAGAGCTTTCTTCTCTTTCGCCCCATTTTGAGGGTGCGGACCCTGCTCCAAAGGTGGGTTGTTCTTCATGTATGCTGCTTCATTTGTTTCTTTTATTTAGTGCTGAAGGTCGCTTTGCTTTGGTCTCAGAGTATTTTTGCTGCTACCTCGGCCACCTCCACATCCTTCATGGACATTTCCCTTGTAGATTTGGCTATTGTTCCTTTTCTGCCTTTAACTTGCACGGGGGCTCCTGAGATCATTCGCCCTGTGCCAGTGCGGATACAGTCCTCGACAGACTTGGCATCATTAGACTTGGGGGCTGCAGAAGAAAGCGTCATCCCTGCTAGGGCTTCAGATCTTAGAGCCGAAGCAGATCCGGCTAGGAGCTCTGCTTTCATACCGGCCGCAGTAATGTCAATCGCGCCCGAGTTAGCAATTCCTGCCATAGTGGCTGCAGAGTCCGAATTCCTGCCTACACAGTCTAAGGTACCTCTGTCCCCATCACCAGAAAGAGCAGCTGAAGGTGCAGCCTCCATTGCAGAGATAACCCCATTACTCATTGATTCTCCTCTTGCGGATGTTCAAGGTGTAGCTCCCGAGGCAGCAGCAGAGGAGGAGTCTTCAGTCCAGCAGGGGAGTACAGAGAGATACCGGCTAGCTCTTTCGGCAGATTTGCCTTCTTCGTCCTCCCAAGCAGGCATTGGACTATGGGCAGATATTGACGGAGAGGTGACTTTCGAAGTCGTCGCATCTGCTTCCTTTGGCTTTATGTCTCCTGACAGCTTCGTCTGGCAGCATCTGGACATGTTACGCCAGCTAGTAGAGTCTTAGCCTGGCTTGACATATCTACAGCTGAAGGAAATCGCCAATCGCCTCACTGCTGGCCTGCAAGCCATGGGCTGCCCTTTGGACACATGGGCTCAGCGGGTCTTGCTTTTGTTGAAATTCGTGCAACGGAGAGACTTCCTAGCACGGATCATGGTTGACAGGTTGACGGCGTTGAAGTTGCAGAGGTCGGAATGCAAATCCGAGGTGGAAAAGCTAACGCTGACACTTTATGAACGCCAGGCCGAGCTACAGAGTATTATTCAGCGGGAGGAGGCTATCCAGAAACGGGTAGCCGTTTTAGAGGCGGAGCTCACTGAACTTCGGGCCGAGCTGCAGCAATTATCTTCTATTCGGCCACAGTCCACCGAGGAGGTGGCTTCACTGGAGGGTCGGGTGATGTCTTTCCAGGACCTGTCCATGAGGCTTCAGGAGGAGGAAGCGCGCCTTCATGAGTTAGGAGCCGCCCCCTATGTTGGTCTTCTGGCCTTTGAAGATATCTTTCGGCGGCCATGAATTATCTTCACTTTCTTTTCTTTTCTTTCTTTTTGTGACATAGCGTCCCCTCGGGGCCCCTTATGTACTCACTTCGTAATGAAATGAAAAGAGATCTTTTGGCTTCATGTGTATCCATCTTGTCTACCATGTGGTTTCATCACTTCGGGAAGTGGGGTAGTGGTTTTAGCAATCCCTCATGTGAATGGCTCGTACCTAGCAGGAGAGCGTCCACCCCTTCAGAGAAAGGATGGGGAACTCGCTCCACCGCGTGACGGGCATCCGAAGAGGTGCTTAAACCGGATTGTGTCAGTATGATCAAACGTCCCTCTTGGCGACATGTGCTATGAGGGAGACAATTTGCAGGGATGTGACAGAAGGGGTTTCATCAGAATAGACGGCAAGCCTAGACTGGATAGAGGTTATGGCAGGTGGGCATTTGAAGGGGGCATAGTTTTCATCAGAACAGACGTAGGGTCTGAACTGGGCAGGGTTTTATCATTGATCGGGCGCGGTGCCGGTCGATCAACGGTGGTTTCATCATTGATATGGGGTTTATATCGAAGCGAAGGGTTTTATAAGTTTCATCAGAATAAACGAAAGGTCTAAACTGGGTAGGGTTTCATCATTGATCGGGCGAGGTACCGGTCGATCAACAATTGATTTCATCATCGATATTGGGTTTATATCGATGCAAGGAGATTTCATAAGTTTCATCAGAATAGACGAAAGGTCTAAATTGGACAAGGTTTCATCATTGATCGGGCAGGATGCCAATCGATCGACGGTTGGTTTCATCATTGATCGGGCAGGATGCCAATCGATCGACGGTTGGTTTCATCATCAATATTGGGTTTATATCGATGCAAAGGGATTTATAAGTTTCATCAGTATAGACGAAAGGTCTAAACTGGACAAGGTTTCATCATTGATCGGGCAGGGTGCCAATCGATCAACGGTTGGTTTCATCATCAATATTGGGTTTATATCGATGCAAAGGGATTTATAAGTTTCATCAGTATAAACAAAAGGTCTAAACTGGACAAGGTTTCATCATCGATCGGGCAGGGTGCCAATCGATCAACGGTTGGTTTCATCATCAATATTGGGTTTATATCGATGCAAAGGGATTTATAAGTTTCATCAGTATAGACGAAAGGTCTAAACTGGACAAGGTTTCATCATCGATCGGGCAGGGTGCCAATCGATCAACTGTGGGACATAAGTGAAGGTGTTGGTCTCGTCAGGATAGACGTAAGGTCTATTCCAACATGTTTTATCGCATGTGGGGCTTGCCAAGAAATGTGTAGGCTTCATCAGGACAGACGTGAGGTCTGAGCTGGACAGGCTTCATCAGGGTGGTGATGGGTTTCATTGTCGGTGGGACGTTTGAAAGCGGGTATGTAGGTTTCATCAGGGTAGACGTAAGGTCCACCCCGGGAAGGCTTTACATCGGTGGGGCATAGAGCCAGATGACCGACGGAAGGCTTCATCAATGAAGGGGAGGTAAAGGTAACGTGCCGGTTGGCATGGAACTTCTAGATTACCACATTACTGACCCAAGTGCCCTTTCGGGTTTTCACCGGAGCCAGCCCCCTCTTGCTTTTGCCCACGCGCCCTTTCGGGTTTTCACGTGGCGGGGTACCCGATTTTGCCTGCGGTGCCCTTTCGGGTTTTCACCACAGCGGGGTTTCTTGGCCATTTTTGCCCTTATCCGAGATGTCCGAACAAGTCTGGTGGGGTATCTCTATTGTTAACCCCATTTTTTTTTATATACATATGTTTCCTGAATCGGGACTTCAGCACGGATCAGGCGATGTGCTGCTTCATTAATGCATGCTCTTATCATCGGTATTGGGTATATACCGACGCAAGGATTTTATAGGTTTCATCAGGGTAGACGTAAGGTCCACACTGGGCTGGTTTTATCAATGATCGGGCAGGGTGCCGATCGACCAATGGTAGGTCTCATCACGGCGGGACGTAAAGGGATATGCAAATTTGATAGGACGGGTTTTTTTGTTGATCGGGCAGGGTGCCCTGTCGACCAAAGATGGGTTTCATCATCGGTATTGGGTTTATACCAATGCGAGGATATCATGGATTTCATCAGGATAGACGTAGGGTCTAGACTGGATAGGTCTTACCGCTGATTGGGTAATGTGCCAATCAATCAACAGCAGGTTTTATCGTCGGTATTGGGTTTATACCAATGCAGGGATTTCATAGGTTTCATCGGGATAGACGTAAGGTCTAAGCCGGATAGGTTTCATCATTGACCGGGCAGTGCGCCAATCGATCAAAGTAGGTTTCACCATGGTGGGACTTTGGCAAGGTATGAGGGTTTTATCAGGACAGACGTAGGGTCTGAACTGAGTGGGTTTGATCGTTGATTGGACGAGGTGCCGGCCGATCGACGAGAAGTTTATGACGGGAGGTGAGGTTTCTTTAGGATCACCATATTACTGGCCCAAGCGCCCTGTCGGGTTTTCACCGGAGCCAGCCCCCTCTTGCTTTTGCCCACGTGCCCTTCCGGGTTTTCACGTGGCGGGGTACCCGATTTTGCCTGCAGTGCCCTTTCGGGTTTTCACCACAGCTGGGTTTTAGCCATTTTTGCCCTTGCTCGGAAAACCTGAACAAGACCGGCAGGGTATCTCTATTTTTAACCCTATTTTTATTTTTTTTCATTCTTTTATTCTCTCTTCCCCTCTTTTTGGGAGGGCAACAAGTCTGACTGTCATTAGATCATGATAAGGGATGGCTCGGCTAGGGCGGAGTGCCGCTAGACCAAGGAAGAAGGGTAGCTTGGTTAGGGCGGAGTGCCGCTAGGCCAAGGAAAAGGGTAGCTTGGTTAGGGCGGAGTGCCGCTAGGCCAAGGAAAAGGGTAGCTCGGTTAGGGCAGAGTGCCGCTAGACCGAGGAAGAAGGGTAGCTTGGTTAGGGCGGACTGCCGCTAGACCAAGGAAATGGGTAGCTTGGTTAGGGCGGAATGCCGCTAGACCAAGGAAATGGGTAGCTTGGTTAGGGCAAAGTGCCGCTAGACCAAGGAAATGGGTAGCTTGGTTAGGGCGGAGTGCCGCTAGACCAAGGAAATGGGTAGCTCGGTTAGGGCAGAGTGCCGCTAGACCAAGGGAGAAGGGTAGCTTGGTTAGGGCGGAGTGCCGCTAGACCAAGGAAATGGGTAGCTTGGTTAGGGCGGAATGCCGCTAGACCAAGGAAATGGGTAGCTTGGTTAGGGCAAAGTGCCGCTAGACCAAGGAAATGGGTAGCTCGGTTAGGGCAGAGTGCCGCTAGACCAAGGGAGAAGGGTAGCTTGGTTAGGGCGGACTGCCGCTAGACCAAGGAAATGGGTAGCTTGGTTAGGGCGGAATGCCGCTAGACCAAGGAAATGGGTAGCTTGGTTAGGGCAAAGTGCTGCTAGACCAAGAAAAGGGTAGCTCGGTTAGGGCGAAGTGCCGCTAGACCAAGGAAATGGGTAGCTCGGTTAGGGCAGAGTGCCGCTAGACCAAGGGAGCAGGGTAGCTTTTAGCCTGATTACTCGGGGAATATTGGTTGGGCGGCATGATACAGCTTTAGGTGTCTACCGTTGAGTGGTGAGAGTTGGTTTTCCCCTCGATGGTTAACGACCATGTAGGCCCCTCCTTTGTAGACCCTATATATCACATAAGGACCTTCCCAATTAGGATTCAGCTTCCCTTTTGGGTTGGACGCCATGACTTCTCTTTTCTTGACCATGACGAGGTCACCTTTCTTAAATTCTCATCCTTTTACGAGTTTGTTGAATGCAGTGGCCATGCGGGCCTGGTACATCTGGATATTCTTCTGAGCTTGGAGGCGCTTCCCTTCCAATTCAGCCAATTCTTGTAATCTTCTTTCTGCATTGGTTTGTTCGCCACGGGCCAGGTCATATTGGACTGCCACCCTGAGTGACGGGACTTCCAGCTCCAGCGGAACTACTGCCTCTGAGCCGTATACCAGCGAGTATGGCGAGCACCCTGTAGGTGTCTTGAAGACAGTGCGGTATGCCCATAGAGCTTCATACATCTTTTCTTCCCAGTCCTTCTTATTAGAACTAACGACTTTAGCCAACAAGGTGCATAACGTTTTGTTGAAGGCTTCTGCCAATCCATTTGCCTGTGGATTGTAAGGAGTGGAAGTCCTCCACTCGATCTTATACTTCTCGACGAGCCGATAGATCTTTTGATTTCTGAAATGACTATCATTATCAGATATTATTCGGCTGGGGATCCCAAACCGGAAGATAATGTTTTGTTTGATGAATCTGGCAACCAGCTCACCAGTCACTTCTCGTAATGCTATAGCTTCCGCCCATCGGGAGAAGTAATCTGTTATTGCCAGTATGTACTTATGTCCGGCTGAGGAGGTTGGTAGTGGGCCGACTACATCGGTTCCCCATTGTGCAAACGGCCAGCTAGGGATTGTAGGGTGCAGAACGGCAGGTGGCCTTCTAGGCACAGCAGCATGCTCCTGACATTTCTGACATGACTTCGCAAACTTGCAGCAATCTTCAAACATAGTGGGCCAATAGTAGCCCAGCTTCTTGATTTCTATCTTCATCTTAGGGCCAGCTTGGTGAGCACCTGCCGTCCCAGCATGTATTTCTTTCATCGCTTGCCAAGCTTCCTCAGTGGACAGGCAGCGGAGCAGAATCTTCTTACGTGCATCTGCCATTATTCGGAACAGAGTTCCATTTCTGAATTCATAAGAACCTTTGATCCTTAAAAGTTTCATCTTTTCTTCTCTTTCCTGCGGCAGCTGTTGGTGCAAAAACCATTGTAGCAGGTGCTGTCTCCAGTCAGATGCCTGTTCTGTACTGATCGTGGCGACTTCATTTTCTTCGGGGCGGCCTTCTAGCATGCTGGGGACTTGCCGTCGATTTATAACAACAATGTTCAGTGTCTCATCCGGTGGGACTGCTATTGAGCTGGCTAGCTTTGCCAATGCATCAGCCTGGGCATTATGTGCACGGCCCACATGCTTGAGCTCAATATGATAGAACTTCGCCATGAGGCGCACAGCTTTTTGGTGGTAGGGGTTCAACTCCGGCTTTCGCACTTCAAACTCACCTTGGATTTGCTTTATTATCAACATTGAATCCCCGAATACCTGAAGCATCTGGATACCCATGTGGAGGCTGATGTGCAACCCGATTATCAGAGCTTCATACTCGGCTTCATTATTAGTGCAGGGCTTGTTTATAGAACAGGAAGTATGCACAACCTCCCCCTCTGGCGATCTTAGCACAATACCGGCTCCGGCCCGTATTCTGGTCTTTCCATTGGAGTCCGTCTCTGTCCTAGATGCTCCATCAAAGAATATCTGCCACATAGTTGACTGAGCCTGGCAGGCTTCTAATGTTTCATCATCGGGTAACTCAGTCCCCAACAAATCATTCTCTGGCACAGGGTGCTCTACGAAGAAATCAGCCACGGCCTGTCCTTTTATTGCCCTCTGGGGTATATATGTGATATCGAATTCCATTAGAATTACTGCCTATTTGCCCAACCGGCCTTTCAGTGTTGGCTGAGTCAATATGTATTTGAGCGGATCTGCTACAGATATCAATCTGATTTCATGTGACAGCATATAGTGCCGGAGTTTTTTAACGGCAAAGACTAGTGCCAAGCATGTCTTTTCTATATAGGTGTAGCTTTCTTCAGTTCTAATCAGCCTCTGACTCAGGTAGTATAGAGCCTGTTCTTTGCCTTCTTCATTTATCTATGCTAGCATTGCCCCCAGGGAACAGTGTGTGGCTGCAATGTATAGTATCAGGGGCTTGCCCTTAATAGGTGCCCCCAGCATTGGAGGGGTCTTGAGATATTCTTTCAGCTTCTCAAAAGCTTCCTGACAGCCTTCGTCCCAGAGGAATGGTACATCTTTCATCATGAGCTTGTGAAAAGGGTGGCATCTCCCCGACAGATTTGATATGAATCGTCAGATATAGGCCAAACGCCCTTGCAGAGATCTCAGCTCGTGGAGATTCCTTGGTGGAGGGAGCTCCTGGATAGCTTTAATCTTGGATGGGTCGATCTCAATGCCCCTATGACGGACAACGAACCCAAGGAATTTTCCACTGGACACGCCGAAGGCACATTTCATAGGATTCATCTTGAGTTCATATCTGCGCAGCCTCTGGAACACTATCCTCAGATCTTGCAGATGATCTTCTCTTCTGCTGGTTTTCACCACCAGGTCATCGATGTAGCACTCCACTTTCTTGAAGAGTAAATCATCAAAGATCTTTGTCATAGCTCTTTGATAAGTAGCGCCGGCATTCTTAAGGCCGAACGGCATCCTTTTGTAGTGAAATATCCCCTTCGGGGTGCGGAATGCAGTATGCACTCTGTCTTCTTCAGTAATCCAGATCTGGTTGTATCCGGATGACCCATCCATGAATGACAGGGCTTCATGGCCAGTGGTTGCATCGATCATTACTTCAGTGATTGGCACTGGGAAATCATCTTTCGGGCAAGCCTTATTCAGGTCCCTGAAATCTACACATATTCTGATCTGCCCATTTTTCTTCTTCACGGGCACTATATTGGCCAGCCATGTAGTATATTGGTTCTCTTCAACAAAGCCCACATCGATCAGCTTGTCGACTTCTTTGTTGATCTGATTTATCAGTTCGGGACGCATTCTCCTGGCAGGCTGCTTCACAGGGCTTGCCTCTGGGTTTATCGCCAATCGGTGCTGTGCCACATCGGAACTCAGTCCCGGCATCTCATCATATGTCCATGCGAAGCAGTCTCGGAATTCTTTCAGAAACTGAATATACTGTTCTTTGACAGCTGGCTCCAGCAGTGCACTGAGGAACGTAGGCCTTGGCTCATCTGCTGACCCCAGATTCACTTCTATCAGCTCATCGACGGTGGCCTGGCCTCCGTCCTCAACTTCGGGCGGGGCTTCTTGCAAATCAATGAAGCCTCCCGGGATATAATCTTCTTCATTCTCATGACTTTCTGTTTCATCACACCGATCATCAGCAGATGCCGGTGCATCGTATAAGGCCAATATGGCCGGATTCTGTCCAGTCTGCCCCGAGGACGTGACTGGCTCAGCGGAAAACTTCGACGTGGAGTCTTCTGTGCTTAGAGGCTCTTCTGATGTGGGCTCCCCTGAGAGGTTATCATTATGTAGAGCTCGGAACTCTTCTAGAATGCACCCAAACTCCAGGCACTCTTGCAGCTCTCTGGCTACTTGGTCTTCATCCGGGGTTCCGGTGTCAAATTGTGCTTCGGCCTGGAACAGATCCTCTTTGCAGGACGGATTCTCCCAGCACCAACCCTTCTTGGTCTCATCAGACGCCCTTGCCTCCGGCTGATTGTCTTGGGCTTCATTGTCTGTTATGGATTGATACATAATCTCTTCATCTTCAAAGGGGTATTGGTCATACCCTACTTCTGGGGAATCTTCACTCGGGTAGAAGGCTGAGATGACATCCACCTCGGCTTCATAGTATTCTTGCAGGGTATAACCCAGTCCCGGGTGTTGTGTGATCTTCCTCAGCTCCTTGCTATCTCGAGGCGGATCCCATAACTCCTTGAACGCTTTCTTCTGAGCAACAGGCTGTATCGATGGCATTTGCATCTTGGAGAACATTTGTGAAACCCGTTGGGTAGTATAATCCAGGCCCGTAATTGGTACCATCAGGTTTGCAGCTTCTTCAGGGGCCATGCAATCTTGATCATCTTCTTCGACTGCCTCCCCGGTGTAGAATATGATAGGGGGTTCGCCAAAGCGAGGGATTTCCATAGTCTTTAGGGGCAGCACTGTCTGGTATTCTGTGCTGGCTATGGGCTTGACTAGACCCTGAGGAACTTCCACCTGTGTGTATTTTTCTTTCATCTTTTCTTCAGTATCATCTGGGTGTATGCCGGGAGGAGTGATCCGAGCAAAATCACCAGCATAGGAGATGTGAGACACCCCATGCTTTTTAATGTAGCCCTTTGGCGGCGGCGGAGACCAATTTCTTGCTTTCGTCGCCGGCTTTTCTTGGCTGATCACAGTTTCTTTTCCTTTATCCCTTTTGTGACACCTCGGTGTAATAGGATGCATCGAGCATATGGCACTCGAACACTTCGAAGGGATGTAGGTCTGCAAACACCCTTTCCTCTTTTCCTTCATGTCAATATTTTATGCATTGGTGTAGCGTGGATGGCACTATCTGATATTCGTGCAGCCACGGTCTTCCCAGCAGGGCCTTGTATGTGGTGTTGGAGTCGATTACATAGAATCGTACCACTGTAGTGAGATCGCCCAGTGTGAGATTGAAATCAGCCACCCCGAGAGGTGTTTCACATTTCTGGTTGAATCCTGCAATCTTCATATCTCTGACCTTGGTGAGCTGCAGATCAAAGTAATATTTCTGATAGATGCGGTATGAGAGAATATTCACAGCAGCCCCTGGATCTATTAGTATTCTGCTTATCGGCTGACAGTTCAGGGAACCCCTCATATATAGTGGTCTATTATGGCCGGAATTTGGGATTAGCATATCATCCTCTGTGAATGTTACTGATGGCCCAGCATTCACCTCTGTTAAGAGTGCTTCACATTGTGCCGGGGACTGCAGGGCATCCACAATTGCTTGGCGAGCTTCTTCACTCAGAGAGAGAATTTCCCAGATGGAGAATCTGGTAGGGAGCCTCTTCAGCATTTTCATGACTCGACTGCCCACCCGGACATTAGACAGTCTCATCTCCTCTGCCCATCGGGGCCTTGGAGGTTCATGTGGTGCCTATGGCATTGGCTGCCCAGTCCCAATTTTATCTTCTTCATCGGTCTCCCGGGAGGCTTCTTCTGTAGCGACTGCCCCTGCTTTTGCTAGAGGGTTACCTTCTTCATCTTCTCCATGCTGTTTCTGCTTTCCAGCCGCCGTCTGCTGGCATTTATTGCTTTTATCTGGAGCAGTACGAGCCGGTCGCTCATTTTCTAAGCTGGACAAGAACTCCAGGAATGAAGGGGCTTCATCTGCCTTCTTTTTGTCTTGGTACAGACTGGCAGGGGGAGGAACCTGGACACCTCGTATCTCTGGTTCCGGGATTTGATAGGGTTGCTCCCCTCTGAACATGATATTATGGTTGGCTGGTGGTGGGCGCCCCCATCTTCTCCCAGAACGTGTTGCATGGGCCGAGGTAGAGGCTTCGGCATGGTTAGCTTCTAGCGGAGCGTTGGATGCTTCCGGCTCATCGTCCTCCCCGGGCAAGGAGAAGAGTACTGATAGAGTGTTACATTGTACTGTCGTGACCTTCTTTCCTTTCTTGGATTTGAGTCGTTTCTTCTTCTTTTGGGAATTTGACTTTGCCGGCTCTTGCCCCCAGAAGGGCTCATTTTCAGCTTCTTCTTGTTCTGCCTCTGGCTGCTCTTTAAATTTCAATTCTTCGAGCTGTTCTCAGAGTATACAGTCTTTCATCAGTAGATGCTTGGGCTTCTTCTGCTCGTACTCATCGAGCTCATTAATATATTGCTGCAGACGCCTGGCTGCAGGGCTTACTTCTTTATGTGTAGGGAGGGGAGTTTGTCTCCTCCGGTTGTAAGTAGGGATCCGGATGACTGGTCCAGTCTCAGTTGTATGCCATATTGACTTTATTGGAGGCGGCTCAGGCCTTGGTGTAACACCCCGGATAACTGCTCCGCTGGTACTGGCTATAGGAGTCTTCTTCTTTTTGCTTTTTATGGGTATCATCTGCCATCCTTCCTGATCTTTCTGCGGGGTGAGGAAGCAAGCTTCATAGGTATTCTTGGTGCATTCTTCAACGGCCTCTTTGGGCAGCTGTTGGTAGACTGAGATCATATTGGCAGCCACTCTCCAGGGTGGAGGCTCATGTGGGTGAGGCGGCTTTACCTGGTAATCTCCCAGCTGCAGCTCACCTTTCTTGACCATTCCTTCCATGATATCTTTGAAGACATAACAATCTTCAATTGCGTGCCCCAGCGCGCGGTGAAATGGACAGAACAGCGGATCATCTTTCTTTGCTACATCGGCTGGTCTTTTGGGTTCAGGCAATGTTACCTTATTGAACTTGTATGCCCAGTTGAACAGTGCGGCCGTCTTATCCTTTGGGAAGGAATATGCCTTTCTCATCTTGTCTCTCAGAGAGACTTTATCCTTCCTTTCTGCTGTATCTACCAGCGGGGGAGCTTCATCTGCCCCTTTCTTCCCCTTCTGCTGCTCGAAGGTTCTGAAATCGACGGTGTTGACCTCAGAGTGTGATGGCCGTCGTTCATTGGATTTTCCCTTCGGCATAGTGAGAACATTGGCGGTCGGACGCTTGGACAAGAACGTCTCGACCTCTGCCACTATATTGTTCAGTCGGTCGAATGTTCTGACATCTGCACCGATCATCTTTTCTAGCACCTCCCTCCTGAGGCTCTGCTTGCATATCTGCACCGCATCTTCCTGATGAGGAGGCCTTCGGCATCTCATGGCTAAATTCCTCCACCTTTTGATGTAGTCCAGTGCAGTCTCATCTTGTTTCTGCCTGGTTGCATATAGCTCTGCTATCGTGATTTCCCTTTTCGTGACATGAAATCTGTCGCGGAACTTTCTTTGCATATCAGGCCAATCAACCACTGACCCGGCTGGCAGGCTTGAGTACCATTCAAAGGCCAACCCAGTGAGGGATGAGCCAAAGAACTTGAGCAGATAAGCTTCGTCGACTGCTAGGTCACCCATGATTGTAGTGTAGTAGGCTATATGCTCCCTAGGGGAGCCTTGGCCATTAAATTTCTCAAACTTCGGCGGCTTACTGACGCCTGGGGGTAGTTTCTTAGCAGCATATTGGGGAGGATAGGGTACCCTGTACACATCATAGGTACCCATATCACCACCAGTCTTTTCTGACAGCTTCATTTCCACAATTCTTTCAATCATCTGCTTGTGGGCCACAGCTGGATCTATCTCTTCTGGGAAGAAGTGAGCTTGTTGCTGGCTGTGAGGAGTTGTCATCACAGTGGCGTGCAAGATGGGCGCGGCAGGCTGTGTCTGAGACACAGAGGGCTGAGCTGCTGTTTGCTGTGGAACAGGTTGGCTCGGTGTCTTGCCCTTATTAGCTAGGAGAGGATTAGCCAGGATAGTTATTTCTGTGGAGCTAGATGTCTGCCCCGTAGGTTCAGCTTGCTTCGAGACTGATGTAGCTTCCTGTCTCTCATTGAGCTGTCTTCGGAGAGCGCTGATCTCCTGCTGATATCTCCTGAACATCATCTGGATCATGGGATCCATAGTTGATGGGATTTGTATATCTTCAGAAGTCCCTTCAGCATCATCAACAAAGGGGTTATCTCCATCTTCTGTTGTTACCACATTAACTGTCATAGTGGTAATCCTGCGGGCTTCATCATCAATTTTCATTTTATCCTTTGCGGCCTGGCCTCTTCTTGTGACAGGACCAGGTCTAGTTGCCAGTCTGAGCAATTCATCTGGCTGAGTTGGTAGTATATCTTGTCCCCTGGCCAGTCCAGCCATGTTGCAGGCAAAGATTTGCATCTTTCCTTTTCGCCTGTAGACCTTTCTTTTTATTTGGCTAGGATATCTGAGCCGGTCAAAGACCGATATTCTTTCTTTGTCTTCTTCCCCGTGCAGGTCTTCTTCATTATATCTGGCCCTGAGGCCTTCTCCATAGTCATTTGAATCGGAGGAGGAGGCTCCGATCATCATTTCTTGGAAGGTTTCTTCTTCTTCATCATCCCTGGTGCCCAAGGCACGGGATAGTCTTTGTTGACCTAGGGCAGAGCTCCCTAGGTAGTGGAAGTAGTCTTGGACTACTTGCTTTGTCTCTTCAGAGTTGCGCCTTTGCGGCTCAGGCTGGAACATCAGTCTTTCCTGGCTTCTTTGCTGATAGGCCAGTCTTGTTATCTGAGCATTCAAATGCTCGGCCTTGGAATATTTAAAGATGTCGGCCTGTCTGGCACAGGCCCTCGCTCTTCTTGGGACAGCAACCATGACTGGTTCACACATTCTCGCATCGTTATTCCGGCAGCAGTTGGCAGCAACATCATGGTTCTTTCTCTACCATCTTCTGCCCCCGGCCCTGGGGTGGGTGACAGCAAGGTCTTCTTTCTTCTCAAGTCTCCTACCCCTCATTATGGGGCGAGCAGCAGTCAGTTTTCTTTCTCCATTGTTTCTTTCATCTCTCCTACCCCAGGCTCTGGGGTGAGCAGCAATAGCATTTCCTATTTCTTTTCCCTCTCTTCTTTGGCTTCCCGCCCTGAAGTGGGTGACAGCATCATTGGTAGCCTTCTCCTCATCTTGAGCTGGAGCCCAGCTCTGCATCTTCTTCAATCGCCAGACCTGTTTGTATTTTGCTGGCTTGGGCGCCAGTGGCTTCCTCTCATCGGCCTCCCAGTTGGCATGCCTGGTGGCCAGAGTTTGGAATCTGTTCGTAGTGGGCACTCGCGGGACGATCACGTCTGGGTTGACCTCCCTCAGGCGGCCGTTGAGGTTCGTCCGGATCCCTCCGATCATCATGGTCTTTCCGGAGTTGGAAAGACAACGGTCAGCAGTGACATACCGGCTCCTCCGGTTGGTCCTCCTCCCCTTTTGAGCAGCAGCGGGGACCATGTCCCTCTTCTGGACATGATGGACGTAGCAGGCGACGGCCGTGGGGGCCGTCTTCTCTGGCAAGCTGTCCTTCTGGTCAGTGGTCTTCATTGGGGCACTCGCAGCAGTGCCTTGCTCATGGTTATCGACCTTCAGAAGGTCGATGTAGACGACGCCCAAGCAGTTGGGCAGCCCGACAGCTGGGGGAAACGAGCCGAACACCAGTGGTACCGCCAAGTATCCCTCCTGGACATGCATGTCCACAGGTTGTTTGTTGAAGCAAACGGACATGATTCCAGCTGTCATTGTAGATTCCTGGAAATAAGGAAAGTACACAGAATCAGAAGTTTCAGGGGGGCCCGCCGGGCCTCCTACTTTAGTGTAAAGATGAAGGGAGACTAAGTCCCACCGGGCGTGCCAGACTTGTGGACGCGGATTTTTTATTTATTCATTTATTTATATTTATGGATTTATTGGCGTGCCAGTCACATGTGTGACGATTTCATTGTGCGCTCGATCTGACATGGTCAGTCGATTGTGAGTGATCGTGTCGGGACCTGAAGTCCGTCATACCATGAACGTTATGACGTTAATTACGTCCTTCCAGGGAAGGACAACCCTTGATTAAACGCTAAAGTAAGAGGCCTCGAGAGGCAAACAGATGTTCACATGCTTAACTTTAAACTTCATACCAGGGCCGGGGAGGTGGGTAAGATAATAACATCAACCACAGAAACCGACTAGATCGTGTGGTTGGCGGTTCAAAACAGTTATACTTGATGGAAACAAGGAGATAGAAGATATCCACCACGGAAAGGCAAAGCCGTGGCCATGATATAGGTTTAAAGCTTCGATCGGTATTTCGACGGCCTTTTCTCTTAATCTGGGTTATGCCCAGGGGGAAATAGGCTATCACCCACGGAATGCCGAGATGAAAGCCGAGAGCTAGAGAGGCCGAACCTCCCAACCCGTGTACATATGGGCTATGGGGCAAATGTGTGATTTTCCCTTTGAAAAGCTAGCGGGATTCATGCAGTGGCAAGACCCCCCCGGGAGCAAAAGGGTTATTCGTAAATCCGTTGTAGTTAGGTGGAACATAGGGGTTATGACTCCCCTTCAATTTTATCCCCGGGACATATCGGGTGATCCACAGATATCCCTTTTGTGGGTTCGCTTTGGGTATTGGAATTCATTGGGTGGTAGATCGGGCTCTCGGCACGCTCTGAATGGACACAGGCTCTCGGCACGACCCAAAAATGGGAAGGCCAGGGCTTCCGGCGCCAAAACAAGAAGGCTGGGGGTTCCCGGCGCCAAGACGAGAGGACTTAGGTCCCCGGCGCGACAAAGAGAAGCCAAAGGGGAGAGGGCCTTCGGCGCAGGCTTCCCGGCGCGAGGAAGAAATGCTGGAAGAGGGTCTCGGCGCGGGATGGTTGAGCAAGGCTCCCGGCGCGACGAGGCTGCAAGGGGGGGTCTCCCGGCGCGGAGGATGCAAAGAGGACTCTGGAGGTTCTCGCTCCGGGCTTCCCGGCGCGCTGAGGTGAAAGGGAGAGGAGCTGCCCCTGGGGGTTCTCGGCGCCTGAAGAAGTGGCGCCGGGAGCTATTCACCCAGTTTACTGTAGGCTGAGCCGAGAGCAGTGAGGGCGCCGGGACCAGAACAGAGCTTACGGTACTCTGTTTTGGGTATCTGATTGATTCATGCCAAGGGGAAGGATTTCTTTGGGGTCAAAAATAGGTCAGGGCATCAAAGTTTGAACTAGATTAGGCTTGGGCTTTATAGGAACATCAGGATCAATGAGGAATTTGGGAAGGCCAAGGCGTAGAGGATCCCTGTCACCGGTGTCATACAGAGTCCCGGGGACAGCTTAATGTCGGCTTTTCGTGGTCCTGGGAGAATTTTGACAGCATCTCCCCCGGACTCAGCATTTGCCAGGGAATGATAGACGATCACCCACGGAATGCCGGGGTGAAAGCCAAATAGAGGGGTATTGAACCCCTAACCATGTACATGCCTGCAGCACTATTTCGATATCCCTTTAGAGGTCAGCGAAGCTTATGCAGTGGCGGAGCTCCATTGCCTCGGAAGGTTATAAAAGCCGATCGAGTCCGGAAAACCTCGTAGAAAAGGGGAGGGTTATCCCCATTAATTGTCACCCCCGAGGTGCATATGATGGCCCAGGGCATCCCTTGACATAACAAGAGTATTTATGGGGTTTCTTCAGTGGTAGCAAAGGTTTTACGACTTGAGGTGTACAGGTTGGCTTTTCGGCGCCAATGGCAAGGATACCAGAGAGCTCCCGGCACGGGTTTCTCGGTGCGCTGATAGGATGGCCCGGAGGGTCTCTCGGCACATGAGGAAGAAAGAGGGCCTCCCGACGCGCGGGGAAGAAAGCCAAGGCATAGGGGCTCCCGACGCGCAAAGAAAAAAGGGGGGAGGAGCTGATCCTGGTGGCTCTCAGCGCCTGAAGAAGCGGCGCCGGGAGCTATTCACCAAATTTACTGTAGGTTGATCCGAGAAGTATGAGGGCGCCGGGATCAGAACAAAGCTTACGGTACTCTATTTTCTGGTTTTAATGGTGGTTTGGGCTGAAAGCGACGGACTCTATGGGCTCTGAGCTGTCCGAAGCATCCACTTTGAGTTGGATTAGGTCTAGAATCTAGAGGAGTATTGGGATTTGAGAGGCATCTGGGAGGCCGAAGTCTGAATGCCCCTGTTCATCGCCGTTATCATGCAGAGCTTGGGGACAAACTTAATATGGTCATTCGTCACCCTGGAAGCCAAGAGATGGCTGTCTCTGGCCCCAGAGGAGACTTAGATGACATATACGGAGGAAACACACATGCTTGGAACCCCGGAGTTTCTCAAGCCTCAATCATTGCACAGCACGGCTTCATCCCAGCAGCCAAAGAATAATTTGTTCCGGGCTTTGGGGTGAGCAATAACAGTGCTACGAGGCAGAGAAAGGACAGACGAAACTGATCATCATGCTATTGATTTACAAATAACACAGAGAATGGCAATAGGGCTTAAGAAAAAGCAAAAATCAAGCTCAAACTACAGCCCATCATACATATATATCCATTCATTTGATGATGCCCATCACGGAAGACGCATAGTCAGAAAACCCATATGAAACATCATTCCCATACCCAAACCGATTACAGGGAGAGAGTGAGGGAAAGGGGAACAGACAGATGCCGAGATATTTCAGCTACATTGCATGAATCGAGATAAGATTCGAAAGTATTACATGAAATAGAAGAAAAGAGAAAAACAAACATGGGGGAGGGCGGAGCATTGACTCCTCTCCCTCCCCCGGATGCCCACCTGGAGCTTCTTCCCTGGGAATGGGTCTCTTCTCTCTTTCTTTTTCAGCGGAGGAGGCTCTCTCTCTCTCTGGTCTCTTCTCTTTTTCTTTCTTTTTGATCGATGGTCTGGCTTCTGATCCTCCGATCCCCTTTTCTTTCAAAGGGGGTATGTTTATATAGGTCTCATCCTTCTGTGCTCTCGGCGGAGGGCAGTCGGTGTGGCCAGTTCCATTCGAGACATCTCCCGGCGCGACAAGTAGCCCCCTGTTGAGGCTCCCGGCGCCACTAGCAGGAGCCCAAATGGCCGGCCCATCTAGCGCCTTCAGGCCTCATTCGTGCCTTAGGCTTCTCTTCATGCTTTCTTTTGAATTAATCTTCATCAGAACCGAATAAAGCCCACCTTTAGTAGAGGCATGACTTTGTTGAGATCGTTTTGAGGCTCCATCAGTGAACGAACTGGGGTTTAATCAGTATTGCCGTATGAATGACGACAAAATCGGGTATGTTTCATCGGCATTGTCATCCGAACGGTGACAAGACCAGACATCAGCTTCAGTCTGACAGACTTCGGCCGGGTATGTAATCTGTGGAGAGGATTGCTATTCTGTTCTGACTTTGTAGGAGCCCTGACAATCTTTATCTGTCGGTGCCAGTTTCATCTTTATCTCATATCACATCCATCAGTAAGCTGACATCTGGCTTACCTTGACATATCATCCGTGGATTCTCGGACGAAGCAGTAGTACAGCTCTTCTTAAAAGGCTGGGAGGTCCCATCAGTCGAGTGACTGCGGCTTCATCGGCGCTGCCGTCTGAATGACATCGGCACCGGGCATCAGCTTTGGCCAACAAAGGCTTTAGCCGGGTGAATGGTTGACGAGCTTCATCAGTGGTCTTCTACTGTTGGCCTGATTTTCTTTTCAGTTATGCTTCCACCCCTGTTCATTTTATAGGTGTCAACAGCACTTAATAGCTCTCCTGAGATGAGCGTTGGCTTCATTCAAGGCAATTCTGGTAGCCTCAGTGGAATCAGAATTAAAACTGCTCTAGCAGGTAGCCACTTTTAACTCTGCTTCAACGATATTCTTTTTAACATCACCGAAAATATTTTTATTCCATCTTTTCAAAGAGTTCTTAACATTATGCAGCTTATAGTGCAGAGCCACCAGAGGGTTGGGATGGTGACTATCAGGACTATTCCAAGCCTCAGAGACCACCGCAGAGAAAGTGGCATGCATTGTCCACATAGAAAGGAAAGTGAACCGAGCAGGGGGCCTGGAGGGAGCAGCCTCATAAAGTAACAGAGGAGCGTGGTCAGATGGCCCCCTAGGAAGATGTTTAACAATGAGGTTAGGAAATAAGTCTTGGCAACTAGAGTTCAGCAGAACACGATCCAGTCGGGCTTTGATGGCAGCACCACCCGTTCTGTTATTCGACCAAGTGAAAGGGTTTCCTACAAAACCTGCATCTTGGAGACCAGTAGCAGAAATAAATGAGTTAAAGTCCAGCATAGCTTGAATAATAGAAAAAGAGCCTTCCGATTTCTCCACAGGGGAGGTCGTGCAGTTAAAGTCGCCTCCTACCATCCATGGGCCACTAAAGTTCCCAGCAAAATCCAGAAGGGAGTCAAACATCTCCCTACTAAAGTACTCTTCCTGTTTGATTGAAGAAGTCTTGTTAGTTGAAGGATTAGCCTACAATCTTCTTAGCATAAGTCAACTCTATGATAGAGGGCATAAAGTTGTCTTTGACTCTCTTGCATGCACCATATATGAACCCAATTCTGATTCTGCGAAATTTACTGGCAAGAGTGTCAATAACATCTATATGGTAGACTTAGATGATGTAGCACACTCTAATCTCTGTCTTAATGTTAATAAGGATGACCTAGCCTACCTATGGCATCGTAGATCAGGTCATGCCAACCATAGTGTGCTTCATAAACCGAATAAACATAGCATGGTAAAAGGGCTTCCTGAAGTTTCTTTTAAAAATGACAATAAAATCTGTGAGGCATGCACCCAATGTAAACATACCAGAAAATCATTTAAATCTAGAACTGAAAACCTATCTTCTAAACCATATGAGCTAATTCACATGGACCGTTTTGGACCCACCAAGTCAATTAGCTTATCCGGAAAGAGATATGGTTTTGTGCTTGTTGATGACTTCTCAAGATTTACTTGGGTCTTTTACTTGTCTCACAAAAATGAAGCTTTTGAAGAATTTCAGAGTTCTTTTATAAAATAAAATAAACCAATGAGAATGCTATTTTGAACATTTTGTCTGATCATGGTGGCGAGTTTGTCAACTCACATTTTGATGATTTTTGCAGGGAGAATGGCATCACTCACAGGTTCTCCTCACCAAGAACTCCAGAGCAGAATGGAGTGGTGGAAAGGAGAAACTGAACTTTACTTGAAATGGCTAGGACTATGCTAGTAGAAGGGAACCTACCAAGAAAGTTTTGGGTAGAGGCTATTAACACTTCATGCTACATCATTAATAGAGCACTAGTAAGACCCACTACTCAAATGACTCCCTATGAGATTATGAAAGGTAAGAAGCCTTCTCTAGCTCATTTCAAGGTTTTTGGCTGCAAATGTTTTATCCACATTAATTCTAAACAAAACCTTGATAAGTTTGAACGTAAAAGTGAATCTGGAATATTTCTAGGTTATTCTGATCAGTGTAGAGCCTATAGGATTTTTAATCTCAATTCTAAAATAGTAGAAGAGTCTCCTCATGTTGTCTTTGATGAGTCTGCAATTAGAACTGAAACTGATTTATGCAGGGATAAAATTGATGGAGTAATTCTAGAGACCGAAGAAGACCAAAATAAAGACTATGCTGAAGAATCTGAAACTCAGGGGGAGGTAAGTGAGAATTCAAGTAATCAGGTCACTAACCTTAATTTTTTTAGAGACCATCCGCTTGAGAACATTATTGGTAATCTAAATGAACCACCGAGAACTAGAGCTCACTTAAGAATTGAAAATGAATTGAACTCATTTGCTTTAGTATCTCAGGTAGAACCTAAGAACATATAGAGTGCCCTTCAGGATGAACATTGGATTAATGCCATGCATGAAGAACTTAGTCAATTTGATAGGAACAAGGTCTGGCACTTAGTTCCTAAACCCTCTCATGGCAACATAATAGGCACTAAAGGGGTCTTTCGAAATAAAACTGATGAGCAAGGTAAAATTGTTAGAAATAAGGCTAGGCTGGTTGCTCAGGGGTACAACCAAGAGTTTGGTATTGACTTTGAAGAGTCTTTTGCCCATGTAGCTAGGTAGAATCCATTAGGATTCTTTTGGCCACTGCATGCAGTCTAGGAATAACTCTACATCAGATGTATGTCAAATCTACTTTTCTAAATGGTGAAATAAAAGAGAATGTATATGTAAAGCAACCCCCTGGCTTTGAGTGTCTTGAATTTCCTGACCATATTTATAAACTTGATAAGGCACTCTATGGATTAAAGCAAGCTCCCCGAGCTTGGTATGACAGACTGAGCAACTTCCTCATAGAAAAGGGATTCTCCAGAGGTAAGGTTGACTAAACATTATTCACAAAGGTATGTGAAAAAGAAATTTTCATCATTCAAATTTATGTAGATGATATAGTGTTTGGATCAACTAATTTATCTATATGTGAGGAATTCTCAGCTTTAATGACTAGTGAATTTGAGATGAGCTCAATGGGAGAGCTAAAATTTTTCCTTGGGTTGCAGGTATGTCAGACCAAAGAAGGAACATTTGTGACTCAAGAGAAATATATCAAGGATCTTCTGAAGACATTCAAGATGGAGAACCTCAAAGCAATAACTGCACCAATGGGAACATCTACCAGTCTTGATTCTAACCCTGAAGGTAAAATGGTAGACCCCAAGCTATACAGAGGTATGATTGGATCCTTGCTATACCTTACTGCTTCTTGACCTGTTATTTAGTTTTCAGTATGTTTGTGTGCTAGATTTCAAGCATGTCCTAAAGAATCACATTTAATAGCTATGAAATAGATTTTTAGGTATCTGTCTGGCACCCTAGACTTAGGTTTATGGTATCCTACTAAGTGTGAGCTGGACCTTATAGCTTACATAGATGCAGACTATGCTGGGTGTAGGATAGATAGGAAAAGTACTAGTGAAAATTGTTAATTTCTTGGTGGGTGTCTAGTGTCTTGGGCATCTAAGAAATAGCACACTGTCGCCCTAGCCACTGTTGAGTAGAGTATGTGGTTGCAGGTAACTGTGCTGCCCAAGTCCTCTGGATTAAACACTAGTTAATTGACTATCTTATCAATCTTGGTTGCATTACAATTTTTTGTGATAACACTAGTGCCATTTCCTTAACTAAAAATCATGTTCACCATTCTAGGACAAAACACATTGAAATCAAACATCACTTTCTTAGAGATGAAGTTAGTAAAAAGGAGATTGAGCTTGAATTCATTGAATCTGAAAGACAAATTGCTGATATTTTTACAAAACCACTTGGAAATGAAAGATTTAAGTTTTTAAGAAGAGAACTTGGTCTTTTTAAATTCTTAGCATGAATGCTCATTCAGATTTATTTTATCTCCTGGATACTTCTGATGTAATATGAGTCGCTGAATGTCTTCCACTACACATCATGGTTGACCCATAGGTATATCAAATGGGAGATGGGGGAAGGACAGATATTTTCTTTCTGGAAACCCACACTATGCGTAGAGGCTTGTCCTTCGCCTAGTACCATGGCTCAATTCACATATGTCTAGAGTAGGTTAGTGCCTTTCTCATACATATCTGAAACCTCATGTACACAGTCAAGGGGGAGTTTGTGCATTCTCATATCATCCCTATAATTCCATTTCATGCATCTTAATTTCATCTCATACATTTTGATAGGGGGAGTTCAGAATAATTCTTTAGTGATTGAACAGATCATTACTCAAGAATGTCGACTTTCTATAGCACCCCGGAAATTATTAGATAAAATAAAGGGAAATAGATAAGAAATTCTATGGAAAATACGATAAGAAAAGATGCAACCAATTTATAAAAAATCTAGAAAAATTATAATCATGTAGATGATGAAAAATTTAGACAATTTGTCTTCTGTGGCAATAAAAAAAACAACTTAGGACTCGGATTTCTAGTCCATTTTGGTAGTTACGGAACGCCTAGAAATAATACATGGAGCGGGAGATGCAATTAAGCGAAGGGGATTTGCCTTTTCTTGTGTCGATTCATAACCTTTCGAGTACAACCAATATATATTCGAACTATCAAACAATTCCAAATCAGGGTCCTTGCGGATCGGATCAAAATTTTGACTAAGCGGGGGATCAAATGGTATAGTTTATTTGTTGGGAATGCACATTTGCATGAAACATTTCCCAAGTAACTGTTTTACGTCTTTGAGCGGAACGGCGTTCTTGCCACGGTTGTATGTCTTTTTCAATACATTTTTTTGACAAAAAAGTACATTTTTTTTAAATAAAATTATAAGCAAGCCTAATTAATGGTATTAGGGCTAAATCCACGTTTAACTTTATCAGACCTTAAATCGCTAAATTCGGACCCAATTCTTGATCATTTAAGCCCAGATCGGACCCATTTGGACGGCTTTGATCTGTAGATCATTTCTCCTCTATTAGCCTGCTGAAACCCTAACCCTAGGAGAAGAATTTTGGAGTTTAAGGCGGCGGTGGACTTGGTCATGCGTGAATCGCGTACGACCCGCGTGCGTGGGACTCTATCCCCTTTTATCGACCCTTCCAGAATCAATTGACCCTATAAAACTAACCCTAGCCTGACCTAGTATCGGCGTTTGCTGCGGCTGTCGGTGAGGAGCAAGGACGAGAGGGAATTTCGACGAGTTCTAGGAGGGTTTTCTTATCGCGGCCTGTGACTATCGTCTCCTTCTTTCCTCGATTAAAGTAGGTTCTAGTAGACCAAACCTCTAGTAAAATATACCGTTGGATTCGTCTTCAAGTCCTCGTTCTTCTAATAGTAAAAGCCCCAATTTTTATTCTGTATAGCCTTCATATTATTAGCTTTAGTCGGAGCATGTCATTTAGGGCACCGATCATGTTACCCTTTTCTTTATCTCGATTAAATGATAGGTTAGCAGGCTTTAAAACCTAATTAAATCATGCCAAACCATGCGTTTTCTTGTCCTCTTTCTAATGATAGCTTTTTGCCCAATTTTTATGCACCATACCGAGTGAATTTCTGGTTGCAATCGAAGTCCATCGGAGTCGCTGGAGGGCAGACATGGCATTCTGTATACGGTCTTACAGAAATCGTTTATGCCCCTGGCAGTCTCGCGACAGACCATTTTTCTCCTTTTTACAGGTTTAACCTCGATCGATCTAAACGGCCCCTCAATAGACTGCAAGGTCTGAGGTTAGCGGCCCTGTACACGACCGTTTCTATGTACTATTTGAGTTACTTTCATTTCAATATACGTTGCTAGCTATCTTGAATAGGGTAGAAACTCACTAATTTTAAATGGAGCATATGGAATAATCTTCACAATTATCAACTGAGATCATGACTGCCAACATTCTTTCATCTTTCTTTCCATTCAATTGTATCATCTTGACAATTCCTTGAGTTGTTACATAAAACTAAAGATTTTTATCCTTGGATTAAATGTTAGGATTGTTTGACAGTCACTCCACTCCGGTGGTGCTGACTGACCGCTATACATTGTCTTCCAAAGTTTTTCAACCCTCAATTCTTGTAATAGTGGGGACTCTCCACCGGATATTCCTTCCGACGGAGTAGGACCTCTATTATGAGACCTCCGTAAGCCCCCGCGAGCTTGAGATTCCCACTAGGATGTCGGGCAGGTTGTACCTCAAATCCTGCACCTGTTAACTCGACCGGATCGTCTAGATTCGCGGCCCACATGGGACCGTTTAAGTCCTTACACGGCTTGAATTTGACCGTTTGATCACCTTGAGCGGCTCGTATGAGACCGCGTTTTACTGGCTAAGTACCAAGACCTACTGGTCGATTGTCCTTGATCTTCCTTCGACCTAGACATGTTCAGTCAACCCAAAGCCTCTAGACCTGACATGAGAATTGTGGTCAGCACTCTCGTTCGGTTCCACCATGTTCAGGGTGGCCTAGGAGCCTTAGGGCGACTACTCTAGCCTAGCTTTACCCATTTGGTTCGCAGTTATCCCTGGACCGTTTTTACCATCTAAACGGACGTATGTGGACCGTTTGGTGTTGGGGCGGCCTAGTGTAGACCGTGTAACGCTCGTTATGGGCCTTCTATCCTTTTGTGCTAAACGATCGGATATGGACCGTCTTTACCTATCAGACGGCCCATTCCAGACTGTCCTTGACTTCCAGTGGCCCTTAAAGGACCGTTTATCCCTTGGCACTGGACTGGGTTTCCGCGGCCCAGTTCGTCTCCCGCGGCCCATTATAAGACCCTTTTTATGCCATGCGGCCCTAGTGTGACTGTGTAGCTTCCAGAGGCTATTCTTTTCTTGTGTGCTTCGGTAGCGAGGTCGTGGATGGCTTGTGCTGCAATAAAAATCCTGGATTTGTTTCTTGCTTATTTCCAAGTTATAGCTTGATGAATTCCATTAATTTTTCCTGGCTGAGTCCAGTAAATGTCTAGACATAACTTGGGATCTTGGATCCACCAAATCAATGCCAGCGCATCATAAGGGCCCAGTTTGGTCCTGGGAGGAGTGCCCGAAAAGTGCTAGTGCCACGGGGAGTTGTAATGACATGGTGAGGCATTGCACCGAGTGCATGACTAGTGTGATGTCTATGACATTTCATTCATTTGAGTCATTCCATTCTTTTCTCTATGATACAAGTTATTGAATTCCTATATGGAATTATTCACATGACTTGCTTGTTACATGCTCGATCGGCCAATTTTTTGGGTATGATATGTCTCTGTTCTTCTTATTTGAGTAATTCATTATTTGTCATTCCTTTTATTTCATCGCATGACATTATTGTAATTGGTTAATTACTTAAATCTTGCCTGCTATTACCTACTGAGCGTTCGCTCACCCAGTTTTTCCCCCTGTTTCAGGTAGCTCCGATGATGACTCTCAAACTGATGGGGATGGGTAGGAGTGAAGTCCTTGGAGCGAGCCAGCTAGAAAGCCTCTTGGAGTGTCCTTAGATAGCTTGAGTCGAGAGTGTCATCATGTTAAAGTTGTTTCGGAGTGTAATTTGGTTATTCAGTTATTATTTGAGTTGTAATGTAAAGATGTCAGTGGATAGAGGGAACTTCTTTGGTTCATTTAGTTGTTGGTGGATATCGAAACTTGTTATGTTTCATTAGTTTGGAATAAATGGTTATTAGGAAGTTATTCCTTCCTTTTGCTATTGTGTTATTTTTGACTTATCTAAATGCTAACCCAAGGCACATCATGTCTGGAAATTAACATATTTTTAACTCTACTGTCGCGTTTCGATTTTTCGCGTCGGGGCGTGACAGTTTGGTGATATCAGAGCCTAGGTTTTTAAAGGTTCCTAGGTTTCCTAGTGGTGTCATAGAACCGTGACTTGTTAGAAGTCTAAGATCCAACCTGGTGAGATTGGGTAGAGACTCGGGTTGAGTTAATAAATTAACTCTAAAAGATTCCCGCTAGGTTGCTCTAATTTAATCTATTCTACGTGTAGGAGTCTGTTGCAATGGCGGCTGAGCATGCGCAATGAAGGGACATGCAACGTACAGTGCAAGGATTAACGCGGGCCCTTCAACAAGTGGCCTAAGGAGGAGCAGCGCACCAAGGAGCCGGTGATCTCCACCAGAACTTTCACCAAGGAGTCGGTGATCTCCACCAGAACTTTCGTGGGATGAATCCCCGGCGATTTGGTGGTTCAACAGATCCGGATGAGGTCGAGCACTGGCTAAAAGAAATTGATCAAATTTTCAAAGTCATGTAATGTAGCGACCAAGAGCGCGTTCTTTTGACTACCTTTCAGTTAGAGCGTGATGCAAGAACGTGGTGGGACGCTGTGAAAGCCACATTGGGAGACAAGCAAGTGACATGGAAGGAGTTCGAGGAACTCTTCAATAGTAAGTATTTCTCGGACTGAGTACAAGAGAAAAAGGTAGCAGAATTTGCTACTTTGAAGCAAAGGAACTTATCAGTCACGGAATACGAGACGTAGTTCTCTAGATTAGCCTGCTATGCTACACATTTGGTATCTACTGAAAAGATGAAGGCCTAGCAATTTCTCAATGGTTTGAAGCTACAGTATATCAACCAGTTGGCACCTATGGAGATATAGACTTATGCCGAAATGGTAAGAAAGGCTCAAGTTCTTGAAGATACCTTGGAAATGACGGAAAGGATCCGAGGAAGGAACTCTAAGAAGGAGCAAACCACTAGTTCTGGGAATTTCAAACCCGACAATGACAAGAAGAGGCCCAACGGTGGGTCTAGTTCGTGGAAAGATAAGAAGCCGAAGAATGATGATAAGAAGCCTGGCCCGGTTGCACCATCCAAGGCCCTTTGCAAGTACTGTGATCGTCCAGGCTAGAAGATGGAAGAGTGCTGGCTAAAGCTAGGCACTTGTTTGCATTGCGGCAGTAGGGACCACAGTATCCCTGAGTGTCCTCTCTTGTCCAATCAAACCACACCGAGTAAGCCGCAAGGAGGCCAGAGGTGGCAGGGCAAGTTGCAAGCCATGCAAGAAATCGAGACGGAAGCCACCGAGGAGGGTGGACTGGTAGAAGGTACACTTGTTATTTTTGATAAGCCTGCTTTTGTTCTATTTGATACCGGAGCAACGCATTCCTTTATTTCTCAGAGTTTTGCTAAGTCTCTATCTACTAAACCTGTATTGATGATCTCTCAACTAGAAATTTCAACCCCTATTGGTACTGGTTCAACTATTAATACTATTACCCCTCAAGTTAGATTCTAGTTAATGGACTTAGTATGCCTGCTGATTTGGTCTGCATGAAGATGAAGGATTACGATGTAATCCTAGGAGCAGATTGGTTAGCTAGATATGAGGCTAGTGTTCACTGTAAATTTGGCACCGTGTCCTTCTCTAGTAACCCCAAACTCTCTTTTGTTGGGGTTAGGCATTCTAGGTTTGTGCCGCTTATTTCGGCACTTCGAGCCGAGAAGTTATTAAGGAAGGGATGTTAGGCATTCCCGGCATTGGTTTCTTTGACTGATAAGAAAGATTTGGAGATCCAAGACATCCCCATTGTTCGAGAATTCTCGGATGTATTTCCTATGGATTTACCAGGACTTTCTCCAGAGAGGGAGGTAGTTTTCTCCATCGATCTAGTTCCTGGTGCAACTCCAGTTTCAAAGGCTCCGTATCGTATGTCCCCTACGGAGTTGAGAGAATTGAAGGAGCAATTAATGGAATTATTTGAGAAAGGGTTTATTCGTCCAAGCACATCCCCGTGGGGAGCCCCAGTATTGTTTATAAGGAAGAAAGATGGATCACTGAGGTTGTGCATTGATTACCGCCAGCTTTACCAACTTACCATCAAGAACAAGTATCAGTTGCCAAGGATAGATGAACTGTTTGATCAGATAGTAGAAGCACAATACTTTTCCAAGATTGATCTTCGATCTAGATATCACCAGTTACGTATCAAGGATGAAAATATTCTTAAAACGGTATCCCGGAGTAGGTACGAGCATTTTGAATTTGTTGTAATGCATTTTGGTCTAACAAATGCTCCTGCAGCTTTTATGCAGTTAATGAACGGTGTGTTTCGACCCTACTTGGATCGGTGGGTCGTGGTTTTTATTGATGACATTCTGATATACTCCAAGAGCAAGGAGGAACATGAAGAACACCTGAGAATAGCATTACATATACTGAGGGATCATCGATTATATGATAAGTTCAGTAAGTGTGACTTCAGGTTGCAAGAAGTGTCTTTTTTGGGACACATTATTTCTTAAGATGGGATTTCTATAGATCCTACTAAGTTTGAGGCAGTGAGAAACTGGGATAGGCCTGTGAATTCAACTGAAGTTAGAAGTTTTCTAGGCCTAGCAGGCTATTATCGGAGATTTATTAAGGATTTCTCCAAGATTGCGGTACCTTTAACAAGACTAACCCGCAAGGAGAGCCGATTTGAGTGGTCGGAAGATTGTGAGCGGAGTTTTTAGACTCTGAAGGAGTGTTTAACTACTGCCCCTGTTTTGGCCTTACCTTCTGGGGAAGAAGGTTTTGTAGTTTACACGGATGCTTCAGGTATTGGCTTAGGCTGTGTGCTTATGCAGCATATGAAGGTGATAGCCTACTCTTCTAGACAGTTAAGAAAGCACGATGAGAATTATCCTGTCCATGATTCGGAGCTAGCAGCTATAGTATTTGCCTTGAAGATTTGGAGGCACTACTTGTACAGAGAAACATTCACGGTGTTTTCTGATCATAAGAGTTTGAAGTATCTGTTTTCTCAAAAGGAGCTTAATATGAGGCAGAGAAGATGGCTTGAGGATTTGAAGGATTTCAATTTTTCTATAGAGTATCACCCTGGGAAGGGTAATGTAGTGGCGGATGCTTTGAGTCACAAGCTGATAGCCAGTTTGTCAAGTCCTATGTTGCAAGAATGGAAACTGCTGGAACAGATGGCTAGTTTAGATCTTAATATTGGTAAAGATCGAGTCATGATCGCACAGTTTCAGCTTCGCCTCGAGCTGTTGATGGAAATTAAGGCTATGCAAGATAATGATCCAGTGCTGGTAGAAATGAAAGGTAATCTAAGTAATAAACCAGATTTTGTGCTAGCTGATGATGGCATATTGTTATTTCAGGGAAGAACTTATGTTCCAGATTTAGTTGAGATAAAAAGTAAGGTTCTTAAGGAAGCACACAAGGCCAAGTATACTATTCATCCTGGAGCCACTAAGATGTACCGGGACCTGAAGAGGACCTTTTGGTGGCCGAACATGAAAAAGGAAGTAGCAGAATTTGTGAGTAGGTGCTTGGTATGTCAACAAGTGAAAGCTGAGCATTTTAGACCTACTGGGAAATTGAAACCTCTCGATATACCACAGTGGAAGTGGGAGAGCATTGGTATGGATTTCATAATGGGTTTACTAAGAACTCGTGGAGGCTTCGATGCGATATGGGTGATTGTGGATAGATTGACTAAATCTCCACATTTCTTGTCTATCAAGACGAAGTGGACAGTCAACGTATTGGCTACTTTGTATATGAAGGAAGTGGTAAGATTGCATGTAATACCTGTAAATATCATGTCAGACCGAGATCCCAGAATTACTTCACACTGTTGGAAAGGATTACAAGAATCCTTGGGAACCCATCTTAACTTCAGTACTGCATTTCACCCTCAGACAGATGGCCAGACTGAGAGAACGAACCAGATTGTGGTGGATATGTTAAGAGCTTGCATGATCGACTTTGGTGGCAGTTGACATGAACAACTGGCCCTTATAGAATTTGCGTATAATAACAGTTACCAGTCCAGTATCCAGATGGCACCGTTCGAGGCTCTTTATGGAAGAAGTTGCCGATCACCTTTGTGCTGGGATGAGGTAGGTGAGAAGCAATGGTTGGGACCGGATCTCATCTCAGAATCATCCAAGAATATCCAGATCATCACAGATCGTCTAAAAGTTGCACAATCAAGACAAAAAAGCTATGCTGATAATAGAAGAAGAGATTTGGAATTTCAAGTGGGCGAGCATGTGTTTTTGAAAGTTTCACCTCTGAAAGGAGTTCGAAGATTTAACATCCATGGCAAGTTGTGTCCCAGATTTATTGGCCCATTTGAGATTTTAGAAAGAGTTGGAGAAGTTGCTTACAGATTGGCATTGCCACCCCAGTTGTCAGGTGTGCACAATATTTTTCATGTGTCTATGTTACGGAAGTATGTGTACGACCCTGCGCATATCATTCAGCACACAGACCTTGAGTTGAAAGAAGACTAAAGTTATGAAGAAAGACCCATCAAGATTCTGGACCGTAAGCAGTAGCAGCTCAGGAATCGGTCCATACCGATGGTAAAGATTCAGTGGGGTCGGCGTGGAACTTAAGAAGCCACTTGGGAGTCCGAAGAAGCTATCCGGAGGTAGTACCCTGATTTATTTTAAGGTCAGTAATCCAAATTATCTCCATTTTGAGAAGTGCAGTGAATTTGGGGACCAAATTCCTTAAAAGTGGGGGAGGGTGTAGCACCCCGGTAAATTATTAGATAAAATAAAGGGAAACAGATAAGAAATTCTGTGGAAAATACGATAAGAAAAGATGCAACCAATTTATAAAAAATCTAGAAAAATTATAATCATGTAGAGGATGAAAAATTTAGACAATTTGTCTTCTACGGCAAACCCTAAATAAAATTATAAGCAAGCCTAATTAATGGTATTAGAGCTAAATCCACGTTTAACTTTATCGAACCTTAAATCGCTAAATTCAGACCCAATTCTCGATCATTTCAGCCCAGATCGGACCCATTTGGATGGCCTTGATCTGTAGATCGTTTCCCCTCTATTAGCCCGCTGAAACCCTAACCCTAGGAGAAGAATTTTGGAGTTTAAGGCGGCAGAGGACTTGGTCATGCGTGAATCGCGCGCGACCCTCGTGCGTGGGACTCTATCCCCTTATGTCGACCCTTCCAGAATCAATTGACCCTTTAAAACTAACCCTAGCCCGACCTAGTATCGACGTTTGCTGTGACTGTCGGCGAGGAGCAAGGACGAGGGGGAATTTCGGCGAGTTCTAGGAGGGTTTTCTTATCGCGGCCGGTGACCGTCGTCTCCTTCTTTCCTCGATTAAAGTACGTTCTAGTAGACCAAACCTCCAGTAAAATATACCATTGGATTCATCTTCAAGTCCTCGTTCTTCTGATAGTAAAAGCCCCAATTTATTCTGTATAGCCTTCATATTGTTAGCTTTAGTCGGAGCATGTCATTTAGGGCACCGATCATGTTACCCTTTTCTTTATCTCGATTAAATGATAGGTTAGCAGGCTTTAAAACCTAATTAAATCATGCCAAACCATGCATTTTCTTGTCCTCTTTCTAATGATAGCTTTTTGCCCAATTTTTATGCACCATATAGAGTTATGGTTGCAATCGAAGTCTATCGGAGTCGCCGGAGGGCGGACATGGCATTCTGTATACGGTCTTACAGAAATCGTTTATGCCCCTGGCGATCTTGCGACAGACCATTTTTCTCCTTTTTGCAGGTTTAACCCCGATCGATCTAAACGGCCCCTCAATAGACTGCAAGGTCTGAGGTTAACGTCCCTGTACACGGCCGTTTCTATGTACTATTTGAGTTACTTTCATTTCAATATACGTTGCTAGCTATCTTGAATAGGGTAGAAACTCACTAATTTTAAATGGAGCATATGGAATAATCTTGACAATTATCAACTGAGATCATGACTGCCAACATTCTTTCATCTTTCTTTCCATTCAATTGTATCATCTTGACTATTCCTTGAGTTGTTACATAAAACTAAAGATTTTTATCCTTGGATTAAATGTTAGGATTGTTTGACAGTCACTCCACTCCGGTGGTGCTGACTGACCGCTACACATTGTCTTCCGAAGTTTTTCAACCCTCAATTCTTGTAATAGTGGGGACTCTCCACCAGATATTCCTTCCGTCGAATTAGGACCTCTATTATGAGACCTCTGTAAACCCCCGCGAGCCTGGGATTCTCACTAGGATGCCGGGTAGGTTGTACCTCAAATCCTGCACCTGTTAACTCGACCGGATCGCTTGTTAGCCTCTGTCTAGATTCACGGCCCACATAGGACCGTTTAAGTCCTTACACGGCCTGAATCTGACCGTTTGATCTCCTTGAGCGGCTCGTATGAGACCGCGTTTAGCTGGCTAAGTACCAAGACCTGCAGGTCGATTGTCCTTGATCTTCCTTCGACCTAGCCATGTTAAGTCGACCCAAAGCCTCTAGACCCAACCTGAGAACTATGGTCTGCACTCTCATTCGGTTCCACCAGGTTCCAGGTGGCCTAGGAGCCCTAGGGCGACTACTCTAGCCTAGCTTTACCCATTTGGTTCGCGGTTATCCCTGGACCATTTTTACCATCTAAACGTATGTCTGTGGACCGTTTGGTGTTGAGGCGGCCCAGTGTAGACCGTGTAACGCTCGTTATGGGCCTTCGATCCTTTTGTGCTAAACGGTCGGATATGGACCATCTTTACCTGTCAGACGGCCCATTCCAGACCGTCCTTGACTTCCAACGGCCCTTCAAGGACCGTTTATCCCTTGGCACCGGACTTGGTTTCCGTGGCCCAGTTCGTCTCCCGCGGCCCATTATAAGACCCTTTTTATCCCATGCGGCCCTAGTGTGACTGCGTAGCTTCCAAATGCTATTCTTTTCTTGTGTGCTTCCGTAGCCAGGTCGTGGATGGCTTGTGCTGCAATAAAAATCCTAGATTTGTTTCTTGCTTATTTCCAGGTTATAGCTTGATGAATTCCATTAATTTTTCCTGGTCGAGTTCAGTAAATGTCTAGACATAACTTGGGATCTTGGATCCACCAAATCAATGCCAACGCATCATAAGGGCCCGGTCTGGTCCTGGGAGGAGCGCCTGAAAAGTACTAGTGCCCCGGGGAGTTGTAATGACATGGTGAGGCATTGCACCGAGTGCATGACTAGCGTGATGTCTATGACATTTCATTCATTTGAGTCATTCCATTCTTTTCTCTATGATACAAGTTATTGAATTCCTATATGGAATTATTTACATGACTTGCTTGTTACATGCTCGATCGGCCAATTTCTTGGGTATGATATGTCTCTGTTCTTCTTATTTGAGTAATTCATTATTTGTCATTCCTTTTATTTCATCGCATGACATTAATGTAATTAGTTAATTACTTAAATCTTACATGCTATTACCTACTGAGCGTTCGCTCACCCAGTTTTCCCCCCTGTTTCAGGTAGCTCCAGTGATGACTCTCAAACTAATGGGGATGGGCAGGTGAGAAGTCCTTGGAGCGAGCCAGCTAGAAAGCCTCTTGGAGTGTCCTTAGATAGCTTGAGTCGAGAGTGTCGTCATGTTAAAGTTGTTTCGGAGTGTAATTTGGTTATTTAGTTATTATTTGAGTTGTAATGTAAAGATGTCAGTGGATAGAGGGAACTTCTTTGGTTCATTTAGTTGTTGGTGGATATCGAAACTTGTTGTGTTTCATTAGTTTGGAATAAATGGTTATTAGAGAGTTATTCCGTCCTTTTGCTATTGTGTTATTTTTTAGTTATCTAAATGCTAACCAAGGCACAACATGTCTGGAAATCAACATATTTTTAACTCTACAGCCGCGTTCCGATTTTTCACGTCAGGGCGTGACACTTTCAGTGTCGACTCCTTTGAAAACTCACTCTGTCTTTCTTGATTCTGTCTGATATACTCTTCGTTTATCTAATCTATTCTCATCCTTGGCATCACTATCTGAACATTTCTTGGAATCATTTTTTGTGATCAAATAACAAACTGGTAGACATGTTCATTAATCTAAGCTACTGAAATCAGAAAGCTTCTCTTATAAGAAATAGTAATGAACCCTGAATGAATTGTTGGTTTAAACTTAATGATCTTTAGAGACTAAAAACCAAACTCAATGAAGAAGGACTGTGGAATACCTTCTAATAGTTCTTAACCATTTTGTGCATGTCATGTTTAATTGAGTCTTTCAGAATCTGAATTTATCTAGACTCGGGTTTAATTGGTTGAGAAGACCTAAAAACATGTATTGTTCTTAAACAACACCTTCTGAAAATCAAATGCACAGATGTGTCAAAATGATAAATCATATCCTCTAAAGGCATAGCAATGATTGAATGCACTGAGAAACTGGGTACTTCATTAATGAAATAAAGAAAAACTCATGTCATGAAGTGCTTCAATTTATCTTTGTTCAGAAAATAAAAGGTTAGTCCCACTGAGTAAGTAGGGGTACTGGCGTCTGATAAACGTGTACCCCCACTAAAAAAGGGGGAAACTATACATGAGATAGAATAGTAGATCTTGTTGAGTAACTAGGGGTACTGGCGTCTTATAAACATGTACTCTTATGTAAAAAGGCAAAATTATACTTGACTGTTCTAAAGCAATAAAGAAAAGAAATACATGAAATCGTCTCTACTCCTCTGAAAATTAATTCAGAACTGTGGAGTTTGTTTAATCTCAATACAAGTTCTGGTCTATCCTGATGATGCCTTGAGGCTTAGATAAACAAGATAAAGTAAGACATAAGCTGACATGTCCCATGTGCTCCTGGTTCATTACTATTAAAAGCTTATATAGACTGGTTCTCACAGAGTGAAGTGGCTAGTCTCTCACTTTCATAATTCATTAAACCACATAATTTCAGGAATGCACTATCTGCTCTCTTATACTAGAAGAATATGTGCTTTACTTACTTTGTTACTGAAAAGCCTAAATAGTTTGTCACATCAGATTTCTTCTTCATTATGGTACTTATCTTAATATCTTCCTATTATCCTTTCTGCTAATGGAAAAGGGGGAGAGATTTTGATGTTGATAAGTCTTTTGGTGTTAATGGGGAGAGAGTTTGATGGGGAAAGTGTTTTGAATTTACATCTTTGCCTCTCTTGAATTTTGCTGTGTGAATACTACGTGCATATTACTGTGAGCATAATTCTTGACTATTATTAAAACCATTGTTGACATCAAAATGTAAACGTGTTGTCATCATCAAAAAGGGGGAGAATGTTGAGGGAGCTTGTGTGGGATAATATATTTCATGTCATGTCTCCTTTGACTTAATTCTCTGAGTTTAGTTTCCTATTTTGTTTTGATGATTGGCAACAATACATTTATTTTTCAGCTCTTGGATTTTGATAAATAATGATGTTCAACACTGTTAGCATTTCATAACTTCATAAACACGCATTTCATGCTAAGGTCGGTGCATGATAGACTTTGTTCAAAATAAAGGTTTGTGCACATCGATCTTAGTCATTGATAGGGTCAGTGCACGTTTCTGTAGAAACACACATAAAGTCAGTGCAGGTTATGCATCGCGCATGTACAGGTCAGTGCAGGTTTTTCATCTTGCATGCAATGGTCTGTGCATGTTTCACCTTTCGCATGTAGAAGTCAGTGCAAGTTTTGTCATTTGCACACAAGGTCGGTGCACACATCTGCCCCAGACATATGAAATCGGTGCACATCCTTCACTAGGCATAACAAGGTCAGCGCACATTTTTCATTGTGCCATACAAGGTCGGTGCACACCTGTAGTAAGTGCATATATGGTTTGTGCACATTCATGCATAATGTCAAACCAAGTCGGTGCATGTTTTACCTCAAGCATATAAAGGTCAGTGTAACGTTTGCATCATGCACGTATATATATATATATATATATATGGGTCGGTGCATACATTGTGTGTCTGCATATAAGAACAGAATAGAGGTCAGTGCATCTTTCTACTAGGATATACAAGGTCTGTGCATCTTTGTCTTTCTATGCATATCAGATCCGTGCATATTTTGCATATCTACATATAAGGTCAACATATAAGTCGGTGCATGTTTAAGGTACAAAGTCAATGCTAGCAACATTCTCCTTGTGCTAAAAGCTAACTCTTCTGTCTGTTAAATTGCCAGGTCAGTCACTTGGTCGAACAAATGATGGGTGTACTGACAACCTGCGAGCTTATCTCACGTGGAAGTCAAAGTACCAGGTTAATGGCACGTGATCCAAGGCAAAGAACGAAACAGATGATCCGGCCACGTGGACAGCTACAGTGCTGAGATTCTGAAGCATGGAACCTTGAGGGATTAGATTTAAGCAAAACTTTTGGCAGGAACGTGGTGACCACACGCCAATTGCCTGCTGCCTATAAAATGAAGAAAGTCGCCCAATATTAGAGAGAAAAATACAGCAAGAAAAATAGAGAGAAAAAAGACAGACAGAGGAAGTGAGCGAGATCTGAAGAGACTAGTAGAGCGAGCGCAAGAAGCAGAGAAGAAGAAGTCTTCGGAGCTCAAGAGAGCCGAAAGCTAAGAGGAGAAGCTAGAAGGAGATCAGGGTATCGTAAGTTTGCATTTGACGAGAGGTTAGAAGAATTGGTATTTGTAATTGACTCGTGGATCAAATCCAGAGTCAATCTGTTCCTAGAGAGCTAAATGGTTGTCTTATTTATTTCTTTCGTTTTCATTTTTATGAACTCTGTCAAGCTGTGAGTCAGCGGGCGAGGGTGAGTCCTCGGACGGCGAAGCTGTAAAGCTCAGCGGTAGCAAGCTGTGAGGCTCAGCGGTCTGGGATCATTTCCTCAAAGCTGTGGATCAGCGGTTGTAGACACGCCAAAATCAATGCTATGTTGAGTAAATTTCATGTCACCATGTGACGCCCCAAAGTGGACTTCAATATTGGCTTAATATGAAGTTTTTCTAATTTCTCCATATTTAATTGTGATTTCTTGGCTTTTTAGTTTAATAATTGAAATTAACGCTTGTGGGGAGCGCGTCATTTAATTAACGACTTAATTAGGGGGGTTTTCCATAAATGGACGACTATTCAAACGGTCGTCTATTCCTGGATTTTACAAATTCTATTGAAAATAAAACTTAAAGAATTGACGTCCTAAGGACGGGCGTTGATTATTTCACGCCCGTTCGAACAGGCGTCATTTGACAATTAAAAAAAAGGAAAGTTCTTTATTTCTATAATTAAATTCAGGAACTGACAACGGTGTGACTGCCGTCATTTTAATTGACGCCCCTATCTAGGCCGTCATTTCCACTTCCGTCTCCCTTTCGCCGCCTTCTTTCCAGTAGTGACCCTTCCCCCATTTTGCACCTTGTGTTCGATTGGGAAGAGAGTTCCTTATTGAGGATTCATTGCTTTGTTTTAATCCCATTAATGCAAGGATGTTTGGCCCTATAAATACCCCTCGAATCCCTCACGCGCGAAGAGAGAAGGCAGAGAACACATAAGAGAGGACATCACAGAGAGAGCTAACAGAGAGAAGAGTGTTTCGTTGTTTTGCAGGTTGTTTTCTCCCAAGCTCTCCTTCCAGCGTGCTTTCTTCATCCTACTGCAGCCGCCGAAGCTCTTGTTTTCCCCTTTACTGCTGTGCACACAGCAGAAAGGACACTTCTCCCTTTTAGTTTGTTTTGTCATCATTATATCATCATCACATATTTTCTCTTCTAGCCTGGTCTGCTAGAGATCTTTCAGCAGATATTCATCTTATTTGCTACGTTACTTGTCCTGCATATCATAGCATCCATAATCCATACCTCATTGCTCCTTTCTAAAGGGGTTTTAAACTAAAAACACACAAGGTGTGTTCATGCTTAATTTGACTGATTTCATATTTTTAGAGCATTGATACTACACATCTTTGGCTAATCCACATCTTTGTTTATTTTGTGTGTTTTCTTGCAAGGGTAATCAAGTTATAAACCCCCTTCATCGGCCGGCCGGTAGAAGGAGGAAAGAAGAACTTACAATCTCACCCGCTTCATACAAGGTACATGCGATCATCTTTGTATTTTTGAGGTAACCCCTCTGGCGATCACTCTCCATAGAGCATCTCATGCTCATCCTCTTTTCCTTCATGTCCCACTCATTTTAGCATATTTATTTAGCAACATCATCATTCTTTTTTATTATTATTCTTAAAATCTTTTTTTCATCTCTCTCTTTAAAGATGTCTATGTGACACGTTCACAAATTGGCGATCACGGTGGGACTCTTTTTATTTTAGTTTGATTACCCCTCCTTCGGCGCCCTCGCGTGCCCCTCCCTCTGGCACCCTCGCGTGCCCCTCCTTCGGCGCCCTTGCGTGCCCCTCCCTTTGGCGCCCTCACGTGCCCCTCCTTCGTTCTTCACGTAGCACACTCCCTTTGTGCACCACGTGCAGACCTCCCACTGGATTAGACAATTTGCGTACTATCCATATTATTTTTATTAGAAAAGAAATTGATTTCTGTTTGTCATCAGGGTTAACGGTTCTCTGGAACTGAATAACGCCCTTCATACCGCCGTCATTTCCACATACAGCGACCGTTCGAACGGGCGCTGTTTCCATTTTTATTGCGAGCATTTCCATCATTTTATAATTAATGCCCCTCACATAGGCGTCATTTCCAAATAGAACGCCTCACACCAAGGCGTCATCTTTCTGATTATTGCATTTTGACGCCCCTCCCAGAGGCGTCTTTGACTGATACAACGCCTTACTGAAAGGGGTTATTTTGATTATCATTGCTTTTATTCATCATTTTCAGTTCGATTACTGCTATCTGACGCCCCTATGCACAGGCGTCATTTCCACAGGCAGCGCCTCACTTTAAGGCACTATTTCATTTTGATTGCTATCTGTTTGCACTGTTCACAGTGATTAGCGACTGACACTCAGTCGTCTCTTGTTGATATAGCGACCTTATCTAGGTCGTCATTTTGTTCTGTGCCCCTGTTTACTACTTACTGCTATTCATTTGACTGATTCTCATATCACCTGCTTGATATTGCCTGCATTAGGCTGCATTTAGGGCATTCGGTTTGGGAGACCTCCTCTCCCCACACTTTTAGGAGTCACACCCCCTCTTGGTGAAGGAAGGACCCTCCATTGAGCATTCCGTCTCATTGGATCGGAAATTCCTAAACCAAGCCTCCGTAAGTCGCCGCACCCGTGGATTCCCTCACGGACGCCGGGCAGGTTGTACCATTGAAGCACCCGGAGTATAGTTGACCCATACGTTGGTAAGGAGAGAGAAAGAACCTAGATACCCGAAGAGTATACCCAAATTTTCAACCTGGACCCCACATTCAAAGGAGAGAACTTATTGCAAAATTCACCTTAATCTTCAAAGAGAACCTTAAAATTTTGGGCTCATTACAACTTGAGTGTTCATTCTGTTTGATAAGGTGATATCTCTTGGGTATACTTGTTGTTGGAAACCTATTTCTTCTTCCTTAAGCATGAAACTCCGTTCAGGTAAAATCATCAAAATGGCCAACTACGGATATACTTATGATGGTTATGAGGAGGGTCACTCTGAACCGTTTTATGAGCTTCCCTCTCAGGATCCTATCTACCACGAGGGAAACTACACTTCCTCTCCCACTCAGGTCCACATGGTGGACACCACTTATTTGGAGGTTGAGCCTTCTTCCCAAGCTCAACCTACCACTCAAAATACTTTAGGGGACGCTTCCCCTTCTTTCAACTTCAATGAATTTCTCAAAGTTCTTGCTCGCCTGGATGACTCCCAGCGCCAGGCGGCCCAAGCCGCTTTAAAGGGAAAGTCTGTCCCGTCATCTTCTAACCCTCCCCAGGCCATGGGTGGCCACTCTGCTAGTTCTCCCAACGACCAGGCGGTCGCACCTAGGGTGCCCTCGCGGCCATCAACTCTTGTTATGACTACGCCGGCCCAACCGGCAAGTCACTCCATTGCTAGGCCTTAACAACCTCCTATTTCTCAAATTTTGAAAAGGCCTATGACGAACCAATACTCTTTTCGTCCAGCCCCAGCCGAGTCCGATAACCACACTGTACTCCTCCAAAGGATGGTTAGTATGGAGGAGCAGCTCAATAAGGTCACTGCATCCATGGTCACTCCCGAAATTATGCTTCCCACTCTGCCGGTTTTTCACCTACCCCTGTCTGAAATGCCGAATTTCCGACGGTACAATGGAATGGGTAATCCGCACATCCACTTGAAAGACTTCTTGTATGAGGCATCATTCTGGCAAGATAACAAGACTTCTCTGGCTTATCTCTTTAGACGGTCTTTAGATGGCCCGGCACTAGAATGGTTTTATTCCCTAGAGCCGACGGATGCCGGTGATTTTGATGTAGTTCAACGAAAGTTTCTGTAGAAGTACAAAGACCGTGTGGGTCCCTCTTTGTCTGTTATTGATCTGGTTACCGAAAAGATGAAGCCCGAGGAGGACTTCATTTTATTTGCTGATAGGTGGAGAGTTATGGCCGAGAAGTTAAAGGATGCACTGTCAGAAACGGAGCAAGTGAAGATGATTATATCAAACTCCACTCCGCAGTTCTGTCATATTTTAGCCATGAGCAAGTTGAGCATTATGGAAGAGCTCTATGAAAGAGCTAGATACATACAAACTCAGATGAAAGATTCGCCTATTATGGGCATGTTTGAGCCAAGACCAAAGGTAATAAAGAGGAATGTTAATATCGGCAATACTGGTGCGACCACTGAAGGCACTGTTACTAATGAGCAGGTGAGCGCGTTCGGCAATTCCACACCCTTCCGCCACCCTCCAAACTAAGGGCCGCCACCACAACAGCCCGCCTTCCAAAACCAAGTCCACTAGCCAAATAATAATGCTCCTCATACCTTACGGCCTCTTCCACCTCCTCAACAACAACCCCACTTTGCTCCACAGAATCAACCCGCACAGTACCACCAAATGCCCCCGCCAGCCAATTATGCACCGCAACAACTGCAACAATCAAGAAGGCCATTGGGTCCTCGAAGAGCGCACTACCCTCCCTTGCCTGAAAGCCTATTAGGCATTTTCAATGCCCTCATGGCCGCCAACCTGCTCACCCTGCCTAAAGAAAGAACGATATGGCCGCAACATGTAGACACCTCCCGATATTGCGTCTTCCATCGGCAGCTGGGGCACAACATCGATCATTATTTTCACTTCAAGGATTACATACATGATATGAATGATCAAGGTGATATTGATTGGGATGAGATGAGGAGGGTTAATGCTACTCTAAAGGCTCGAAGGCCTCCTCGGCAACCATCAGCTCAGCAGCACCCGCAGCAAGGTCAGCAACAACAAGTTCCCCAGCAACAACAGGCTCCTGCACCCCAACCAAATATGGGGATTATCAATAACCCACTACCGGAACACCCGGTTCAAAATCAACAAGTAAACCTTGTCACCTCAATCCATGAAGTGGAGAGAGGGCAGGATTGGCATAAGGAAAATGCCTCTGTCGGGGCCATTAATCAAAACTCTAGTCAATCGCAACCACCAAAATTGCTAAGAAGGCTTCAGCTTGTACCCCCTTCCCAAACGCCACGCCCCCTTATACGTTCCAGCACTCCAGGGCCATTCAATCCTAACCCTACTCCTTCACAGCCTCTTCTTTTACGCCAACCCACAAATGCTCCTTCACCCCAAAATCCTCCACCAAATAGACCTCTCCTTATCCGCCCCTCGCCGGCAATCATCACCCCTCCTGTTTCGCCACAATCTACCCCGTCCACCACCATGCTTCCAAGGCCCCTCCTTGTCACCCGATCCCCGTCACCACATTCCGATAACCCCCAGCCGGCAAGGCCTCTTATAAGAACCCCTCCTCCTGCCGATCCTGCACCAGCACCCAACACGCCACACACCATTCCCTCTACCTCCTCTACCCCTTCATCCACTCTAACCCCGACAGAGGCTTCGAAAAAAATGGTGCTCCGTAGTGGACGGATGTTCCATCGAGTGTTTCCCCAGCGGGAGCAGGAGCCGATACAAGAACAAGGAGAACAGGAACAAGAGTCCACACCGGACACGGAGTATGACTTACTAAAGCATTTGGACAGAACACCGGCCTGAATTTCCATTCTGGAATTGATCAAAAGATCTACTACACATCAGCTAGCCTTGAAGCAATATCTGCATAAAGTAATGCTAAACGAAGATATCCCAGTTGAACAGGTCACTACAGTCTTAAGTCCAGCTAGCAATCAACCAGCCATCACTTTTTATGAACATGAATTGGCTCCGCAGCCAGCCAGAAAATATGCACTATGCATTACTATTGACATTAACAAGGTGGCAGTGAAACAATGTTTGGTGGATACTGGGGCATCCATTAATGTTTTGCCACCAAGTACCTTAAAAATGTGTGGCATTCCGGAGAGTCAAATCTGGCCATCTACAATCACTGTTAGCGCCTATGACAACACCAGGAAGCCGCCTTTAGGAATGATCACTCTAAAAGTTGGTTTGGGTCTAGTCTCAGTCACAGCGGATTTCCATATTCTAGACATGGACCCGACATTCAATGGCATTTTGGGATGCCCTTACATTCAAGAGCTTGATGCTGTGCCTTCCACGAATCATCAATGCATAAAACTTCCACACAAAGGGCGCATTATTAAAGTCACTAGTATGCCCATTTTGCCGACAGAAGATATACATTCCACAACATCAGTGCCCTCTATGTGACCTTCCAATAGGCCTTTGCTCTCAGTTTTGGATGTTGCCGATCTGCGGCAAGACTTGATAAGACCATCTTCTTCAACCCCTCCTACCACTCAAATGCCACCACAGTCATCCAAAGGCAAGAAGAAAAAAGGTTTGATGAACACACCAGGATGGAACATTCTGATGAAAATGAGATATAGAACTGGTAAAGGCCTGGGTGTTAATCTTCAGGGGAGAGTCAAGCCCGTCACGCATCAAAAGATGATTCCCCGAGGTGGCCTAGGGTACAAAGCGCCAAGCAAAGATGAAAATGAGCCATTGGCCGTCATGACTTCCACTCTCAAGCCAGATCGGCAGCCTCTTACCTGGACCCTACAAACACACTTTATGAAAGGAGGCACTCATAATGATGAGCGAACCACTCTAGTCACTTCCATGATGGATTGTCAAGATGTACATGCACGGCAGTTTGCTCGTCACATAGCCCCACTGGTTACATATAAAGCTCTGGAGTCCTTATGGCCAGATAAAAGAAGAAAGATGGATGACCCTGAATGTGACTGGTATAGATGGTTTGACATGAATGATATCACCATTGCTCTAAGCCGATTGTTTATGCCAACTGATCCGGAATGGCCGCCATTAATTCATGAATTAATTGAAAAGCCAGTAGTGATCACGGACAAGAGGTAGCTTCTAAGCAATTACACAGATACCGGGGAGCCTGATGTGCCGTTCGAGGAAGGCTTCAACGTGGATAGGCTGTGGGCCGGCCTCTTCTCTATTAAATCCATTCATCCAATGATTGTTGTCCGCTTGTTTAATCAAATATTTTGCTCAGATATCCCTAGACCACCCACGGTCTTGATAACCTTTTCTCCAAATTCACTTCAAGTTTCTCCTCTGATTCCTCCCTTGCTCCTCGAGCAATTCTCTAAACTCTCCATCACACCCCCGCATGGGTCATCATTTACTCCATCTTTCATCAATCTGTTAACCTTAACATCACCTCCTATTCCTCCCTCTCATTGCCTTCTTCTTAAAAATGAAAACGAAAAAAAAAAGCCAAAGTTCAAACTTTCCATCTTTCATCTCCATTGAGGAGACCTCCTATCTTCTTCATGAGTGTGTCCCGACCCAGGGGCCGCTCTTCCAGGATTCATTAGGGGACCTTCCCTATCCCTCTGGTGAGGGGTCTTCATCTGTATTTCCTTCTGTACCCATCTTTTCCTCGCCTCCTTCATCTTTGTCAAATTCTAGTAATCATGCTAGTTGCTCTTACTCTTCTAATTTTAAGACTCATGGGGTAACTTCACATAAAATATCCAAGGGTAAGCAGATTCCCCGTAGGTTCTTGTTAGAGTTAGCCATCAGATGCCGGGCATGTCTAGCCATTCCCGAGTTTGTGGAGAATCCGATTATCCTGCCAGAAACTGAATATGAAGATACTTGTATTTTTAATGAGGGTTTTGGTGTTTATGAGATCATGAATGATGAAGACCCTATTGAAGAGGGGGATAAAGGTTATGAAGAATATGAGGACGAGGCTGATGCTTTTGCCAGTGGCATGAGAAGATTTGATGAGCCATCAGCCTCAGTAGAAGAGCCTACCAAAGAAATAAATCTGGGTACTGAAGAAGACCCTAGGATTGTCCTCATTAGTAAGAACCTGCCGCCCTCCGAAGAGGAGGTGCTTATTTTAGTTCTTCAAGAATATAAGGACACATTCGCATGGAGTTATGAAGATATGCCTGGAGTAGACCATGCGCTCGTTGAACATCGACTTACGCTTAAACCAGGGGCCATTCCGGTCAAACAACGGTTGAGACGTTTCCACCCTAATATGGCATTAAAAATGAAAGAAGAGGTCGATAAGCTTCATAAGGCTAGATTCGTTAGAGTTGTCCTCTATCCCAATTGGGTGGCTAACATCGTCCCAGTCATGAAGAAAGATGGGAAGGTGCGAATTTGTATAGACTTTCGGGACCTCAACCGCGTGTGTCCTAAAGATGACTTCCCCCTCCCTCATATTGATGTTTTAATTGACAATACGGCAGGATATGAGACTCTCTCCTTCATGGATGGCTTTTCAGGTTATAATCAGATTCGCCTGGCTGAGAAGGATCAAGTGAAAACATCGTTCACTACACCATCGTGAACTTATTGCTATGTGGTCATGCCCTTCGGACTCAAGAATACTGGAGCCACCTATCAAAGGGCTATGATGGCAATTTTTCATGATATGATCCACATTTATATAGAGGTGCACGTTGATGATCTGGTAGTAAAATCAAGAACAAGGATTGAGCATCCCGGTGTTCTAACTAAAGTCTTGCAAAGAGCGCGGGAGTATCAGCTAAAAATGAATCCCAAGAAGTGCGTGTTTGGTGTTTCATCAGAGAAGTTGCTTGGATTCATCGTAAGTAAGAGGGATATCGAAACTTGATCCCAACAAAGCGAAGGCCATAAGGGAAATGCCTCCTCCCAAGAATTTGAAAGAAGTTCGAGGATTGATCGGGAGGTTGCAATTTATTCACCGATTTATTTCCCAGCATTCACAAAGATGTAGGCCGTTCTACGAGCTTACTAAGCCGGGAGTCAAGTTTGTTTTGGATAACAAATGTCAGGCAACTTTTGACAGATTGAAGGATTATCTCTCAAATCCTCCTGTCCTGAGGCCGCCAGTTCCAGGCAAACTGCTTTTTCTTTACATTTCTGTCCTGGATGACTCTGTAGGCGCTGTCCTAGCCCAAGTTGACGAAGAAGGAAAAGAAAGGGCAGCCTACTACTTGTCAAAGCTTCTCAACCCCTGTGAGCAGAGGTACTCGACTATAGAGAAGACTTGTGCTGCTTTAGTCTGGGTAGTTCAGAAACTCAAGCATTATTTCTTAGCTCACGAAATTCATCTCATCGCCCGTATGAATCCAATCAAGTTCCTTCTTGAAAAATCCGTTCTCACCGACCGATTAGCACGATGGCAAAGCTTCCTTTCTCAATTCGATATTATCTACATTTAGCAAAAAAGTGATTAAAGGCTATGCCATAACAGAACATCTTGCTCGTCACCCTCTCCCTAGATTTGACCCTGTTCGCTCAGAGTTTCCAGATGAGGAACTAATGTCCGTCAATCAATCCGATTCGATGTGGACATTACATTTTGATGGAGCTTTGAATTCAAAAGAAAAAGGGATTGGCATTGTTCTTCTATCACCAGAGGGTATCACTATTCCGCTCGCCTCTCAGCTTGCATTTCCCGTTACAAATAATATAGCTGAGTATGAGGCTCTTCTGGCCGGACTGGAGGCCGCTCATCAATTCGGTATTACCCAATTGCGGATTGTAGGTGATAGTCAGCTTATTCTTCGCCAAGTGCTCACCAAGTGCCGTACGCTCAATCCTAAACTCAAACCCTATCAGGAATTGACTTCTGCTTATACCAAGCTTTTCACCAAATTAATCTTCGTTCACATTCCTCGTGACCATAAAATTCTAGTTGATGCTCTCGCTTCTCTTGCCTCTTCTTTGGTTTTCCTTCCCGAAAGGGATTCCCATTCTATCATTGTTCACAAGCAGCTCACTCCAGCTATTAAGGATCCAGCTTTCCTTAGTGTTAAGGAGGAGGTGCTTAGGAAGGTTAAGCAAGGTGGAATCGTTGAGAATAAAGAAGTCATGCTATTGGATTTAGAGGAAGAATTGGATGGTGAAGAAAAGCTGTGGTATTACGAGATTGCTAAGTATTGCCAGGATCAATCCTATCCCGAGGAGGCCACGGCTGAAGAAAAGAAAGCCATTCGAAGAGTTGCTCAGCGATACACCCTGGTTGGAGGTGTGCTCTACAGAAGTGGTCTCACCGGAGTTTTATTAAGGTGCCTAGATGATGATGAATCTTGGAAGGTTGTGGAAGAGGCGCATTCAGGAGTGTGTGGTGGTCATGTCAATAGCCAGATGCTTGCTAAGAAAATCCTTAGGCTAGGTTTCTATTGGCCAACTCTAGAAGAGGATTGTTCCATCTATGTTCGAAGGTGTGTTAAGTGCCAACTGCACGCCGACAAAATTCACTCTTCTGCTTCTTCACTCCATCATGTGTCCTCCCCATGGCCTTTCTCCATGTGGGCTTTCGATATCATTGGACCCCTTGGTGATCCGAACCTCCTCACAAAACCAAAGTCATTTATACTCACGGCCACGGAGTACTTCACCAAGTGGGCGGAAGCGGAAGCTTACGTGGAGATAAAAGCATCAACCGTCTGCAAATTTATAATGAAGAACATCATCACAAGGTTCGGCATCCCAAGTACCATCATCACCGATAATGGTCCACAATTCATCTCTCAGGAGCTTCAGGACCTCTGCAACAGGTATAACATTGCATTGCACCATTCATCTCCTTATTATCCGCAGGGCAATGGCCAAGAAGAGGCAACTAACAAAACTTTGATCAAGATTATTAAGAAAACATGCGAGGCTACTAAATTTACGGATTGGCCAGAAAAAATGGTTGAAGCTCTTTGGGCCTATCGCACTTCCATTCGTACCCCTACCGGGGTAGACCCCTTTTGCCCTTACTTATGGAATGGAGGCGGTAGTCCCTTACGAGATTCTTATCCCTTCTCTACGAGTACAATTGGACAAGGAGCTCCCCATTGATGAGCGTCGCGAATCTCTCCTTGCTCAGTTGGAACTCCTGGACGAGAAGTGTCTGGCCGCTGCCGAGCATGCACGTATTAATCAAAATAGGCTTTCACGTTTTTACCAAAAGAAAGTAATTAAGAGAAAATTCAAAATTGGTGAAATGGTAATTAAAAGAATCTTCGTAAAACCCGGAGGGCCTCGTTCAAAACTTCAACCTAACTGGGAAGGGCCCTTTGTTATAAAAGATGTTTATCCTGGCAACGCTTACAAATTAACTAATGCTGAAGGTGAAGAGCTGGCTCACCCCTGGAATGGTCTTTACTTGAAGAAATACTACCCCTAAAAAAAAAATCAGGAAGAAAATCAAAAATCAAAATTTTGCAGGCTAGCACGGTACATAGACCGAGAGCCCGAAAAATCAAAATCCTTAATTCATTCTTCAGTCTTGATGGTTTAACTTTCGGGTTAACTCTCGCACACACTACACGCTTTACTTTTAAACTCGAGCAGCCCGAAATTCGAGGAAAGTCCAGACTCAAACTAAGAGTGTACGAACCTTACCTATTCTCTCCTCTTCGGCTCACGAGAGGGAGTACGAGTCAGGGAATACTAACCAAACCTATCCGCCGCCCTAGTAGGTGGAAGTCAGGGCCCAAAAGGGAACAAAATATTTAAAGCCCAAGTACAATTAGGTTTCTATCTGTTAAAGAAGAAAAAGAAAAGAAAAGAAAGTTCCCAAAAAACATGTCAAGAGGGCAAAGTCCCCATAGGGAAAACCCTGGTCGTAAGCATGTATGAATAAGGGCAAAAAGAGTAATAAAATTTTCCTAAGTCGAAGACCAAATCCCAACGGGTATTAGGATAGGGAAGGAAAGTTTCCCCATTCCCGGAAACCTCCCGTGAGCTTCCTTAACTTATTCTTCTCTTCTCCCTCCATGGTGGTTTATAAGCTCAAAGCATGGCGAAGACCGACTAAGAAGGATGGGCCGCGAGAGAACATGAGTAAAAGCACAAGTATTTAAGCACGTTGACCCTTTGTTAAATCTTTTAAGAAAGATTAATGAATTCAAGATGGTGATTGTGTAAGGTTTAAGGCCCTTATACTGTGCCCAGTCCCATCAAAAGAAAAAAAAATGTTTCCTTAAAAATAACGCCCCCCTTGGAAGGCGTCTTTTTCATGATCCGCAACTTCTCTAAGGTCGTCATTTTCAAAAACAAAAAAAAATAAAAAAATAAAAATGATCTTTTAATTCACGCCCTTTGAAGAGGCGTCATTTAACAAATTCACGGCTCTGCCTATGTCGTCATTTTTCATGATAAAAATAAAAAAAATGTTTTTTCTAAATAAACGCCTCCCACCTCGGCGTCAATTTCACAATCAGCGCCTGCTTGCGAGGGCGTCATTTTCAAAATATAAAATAAAAAAAAGAAAAATAACAAAAAATCAAGCCTGTTGTTCATCTCACATGCTTGATTGCATCTTCGTGTTGACATCTTTTATTTTAAAGTTGACATTTGCTTGCTTGCATGTTGCATTTCCTTATATATTTTTATTATCCGCCTTTATTGATTAAAGGCTTGGCCCCTTGACCCGTCAACAAGGTCAAAGAAGAGATGATCCCTTGCTTATTGAGCAAGGGGCCAAGCCGGACAGATGGATTAATCTGTTTATTTAAGTGTGAATTGTAGACATAGGGCAAGAACGAACGAACAAGAACGAAAAAAAGAAAGTGGAAGCAAAGGCAAGTACACAAGGTCCACAAGTGCTCAAAGTAACTCAGGTAACAAAAGTTTCAATTTCATATATATACTAATGAATATCTGAGTACAGGTGTGAGGGTGGAGGGGTACAAGTAAGTCTCTCTCAACTCTCGCCTCCACCCTCCTCTCTCCTACTCTCTACCTCACTATCGTCGTCCCGATGAGGCGCTCGTGGAGGGGGCATGGACCCCCGGGAAGTAGCTGGAGCTCGACCACGCTCTTCTGCCTCGCTCCTCTGTCGAAGAGAGGAACCCACTACGAAGGTAGAACTGGTGAACGCGTACCCCACAGATCTCGCTCGGTCCCGGCCTGGCTGGAGGCGCTCCTCTGTCGCTCGCAGTCGCTCCTGAGTGACGGCTAGCTGAGCCCTAAAGTCTGCGAGCTCCCACTCGCATGTTGCACGCTCCTCTCGCTCCCGAGCACGCTCCCTGTGCTCCATCTTGAGGGCGACTCTCGGCTCTGCCACGTCCTGAGGTAGCTCCTCTCGCCGCCTCAAGGCCCTCTCCAGCTCCGTGACTCGCTGCTCACGGATGGTCAGCTCCGTCCCAGCTAGTGCAGCCTGGGTAAGTGTCGCCTGTAACTCGGAAGTCTGCAACCAATTAAACAAATCATCAGTTACACATTTAATTCAATAATTCATGGAATAAGCAACTGAAATAAAATCTTTTGTTAACTCACCCGAGTAGTCATCGCGTGCTGTCCTGCCTCGATGCAGGCAAGCGAGGCTCGGAGCTCCTCAGTCTGTAAAACACAAATTCTCATCAACACATAATAACATGTAATTAAATGCAAAGCTAATGTTTGAGTTTAAGTTTACCCGTGTGGCGAGGTCGCGCTCTGCTGCCTCAGCTCGTGCCACCGCTCCAGCCAGCTGCTCCGCTAGTGCAGTCATCTCTGCACTAGGCCCCCTCGAGCTGGAGGCTCCTCCCGTCTCTCTCATCGCCGCTCCCTGCCGGGCACGCTGCATTCATTGAGATTGTCAGTGGCTTATCATCAATAATTCAGGAAATCATTTGCATATAGATAATTTAAACACTCACTAGAGTCTGTAGGTCTGCCCGTGTGGTAGCCAGCTGGGCCTCTAGGCTGTGGAGATGGGCTTGCATGTCCATCACCGCTATGTCCGTGCATCCTGCATTCATCATACATATCAGTCACACAATAGATATATAACATTTGCATTTAATTAAAAAAAGAAAAGTGCATTCATACATACCCCTAAGACCCTCATCTGGGGTCAGCCGGCGTAAACCTCCCAGTAGCGCCGGAGGTACTCAGAGCTGTCTGTCACCTGTGAGGTGACTCGGGTCCCGCCACGCTGCCAGTCAGCGTACTGGTCAGGGAACCGAGCTCTCCAGTCGATCACCTTCGTGCAACCTCGTGTCTTCTTGCCTATCCCCCGGGACTCTCCTACCTCGACCCACTCTTGGTGTAGGCCGAGGGTCCTCATCACCAGCCTAAGCCGTAACGGCTCAATCTCATTCAGGCAATGAACCCAAAGCTCGTGCCCAAAGCGAGGTCGGCCCGCTACGACCCAGGGCTGGCCCTCGTCGGTCATCCCCTCATAGGGTCTCCACGCCACCTGCATTCACAAACATGCATCATCATATCCCATCATTCATACATATTTCATAAAATAAAAATTTGCATCGTGTTTAGCATGCATACCAGTGAGGTAGCTAGGGTAGTCACGGAACTCCCTCCGTAGAACTTGCAACTCGTAGGCGAGTGGCGCTCCTGTCACGACAGTCAGCCAATGCCATGCTAGAGGGAAGGATCCCTCATCTCCGGGTCGAGGGTCGACACGCCCCATCGGCATGTATAGGTGGCTCCATATCTGCATCCATACATGGCATTAATAAAGCATTTACGTACATTAAAAAGAAAAAAAAGGGAGAAAAAGATAAAAAAACATACCTGAAGAAAAGGTGAGAAGCCGCTGACAGTCGTCTCTCGACCTGTCCCTGTGGACAAGTCGGCCATCAAGTGCGCCAGCAACGCTGCTCCCCAAGCGTATCTGCCGACGCCCGCTAAGTCCTCAAGAATCCCTAGGAATTGGCAGTTGATAATGTCGCCCTTCGTGTCGAGTAATAACCTCCCGAGCATCAAGAATAGAACCCTCCTCAAATCTTGATCTGCTCTCTCTCTGTCTGCTGGGTCCTGGCAATAGGCGGCCCTAGCCCCATCAATCAGCCTCTATGAGAACTGCTCTAGAGACTCCTTCGACCTCTGCCTAGAAGCACCCAACCCCATAGCAATAGTAAGATCGGTGCGGTAGATGGTCCTACACTCACTCGGCGTCTCATAGACTATCTCTAACCCTAGCAACCTTTGGGTCAGCTCACTGTAGTCAGGTAGGGTGATCCCGCTCACAGCCTCGCCGTCCACCCTCAGCCCGGTGATCCTAGCAACATCCTCTAGGCTAGGAACCATGTGACCTCATGGCATTAGGAATGCCCAGCTAGTCCTATCCCATCTCTCCTTAAGCACCTGGATCAGGGGTAGGTCAGGTCTCATAGGCTCTATGCTAAGAAAGGGTCCGAACCCCATGGCATCTACCCTGTCCCGCTGGAAGTCTGGAAGCCCGTAATAAGCTGCTCGAACTTGGACCCAGGATATCCGAGTCCTCATCAACCCCTACAAACAACAAAAGAACATTTCACTTAATTTTTATATAAGTTTATCATGTGGATATTCATCGGTTGTTTCAATTTACCCTCTGTTATAATTGACGACCCATCCTAGGCCGTGGGTTATTCAATTGACGCCCCTGAGGAGAGCGTTGTTTCAGAATGTGTTTTTGGTGTTTTCATGCATATTTTGAATTGACGACCACCCCTGGGTCGTTGTTTATTTAAGTAACGCCCCTGTGGGGGGCGTTGTTTTGAAGTTAATTTCCAATTTTTAAAATGATAATTGTGATAATTTTAAATTGACGACCAACCCTGGGTCGTTATTTATTTAAGTGACGCCCCTATGGGGGGCGCTGTTTTGAAAGTAAGTTTCTGTCCTCCACCATGATCGTGAAAGTGTTTTTAATTGACGACCACCCTATGGTCGTTGTTTAATGAATTAACGTTCCGGTGGGGGGCGTTGTTTTCTGTGGGTTTTAATCTACCAATACACGAAATAAAAATGAAACGGAGTTATATATCAAAAATAAAAGAAATGGCATGAAAATTAACAGCAAATGATAAATAAGCATGATAAATTTTTAAATGACGACATGCTGCAGGGCGTGGTTTCATGAATTATCATTTTTCAGAAAATAAAAACAATTTAAATTGACGACCCATGGAGGGTCGTTGTTTTAATTGACGGCACCCACTGGGGCGTCATTTGACTGTGTCACTGGTTTTCCCTTCACCGAGGGTTATGGAAATTGATGGAAAATGAAAATAAAATCAAAATTTAATTGAAATGAGGACTTAGGGTAAGGCACCAACCTTGCTTCGTTCGGGCGTTAGAAGCCCTCCCCGGAGAGGTCGTCGTGGTTGCCGTGGCCGCCGTGGTCGGCCGGGACGAGGAATCACCGCCGCCGCCGATGGCTCACCTTCTTCATCTCCTCCTTCTCCTTCTTCTTCTTCTTCTTCTTCACTGTCGTCATCTTCCTCGTCGTCTTCTTCATCCTCGCCATCGTCTTCATCCTCGTCTTCTCCATCATCTTCTCTTTCTTCCTCGTTGGCAGCTTCTTCTTCTTCTTCACCATGCTCCGCCGCCGGAGCTCCTTCGGTCGGTGGAACATCTTCGGCCGCCGCGGGAGGGACTTCCTCCACGGCGTGCTCATCGCCCAGGTCCACCACCTCCGGGGCGGTGACCCTCTGCCGCTTGAGAGCACCTCCAGCCATTGTTTCAGAGTGGAGGGAGAGTAGAGATAGAGAGAGCAGTGGGTTAGAAAGAGGGGGGGGGATCGGTTAGGGTTTGTGAGGGAAAGGAAAGAAAGGAGATGAAGGAAGGAGAAGAAGGAGGGAAAAGAGGTTTAACGGTCAAAAAGAATTGACGCCCAAAGTGAGGTCGCTGTTATATTAATTGACGGTCTGAGGTGAGGCGTGGTTTCATGATTTGACGACCCGAGGCTAGCCGTCATTTATATTTGCATGGGAACTTGTAATCGACGTCAGGCGCATTAATGGGAAGCTGATTGATGTGATCGATCGTCATGATTACTGTTTGGAATTGATGACTCAGTAAGCATGCGTCCATTTATGAAGGAACGACGTGTGTGAAGGCCATTTTTATGAAATTGAGAAATTATTTTGAAAATATTTTAAGGAATTCAAAGCGATTAACGTCTTTCTTTGAGGCGCAAATTAAGAGACGCATGTTTGAATAAGCGTCAATTATGATTTATCTATTTTTTAGAAAATTGATTAAATGAAATGGACGACATGTGCTAAGGCGCGGGTTGAGGAATTGACGCCATTATTGAGGGCGCGTCTCAGAATAGAGAGAGCCTGAGGCTTCATTTTATCAGACAGAATCATTGAATTAGAAGACAAGATCATGTGTAACATGTTATTTTGGCTCAATTAAAGGAAAAATCCTTTTATTTCATTTGATAAAGAATCATTGTTACATTTACTAAGCCACAGTGGGCCTTATTTTCCTAAGTGCTATTACATAAGATTTGCATTTGTTCTCTTCTTCTTCAACATATGTCTTGGACCTGTGGAGAAGTCCAACCTTCCATTGAGCCATGATTGTTTTGACTTCTTCTTGATCTCCACTTGAGCCTAGTTCCCTCCTCTTAAGTGGTGGAAGATGAGAAGGTTCTTCGAAAGTGTGCTGAGGTAATCCAAGCTGTGGGAGGCACCGATGAGCATTGTAGAGGACGAAATCGTTCCCACCGATCAATCGAAGCTCTATGCCGGAGGAGAGTCTTGAGCGAAGTTCTTGGGTTTTTAGAAACCCCGGTATACAAGTGAAGCCGCTCTTGGGCATTGTCTTGAAGTAGTCCCTCCATTCACCTCTTTTCTTGAGCTTTGGCGCCCGATTAGTCACCCTCTCACATAGGCCTAGAGAATCCGCCATATATCGAAGAAGGCTTTTTGAGAAGATCTTTGAGGCCGGTTGAGTTTCTTGGCATGGGTCAAACTTTAGGTGGAAGTCCACCCAACAAGAAAAGAGTAGCATTGATCCATAGAGAGGTCGTCCCAAGGAAGCCGATGTGAGCCCATTATATAGGTTGGCTAGTACCGCCGGTCCTATTCTTTTACCTTCCCATATACTAGCTATGGTGCTTAAGTGGCATTCTTCTAAGTGGTCTTCTATTGAAGGGAAGAGGAGAGCTCCAACTATGCATAATGTAAAGCCTTTCATTACTCTCTCTAATAAGTCTTCCTCCTCTTGGGCTTTGTCCATGTTCTTGTATACCCATGAAGCTAATTTCAAAAGATTGATTTCTTTGTGGGCTTTAATTTGATTCACTAGATTTGGGTTTGGTATAGGGCTAGTAAGCATGTCATGAGCGTTTATTGGTTTGATCATGCTAGCCATCCTTGATTCTTCTCCTTGTTTCATCTTTCTTAATCCAAAGAGCATCTCTACTTCCTCTAAGAGAATGGTGGCTTCAAAGGTGGGAAAGAGGAAGGTATGAGTGTTTGGGTGCCATAATTCTATTAATGCTTCTATGGAGGCCCAATCTAAGTGGATTTCATCATAATGGGTAGCATGGGTTATAAGGCCTAGAAGGTGCCATCTGCTAAGGAAAGATCTCATGTCCAAAGAGAGTTTAGAGAGAAGTAAGGGAAGCCACTTAATCCTTAAGAACCTCCTTGGTCCTGGTACATTTGGGTAGTCCTGAAAAATATAAAAAGAAGAAAAGAAGAAGAAGAGAATGTAATCAGAGTTTTTTTTAAAAAAAAAGAGAAGAGGAAGGATGTAATAACAGAAGCTTTAAATTAAAAATGAACTTACTTGGCCTTTGGCTATCCTCCCGCTAACATGGCTTGCAACTTCAGAGATCCTAGGAAAGCTCATCCTAGACTTCTTTGAAGGACCCTGCATCAGCATCCTGTCCATCTTCTTCTTTCGATTGATGGAGAGGTCTCTCTGGTCACTGTTTTGGTTTCATGTTGAAGGCTCGATTACTGCAGTGTTCAGTTGTTCTGATGACTTCGATATAGCAGAGGATGCATCACCTTTTATAGTGATTCGAAGCTCTTGCTAGCCGTTTAGAACATCAGTTTGAGTTCGAGTTCCAATCAGCCTATGGAGGTTTGATTCCAAGTAGAGAATGGAGCGCCAGTAAGATAGTTAATTGACGACATATAGCTTGGCATCATTTCTTTGAATGACGCCATTATCAGTGTCATCATTTATTAAACGCCTCTGTGCCAGGCGTCAGTTTTAGTCCGATTCCAAGTGTAATGGTACTTTTAATTAACGCCCCAATGACCGTCGTCATTTATGCTTTTGATGCCTCCGCATAGGGTCGTCATTTCTTGAGCTTACACTTTTGAATTGCTTTACATCACGATGATTCTTGATGAACTTAAGTGCTATTATATCTTGATGAAGTTTATTATGTCATGCACTTATGATCATACTCTGAGCTTATTAAGCTTATGATCTTTATTAAGCTGATGATTCTTTACTGAGCTAATAATTTTTTAGCATAGAAAAGCGCAGATTACGCGGATCTTGAAACGATTGGATTTCTTCCACTGGTAACACCATTCCATCCTTGTATCTCTCCTGTATGCATTCTTACTATATGGTATTTACGCTATTATAGCATATCAAGGACCTTGTGGTTCTGATGAACTTGGAATTTGAGTTCCCCTCCATCAAAAACAGTGATAATTCCAGGCGAGTCTTGATCACATGGATAGGCCGTTGGGTCATCTAAGGTTTGGGATGACGGTTCCACTTTCAGAGTTGATACGTGGATAAATGGGCTTCGGCTTAGTGTCAGCTTAGAGATCTGGATTCCTGACCGAATCTCGATGGTTTAGCAATATTATCCTTGATTATCTTCTATTTTAGTTTGTTTTAATTTTTCTTTTAGCCCAGCATGCATCATGTAGGACTTTGAGCTTTAATAATGAAAATCCTCATATTACGCCAATAATGAAGGCCACTCGCTCTTAATGGAGTTGACATGAGATATTCCATTCCAAGTCAAGTACTTTATTCTCCTTGAAGTCGCTCAGGCTGGTTCCTTGAAAGCATTCGTTCGCTGGTCTTTATCTCAATTCATTTTATTTTTCTACAAATCCACCTTGATTGTAGCACGTCCACATTGGCTGGTGACCACTCTCCAATGGTGCCTTTCCTTCCGTGCCCTCGCGCACATTTAGTTCTTTAAGATTAGTTCCTTCATCCAGCTAATCTTTGCTTCCTTGTAATCATCCAAAGTTGTTTCATTTAGAATTCTGGAAAGATTTCCAACGCTTAGTGTCGGAGGTGTGTCACATCACATCTTGGCATCTACTTATCAGTTCGTTCTCACTTCATTCCGTTCGTTACACTTTCGCTTCATTCCGTGTCACTCCCTTGCAAAGCAGACGCCAAGGTGGGACAGCTGTAGACACGCCAAAATTGATGCTATGTTGAGTAAATCTCATGTCACCATGTGAAGCCCCAGGTGGACTTCAATATTGGCTTAATATGAAGTTTTTCTAATTTCTCCATATTTAATTGAGATTTCTTGGCTTTTTAGTTTAATAATTAAAATTAACGCTTGTGGGGATGGCGTCATTTAATTGACGACCTAATAAGGGGCATTTTTCTCTTAAATGCACGACTGTTCAAACGGTCGTCGATTCCTAGATTTTACAAATTCTAACGAAAATAAAACTCAAAGAATTGACGTCCTAAGGACGAGCGTTGATTATTTAACGCCCATTCAAACAGGCGTCATTTGACAATTTTAAATAAGGAAAGTTCTTTATTTCTATAATTAAATTCAGGAATTGACGACGATGTGACTGCCGTCATTTCAATTGACGCCCCTAGTCAGGTCGTCATTTTCACTACCGTCTCCCTTTTGCCTGCTTCTTTCCAGTAATGATCCTTTCCCCATTTTACACCTTGTGTTCGATTGGGAAGAGGGTTCCTTATTAGATATTCATTACCTTGTTTTAATCCTGTTAATGCAAGGATTTTTTTGGCTATAAATACCCCCCTTGAATCTCCCTCGCGCGAGGAAGAGAGAGAGGAAAAAAGAGAAAATAGAGAGAACACATCACAGAGAGGAGCATTTTGTTGTTTTGCTGATCTTCTTCCAAAGCTCCTTCCTCCCACGAGCAGCGTTTTCATCGTGCTTTCTTCACCCTGCCGCAGTAGCTGAAGCCCTTATTCTTTCTCCCTTTACTGCTGCACACACAGCAGAAAGGACACCCCTCCTTTAGTTTTTATTTTTATCATATCACTCATCACTCTCTAGTTGTTCTACTAGAGATCTTCTCAACACGTTAGAACTGCTTTGCATCATACTACATCTTGCTTTGCATATCATTCATAATCCCATACCTTGTTACTCCTCTTAGGGGTTTAAAGCCAAAACACACAAGGTATGTGTTCATGCTTAATTTGATTGATTCTATATTTTTAGAGCATTGATACTACACACTTTGGCTAATCCACATTTTTGTTTATTTTGTGTGTTTTCTTGCAAGGGTAATAAGCTACAAACCCCCTTCATCGGCCGGTCGGTAGAAGGAGGAAAGAAGAACCTACAATCTCACCCGCTTCATACAAGGTACATGCGATCATCTTTATATTTTTTAGGAAACCCCTCTGGCGATCACCTTCCATAGAGCATCTCATGCTCATCCCCTTTTCCTTTTTATCCCACTTATTTTAGCATAATTCTTCATCCTTTAATTATCCACCCTTAATTGTTATTTTCTTTCCTTTCAAAAATGTGTATGTGACACGTTCACAGCGGTGTGTAAGGATTTATTCCCCGAAGCTGTGGATCAGCAGTAAGCCACACTTAGTCTGAGTGTGGGGTGGATGTAGGTGAAAACCGAACCACCTAAAATCCCTGGTGTTCTATGTGGTTGATTGTGCACTCTTCATACTTGTTCATCTCTCGCTTAGATGAATGCATAGGATCATCAATTGAAATTAACTATGTCTAATCATATATTGCCTAATCTGCTTGCTTAGATGTTCTTACTTCCTCTCTATGTCAGCTACTGTCTAAATCTGGTTATAGATTCTTATACCTATGATTATTGCATCTGATAGTTTTGTAGCAGAACCTTTAATTCCGCAGTTATTTTTGTTCATATTTTTAAGGGGTAGATTTATTCACCCCCCTCTAGATCCTAGCGTCCATCCATTCCAATAGAATGGAACCAAGACTGTCAGAAGGCCTATGAAGATTTAAAGGTATATCTATCTAATCCCCCGGTTTTACAACCTCCTGTCCCAGGGAAACCCCTAATCCTATACATTTCTGTCATTGAGGACTCCCTAGGTGCTATCCTGGCATAGGTAGACGATGAAGGCAAAGAGCGGGCAGCTTATTACCTCTCTAGGTTATTTAATCCCACGGAGGCCAAGTACACTGCCATGGAGAAAACTTGTGCCGCCTTGGTTTGGGTAGCTCAGAAGCTGAAACACTACTTTCTAGCCCACCCAGTTAGGTTAATCTCTAGAATGGATCCAATTCGCTATCTCTTAGATAAGCATGTCCTTTCTGGTATGTTAGCTCGCTGACAGAGTTTTCTCTCTCAGTTTGATATCACATTCGTTGTTCAGAAGGTGATCAAAGGATATGCCATCGCTGAGCATCTCGCCCATCTTCTTATCCCCTGCACGGACTCTATTCAGGACGATTTCCCTGATGAGCATCTCTCCATCCTTACTCATCATCCCTTTTGATCTCTGCACTTTGGTGGTGCGCTCAACTCCCAAGGCCGAGGGATAGGTGTTGTTCTGCTCACGCCAGAAGGGGTGACGATTCCTTTTGCATATCAGCTCCGTTTTCCTGCTACCAATAACATCACCGAGTATGAAGCTCTCCTGGCTGGATTGAAGCACGCCTACCTCTTGGGCGCGCATTATTTGAACATCATAGGAGACTCTCAGCTCGTTCTGCGGCAAGTTCTGTCCACTTACCGCACTCATGACGTGAAGCTCGAGCCATATCAGGATTTGGTCACTCTCTTGGCAAGGCAATTCCACAAGCTGATCTACATCCATACTCAAAATATCCTTGCTGATGCATTAGCATCGCTCGCTTACTCTTTGTCCTTTCCTCTCAGTCGGAGCACTAACACCATCATCGTCCAGAGATTGGACGCCCCCTCTCTTCAAGATCCTTGGTACGACAACCTTATAAAAACTATAGAGGCTAGGCTGAGAAGGAAGATTTGAAGGAGGTGTCTTTAACTAAGTTAGAAGAGATTCTGGAAGGAGAAGAGTTGCCATGGTACCATGAAATCGAGCTATACTGCAGAGATGGATCGTTCCCAGAAGGGGCAAGTACTGAACAGCGTAAGGCTATTCGAAGAGCCACCTCGAAGTACACTATTATTACTGGAGAATTATACATGCATGCTCTAAATGGAATACTCATGAGGTGTCTCGATGATGATGAAGCTTAGAAGGTGGCCGAAGCAGCCCATTCAAGTGAGTGTGGGGGTCATGTCAATGGCCGGGCTTTAGCAAAGAAAATCCTTAGGCAGGGTTACTATTGGCCAGCTCTAGAGGAAGATTGCTCCTTCTATGTCCAGAGGTGTCTTAAATGCCAACTCCACGCTGATAAAATCCATGCTCCTGCTTCATCTCTTCATCCTCTTTCCGCTCCTTGGCCATTCTTCATGTGGGCTTTCGACATTGTTGGCCCGCTCGGTGATCCCAACTCTCAGACCAAGTAGAAATCTTTTGTCCTTACCGCCACTGAGTACTTCACCAAATGGGCCAAAGCGGAAGCGTACGTAGAGATCAAAGCTACCACGGCGTGTCGCTTCATCATGAAGAACATTATTACGCGGTTCAGAGTGCCAAGCAGCATCGTCACCGACAATGGACCCCAGTTCATCTCTCAAGAGCTCCAGGACCTTTGTAAGAAGTTTAATATTTCATTACATCATTCATCTCCATATTATCCTCAAGGTAACATTCAAGCTGAAGCTACTAATAAAACTCTTCTTAAAATCATAAAGAAAATATGCGAATCTCACAAATTTTCAGATTGGCCTGAACAATTAGTGGAAGCTCTATGGGCTTGTCGCACCTCCGTCCGTACTCCTACGGGGCAAACCCCCCTATGCTCTTACTTACGGGAAGAAGGTGGTGCTCTCATATGAGATCTTGATCCCTGCCTTAAGGGTACAGCTTGATAAGGAACTTAATCTCGACGAACGTCGAGAGGCGTTGCTCGTCCCGCTGGAACTCTTGGATTAGAAGAGGATGAACGCGGCCGATCACGTGTCTGTTTATCAAAAGAGGGTTTCACGTTATTTTCAAAAGAAGGTAATCGATCACAAATTTCAAATAGGTCATATGGTTTTGAAACGCAAATTCATTAGGTCTGGAGGTCCCAAGTCTAAATTGCAACCTAATTGGGAAGGGCCGTTTGTCGTTAGAGAGGCTTATCCAGGGAACACATATCGTCTAGTCAACGCGGAAGGTGAGGAGCTGTCTCACGCATGGAATGGGTTGTATCTTAAGCGCTTTTTCCCTTAGAGTCGGCCTAATAAAGGTCCGGTACCGAGGCATTCCTTTCCTCGATCATGAAGGAAGATTATGAGCTTGGCACTCACCCACTTCACGACATCCCTCGTCAGGTTCCCCGATTTTGTGTAAACACCGTTTCTCCTGTGGCCATACTTTGGGGAAGTTAAAGTCCCTGTCCATTTCTCTCCTCGGCCGAATCTAGGGGCAAGAGGCAAATAAGGGGGGCGATGACTGATCTAGACACCCTGATGAGAGGAAGTCTCAAATAGGGGCAGTCCGTTATGACCTAACTCCACAAGAAGAAAAAGCAACAGTAACACCAAACAAAAAGAACAAAAAAGAAAGAAAAGAAAAGAAAAGGAGCAGAAAGCAAAGCCAAAAGTTCATCTCAAAAGCTCAAAGCTCGAAATCCAGAATGCTCCAAAAGTATGAAACTAGGCATGGCAAGAGTGGCAGTACAATTTCCCCGCGGGACGTTATGAGCCCAGTCATATGCGTGCCTAGCGTGGATGAAGGTTCGATGACGGACACAAAAGCCCTAACGTAACAGACTAAATCTCTGAAAGGTTTGCCATGAGAAGGATTCAAGCTCTAAAAACCTCTATACCTAGTCTAGGCTTACCTCCTGAATTCGTTTTTCTTTTAAGGACTAAAACTATACCCTGGGTATGGCCTTGGTAGAAGCACCATCATACAGATTGGCCCTGACCGGGGATTATCAGTTTCAAAGCACGCCGACCTCAGGAGATTCCTAGTGTGACTGGTAGGGCTCTCGTTGCCAAGACGAAGCTAGCCTTTCAAAAAAAATCAAATATTTTAAAATATAAAAAAATCAAATATTTCAAAATAAAAAAATGAAATATTTCAAAATCTAAAAACATCAAATATTTCAAAATCCTAAAAAATTAGATATTCCAAAAATCAAAAATACTATCATCTTCGCATGGCATGCATTGCATTTTTACATTCTCGTTTTATTTCGCCTATTTAATAAGGTTCTACCCCTTGACCAAATATCAAAGAATTGGTCATTCTCTAACTTGCTGAAGGCAAGGGGTTGAGCCTAAGAGCAGATCTAACTTGTTTCTTATTTTAAGTGTGTGCAGATACAAGTTCCGTTTCCAGAATTCGAAGATTGCAAAACTTTATCCCTTGCGGTCCTTTGGTGGACCACTAGGAGTCCCCTAACAGTCATCCAGCGACCGTTTTCCCCACTCGAGAATCAAAACTCTCAGGTTTTCTCTCCCTTCGCCTTAGCGGTCTATCTCTAGACCGTTATCATCCTTTTGGCGGTCCAGTATGCGACCGCATGCTTCACCCGAGAGTTAGAAAACTCAGAGTTTTCCTGGGTCTTCCCCCTTGCGATCTATCGCTAGACCGTTAGGCTCGTCTAGCGGTCCTTTGCTGGACCATTTTCCAAATAGAGAACTTTGTCCTTCTTGATTTATGAATCTATAAAAGAAATTTTATGGCACATCTTTCAAACCGATCTTTTTTTTATTTCATTCAAAGTTCACAACACATCATTCTTTCAATAAAATTCAAAGTAATTTCAAATTACATTCAATTTCTCATCCGCACGTGGCCGGATCTTGCACAATTCCTTTACATAAGCTTGGTACTCCTCTCTTTTCTCTATCACTTTCGCTGGCACGGTACGGACTCGGCTGATCTCCCACATGGTCATAGCGCTCCGAACTGCCCGCTCATCCTCCTCAGTCCTGGTCTTCCTAGCTTGAAGGGGAGGGTAGTGAGATAGTGCTTGAACCATAGTGCGAGGAAGTCCAACTTGTAAGTAGCACCGGTGCGGGTTGTAGATCGCCAAGGTAGTGTCCCCCACTAGCTGCAGGTCTAGGCCCAGTCGCCTGGGTAATCTGAGGGTAGTGCCTTGAAGAGCCCGAGATCGCATCACGAACTTGTCAATTGGCAAGGTGTTGAGAAAGTGGCGCCAATCATCCCATGTTTTCTTGACCGTGGTCTGGGATTCAACATGTGAAGAGAATCCAGATGTGCCTCCTATGAAGTAGAGTGGGTGGCTCTCGAATATGCGGCTAGTTGAAGGCAAGTCCTCTTTGGGTATAAATTTGAGTCTAATTCCCATCCAACATTCAAGGATGATCATTGACCCGAAGAGGGGATCCCCTAGTGAAGCTGAACTAAGGCCTTCATAGAGATAAGAAAGGACGGCTTGAGAGATATATAAATCCCGCCATAATCCACTAATGATGTTGAGATTTTGGATATCTAAGAGGTGGTCGGTGGTAGAAAAGAGCAGAACCCCGCACAAGCAAATGGAGACGGCTTTTGCTATGGCTTCATATCTCCCACACTTGTTTTTGCAATGAGAGGTGATCCATTGAGCAAAGCGTATCAAATGGATATGGTGAGGGCTAATCATGGTTTTCACATCTTTTTGATTGGGTAGGAAATCTCCCAAGATGAGTGATGGGTCTATAGGTCAAACCGTGTGACACACCGAGTCTTCATCCCCCACCTTAGTCTTAGGAAGGGCTACGTAGGTCTCTACCTCTTCTATAAGGATAGTGGCTTCAAAGGTTTGGAATATGAAAGTATGTGCTTGTGGATGCCATAATTCTACTAGAGCTGAAATGCTTGGCCAATCTAAGGAAATTTTCTGGAAATTCTTGGCTAGGACTACTAGAGGGTGAAGGTGCCATTCCCTTAAGATTGAGAGGACCTCTAAAGGGAGTTCTTTTATCATGAGAGCCACCCACTTCAAGCTAGAGTAGCATCTTGGGCCAGGAAGGAGCTAGAATAAGGGAAGAAAAAAAGAGAGGAAAAGAAGAGAAGGAATACCATAAGAAGAAGTTTAAGAAAATTCATGTTTTTTGAAATTAATTTAAACTCACTTCTCTTGAAGAGCTTGTACTCAGGTGCTTAGGGATTGAAGTCAGCCGCTGCAGCTCCCCATGCTCTCTTCTAGCTAGCTTTGGTCTGGTATAGACCACCTCTCCCATGGCGCTAGCTTCAAAGCTCCTCTTCATGATGATTTGGGTGATTTTGAGAGAGTTTTTAAGGTTTAAAGCATAGATTTCTGAGAGCTGCGAATTCTGGGTGTATTCCTAGTTATAGGGCTTTAATTCTAGTCCTAATGCATTAGGATTAAGACTCGTTAGCTTCAATTTAAGTTAGGATAAGTCTTAACACGGAATAGATGCTTCTATCCACGGATTAGGACTCTCACGAAGAGTCCTGCTCGGATTTGACTGTTTCTTCTCCCTTGCGGCCTATCGAACGACCGCTAGGCTCCCTCAAACGGTCGTCAGACGACCATTTTCTATTTTCTCCACCGCCTTCTCTCCCGCTCGTCTAACGGTCATGGCCCGTCCGTTTCTTTCCCCCTTGTGGTCTTCCATAAGACCGTTTTCCCTTGTTTTCCCTGTTTTGATTGTTTTTAATCATCAGTCATCTCCCATTCTCTTCCTCTCTCTTTGTCAGTCCTAGAGGTCGTTGTTAGTGAGTCAGCATTCACGTCCACACATTTGCATTTGAAAAGATAAAAAAGATCATATATTCATTAACATAAGGTCATGTACATGAGTATGCATATAGGAAATACAAGTCATGCTCCAGCTGGTCCCTCTCCTGGACCCCCGCTATCACCGGTGCCCTCATGCCTCTTCGCCGGCGGGGCCATGGAGGTGCTCCCCTCCACTCGATGTCATCATCTCCGCTGGTCCTCTTCATTCCTCCGCTAGCCGGAGGAGCCCGTGAGGTAGTCCTAGTGTACGCTGCACGCGCCGCTCTGTGACACGTTGTGGGAGGACCATCCACTCACTAGCCGGAGTGCCCTCTCCAGCACTCGGATCTCCACTCTCAGCTCCCTCACCTCTAGCTGAGAATCCGCCGCCACTACCGCTCCATCTCTAAGTCTCTCCACCTCTGCGCGGAGATGGACCACCTCAGCCGCCTCTGCTCAGAGTCGCTCTGCCTCTGCTCGGGCGCGCTCTACCTCGCTCAGTGCTGCAGTCAACTCCCTCGTCTGCATAAGCATTCATCATGGTCAGTCATTTGCACTTTCATAGCATTAAACCAAAAGAAATCGGTTGGTTTGCTTACCCTCTCCGCGGGAGTGGCCTCGGCCTCCTCGGCCTGAGCAACTGACCGTGCGAAGTCGGCATCTCTCTCGGCTCGGCCTCCTGCAGGCTAGGAAGAAGAGGATGAAGCATCCAGTCCCTGCCACTGTGCTCCCTCAGCTCACTGCATTTTAGAAAGTTAGTCAGTCAAGTGCATAAGCATTGCATATTAAGTCTAAGGTTTGAAAACTCACCAGAAGCTCCGGTGCGCGCTGGAACTCATCCCTCTGCTGCACGGTAGAGTGGAGGAGACCCTGGAACTCTGCTATCCGTCCATGGGGGTCTAGCTGCATATAACAAGTCAAGGTGTCAGTGCATTAGAAGTAATCAAAGAATTTTAAGTTTAGAGAGTCTTACTGATCGTCGGGTGCCGCGAAAAACCTGGTCTGCATACCTCCTGGCGTAGGCCCTCAGGTAGGCCTCATCGCTGCTAGCTCAGGCTCGTACCACCCGACCTCTCCGCATCCAGTCATGCACCTGGTCGATCGCCTGGGTCACCCAGTCGATCTCGCCACTCAGTCCCTTTGAAGACCATCCGACACCCTCATCATCCCGGGCTGGGAACTCCACCTCTGGATGGTGGATGCGTCTGGTCCTCATGATCAGGTGGAAGTGTAGTGGCTCGATGATGTTCATGCAGTGTAGCCACATGTCTCGTCCCACGTAAGCCTGGGCCGCCTCCACCCAGGGCTGTCCCTCGTGATCCTCGTCACGGTACAGTGTCCAGTGCACCTGAAAAGGCATGCATTTAAGTCAAAGTCAGCATTTATAAAAGCATTTAAGTGCATTTAGAATATTAAGTCTAGAAGCTTATCGATGCATAAGGTAAGACGTCCATGTCGTCCGAGATCGCCCGCGCTAAGCGTCGCAGCGACCCTGTGTCTCGAACTGCCGTCCATCGCCTCGTGATGGGGATCTGGTCCGGATGTACCTCCTTCCCCCGCCCTAGGCCATGGAGTTACATGTAGCTCCATACCTGCATAAGTCAAATGTCAGCAATCATAATCATAATCATGATCATAATCATAAGCATTTAGAGTAGAACATTTACCTGAAGCAAAGGCGAGAAGCTGCCTAACATCATCTGCCGGTCGGTGGTGCTGAGTGAGTCGAACAGAAACGCCAACGCGGCAGTACCCCAGGCGTACTCTCCAACTCCGTCCAGGTCCCGCAGCAATGGGAGGAGCCTGCAGCTCACTCCGTCCGCCCTCGTCGCAAATAGAAACATCCCGAACAACAATATCAGGAAGTGACGAAGGGTGACGTCTCCCTCTGGTCTCAGTCCAGCGGTCACTCTCTCTCAAGCTCTATCTATCAGCCTCCCGAGGTGTTCCTCAGGTAGCTCTCCTACGGCTATCACTGCTCCCCTGAGCCCCAGGCTCTCTTGGAGCATCGCTCATGCCAGCATTGATGAGTGACATCCCGGTCTCATCAGCTCCAGATCTAATAGCTCCCGTGCCAACTCTCGGTAGTCGACATATGTAGTCCCCGTCACCGGTGCTCTATGCACTCTCAGTCTGGTGATCCTCGCTACATCCTCGAGCGTCGGGATCATATGACCCCACGGGAACAGAAATGTCTGGCTGATCGGATCCCATCTCTCATGCAGCGCATACAGCAGCGCAGTATCAATCCGCATCACCTCAATGCTCAGAAGCTCTCCGAAGCCCATCATTGCCAATCTGTCTCTCTGGTAGTCCGGCAGTGTGAGGTACACCGCTCGGACCTGTAGCCAAGAAATCCAGGTTCGTCTCTTCCCTTGCATCCATTTAAATAATCAAGGTCAGTCATTCATATAGTTTGTAATTCATACATTGCATTGCATTTAAACAAAAACATGAAGAAATCACTCTGGTTACCAAACGGTCGTCCCAAGACCGTTTCTTCTTCCCTAGCGGTCGTGCCTTAGACCGCCTAGTTTCCTAGCGGTCGCTGGAAGGACCGCTAGGCACTCAGCAAATGAGTATTGTTCGCCTCATTTCCCCAAGGTCTGGAAATGGCCTTAATGGCCTCTACATCAATTCAATAGGTCCCCAGACCCGTTCCCAATCTATTTCATACACATGCATGGCCTAGAAAATTAAAACTTGGGCTTTTGAGCCATCGGCCTACCTCCAACGACCGTCTCTCAGCCGGTGCCTCCCGTGCCTCCTCAGCCACGGGCTCATCGTCGCCCTCCTCCACAGCATCTCCAGGCTCTTCCGCCGCCGTGGGAAGTTCTTCCACCATGGTTTGGGCCCCCGGCCATTCCTCCGCCTTCGGTGGGTTCGCTGCCGCCGTGGACGGTTCCCCTTCCTCCTCTATACGCCACCGGAAGCGTCGAAGGGCCCTCTCTTTCACCATTTTAGGGAGTGGGTGTGCGTGGGCTAACGGTGGTCGCCGGTGGTTTTGGTCGCCGGGGTATGAGTGGGGTTGGGTGTTTGATCGAAATGGATTAAGCGTATGGGAGAGTGAACGATTGTTTCTATTTTTTTTTAATTCTCTCAGATCCATGCGATCTATCGCTAGACCGTTAGGCCATCTTTGGCGGTCTTTCTTCAGACCATTTGCCATTTGAGGCACCTTCATTGAAGAATGTGAACCACCCTTGCCCAAGCGATCTATCACTAGACCGTTAGGGATCTTTTTACAGTCTATCGTTAGACCGTTTTATGTGTTGCATGTTGATGGTTTGAAATGATATATCTGCTTTTGTTCTTGGTGGTTCATGCCTTATTGACGCCTTCATGCTTATTATATGAATTTAATTCTTTATGGCTAACCTCTCTTATTGTCAAAAGCTTGAACGCCATCATACCATCATTTCTCGCCAGGCAGGTAAGTCAGGTGAGTATCTCGATCCCTGGTCCCTCAATGCATTACTATATGGTATCTATGATATATTATCTCGAGAATCGGTTGGTCATTCATGTGTTTTGGGATCTGATGTTCCCCTTTAACAAAAATGATGATGATCTAGGTACACAAGTTTAATCGTTGGATAGGCCGTTAGGTTGGAAGAGTTGGGGGACGATAGTTCTATCTTGCACGCCATGGTTGCAGATAGTGTCTTGACCCTGATTTGTCCGATCTAGCAATACTATTCTCCAGTACCTTGCGATTTTTATCTTTCTTTGCATTTGTTTTAATGATTTCTTTTATTTTAGCCCAGCATGCATCATGTGCATCTTTGAGCATTCATGTGCCCTCATTTGTCTAAAGTATCTCAGTAATGGTGGATAACTATGTGTCCATAGTTTTGAGTAAGGATAATCTTTCCACTCTGAGTTGGATGGTTTCCTTTGGTCTATTTGCTCGGTTTGGTTAGCTGAGGATTCATGTCTGGAGTTTTAGTTGCTCGTTGTTGTGCTCCTGTGGTTTTGATGATATCAAACACTATGAGTCATCATGTGCTTGTATGAAAGTTTGAATGATGATGCATCTTGTCATTACACTGTACAGTGATGAGGATTGTTTGCTGTGCCTTGATTTTTACGCATTAATGTTGTCGCCATATTCATTTGCAAGATATATATATTTTTCTCAGGATTGATGCATTTTTCATGCTGCATGCATTGGGCTAATGCAACATATAAGTCTGTGCATACTAGAGTCCATGCAAGTTTTGCTCATTGGGTCAATGCATGTCTTTTCCAAGCATATAAGAGGTCGGTGCTTATTCTATCTCGGCGCAGATTTCAACCCTATGCATTCATATACTCGGTGCACATTTTGCTCTATTGCATTCAAAGTCTATTCAAAACACTGTAGAATGCACATCTAAAGTCAGTGCACACCTTGCTCAGTGCATATCTTTGAAACTCGGTGCAAGTTTTTGTCTTGAGCATCTGAAGGTCCATGAACATATAGGAGGTCGGTGCAAACACTGTGTAGGTCAATGCATGTAGCAAGGTCAGTGCATTGTAGGGTCGGTGCAATCACTGTTTGAGGTCAGTGCAAACTTTGACTCAGTGCATACTTTCACTTACTCATATAGAGGTCGGTGTAAGTTTGCCTCGGTACATCTTTTTCTAATGCATATAGGAGGTGCGTCTTACAGTGTGCCTCACATGTGGCCTAGAGTCGGTGCAAGTTCTGTAGCATGTTAATATAGGCCAGTGCATATGCATGCATGTTATAGTCGGTGCATATTTTGTTTAAGGTATAAAAATGAACTCGGTGCAGATCTTGTGTACACGAGCTTCCTAGTCGGTGAAGATTTAGGTCAGTGCACGCTTTGTGTCACCATACATCGTCTGTGTAAGTTCCTGTATAAAGCACTCACAAGGTCCATGCATAAATAAGCCTAAGGCATTCACCAGCTTGGTGCACAGTTTGCCTTGCGGGGTCGGTGCAGATAACACCTCGGTGCAATCTTTGCACCTAGCTTGTAAAGGTCACTGCATCTTCTGCCTCGGTGCAATCTTTGCACCGACCTATAGGTTTGTGCAGCACTTTACATAGGCAACTCCATGCATTACACTAAGCAGAACTCGGTGCAAGTTCTTACAAGGTCTGTGCATATGTTTGCTTACGCATTTCACGGTCAGTGCACATATGGTTTAATTAAGCCTAAAGTCTGGACAAGGTCCGCTCTTCCACGTGATAAACTCGAATATTTTGCAAGTGATCCTACAACGACACTCTGTCTTTTACAGGGAACAATTTAGGTTGCAGAAGAGGCACGTGTCCTCTGAGATGGGAGAAAGTTGGCTCGTGGATAAAGGGGGCAAGTGATAGGCATGTGATCCAAGGAGAGGAACTTTCTATTCCTCAACACGTGGACTAATGAAATTTCAGTAGGGTTCTGCTGCTTGATCCATACGAAGCCCCTGTTCCTATATAAAGCTACATTACCCTTCGAAGAAGGGTGTGTGTGCTGAAAAAAGGTGCCGCTAGAGCCCATCTGAAAAAGAGTGCATCCAGTAGAAGAAGAACCCAATCGAGAAAAGAAAAGAGTGAGGCGCAAGAATGGAAGAGAGTGGGAGCTGAGAGAGAAGAAGAAGAAGAACCAGTTGTTGACATGTTTGTTTTACTCCTCATTTGGCTTAAAAGATGAATGTATGTCTCCTTCTACTAAATCGATATATAAAATAAATGGGAACAGTAGAAGGAGAACAGAAGAATGTAAATAACCGTGATCGCCACCAAGGTGCCTAATGTGATTGACACACCGTACCTTGGAAAGAGGGAGACACTCGCTTTATGAGCAGCGCTGGGAGGATGTGCAGCTCAGGAAGAACCGCCTGTAAGGATGTGCGGCCGCATGATAGGCCGTCTAAGGGCGCTGTAGAGGATGCGGGATAAGGAACTTCTGGCAGATGAACGGCTCTGACCCGACCGCAAGACGAAGAAGAACGGCCCAGTGGAAACCGCACATCTTAGTGAACGGCTAGGTAGGAACCGCACAAGGCCACCATGCCAGAAGTTACAAAAGGGTCCAACCTCCACCCTTTCCGACCGGCCAGAAAGGATGGGCCTCGCGTTAGTGAATTGCTGACCTGTGAAACAGGGTGTAAAACATAAAGGAAAAACCCAAATTTGAACTGAAAAGTGTAGTAGATGCTAAAACGGAAATAAATGATCATAACTAAGTGAAGTGGGGGATACCTGGGGAGTTTTAAACCCCTGGGGGCGTCAAAAACATGGGAGGGTGTGTGAATGATAGTGCAAGCAACAAAAATGTGGGAGAATGGATGCGTAGAAACGAACATGCAATGAGAAGAAAATGAGATTATCCAGAATGCAAAAGGACTCAAAACGGAGTTACTCCCTGGACCGGAGGCCTATATGGACGTAGAAGGCCTCCCTCCCTGGTCGTAGGTTGCTCAAGGATTCGACAGGGCTTCGCCGTCGACCAAAATCTCCCCCCCCCCCTTTCAAAGGTAGCCTTTAGGGTCTATTTATAGAGCACCTAAAGTTCTTGCTCGAAATTAGGGTTTAGAAGCATTTTTAGGTCGAGATAATCAAAGGAAAATCATAGATAATCGAATTATCTCTTATCTAGTCGAAACGGCACTCAAAATGGTTCAGCATCCGCGGAGAAAATGACAGGAGAAGTTATGGATAAAACCACTGATAGAGAGAGAAAATCTGTTGAAATTCAGGAATCGAACGGATGAATGGTCTTAGGATAGACCACTCAACTGGATGTGCGGCCATGTCCTAGCCGTCCAACCCTGTCGATGGAAATTCAACAATTCACAAAATAATCCAAATTATCCATTAAACCAGCCGAATAGTTCGCCGTTGGACTCTCATACATGAACGGCTCAGATAAGACCGTTCAAAGGTAGAGTGGCCAAAGACCCACCGTTCTAGCCTTGTCGGTGATAAATAGATTAATTGGATAATTATCTAAGAAAATCACCAAACGCACGACTCTGAGAGATGAGCGGCTATCATCCGTCCGTCCATAGTATTGAACGGCTAGGGGAAGACTGCATAAATGCTTGTTGGTGGAAATTCAGAAAATTAACCAAAATATTCCAAAATATATGGACGGTCCACAGGCAACCACACGTTGATTGAGCGGCCAGGGATGAACCGTACATGTATATGGGCGCTTGAAACTCATAGAAAAGCTCAATCAACAAAAACCAAGGCCCATTAAGCCCAGAATTGAAACAAACCCAGCCAGGGAGGGAGGCTACCCATAAAATTGGCCCAAAACATGCTTGAAAATAGCCCCAACGAGTGATGGACAACTCGAGGCATCAACAAATGGGAGTAAGAGGAACGACTCAACTTATCGACAAAAAACGGGTGTCAACAGATGCCCCTCCTTAACGTCCTCTTTGCAGGTGAGCGAGCGGAGGTGAAGCGAAAGTGACATGGAACATGGAGATGAAGCGGAAATGCAGCGGAGTGGACCGGAAAGTGGGCGTTAAGATAAAATGACACCCGTTTTTACCAACAAGTGACAGGAATCTTCCGAAAAACTCTGAACCAAATACAAGGAATGATAAAACCAAAAGTGACACCAGTCTGGAGGAACTAAACTAAACGAAATGAAACAAATCGATAAGACTAACCTCATGGGAAACATAATCCCGCGGTCCAATGAGGAGGCCAAAAGTAGACAGCAAAAGTAAAGAAAATAGGCTAAAGCTCCAGACGAGGACCTCTTAATCAACCAAACCAAGCGAATTGACCAAAGAGAACCTTCCAACTCAGAGTGAATTTAGTTCCTCTTATCCAAACACTGAATGCACAGCTAACCATCGCTGGTGGGACATTCTTCAAGCAAACCATGGGGCATAAAAGCTCAAAAGAATGCGTATGATGCATGCTGGGCTAAAATAAAAGAAATCGTTAAAACAAATGCGAAGAAAGATTAAAATATAAAATACTCAAGAATAATATTGCTAAGTTGGGAAAATCAGAGTCAAGATACCATCCGCAACCACAGCGTGCAGGATAGAACCATCCTCCCCGGGCATTTCTAACCTAATGGCCTATCCGAAGATTAAACATGTGAACCTGGATCATCATCGTTTTGTTAAAGGGGAACATCAGATCCTGGAACACGTAGACAACCAATTGGTTCTCGAGATAATAAGCATAGTACCATATAATAATGCAGTAAGGGATGTAAGGATAGAAAGCCATACCTGACTTACCTGAGCAGGTGAAACGGCAAGCTTTTTTGGATTTTCATTTTTGGATTTTCTTTTGTATTTTCATGAATAAGAAAAACAAGTAAAAACATAACAGAGATAACACAACGATTAACTGAACGATAAACAACATGACATAACATGACGATCATACGAATGGAAAACAACACAACATGACGAACAAGCACATAGGCAAAGGCATAAACAAACAACACACATGTACGAACACAACATGACAAGACACCAATACAGCGGGACAACACACGGTTGGGACAAGGACATGACGGACGATCACACGGTTAGGACAACACATGGAACATAGAAGGACGACTGTCAACACATGCAAGTCGACTAACAACATGCGGTGAGGGACAAAACAACAAGTGTGGGACGACACGGTGGGACATGGTCATGAGACAAAGATACGGTGGGATAAAAGACATGAACAAATATGTACTTCAATTAAAACCCAAGATCAGAATGAAGCAGAACCGTCAGGTTCATAATCCTGAGGCAAAGCCCTCTCATAAAGATATGATCATTGTAAATAAAAGTTGAGAAGGACATGAGCTTCAGAACAGATCGAGAGAGTGGATCGAAGAAGGGAAGAACAGATCAGAAATGTGGACAGGAGGCAAATAAAACACAATACGGAGCAAGGAAAGCTTGAGTACTTGTAACCTACACACTTAGCAAACGGATTACGTATCTGTATTTAAAAGAAATGCAAATGCATGAAAAAGACACACATTTTTTTTTGTGATCTTTTTGTGATTTTTTTTAGATTTTCAATAGTATTTCATTTTTCTGGATTTTTTTGAAGTATTTGATTTTTCAGGTTTTTGAAATATTTGATTTTTTGTTTTGAAATATGGTAATTTTTGATTTTTTTAGATTTTTTGACAATATTTGTTTTTTTAGATTTTTTTGATTTTGACATAGCAATCCGCAGCACCTAAAGACGGGCTCAAACTACTGGCCAGGGATCGTCGTTCCTACCCCTTTCATTAAAGGCTTCCCTTAAGCAGGGTGTGCATGCGAGGGTGGCTTACCACAACCAACCGCTTCTAAAGAACGGTGCCCCTACTAAGGCCATACCCGGGCTACAACCCAGCCTAAGAGGGAGAAGCAGAAGAAAAAATAGAGACAAGCTTTATGAAGGATGGGAGATATCAAGGTTCGAATTCCTCCCACGGCACTACCCCTCAAAGATACAGCCTGTTGCACTGGGGCTTTGTGTCTTTGATTTTGAGTCCCATATTTATCAGGCACGCATGCGACCGGGCTCATGACGTCCCGCGGGGAACTGTACTGCCACTCTTATCATACCTTTGCTTCATAATTTTACATTGAATTATTTTCTCATTTTGGTAGCCCTTATTGGCCAGATATAGCATGAAAGCTCACTTTTGAGGGTCAAGACTGCCCCTATTTGAGACCTCTCTCGTATTAGGGAGCGCCTAGGTTGGTCATCTCATCCATCAATCTCTTGCCCCTGCACTTGGCTGAGCAAAGAAAAGAAAAGGCCTTCGTGCATACCCATAGTATGGCCAAAGTAGCAACGGTGCCTCAGAGAGATCGGCTATGGCTCGCCGTGTAGTGTGTGAAAAATCCATACTCATAGGTCACCCTCAACAATCGAGGAAAGAAACTAGACTCCCAGCGCGGAGCTATCACCAGCCTAAGGATGCTGTAGAAGCTAACTTTTTTGACTAAGCAAACTAACTAAAGCCTATGGCCACTCAACCATGTTTTAAGGAACCAACATTATAAGTGCGTGTAGAAATAACAGAGTAATATCAATGATAACATGTTTCGGCATAAAATTGAAGATACTTTTACAAATCCATGGCGTGGAAACCGGCATCCTGAAGTGATCTTGATCAACGAGCTTTGAGGAGTGCGAACTTTGCATTACTTGCTTGCCAGGATAAAGGATGAAAGGAGAGGATAGCAAAGGATTGGATTCCTTGACATGGAGGAGTGGCAGACATTATACTGGACGAAGAAAGATAAAAAGGAAGAGAGACGAGGGCTAGAACTCCCTCGTTAAGGCATAGAGACCCTGATAACAAGGAACCAGATACAGAATAAACAAGGATTAACTGAGATCAAGGCGGGCTAAAGTCTCGAAAATAGCATGAAAAAGGGTAATGACCCTGAAAGGGTGAGGAGGAAAGAACAGAAAGATGATGAAAAGATAGCTGTGAATATAAGGAATAAGGAGAATTATCATCCGACGTGGTGGGAGAAGAAGAGTAGCGATCACCCGCCAGAGGCGGGGAAGAAAATGCGTGAACACCCGACAAGGTCGGGGAAAAGAAATGGAAACCACCCGACAAAGTCGGGGAAGGATAAGAAAAACCATCCGATAAGGTCGGAGAACGAGTACAAGTAATCCTTAACAGGGTCGGGGGAAAGAGATGAGAAGTGAAATCCGGACGTATCCGGGGAGGGAAGCTAGAAGATGCCCCTGGATTAGGGGAAGAGGAAGACATAGTCCGAGGCCTAGAATGGTAAGGATAGGAGAAGATGGTAGAAATATGGCTAGGTGGTGGAAGGTACACCACCCAAGGATGAGAACCGAGCAGAAGAAACGATGAATGGATGGAAGAAGGAGAGGAGGAAGTGGACCCCCAAGTGCGCAACTGACGGCCCTTGAACTTATGCCGTCGTCTCTTCTTAGCAGCAATCTTCTTGAAACAACTCCGCCCGGCGCGGACTCAGACCTTTGGGCTTCTTGTCTTGCAATACTTTCTTAAATAACGGGCCCACCTGGTAGACGGCCTAGCCCGGTCATGGATATGTAGCTTCATTGGGATGGTTGCCCCTAGCAGTGCGGTGCTAACCATGGAAAGACATTCCAGAACAGTCAACTCTTTGGGATGAGCATCAGGAAGCAGTGGAGTTTGGTCATTCGGCAACTCCACTCGGCAATCGGGCATGAAGCACAACTCCCTTGCTAGAAGCGCAGGACGGAACTGAGGGAGGGTGATGCGTGGCGTTGACGTGGCCGATTCACCAATAAATTGAGGAAGATCACATAAGACGTGCAGAATGTCCTTAAAAAATGTAGAAGTACGGCCAATTGCCCCTTGAATGCTAAATTTGTTAAACTTTTGGCGGCCGTGTAGGTTAGCACCATGCGGGCGGAAAACTCTTCTAGGCCAGTGAACTGAATATCAACCAAGCGAGAGGTGATAACAACGTCAACGTGAATTCTCCAGCGAGCAAAGAGACTGCCACTGGCCTCGCTTTAGAAGGAACTGGCACCAATGCTGGAGAACTCTTCTTAGCGACCGTCTTCATAGCAAGTGCGGGCTCATTGTCCCTAGAATAGCCAGGGACCAGGGCTCGGACCGGCATGCGATAAATGAAATATTGAAGCTTGTAATGCACAGTCAAAACCTGATTCGGCTCTTTATCTCCCTGGGGACTAGACCCGAGGGGCACCAAAGGTAGCGTGTACCTGCTCCGCGAAGTGGGAGGTGGTAGAGGAAGGTTAGAAGGAGGAGGTTTGAATGGCGCGGGTGGCGATGGTGCAAGTGATGGGGAAATACTGATAATGATGGGCATGGGTGGAGGTAAAGGCAAAAGTGGAGGTGTGGGTTTAGGCTCGGCCTGGTCGGGCTCAGAGGATGATGGCGAAAGAAGTGGCATCGGTCGCGGGGATGGTTGTAAAGGTGACGGAACAGGGATTATTATGAGGGGAGGTGATGAAGACTGTAGTGGTGACGGTAATGGGGATAATGGAGAAGGTGATGATGGAGATGTGGCCAATGGAGGTGGCGAAGATGGGGGTGGAGAAGGTGGTGGCAAAGGGGGTGATGTGGTTGATGGAGATGGTGAAGGTGAAGAGGAAGGAGGTGAAGGTAGGGGTGGGGAAGAAGGAGGAGAGGAAGGTAGTGGAGTAGTGGGGGAAGTGGCGGATGGTGGCGCTCTTCGGCATATCTTTACAACACGTCGAGAGGCGTTGGGGACAGGAGTGGTGGTGGAAACGGAGGGTGAAGGAGAAGTTGCCCAAGCGGAGGCTAGGGTAGGTAAAGGTGGTGGAGGAGATGGGATAGAAAAAGAAGTGGGTAACGGCGTAGGTATCTTATCAACTGAAGAAACACCAGGGTGCCTCTGGTCTTGAAGTGGAGACGGTTGCTTAGGCGGCACTTGTTGCTGCCGCTGCTGCTTGCTGCTGAGATCTAAAATAACTTGGCGCATGACAGCCCAATCAATCATCTTCTTATCTTCCAAGCTATAAACAAGCTCTCGGAACTCGGGGCAGTTCTCGACCACATGCCCCCGTTGACGATGAAACTCACAGAACTAGAGCAAATTCCGGACCGCGGGTCGGCAAGGCATAATCGGAGGGAGCTGCAATGCATGGGTGGCCATCAAAGCCCTGAAAATGTTTATAAGAGATTCCGACAACGAAGAGTGAGAAGCCCGCTTCGGGCAAGGTGGATGCCGAGGGGTATGAAAAGGTAATGGAGATGGTAGCAGGGGTTGCGTAGGTGAAGGCGGAGGGCTAAAATGATGTGGAGGCGTGGAGGGAGTGGGAATATAGTGGACGGCATCCACCCGCTCTGGGTGTGGTGTTTCCTTGACCAGCAGTGGAGAGGCGTGGGCAGATAAAATAGCGAAGGGCTGACTCGTGAAGGGTTGGTATGCGGTGGAGGGACATGTGGAGGCATATGTAGAGGTATGGGGGTGTGTGGGAGCGGAAGGCTGACTCGTGGAGGGATATGTAGTGGAGGGTTGACCCATGGTGGATGGGGAAGAGAAGGGGTATGTGGAAGGCGAAGGTGGAGGAGACTCGTGGTCCAAGGAAACTAGGAGTTGTTGGCTAATGAAGCGGGCTCGACTGTAAAGTTGTTGCCAGGATGTAATATCAGTCAGGGCTAAGATGTGCCTGAGCTCGGGCGTTGCATTAGAAATAACCATCTTGACCTGCTCGCCCTCCGGAATATGCCCCGGGACTTGCGTGGCCAGGCGACGCCAGCCGTCGGCGAACGTGGAGAATTCCTCATCGGGCTTCATCTTCTCGTGGCCCAGATGAACCACAGAATATCTGGGCCCAACCTGGTCCTGGTACTGCTGAAAAAATCTTGCTTGGACGGCCTGAAAATTCATCATCTACTCTTATGGCAATGTGAAGAACCAATCCTTGGCCGATCCCTCTAAAGATAGGCCAAATAAATAGGCCATCAAGCGTTGATCATGCTGGAACTGGGCCGACTCATATAAGAAATCCTTCAAATGGACATAGGGGTCACCAATTCCACCATAGCGGCGATATGTAGGAATCTGTGAACATGGTGGAAGATGAAGACCCTAAAAGGCAAACAGGATATCCAAAGAAGTCTGAGGATTGATTCGGCGTTGCAATTCATCAAGCTGGCGTTAGGCCTGAGCGATCATCTCCTCGGTAGGAAGAGTCTGAGAAGGATATGGGCCAGCTTGAGCAAGAGATGATGAATTTAGACCAGGATAATGTTGATGGGCCGGATAAGGGGATCCAAACTGAGAAGAAGGAAAGCCCATTCTAGGAATGGAGGAATGCATGGGCCTGGACGGATTATGTACATGGGAATGAGGATTGATTGGGCCAACAGCAGCACGGGCGGGATAAGAAGGCCCGTTAAAAGAATAGGGTCCAATAGAGGAATATGGAGATGGGCCCGCATGGGAAGAGGAATCCACACGGGAGTAAGAAGAGGGAGAAGTATAGGAATAAGGTACAGGGGAGAAATGCTCCATGGGGAGAATGGAGACTTTATATAGTGAATTTCAAATGAATACAAGGAGGGAAATGAACCTAGGACAAATGAGCTAAATGGAGACACAGGAAGATGAACTAGACCTAATGAGCCTAATCTGACAAAAAGATGCAAATGATGACGCTGTGCAACATACAATGGGGGGAGAGATGAGAAAAGAATCAACCAATTACCTAAACAAATTCCAAATGATGCACGAAAATTTTTATAAGTTCTCTTTTGGGACCTTAGTGGATTAATTAAAATATGAATTCACTCAACCACAAGGTACCTAAACAGGGTGAGAATGGAGAACTGGCAGACTCTAAAGGACTCTCTCTCACACGAATGTAGACCCTAGACTAGGGGGTGGTATGGTACAACCTGCCCAGCGTCCGTGTCGGAATCCACGGCTCACGGGGGCTTACGGAGGTCCTCGGCAAGGTCCCCTAGTCGGTTCCAAGGAATATGGAGACGAGAGGAAACCCTACCTCGGCAGGAATGCGACTAACTATGAATGAAATGCATGAATCCTATGTGCACCGGAGTGCATGCGAAGTCTAGCCTAGAAACTAGCATGCAATGATCAAATCAAATATGTAAGAGGTGAAAGAAAGTATACAACAATGATATAGAAGCAGGGGGGAGATCAGTAATCGGCACCAAGTATCATGAAAAGCATATAAGGTGGCAATGAAAGAGAAGCACGGGTGCATTGTAGCATGACAAGGATGGTCTCTGCAAGACCGCTCAGGGAGATAGACGGTCTGTAGATGACCATATAATGCAAGGAGTAACGACAAAATAACATGTAAACCAGAGAATGCTGGGAATGAACAGTGACAGAAATGAGCCGCGTACCCGGATGAGCGGTCTATGGACAGCCCCTTAATGACTGGAGCGGACCTGCATAAACCGTGTAACAGCAACCAAGACAACAATCATAAGATAGAGGAGTACCTGTGCCAGTGCGATGGACAGCCAATAATAGACCGTGTAAGACTTGAACGGATGGCCCTGGACCGCTTATCGCAGTAGGCTTTGCAGAAGATATGGCGATGTTCACAGAGAAGAGCGGTGGACTTCCAGCCGCCGAAGAGATGGACAGCTCCTGAAGATCCGCACATGCTCCAAAGGACAGAGACCGTGCCCAGACCAACCTAAAATCACTTCGACAAGAGGACTAACACAGCAAAAGGAGAGGTCAGCAAGTCACTAACACGATGGGCACTAGGTGTCCCACCGTGATCGCCAAAAAATGGGCTGTTGACATGTTTGTCTTACTCCTCATTTGGCTTAAAAGATGAATGTCTATCTCCTTCTACTAAATCGATATATAAAATAAATGGGAACAGTAGAAGGAGAACAGAAGAATGTAAATAACCGTGATCGCCACCAAGGTGCCTAATGTGATTGACACACCGTACCTTGGAAAGAGGGAGACACTCGCCTTATGAGCAGCGCTGGGAGGATGTGCGGCTCAGGAAGAACCGCCTGTAAGCATGTGCGGCCGCACGATAGGTCGTCTAAGGGCGCTGCAGAGGATGCGGGATAAGGAACTTCTGGCAGATGAACGGCTCTGACCCGACCGCAAGACGAAGAAGAACGGCCCAGTGGAAATCGCACGTCTCTGTGAACGGCTAGGTAGGAACCGCACAAGGCCACCACGCCAAAAGTTGCAAAAGGGTCCAACCTCCACCCTTTCCGGCCGGCCAGAAAGGATGAGCCTCGCGTTAGTGAATTGCTGACCTACAAAACAGAGTGTAAAACATAAAGAAAAAACCCAAATTAGAACTGAAAAGTGTAGTAGATGCTAGAACGGAAATAAATGATCATAACTAAGTGAAGTGGGGGATAACTGGGGAGTTTTAAACCCCTGGGGGCGTCAAAAACATGGGAGGGTGTGTGAATGATAGTGCAAGCAATGAAAACGTGGGAGAATGGATGTGTTGAAACGAACATGCAATGAGAAGAAAATGAGATTATCCAGAATGCAAAAGGACTCAAAACGGAGTTACTCCTTGGACCGGAGGGCTACATGGACGTAGAAGGCCTCCCTCCCTGGTCGTAGGTCACTCAAGGATTTGGCAGGGCTTCACCGTCGACCAAAATCTCCCCCCCTTTCAAAGGTAGCCTTTAGGGTCTATTTATAGAGCACCTAAAGTTCTAGCTCGAAATTAGGGTTTAGAAGTATTTTCAGATCAAGATAATCAATGGAAAATCATAGATAATCGAATTATCTCGTATCCAGTCGAAACGGCACTCAAAATGGTTCAGCATCAACAGAGAAAATGACGGGAGAAGTTAGGGATAAAACCACGGATAGGGAGAGAAAATCTGTTGAAATTCAGGAATCGAACGGATGAACGGTCTTACGATAGACCAATCAACTGGATGTGCGGCCATGTCCTAGCCGTCCAACCCTGTCGGTGGAAATTAAACAATTCACAAAATAATCTAAATTATCCATTAAACCGGCCGAATAGTTCGCCGTTGGACTCTCATACATGAACGGCTCAGATGAGACCGATCAAAGATAGAGCGGCCAAAGACCCACCGTTCTAGCCTTGTCGGTGATAAATAGATTAATTGGATAATTATCTGAGAAAATCACCAAACGCACGACTCTGAGAGATGAGCGGCTATCATTCGTCCGTCCATAGTATTGAACGGCTAGGGGAAGACCGCATAAATGCTTGTCGGTGGAAATTCAGAAAATTAACCAAAATATTCCAAAATATATGGACGGTCCACAGGCAACCGCACGTTGATTGAGCGGCCAGGGGTGAACCGTACATGTATATGGGCGCTTGAAACTCATAGAAAAGCTCAATCAACAAAAACCAAGGCCCATTAAGCCCAGAATTGAAACAAACCCAGCCAAGGAGGGAGGCTACCCATAAAATTGACCCAAAGCATGCCTGAAAACAGTCCCAACGAGTGATGGACAACTCGAGGCATCAACAAATGGGAGTAAGAGGAACGACTCAACTTATCGACAAAAAATGGGTGTCAACACCAGTGAGTGAGCAGTAAGAAAGAAAGAGAAAGGAGGAGAAACGAGCTGAGAAGAGAATAGAGAAGGGTAGAGAGAGTCTTTCCTGAAGATCAGAGTTATATTGGCCTATGGATCAGATCCAAGCCAAGTTGCTCCCTCAGAGCTATTTTTGTTCTTGTTTCTGTTTCTGGTTTTCGTTTGCTCTTTCCATCTTACAGTAGTGTTTTTTCGATTCTCTGGTTTGAGGTCGTGGCTCCTCTTGAGTGTTCAGGAGAAGGGAGGATTGGTCCTCTGGCTGTGGGCAACTGGGTGTTGCTCACTGGGTTTCCTTCTGCTGCTGTAGGGGAAGGGAGGATTGGTCCTCCAGTTTGCAAGTGACTGGGTGTCACTTGTGATTCCCCTCTGATTTGGAGGAAGGGAGGTTTTTTGTGAGTTGCTGAACCTTATTGAGGGATTTGTCTTCCTCGGTCTCCAAGCTGTTTGGCAGCGTCTGTTGCAGACTGAGTCTGCTGGTTCTAGCTCTTTCTAGTGGAATCCTCACTCTAGTTAGAGTGAGGGGTGGACGTAGGCATACTGTGGGTCTAGCCGAACCACCTAAAAAACCTGTCTCTCGTGGTTTGCTTGGCGTACACTTACCTATCTCTTGACCCTCCCCCTACACTGGTTGTTTGAGCGTTCTCTGACAGAAGCCTTCCTGTGTGATTTCACTTTGAATTTAGTATTGATGTTAAGTGTTTGACTGATTGCTTAATAGAAACTTATGCTTCCTAGTGCTTCTCGTCCTATGAGCGAATTTGTGAGTTGAGTATGCATGATTCCTTGAGATATCTATCTCCAGCACTTTTAATTTCCTGAGGAAGAGAGGTCTGTGGTCTTATTCGACTTAATTGAGTGTAGGCAAAGGTTTTATTCCGCAATCATTTCTATTTGGACATATTTGTTGAAAGATCCATTCACCCCCTTCTGGATCCATTTCCCCGCGCCACCGTATCTACACTCGTCTCTTTACTTTTTCCGTTTGCTCCGACCGCCTATCAGCTGTGCGTTCCAGTGAGGAGGTTGGTCGTGTTTTTATTCTCCTTTAGTTGTTAGTTCCTCCAGGCATGCGTCATTTAGTTTGGTCGTTCCCTGTGATTGGTTTGAAGTTTTTCGGAAGATTCCCATCGCTCGTTGGTTGAGGACATCTGTCGGTTTACCTTAACGCCCGCTTTTCAGTCCACTCCGCTACATTTTCGCTTCATCTCCATGTTCCATTTCGCTTTCGCTTCACCTCCGCTCGGTCCCCTGCAAAGAGGACGTTAAGGAGGGGCATCTGTTAACACCCATTTTATGACCAATGAGTTGGGTCATCTCCTTATCTATTTTATGATGTCCCGAGTTATTCACCACTTATTGGGTTATTTTTGGTCATCTGTTTGGGCTTATTTCATGGGTTATTCTCCCTGGTTAGGGCCTGGTTCTTCTGATTTCTCGACATTTGAGCTTATTAGGCCTGGATAAGGGCTAATAGGATTTTATTGGAGATTAACTTGGAGATTTATTGGCCTTTATCTCTTTTGCCACGTCTACTAGCCTTGCGGTCTATCGCACGACCGTTTGGTGAGCGTTGGCGGTCCTTTGCTAGACCGTTAGGTAACAGAGAGTCCTGTTGGATTTCTTTGGTCTTATCTCTTTCTGGACGACTGAGCCATGCGGTCTATCGGTTGACCGTGTCTTGTCCCTTGCGGTCTATCGCAAGACCATTTGTGGAGACAAAGAGTCCTACTCTGTCTGTTCTTTCTGCTTCGCCGTGGATGAACTAGAGTCCTAGATCTATTGATTTCTCTCTAGATAGAGGCTCTCAAAACCTTCTGCTTATTTCTATGGACTCTAGGGAGTATTATCTTCAAGGTTTATCTAGATTCAGGCCTATTTTTGTGTCATTATCTCTCCAACTCGAACCTAGGGTTTGAGGGTCTATAAATAGAACCCTTGAATTCATGGCTTGGGGAGGAGATTTTCTCGAGTTTGCCACGAAGTGCTGCTACGTTCTGGAGCGAGTACCAATCAGGGAGAAGTCATTTCTACGTCCTTAAGGCTTCTGGTCCAGGGAGTATTAAGTTCCATTGGTTTAGTTTGAATTTTTTCTCTTGATTTTTCCCCTTTTCCCCTTTGCATCATCATAGCATTTTCCCTCTTCTTCTTCCACATTCTCTGCACTCAAATCACGTTTTTAAACATCCTCCTACCTTTTCCACGTCCCACTGGGGTTAAAAAATCACCAACCCCCAGGTATTCACCCTTCCTTTTATGCACTTTAGTTTAATTGCATTATAGATACTACACTAGTCCAAGGGCTTATTGGGTTGTTTTTCTTTGTGTCTACATTCTTCTACAGGCTTACAGGGTTCATTGCACGAGGCCCAGCTCTTCTGGTCAGCCAGGAGGGGTGGAGATCTAAAGTTCCATGTTGCTGTTCTGGGCGCCCTTACGGTCATTTGGAAGACAGTTTGCAGATCTCATGCGGTCTATCACAGGACCGTTTGCTTTCTATTTGTGGTCATCTGGAAGACCATTTTCCTTCCGCAGCGCCTGGTTTTCTCTCTCCCGTGGGCGGGTGACTTCACTTGGCTTTTTTCAAGGTACATAGTGTAGTTTTATTACGTTATTTACCTTGGTGGCGATCACACCTTCCTTTGTTTGAGTATTAGTCATCTCTTTCATCATCTTGTTTGCTTTCTCTTTTACTCTTAGTTGCTCTACACCTACAATGTGTGTTTTCTTTGTTCCTTTGCTCCACGCCCATGGCGTGTGTTTTTATTTCTCTTCTTTATTTCTGCAGTATTGAGATGACATGCTCACCAATTTCATATTCATTGCTTGAGTTGGTGCACCACTTGCTCACACATATTCCACATCTTTCATATTTCATCCACACACATCAACAACACACAAACACACAACACCAATCAATCACACAAAAACATCAACAGGGTGAACCGCTGTGTTTCCCAGCTCCGGGACGTTACCGGTGCATTGTACGTGTTTCGAGGATCCGAGGAATGATTTTCCCCTATTTTTCATATTTTCTATAATTTTTAAATTCTTGATTTTTCTATAAGTAAACCCACCCCATTTTTCTCTCTCCACATCTCTCATTTCTTTCTCCCCCCTCTCTCTCACGTTTCTCTCCCTCTCCCCCTCTCTTCTCTGGGCGGCCGATGGAGGCAGGGTTAGGCGAGACAGATGTGGCACGTGAATGAGGATGGCTCGAGGAACGAGGTGGCGGAGCCGCGGTGACATTCATCCACAAGTTCGCACGTCAGCGGGGGTTTAAACAGCATTTTTTTGGCGAATTGGTATCCACGGCGCGGGTAATCATCGGATGAGGTAGGGGGATGGTTCCCTGGCTCGTGTATTTCATTCCCCGCGAGTTTTAGAGTCCGTGGCAAGCCGAGCGTGGGTTTTCATTCATGCCAAGTGGTTTTTGCATATTTCGGATCGTGCGACGGTTTCGTTTGATTCAGTGACATTTCCTGCTTATTTTGGTGTCTTTTTGTGTCTTGGGACCCGGGGAATGATCCCCGTTGTTTTCCCCCTGAATTGGGGTCGAGCGGGCGTGGAAATCGAGCTCTAAGGTTAGGCTCAGACTGGATTTTCTCCGTATTTGATAGACTGATAGCAGCCGACCGGTCGATCGATCGGCCCTGCGTGCAAAAATAGGGCATTCTGGGATTTTCAGTCGACCGACCAGTTCTGGCAGGTCGACCGACCCAATTTGGTCGACCGAAATTCAGTGTTTGGCCTTGTTTTCACCCCTGGTCGACCCGGTTGGACCCCTTTGGTCGACCTTTGGCCCCGTGAGTGTCCAGGGTACCTTGTGGGGACCGTGACTATATTTTTGGGTGTCCGGAGGCATGGTTTACCTTGATTAGTGTGCCCATGTGTTTTAGAGGGTTCAGGTGACCCCGTGAGCTTTGGGCTTTCGTAGTTTCGCTAGATTAAGCTCAGTGGTTCGGTATGAGTGCAGAGGGATATTCCCGTACGTTAGTGGTTTCTTCGGAAAGTGTTTTCCGAATGGCCATGCGTATGGCCTATGGTTGCAAGTCCTGTGACTCGGCCAGGGGCTGGGGGTTTCTTCGCTTTCCTTGTATAAGGGATGGACTCGGCGATTGAGGATCGTCAAGTGGACTTGCTGGACCGTGGTTTAGCTATTCCCGCCTATGGTTTTGAGTCCCGCGACTGGCCTGGGGCCGGAAACCTCTTGTTTCCCATGATTAGGGAACGGACTCGACGATTATGAATCACCTTCAAGCTTTTCTTTTTGCCGTGGTTTCAGACCTAGGGATTAAGTTGGATTACGGTGTTGTGTCGTATCGTTCTACAGCCTTGACCCCAGGTCTCGTGACTCATGGGCCGTTGGATTTAGTAGGTCTAGTAGACTACCCCGAGTCCGGTGGCCTTGAGCCACCCGATTCTTCGTGATATTCGCACGGGGCGCGTGCGTGTTTCTCGAAGGTTTTCTCTACGGAGAATGGTCAAGTTAGTGACCCCCCACTAGTTGTCACTTGCCTGGGCACGCGTATGCCAACCCGCTAGGGAGTAGGCAGAGAGCTACACTCGGGAGAGACGATTTTAGGCTGGTTGCCATAAGGCCTCCCACTGTGGCAGCTCGAGTCTGGGCCGAGAGGAAAACCAGCTAGAGGGCCTGACGTAGCGCAGCTAGTCAGTGTATGCACACGTGGTTGGGGGCTACGGAAGCGTGCTGACGAGCATGACCTTGACTAGACCCTTGTCTGTGGTTACCATTACGGTGTCTCAGTTTTCACCTAGGGCGTTGCAGGGAGACACTTGAGGCGCAGTTTAAGATGTCAGTGGATGCATCCAACCTTGCTTCTATTGGATAGGTACTCCCGTCACGTAAGGCGTGACTCTCCTATCTTCGGATTTGCTTCCCGTTCGTGTGACGTGGTTTTTCGGACAGTTCTGGTGTGTTTTCTGAGGCAAAGGTTAGGGGCTCTCGGTAGGGTTATCGAGGCTTCACCCCTTGACATTGATGGGTTCACGACAACGAGGTCGTGACTCTATCTTGGACTGTATGGTCCTAGTTGGCCTTGTCAGTGAGGATAGGCCTCCACGGCAGCATTTCCGTGAGTTTTCCCTCGGTAGGTGTGGTGTTAGGTGGTCCGATTCTCGATTGTGAAATCGGGAGTTTCTTTTCGGTTATCGCTAAGAGTAGTCTCTAGCATCGAGGTTTCATCGACTGTCGTCATTTCATTTCCCATGTTCGGCTACTTCTTCCATTGTTGTTGTCACTGTTTCTCTTGCTGAAGTTGTTGTGGTTATTCTCGTTAGTGCTACTTTCCGTTTACCACCGTCGTTTACGGTTGGGGTTCCGCAGGACCCCTACTGAGCCAATGAAATGAGGCTCACCCCCTACTTTTTAGGTGTGACAGTTCATCCTGGAGGCGCAAAGGTGCGACGCGGAGGTTCTTAGTTGCCAGCTCGCCGGGCTGAGTGTTCACTCGGCATTGAGTACATTTCTTTACTCTATTGACTGTACTGTAGTTGGACTGGACTCTATAGTTTATATTATTTAATTGAAAATATAATTTTATTTCTGTCATTTAAATTACTAATTATATATTGTTGCCTGCTTTATTTCTTATTTCCATGTACTACCGCACACGCCTTTTAGCCCTTCTGAGTCCTCCAGCTTGTAGGCGGCCGGCCAGGATCCGAATGATATCGGGTTATTCCCGGTATCTGGGTCTTGGGTCGTTACAGGTGGTATTAGACCAGGTTGTTGTGGAATGTACATGGGAATTCGAGATATCACAATCATCCGAGTCCATAAGGTCCAGTACAGTCGGCAGTCGGCATAGGGTTTTGCATTTGTTTTTCGCTTGGTTTCTCATGTGAGAGCTTGAGTACGCTGAGTTAGCACTGTGAAAGTGGTTACCACTCTGTCGGAGTGCTGGCGTGGGGCTCGAGGAATGAGATCGAGAGCTTTCTTCCCCATTGGTGGTGGCCCCGGTTGCGCTGAGTTGCGTTGAGATGTTGCCGGCTGGTGCGAGCTTGCGATGCTGTGTTTGAGGATTTTGCAGTGAGGTCAGGCGGCTGGCGAGGTTTGTTCATGGTTAAGTGACCATGAGTGTGTCCCGAAGGTGTTAATGTTGTGTTTTGCCACCCCAGCTTGAGGTTTGTCCTACCCCTGAGGTGTCGAGATTGTGGTTTGAGGTGGCAGAGCGAGTGCTCTGGTCGAGAGGTGTGCTCGGATGAGCGGAGGATCTTCTCGGTGAGCTGCTGTTGATTGAGCCTGATTTTCCCGTTATGCTCAGTGGCGTCAGAGATGACGTGCTGGTCTCGATTATTTTTACATATTTCAAGGTAGGATTGAGCAGAGATGTCCCAGTAAATTCTTGCTCCTGCGCTTCTGCATGTGAAGGGGCTATGTCAACCCTGGATTTGGTTCGAGGTTATGCGGCAGTGGTTTGGTTTGTGGCTCAGATTATGGAATTTGGGGCCATTGTGCACTGCCTTGGATGTGCCATTTGAGGCTACAGCTGAGATGAGAAGGTTCCGCGGTGATTCGGGACTCGAGGATGAGCATTGGCAAGTGTCGAGCGTAGTTCGTGTGGTGGCTCATGGTGCAGTGGTTCGCGCGGTGGCAGCTCGTGAGATGGATAATTTGAGGACCCGAGTATCGAGAATGGTTTGGTGCTGGCCAGGACGGATTCAAGGGAATGTTGTCCGGTGGCTAGTGGTGCAGCAGTCTTCGAGCCTGACGTCCTTTGGTGGTTTTCTTTGCTCCTCGGTAAGCGCTTTGGCGTATTTATGGTTCCGAGGTCAAAGGCAAAGCATAGGTGAGGAGCGTGTGGCAGCGGCCAGCTCAACCGCTGTGGTGGAGTGTGCCGGTGATCAGCAAGGTCAGTGCTCGAGGCGAGGTGTGTTGTTGTTCGGCCAACCGTGATGGTGTGCCGGGTGATGGCACCCGTGTGGTCCGATGGAACACTTGCCAAGTATTGTCGGAGGGGTTGACCTGACGTTGGTAATGGATTTTTCTGGTGTTGGTCGGTGAGGTGCCCTGCATGTGCGAAGCTTGAGATCAGGTCAAGTGTGGAGACCCCCCCTTGCCTTGTGAAAGGTATTTTGCTGTCTCCCTGGTTTGAGAGGAGTGCGGCTGGATGGATCACGGTGTCTCGCGTCGTGTGATTAGATTGGTCTACTTTCCCTTGTATGTCGGGGAGTCTGTGCGAGACATGTGAAGTGGTTTGGCAGTGCGACTGCCCGTGAGAATGTGTGCCCATTCCCTTGAGGCGTCAGGGTGTGCTGGTGCAATTCTGGAAGGACGAGCGCCGGTTGGGCGGTGCATGCGAGCATTCGTGGCTGGTGTTGAATTTTTTGATGCATTGTAGAACGGAGCCTGCGGAGTTGCAGGAGGATTGCCAGATTAAGAGAGAGAATCTGTACTCTGGGTTCGAGGCATTGGAGCTTTCCTCACCCAAGTTTCTGGAATTAGCCAACCATGTCGAGATGTGATCAGAGGACAGACCCCGAGTTGCTCTGTGGCTGTGCCCGTGGATCAGAGTGGTGTAGTGGAAGCCTGGTGGGATCATAACACATAGGTCCAGGATCATAGCGTTGGTTGCCACGGGCGGATTCCCAAGGATTTATGAAGAGTATCGGGGGATTGGTTCCTCGGTGTGTGATTGTTTTTGGCTGTGTGAGCCATCTTGATTACCGTGCCATTGCCTGAGGCATTCTGGTTTAAGGCACTGGCAGGATGGACAGTTGGGGGAATATGCTGGCATGTTTGCCGCATGAGTACCCTATTCATTCCTTGGAAGTTGTGCTCTCGGATGGGATCGTGGTTGTCGAGAAGTGATCTCTGAGAGACTATGGGTTCCTGCTGGTGGCTGTAAGCGGCAGGTAATGCTAGCCGTGTGAACGGCTACGGCAAGGTTTGCATGGTCTGGGGACCCGTGTGCTTTGATCGTGGCATGAGCCGGCGGATTTGTAGCTGCCAGATGAGATGGTTGTGTGAGCTAGTGGAAGCTCAGTTTTGGTTGCCCCTTGTGCTGGGCATGAGATCAGTGAGCTGGTTGTGAAGCTGAAGCATGAGATCAGTCAGCTGGTTGTGAAGCTGATGTTTTGTTGGTCTACCGAGCTCGAGATTTGATTGCTGGCAGTTTCTCATGACGCAGATTACGTCTCCTCGGCGACCGAGTTGGTGGCAGCAATGCCATGGATGGTTTCCGTGTGGCATAGGTGATGCCAGGCTTGTGCCCTCTTATGTGTTATGCCTGCTTTGATGATTGACGCGTGTTGGGGATATGAGCGAGGCATGTTATTGTGAGCAAGGTCTGGCAGCGTCCCCCAGGATCGATGTTTTCGTGTGTTTTCACGCAAATCGAGATTTTCTTTACTGGAGCTCAGGGAGCATTGGCAGTTGGGTGTGTTGTTCTTCCCCTATGTCTTGGTAGTTTCCTCAAATTTTGAGGATGAAATTTCTGTAAGGGGGGAGGACTGTAATGCCCCAGAGTTTTTGGATATTTCCCGAATCAGGATCCGTGAGTTTCGGATCGCTTTCGTGGGTCCCGGAGTATGTTTTACGGTTTATTCAGGTTTTCGGCTGATTAGCCTGCGGAACCCTACGTAGGGTGAACCGCTGTGTTTCCTAGCTCCGGGACGTTATCGGTGCATTGTACGTGTTTCGAGGATCCGAGGAATGATTTCCCCCAATTTTTTATATTTTTTTATATTTTTAAATCCTGGATTTTTCTATAAAAAAACCCACCCCCTTTTTCTCTCTCCTCATCCCTCATTTCTTTCTCCCCCCTCTCTCTCATGTTTCTCTCCCTCTCCCCCTCTCTTCTCCAGGCGACCGACGGAGGTGGGGCTGGGGGAGACGGAGGCGGCACGTGGACGAGGATGGGTCAAGGAACAAGGTGGCGGAGGCGCGGCGGCGTTCATCCGCAAGTTCCCGCGTCGACGGGGGTTTAAACGGCATTTTCTTGGCGAATCGGTATCCGCGGCGCGGGTAATCGTCGGATGAGGTAGGGGATGGTTTCCTGGCTCGTGTATTTCATTTCCTGCAAGTTTCATAGCTCGTGGTGAGCCAAGCGTGGGTTTTCATTCATGTCAGGTGGTTTTTGCATATTTCATATCGTGCGACGATTTCGCCAGATTCAGCGACGTTTCCCGCTTATTTTGGTGTCTTTTTGTGTCTTGGGACACGGGGAATGATCCTTGTTGTTTTCCCCCTCGATTGGGATCGAGCGAGCGTGGAAACCAAGCTATAGGGTTAGGCTCGGATTGGGTTTTCGTTGCATTCAGTCGACCGATCGTAGCCGACCGGTCGACCAATCGGCTCTGTGCCCAAAAATAGGGCATTCTGGGACTTTTGGTCGACTGACTGATTATGGCCAGTCGACCGACCTAGTTTGGTCGACCGACCCCAGTGGGGTGGTCGACCGAAATTCAGTGTTTGGCCGGGTTTTCACCCCCGATCGACCCGGTTGGACCCTTTTGGTCGACATTTGGCCCCGTGAGTGTCCCAGACACCCCGTGGGGACCGTGATAGTGTTTTTGGGTGTCTGGAGGTATGGTTTACCTCGATTAGTATGCTCGTGCGTTTTAGATGGGCCTGGTGACCCCGTGAGCTTCGGGCTTTCGTAGTTTCGCTAGATTAAGCTCGGTGGTTCGGTATGAGTGTGGAGGGCTATTCCCGCACGTCGGTCATTTCTTCGTAAAGCGTTTTTCGAATGGCCATGCGTATGGCCTATGGTTGCGAGTCCAGTGATCGGGCCAGGGGTTGGGGGTTTCTTGGTTTCCCTTGTGTAAGGGATGGACTCTATGATTGAGGATCACCTTGTGGACTCGTTGGACCGGGGTTTCGCTATTCCCGCATATGGTTTTAAGTCCCGCGACCAGCCTGGGGCCGGGAGCCTCTTGTTTCCCGTTATTAGGGAACAGACTCGGCGATTATGAATCTCCTTTAAGCTTTTCTTTTTACCGTGATTTTAGACCTATGGATTTGATGTGACACCACCTTGGGGTGATAGTCACAAGACCGATGCACCTTGGATCTTAACAAGCAAGCACACTTTGCAATAGAAATGGACCGATATCGGCTGCCACTCACCCGGAACTCACCCAAAACCCAGGGTAATTCGACGATGCTGAGCCGAGGTTGTGAGGGCTGGACCCTTGCTGGTAGAGGGCCAAAAGGGCCAAGGGACTTCCCAAGGGTATGGAGGCCCAATTCAAAGGGGACGACTGGGTGCCGAGGGCACGGGTCACACTCTCTCCCACGACGGTCACTCAAAGTAAAGGAGCTTGCAGACCGGGCACTCACTCTCACGGACCAGCGGAGCTATGAACTAATATTGAAGAGCATGTCATCCAAATGAGAGAAAGGGTAGAGCACTTACTCGACCGGTTTGAAGAAATCGGTCCCGATCGGAGACGAGGGCGAGCGGGGAAGCGTGGGTTCCCCACACGCCGCGCCGGTGAAACCTCGACCTGTTCAAGATTTTACATCACTACTCCCCATGAAAGGGGGTTGAACTTGCGGAGGGGAAGCCAAAAGTACACTCAAACATTACCTTGCATAGGTAGGGGCAGTAAGCCGGCCAGGCGGGTAGGGGAAAATGAACTAGGGACTAAATGAGCGAAAGATGCCGGTTCTGTCCGCACCCAGGAGTAGGGGATAGGCGGTCGGTATCGGTGCCGCTGCGACCACTCCTGAACTCGGTTGTCGATGATACTAGTGACAAAATCTTCGGGATTGAATCAAGATGATGTCCAATTTTTGGGGAAATTCCTGGTTGGCGGTGCTGGTCGGGGAAAAGCTGCGAACAGGGTCCCTACTTTCTGGATCTGTCTGCTCCGGTACCACTACAGCAGGAAGGAGGGGCCGCCACGAGCGCTCCCGAGCTCTGAATCAGGCGTGGCTGGAGTTGTTGGAATCTTTGTTGAGTCGTCTTTGAAACGAGACCCGCGGTGGTGAGGACACGCGTCACCCTTTACGACGGAGTACACGGATCTCGCCGGCATCCCTTTGGCTCGGTGACCAGTTGACAGATTAGCGGAGCTATCATCACTTATTTTATGCTTTGGGCCATGTTGGGCCTTGGTTTAGTCCGTGTGTGGACAATTTTCTTTCAGTCATGGACCTTTTTAGGCCAAGTAGGCTTTATTTGTGTTTTGTAGGCTTGCTAGAGGCTAGGGGGGGTTATTGGGCCACTTCTTGGTTCACTTCTCTGGCCCACAAGGGCTGTCCACTTCCCCCCCCCCCCTGGGCCCACCTTGGGAGGCGCGCCCCACCTAGGGTTAGGGTTGGGGGGCGGACCATTCCCTCCCCTCTTGGAGGGAATAGCAGCCGCCCTTCCCCCCTTGCCCTCTCCCTCTTTTGGCCGCCCCCCCCACCTTTCACTCCTAGAATCTAGGAGATTTGAATGCCCTTCCCCGGTTGTGGCCGCCCCCCCATCTCCTTTCCCCTTGGCTAGGGTTTAGACCTAGCATTTCCCCATCCCATATAAAAAGACCTTGTATTTTCTTTTCAAAAAAATAATGAAGAAATTGATGCTTGAGTGTTCATTGTGGAGTGCCACATTGTGAAAAGGGGCGACCCCTTCTTCTTCCTCCTCCTTGAGGGTGCGACGCCCTCACCTCCTCTCCAGTCCTTGGGTGCGACGCCCAGGGGTAGGAGACCTCCCCCAAGGGATTCCAACGCCAGCAGCCTTCAACCATCGTCCACGGCGACGAGTTCGGTGGAGCGACGGTGCACGCAGGATCGTCTTCCTCTTCCCCGGGCGTCCCTGTGCTGACAGCAGATTTGGTGTCCAGAGATCGGTCCGGTACGTCCGCTTCCCGGCAGCGTCTCATCCGAGTTTCTTCACGACTTTCGTACCCCTTCCAGTCATCTTTCCAACCCCACCGGCCTTGTCCCAAAACTCGAATCACAGAGGAAGTTGTCTTTGTAGACACTTTCGTCGCGCAGGCTGCTCCCTGACAGTCTCGCCTGTGGCCCGAGATGATTTGGGTTCCCGTTTGCATGCCTCTCCTACCACCAAACACCGCCAGTCCCTTCATAACATTTGTTCCCCTCCCAGTCACGAATCCAACCCCTCTGGCCTCGCCTTCAAACTCCATCGGGGTAAACTTTTGTCTTCAAGCATACTTTTAGTGCGCCATCCTGCGCTACAGTACCCGAGCGGGACTGTCAGCAGAGGGCCTCCAAAGGGGGTACCACCTCCCGTCCTCGGATCGATCTGAAACTTGGTAGGTCGACTCCTCACATCCCACCACACCTCCAGTAATCATCTCGGGCCGGAACTCCTTCTGTATCCTTGCGCCATCACCACCCCACCCACGGTCACAGATCAGACTTCCCTGAAGTGCTGTCTGTGCACCCCTGTTGTCACCCCCTTCGCACCCAATCCCTCCACAGGACCCCATCGGCCACCACTGCCCCTGGATAGCCGTCCCTGTCAGCCTTCCACCAGAGAAGACGCCGCCACAAACGCTGTCCGGACGGCCGTGTACCAGCGCCATCTATGCCCGCTGTCACAGGGACCAGCCAGCAACCTCTCGTCGGACCGACATCCTCCCCCGAGGCCGTAGCAGCAGCGTGGCCCCTCCATCCGGCTCGGCATCCCAGCAGTGCCCACGGCGACGTGGGCCTCCTCCTCAAAGGCCACTACAGGAGCGATCGGCATTGCGAGGGTCGGCATCCGGCTTCATCCCCGACCTCGGCTGCTGCCCGTCAACCCGTGCGCCGGCCGCCCCGTGTGTAGCTGTGGTTGTAGCCTATTACCTCCCTGCGAGGAGTGGGCCCTTTTGATGTTTGTATTAGTTCTCTCACGTGTGTATCGGGGTGGTTGGACTCGGCCGGGGTTCCTTCCCCACGCTTAGGCGTGGAGGTACGTGTCTCGCTCCCGCCCGTAGTACTTGCTTATCACGTATATGATTGATTGTGCCGCGTGAGTGAGTGTAGGGCCTAGCTAGTTTCATTTGTTACTGCTGGTTGAGAGAGAGAGAGCGGCCTTTTCCCTTGGCCCTAGTCGAGCACCGAGCTCGGACTAGATTCCCTTGTCGTCCAGCGGCTTCTTGCCCGTTGTGACCCCGTCGCGCCTCCCTCCGTGGGACGGCCGTGGTTCGGAGTTCTGTTGAGAGACACCTCCGCCCGGAGGGATTTCACGTTAGTCGGTCATACCGGCTTGCCTTGTCTCGTGCGCGTGCTGGTCGCGTTCTTTAGCGTCCTAGGTCAGCTAGCGAGTCAGTTGTCCCGCATCAAATTTTGGTATCAGAGCTTAGGGAACCAGTTTGTTCTAACAAATTGGGGTCTTAGGTCATTCGAGTCTTTAGGTTGTCTAGGGTGCAATTGAGCCCATGGAGTTATCTAGGTTGCATTGAGTCTCTTAGTTCATCTAGGTAACCCACCATTGCATTGTAATGTTAGGTTTGTGTCTAGTTAGAGTTTTGTCCTTGTCTCGTTGAGTCTTGCATGTCCAGCTCCGCGCCAACCCCATGGTGGTTCCTCGAGACCACATGTCAGATTAGTCATCCCTATTGGCCCGATTCGATGCTCTTATGGTACGACCCCTAAGTGTCGCCCCTACCACTCAGTCGTCGGGAGACCCGATCCCTATACCGATGACCGAGTCATTCCAGCGCCCTGTCATGTCCACTGCCGTCCTACCTAATGGGATGCATACAGAGATCGACTTCATCAGTAGGGTGTCGTCTAACTGTGTCTCACAAGACATTATTGAGTCACTCTCTAAGACTGGGGAGATTGTTCTCCGTGATGGTTTAGCTTTTATCGAGTTTCAACGGTGGTTTGGCCCCGTTAAATATTTCGATGGCGCTTGGTGCAAGATCAGCACACTTGCTGGTCCATGCATCATTTTAGGGCGAACTTGGTTGGAGGAAAGAAGTGCGACCATCGACCTGGATAGGAGGACCTGCACCTTACACCCATCTCACCTTCCCGGTGAGTTTCTCTTCCATGACGGCGTTACGCTGACCACCTCCCTGTCATCACCTGGGTTTGTTCCAGTGAGTTACGAGGCTGAACAGGAGTTGATTGAGGAGTACCTAACTGAGGTTGAGGAGTTAGGGAGTGATCCCCTCCACATCATAGAGGACTCTGTTTCCCCTCCCGAGAGAGAGGCTTCACCCTTAGACCCTCATATAGAGACATTCTTACCTTCCGAGGGTGAACTGGTCATTGGAGAGTCTTTAGCTAGCTGGCTAAGGGAGGGTCCACTTCTAGATGTCTCCATTCCTTGCTATACACCCATGGGACCAGCCCTCCCAATAATACCCCTTAACTCCTTTCACACCACTTTTCGGTCCTTCTGCTTTCTTGAAAATGTGAAGGACTTCCTTAGGAGTTTAGATTATCAATGGGAGTTGACTTACATGTTGACCTTAGGGTCTGACCAACCCTATAGTCATAGCTTTACACTCCCTGCTTTGGGGTCTATTACCTCGGTCTACACCATAGGACATATCACATCCGAGGTCCTTTTATTATTTCCTATACCCGTGGAGGTTGATTTTGTCCCCGCTTATGGTTTCACGGTCCCGAGGGAGGAACCTTGCCTTCCTTGCCTTCCTCATTAGCCCCTTGCCCCATACATGAGAGTGCCTGAAGGTGATTATCTGCACCTGGGCGAATGTCGCACATGGGCAAGTATAGTGAAGGGACCTGTCGGGAGGGGTCATCATTTCTTTGACCCTTTCGATCCCCTCCCTAGTGAGCCTCTCGACCCATATTCTTTTCCCCACCTTGTCGAGGAGGTCCACTATCATACACCACCTAGGCCTTCTAGTCAACACCTCACCTTACCGGCATCCAGATGCCCGAGCTTAGGAGGCCAGGGACACATGTCTCTTCCCCATGTTTCTTCATGTCCACCATCATATAGGGGTTTGTCTCATATAGGGAATGCCATGAGTGAGTTTGGGCAATTTAGTCCCCGTGAGTCTACCACATTCCGTAGGACACCCATGCATGATAGATACAACTTTGGTTGTCCTGGTCCTCCCCACGTTGTCAAGTCTGGTAGGTGTCATAGGCCTATTAGATCCATATTTGGATGTCCAGGACCACCCCTGCATTCATATAGGTATGAGTCCACACAGCTAGTTCGGAGTCTACATCATCATCACCATCTTGAGGCCAGCAACGCACGTTATGAGGATTTAGCTGATACGCATCGACGCACCCGTGAGTTCCAAGTGGGAGAGTATGTCATGATCAGGGTCAGACCTGAGCGGTTTCCTTCGGGGGCCGTAAAGAAACTCCAGGACCGCGGTGCCGGACCCTTCCGAGTTCTGAGGTGGATTGGGTCTAACGCGTATGAGATTGAGCTGCCAGATGATTATGGGATCAGTTCGACGTTCAACGTCTCTGATCTGGTGGCCTATCGGGATCCAGCAGTGATTCCCAGTGAGCTTCTTGGGCCTCCCCTTCCTGTTGTGAGCGATACACCTTCTGAGAGTCCACCTCCTCCAGCCCCATTACAGAGACGCGAGCACATCGATTGTATACTGGATGAGCAGGTGACCACCACCAGGAGCGGGGCCTACCAGCGCTTCCTAGTGCGTTGGAGAGGGCGCCCTGAGACAGACGACACCTGGATCACGCGGGGAGAGCTGGAGCGGATTGACCCGGACTTGCTGGAACGTTACCTGAGCGACCGTGACCCTTACTCGACGGGGTCGAGTTCTTCCCACCCGGGGAGAATTGGTGAGGACACGCGTCACCCTTTACGACGGAGTACACGGATCTCGCCGGCATCCCTTTGGCTCGGCGACCAGTTGACAGATTAGCGGAGCTATCATCACTTATTTTATGCTTTGGGCCATGTTGGGCCTTGGTTTAGTCCGTGTGTGGACAATTTTCTTTCAGTCATGGACCTTTTTAGGCCAAGTAGGCTTTATTTGTGTTTTGTAGGCTTGCTAGAGGCTAGGGGGGGTTATTGGGCCACTTCTTGGTTCACTTCTCTGGCCCACTAGGGCTGTCCACTTTCCCCCCCCCCTGGGCCCACCTTGGGAGGCGCGCCCCACCTAGGGTTAGGGTTGGGGGGCGGACCATTCCCTCCCCTCTTGGAGGGAATAGCAGCCGCCCTTCCCCCCTTGCCCTCTCCCTCTTTTGGCCGCCCCCCCCACCTTTCACTCCTAGAATCTAGGAGATTTGAATGCCCTTCCCCGGTTGTGGCCGCCCCCCCATCTCCTTTCCCCTTGGCTAGGGTTTAGACCTAGCATTTCCCCATCCCATATAAAAAGACCTTGTATTTTCTTTTCAAAAAAATAATGAAGAAATTGATGCTTGAGTGTTCATTGTGGAGTGCCACATTGTGAAAAGGGGCGACCCCTTCTTCTTCCTCCTCCTTGAGGGTGCGACGCCCTCACCTCCTCTCCAGTCCTTGGGTGCGACGCCCAGGGGTAGGAGACCTCCCCCAAGGGATTCCAACGCCAGCAGCCTTCAACCATCGTCCACGGCGACGAGTTCGGTGGAGCGACGGTGCACGCAGGATCGTCTTCCTCTTCCCCGGGCGTCCCTGTGCTGACAGCAGATTTGGTGTCCAGAGATCGGTCCGGTACGTCCGCTTCCGGCAGCGTCTCATCCGAGTTTCTTCACGACTTTCGTACCCCTTCCAGTCATCTTTCCAACCCCACCGGCCTTGTCCCAAAACTCGAATCACAGAGGAAGTTGTCTTTGTAGACACTTTCGTCGCGCAGGCTGCTCCCTGACAGTCTCGCCTGTGGCCCGAGACGATTTGGGTTCCCGTTTGCATGCCTCTCCTACCACCAAACACCGCCAGTCCCTTCATAACATTTGTTCCCCTCCCAGTCACGAATCCAACCCCTCTGGCCTCGCCTTCAAACTCCATCGGGGTAAACTTTTGTCTTCAAGCACACTTTTAGTGCGCCATCCTGCGCTACAGTACCCGAGCGGGACTGTCAGCAGAGGGCCTCCAAAGGGGGTACCACCTCCCGTCCTCGGATCGATCTGCAACTTGGTAGGTCGACTCCTCACATCCCACCACACCTCCAGTAATCATCTCGGGCCGGAACTCCTTCTGTATCCTTGCGCCATCACCACCCCACCCACGGTCACAGATCAGACTGCCCTGAAGTGCTGTCTGTGCACCCCTGTTGTCACCCCCTTCGCACCCAATCCCTCCACAGGACCCCATCGGCCACCACTGCCCCTGGATAGCCGTCCCTGTCAGCCTTCCACCAGAGAAGACGCCGCCACAAACGCTGTCCGGACGGCCGTGTACCAGCGCCATCTATGCCCGCTGTCACAGGGACCAGCCAGCAACCTCTCGTCGGACCGACATCCTCCCCCGAGGCCGTAGCAGCAGCGTGGCCCCTCCATCCGGCTCGGCATCCCAGCAGTGCCCACGGCGACGTGGGCCTCCTCCTCAAAGGCCACTACAGGAGCGATCGGCATTGCGAGGGTCGGCATCCGGCTTCATCCCCGACCTCGGCTGCTGCCCGTCAACCCGTGCGCCGGCCGCCCCGTGTGTAGCTGTGGTTGTAGCCTATTACCTCCCTGCGAGGAGTGGGCCCTTTTGATGTTTGTATTAGTTCTCTCACGTGTGTATCGGGGTGGTTGGACTCGGCCGGGGTTCCTTCCCCACGCTTAGGCGTGGAGGTACGTGTCTCGCTCCCGCCCGTAGTACTTGCTTATCACGTATATGATTGATTGTGCCGCGTGAGTGAGTGTAGGGCCTAGCTAGTTTCATTTGTTACTGCTGGTTGAGAGAGAGAGAGCGGCCTTTTCCCTTGGCCCTAGTCGAGCACCGAGCTCGGACTAGATTCCCGTGTCGTCCAGCGGCTTCTCGCCCGTTGTGACCCCGTCGCGCCTCCCTCCGTGGGACGGCCGTGGTTCGGAGTTCTGTTGAGAGACGCCTCCGCCCGGAGGGATTTCACGTTAGTCGGTCATACCGGCTTGCCTTGTCTCGTGCGCGTGCTGGTCGCGTTCTTTAGCGTCCTAGGTCAGCTAGCGAGTCAGTTGTCCCGCATCACGCGGGGATGCCGGAGAAGGTCGGAGTAGGCAAAGGAATCCCGAACAGTGATCAAGTGTCTGTTCAGTCCCAGAGTGGACAGAACAGCGCACCCAAGGAAAACAATTCGGAACTCACTTGTCCAGGGTCCAATCGGGGAGCCGCTTCTTGGATCTGAAAGGCGACTCGTCGTGGACGACCTCAGCCAAGTCCCGCCACCAGATCTTTGTAAGAATGGCCGTGGGAGCCTCTGCAAGTTGCCTCAGGTTAACTGTCAGGAAGCTGATGCGCACTCCGGCGATGATGGCTCACCCGGTCAGACACGAGCTCAAAATGGGACGAGACCACCACCATTGCGTAGAGCACTTGAATACACTTCCGACGGTGCCTCTTGAGCGCCCAGGAAGATCGGGATGAAGTCTGGCTCTGCAAGTTGTTGATGCTCTACTGTTTGCGAACTGGGAAGTGCAGGCTGAAGATGGGAGGTGGGAAATGTGGTAAATGGGACGGGAAAGGGGGTGGACGGATGTGGAGACAACCCTTGGCTGTTAGGGGGTCTGGAAGGGGGCAAACCAAGGTGAGGGAGGGGGAGAATAGGGGCAGGAAGGTGGTCTAGCAGGTGGTGAGAGAGTGAGCTACGAATTTGGGACTAGGAGGGAGGGGAAGAGGGATGATGGTTTCCCTATTTGGGGTGGTCTAGGGCTTGTGGGAGGAGAGAGTGGAGGGAAAAATATTCAAACTGCTCTTGGGAGTTGGAAGATTGCATGGGGAAGAGGGAGGATTGGTTTGGGAAGACCAAGATTCTCCTAGGGAGGGAAGAGATTTGGTGGAAGTTGGTGGAGGGGTAATGAGTGCACCTAGGGAAGTGGGAGGTGGTGGAGGTGGTAGCTTAGGTGGGAGAAAAGGAGAGGGATTCTTACCCTAGGGCTTCACACCCACTAATGGATTCTCTCCACTAAAAAACTTGAATTTTGAACTTAAAGAAATGGCAATTTCATTGACATAAAATGGGGAGAATGGGGTCCTATATATAGGCAACCCACATTTTACAATAAGCCCCTGACTTTTGGTACAATGACAAATAACAAAGGGGGTAGGGGGCGCCCCTGGGCCTATCCCAATGAATTGGGCCCAATAGCTAACCTAATCAACCTAATGACACTCAAACTTAGGGAAATAAATCAAAGACCTAGGCAAATGACTCAAATAAAAGGGAAAATACATCAAATGACTCAAATAGAAAGCTCAAAATGGATAATTGGGCCCACATAGAGTGAAGCCCGAGCTCAAACAACTCAGGGGTGTGTGGACGACCCGAGCCAGAGGGAACTGTGGGTGATGCCTCCATCAAATCACCTAGGCTACGAAGAGCTCGACTCCGTCGAGTAGGGGTCCATCCTGCTGTGATACTACTCTAGAAGGTCAGGATCCAGCCGCTGGAGATCCTCCCGACTCACCCACGAATCCTCCGAAGGAGGCCGATCCTTCCACCTGATGAGATAGCGCTCGTACACCTTGCTCTTGGTGGTAGTGACCTGTTCTGCCAATACTCGTTCAATTCGCTCACGCTGGGCTCTCCGGGCTAGTGGACTCTTCTCACGGGTGGGTGCTCTCTCAATGGGTGGAGTAGGCTCAATATCTTCACTAGGTACCACCGTGGGACCCTTATATGGCACTAGGTCGGCCACGTTGAATGTGGGGCTCACTCCGTACTCCTCGAGAAAATCTAGCTCATAGGCATTAGTGCTAATGCGCCTTAGAACCTAGAAGGGACTAGCCCCACGAGGCCTCAATTTGGAGGTGACTCCCGGGGAGAGCCTCTCCGTCCTCACCATCACAAAGTCACACACATGGAATTCTTGGTGGCGCCGATGAGAGTCAGCCTGCCTCTTATAAGTCTCATTCTTCTTGCTGATGTGCTTGCGAATTTCTTCATGCAACTCCCTAATGTGTTGGGCAAATGACTCAGCTGAAATAGACACTCTAGCATGCTGGGGAAGGGGAATGAGGTCAGAGGGTTTCCTTGGCTTTTACCCATGTACAGCCTCAAATGGACTCATCCCTATGGACTTGTTAATAGCGTCGTTGTATGCAAATTCAGCCTGAGGTAGAATGAGATCCTAATTCCTAGACGATCCTCAACAAGACACCTAAGGAGGTTCCCTAGACTCTGATTGAAAACTTTGGTTTGGCCATCAGTTTGAGGGTGGTAGGTCGTGGAGAATTTAAGGAGGGTACCTATCAAGTGCCAAAGGGTCTTCCAAAAATAACTGGTGAACTTGACATCCCTATCGGAGACTATGGTCTTGGGTAACCAATGGAGGCAAACAACCTCATCAAAGAATAATCGGGCCACTCGGGAGGCATCGGAGGTTTTGGAGCATGGGATGAAGTGGGCCATCTTAGAGAATCGGTCAACTACCACAAAGATCGAATCATGTCTCCTTTGAGTCCTGGGTAGACCTAACACAAAGTCCATGCTTAAGTCTTGCCCTGGACGATCGGGGATGGGGAGAGGGGTATAAAGGCCGGTGTTTTACTTCACTTGTTTGGCCGAAGCGCATGTGCGGCATTGGCCCACTATCTTGGCCACGTCTCCCTTGAGACTTGGCCAAAAGAATTGACCCTCAACTAGAGTAATGGTCTTATGAACCCCAAAATGGCCAGCTAGTCCCCCGGCATGTAACTCCCAAACCAAGAAGTCACGGAGTGAGGTCCGTGGTATGCAAAGCTTTGGCCCCTTGAAGAGGAACCCATCCTCCAAGATAAAACCCTCATGTCCCCTACTAGAATGGGTGGTCAAGGTGGTATAGATGTGCCCAAAGTCGGAGCAGCTAGGGTACTCATCCTTGAGCCTCTCAAATTCGGTAACCTCTACTTGGATAGTGGACAACAAATAGACCCTCCTGCTAAGAGCATCCGCTGCGCGGTTCTCACTTCCCGCCTTGTGTTTGATGACAAAGGTGTAGGATTAGATGTACTCAACCCAGTGGGCATGTCGGGCATTCAACTTTTGTTGGGAGTTCAGGTATTTGAGGGTCTCATGATCAGAAAAGATGACAAATTCTTTGGGCAACAAATAGTGCCTCCAATGTTGGAGGGACTGAACCACGGCGTAGAACTCTTTGTCATAAGTGGAGTACCGTGTCCTAGCATCACATAGCTTCTCGCTGAAGAAGGCCACTGGGTGCCCCTCTTGACTAAGGATCCCTCCTATTCTTATCCCGGATGCATCACATGTGACTGCAAAGACTTTGGAGAAATCAGGTAAGCATAGGACTGGGGCTTGGGTCATCTTCTCCTTAAGCTCTTGGAAGGCTTTGGAGGCTAGTTTGGTCCACACAAAAGTCCCCTTTTTGAGACAATCAGTGATAGGGGAGGTGATGGTGCTAAATCCCTGAATAAACCTCCTATAGAATGTGGCCAACCCATGGAAACTTCAGACCTCATGAAGGGTGTGGGGTTCCGACCAATCAAGAATAGCTTGGACCTTCTCGGGGTCCATGGAGACACCCTTAGTAGACACCATAAATCCTAGGAAGGTGATGGATGTGGTCATGAACTGACACTTTCCTAGGTTGGCAAATATACTCTCATGTCGGAGGACGGTGCAAACTTGCCTAAGGTGATCCAGGTGGGCCTCTTGGGATTGACTATAGATGAGAATGTCATCAAAGTAGACCACTAGAAATATCCCAATGAAAGGCCTAAGGACCTCCGTCATGAGCCGCATGAAAGTACTTGGGGCATTTGAGAGCCCAAAAGGCATGACTAGCCATTCATAAAGGCCATCCTTGGTCTTGAAGGCCGTTTTTCACTCATCTCCGAGCCTAATCCTAACTTGGTGGTAGCCACTCTTGAGGTCGATCTTGGAGAAAATAGTGGCTAAAACTAACATGTCAAGCATGTCATCAAGCCTAGGGATGGGGAACCTATACTTGACGGTGATTTTATTAATGGCCCGACTATCCACATACATTCGCCATGATCCATCCTTCTTGGAGGTGAGGAAGGCCAGGACGGCACATGGACTTTTGCTAATGCGGATGAAGCCCTTCCTAATGAGTTCCTCTATTTGCCTCATAAGTTCGGCATGTTCCGTAGGATTGAGGCGATAATGAGGAAGGTTTGGAAGGGTGGCTCCCGAAACTAGATCAATTGTGTGTTGTACATCACGCATGGGAGGGAGTTAGTCCAGGAGCTCCTCCGGGAAAAGATCATGAAATTCTTCTAGGAGATGCCGAACTTCTATGGGATGGGGGTTGGAGGGAGTAGGCTCTCCTAGGCAAATGATCACCGCACATAAAGGCGTCCCTTGAGCTATCTCCTCCTCAAGCTTTCTTTTGGTGATGAGATGAAGACCCTTGGTCAACCTCGAAGCCTCACCTTGGTTGGGGTTTTGGGTAAGTGATTATGTCGGAGGGGTGGAGTTCCCCGAGGCTTGAGGTGTAGTGGGGTGATGCCCTTGAGGGAGTGTGTCCTTCTTAGGCATGGGACGTGGTGGGGAGAGATTAAGACGGATAGTCTTTCCCTCATGCTCAAAGGTGCATGTGTTGGTCCTACCCAAAATAGTGGCATCCACATTATGAAGCCAAGGTCTCCCTAGTAGGATGCTTCCTACTTCCATGGGGATAACATCACACCATATTTGGCAATGGTAGGAGGAGAAGGTGAGGGGCACTAGGCAGCGAGTGTTGACCGGGATGGAGTTGTTGTTGATCCATGAGACCCGGTAGGGACTTGGGTGGGGAGTGATAGTCAGCCCAAGGAGCTTAACGGTGTCGGGAGACACGGCATTGACACAACTCCCGCTATCTAAGATCACTTTTCTCACATGACCCCCTACCTTAACAGAGGTGTGAAAGATTGAGGTTCGATGCCAGTCCTCCTCTTGGAGTTTGGTAAGGGTACACCTAATCACTACTAGATGGGAGTCGGTAGATGTCATGGTGTGGTCTAGAACTGACTCATGGTATTGGGCCTCGTACTCCTCCTCCCAATCTTATGAGGCTTCATGGACCTCAATCGTACTCTCAAGACAACCCCTTGGATGGGCATTGCCCCGCGAAGTGCCCAAATCCTTGACATCTATAGCATGGTTGGCGCCCACTACCCGGGGTGGTCCCTTCTACATTTGGGCCCTTGGAAGTCTCTTCCCTCCATGGAGGAGGCTGGCTAGGGGCGGCCTTGGTTGGAGTGAAGGTGGGAGGGGGATAGTAAGGCCGTAATGGGGCATTCCCACTTGGGCTAGGGGCCTTCATAAGGGGGGCCGGGGTGGTTCGGGGCCCCATGCTTTCGTGATCGGTCGGTCGGGGAGCTGTAAACCTAGGGATTCTAGAGAATAGTTCAACATCCCGAGCTATTTGGTAGGCTTGTTCAAGGTTGTCGACATCTCTCATGAAAAGTTCCCTCTTGATGTGGTTTTGGAGCCCATTCCTAAATCGGGACAAGGTGACGGACGGGTCCTCATGAACTCCACACTTCAAAAGATAGGAGTCAAATTTCTCAATGTATTCAACCACGGTCTTCCCTTCTTGGGTGAGGCTTTGCCACTCATCTAAGAGTATTTGGTGGTAGGATAGGGGTAGGTACTTGCTTCTAAGTTGGTTCTTCATACCTTCCCAAGTGTCAATAGGCTCTTCCCGCCTAACCCTTCTTAACCCCTCTTGGTTTAGCCAATAAGTCTTGGCTAATTAGGTGAGGTGCATCTTGGCCAACCTCACTCCCCTTGGGTCAGACATAGGGTACAATTCAAAGTATTGGTCCATGGTGGTCTCCCATTCTAAGTAGGCACTTGGTTCATGGGAACCGTCAAAGTTTGGGGCTTCTACCTTGATCATCCTTAAGAGAGGGTCATCCGGGTCGTCCCGTGGACGCCTTTCATTATGTTGGTGGTGGCGAGGCCTCTCATAGTCATGGTAGGGGTCAGCATTCCTATCCTCCCTATCAATTTCAGCATGTGGAGGGTGGGCTCTTGGACCATTGTTCCTTGAGTGGGGTTCATGATCTTCTAGCCGAGCAAACCGAGTGGAAAGGGACTCTAGTTGGACAAGGATGGTGGCAAGGGTAGCATCCACCTGGTTCATTTGGCCTTGGGGTTCCTCCCTATGGACATCTTGGTTGATTTGGGGATTAGGATCCATGGGCGGAACCGAAGAAGATGGATCGGGTCGATATACGGCTCCACTACGGGTGGACATGCAAGGGAGGGGAATGACTTGTTGGATAGACGACTCAATGCAATGGTCCTAGGACTTAGACTTGATAGAGACAAGTCTAAACTTACTCTGATACCAATTGATGTGACACCACCTTGGGGTGATAGTCACAAGACCGATGCACCTTGGATCTTAACAAGCAAGTACACTTTGCAATAGAAATGGACCGATATCGGCGGCCACTCACCCGGCACTCACCCAAAACCCGGGGTAACTCGGCGATGCCGAGTTGAGGTTGTGAGGGCTGGACCCTTGCTGGTAGAGGGCCAGCAAGGCCAAGGGACTTCTCAAGGGTATGGAGGCCCAATTCAAAGGGGCCGACCGGGTGCCGAGGGCATGAGTCACACTCTCTCCCACGGCGGTCACTCGAAGTAAAGGAGCTTGTGGACCGGTCACTCACTCTCACGGACCAGCGGAGCTATGAACTAATATTGAAGAGCATGTCATCCAAATGAGAGCAAGGGTAGAGCACTTACTCAATCGGTTTGAGGAAACCAGTCCCGGTCGGAGACGAGGGCGAGCGGGGAAGCGTGGGTTCCCCACACGCCACGTCGGTGAAGCCTCAACCTGTTCAAGATTTTACATCACTATTCCCCATGCAAGGGGGTTGAACTTGGGAAGGGGAAGCCAAAAGTACACTCAAACATTACCTCCCACAGGGAGGGGTGGTAAGCCGGCCAGGCAGGGAGGGGAAAATGAACTAGGGACTAAATGAACGGAAGATGCCAGTTCTGTCTGCACCCAGGAGTAGGGGACAGGCGGTCGGTGTCGGTGCCGCTGCGACCACTCCCGAACTCGGTTGTCGATGAGACCAGTGACAAAATCTTTGGGATTGAATCAGGATGATGTCCAATTTTTGGGGAAATTCCTGGTTGGCGGTGCTGGTCGGGGAAAAGCTGCGAACAGGGTCCCTACTTTCTGGATCTGTCTGCTCCGGTACCACTACAGCAGGAAGGAGGGGCCGCCACGAGCGCTCCCGAGCTCTGAATCAAGCGTGGCTGGAGTCGTTGGAATCTTTGTTGAGTCGTCTTTGAAACGAGACCCGCGGGGATGCCAGAGAAGGTCGGAGTAGGCAAAGGAATCCCGAACAGTGATCAAGTGTCTGTTCAGTCCCAGAGTGGACAGAACAGCGCACCCAAGGAAAAAAATTCGGAACTCACTTGTCCGGGGTCCAATCGGGGAGCCGCTTCTTGGATCTGAAAGGTGACTCGTCGTGGACGACCTCAGCCAAGCCCCGCCACCAGATCTTTGTAAGAATGGCCGTGGGAGCCTCTGCAAGTTGCCTCAGGTTGACTGTCAGGAAGCTAATGAGCAGTCCGGCGATGACGGCTCCCCCGGTCAGACACGAGCTCAGAACGGGATGAGACCACCACTGTTACGTAGAGGACTTGAAGACGCTTCTGACGATGCCTTTTGAGCACCCAGGAACACCGGGATGAAGTCGTGGTCGGCTCTACAAGTCGCTAATGCTCTGCTGCCTGCGAACTGGGAAGTGCAGGCTGAAGATGGGAGGTGGGAAATGAGGTAAATGGGAGGGGAAAGGGGGTGGACGGGTGTGGAGGCAACCCTTGGCTGTTAGGGGGTCTGGAAGGGGGAAACCAAGGTGAGGGAGGGGGAGAATGGGGGCAGGAAGGTGGTCTAGCAGGTGGTGAGAGAGTGAGCTACGAATTTGGGACTAGGAGGGAGGGGAAGAGGGATGATGGTTTTCCTATTTGGGGTGGTCTAGGGCTTGTGGGAGGAGAGAGTGGAGGGGAAAATATTCAAACTTCTCTTGGGAGTTGGAAGATTGCATGGGGAAGAGGGAGGATTGTGTTGGGAAGACCAAGATTCTCCTAGGGAGGGAAGAGATTTGGTGGAAGTTGGTGGAGGGGTAATAAGTGCACCTAGGGAAGTGGGAGGTGGTGGAGGTGGCAGCTTAGGTGGGGGAAAAGGAGAGAGATTCTCGCCCTAGGGCTTCACACCCACTAATGGATTCTCTCCTCTAAGAAACTTGAATTTTGAACTTAAAGAAATGGCAATTTCATTGACATAAAATGGGGGGAATGGGGTCCTATATATAGGCAACCCACATTTTACATTAAGCCCCTGACTTTTGGTACAATGACAAATAACTAAGGGGGTAGGGGGCGCCTCTGGGCCTAGCCCACTGAATTGGGCCCAATAGCTAATCTAATCAACCTAATGATAGTCAAACTTAGGGAAATAAATCAAAGACCTAGGGAAATGACTCAAATAAAAGGAAAAATACATCAAATGACTCAAATAGAAAGCTCAAAATGGATAATTGGGCCCACATAGAGTGAAGCCCGAGCTCAAACAACTCCGGGGTGTGTGGACGACCCGAGCCAGAGGGAGTCGTGGGTGATGCCTCCATCAGGATTAAGTTGGATTACGGCGCTGTGCCATATCGTGCGACGGTCGAGACCCCAAGTCTCGTGACTCATGGGCCGTTGGATTTAGTAGGTCTAGTAGACTACCCCGAGTCCGGTGGCCTTGAACCACCCGGTTCTTCATGATATTCGCACGGGGCACGTGCGTGTTTCTGGGAGGTTTTCTCTATGGACAGTGGTCCCGTTAGTGACCCCCCACTAGTTGTGGCTTGCCTGGGCACGCGTGTGCCGACCCGCCAGAGAGTGGGCAGAGAGCTACACCCGGTAGAGACGGTTTTAGGCTGGTTGCCGTAGGGCCTCCCACTGTGGCAGCTCGAGTCCGGGCCGGGAGGAAAACCAGCTAGAGGGCCTGACGTGGTGTAGTTAGTCAGTGTGTGCACATGTGATTGGGGGCTATGAACGCGTGCTGACGAGCATGATCCTAACTAGACCCTTGTCTTTGGTTACTGTTACGGTGTCTCAGTTTCCGCCTGGGGCATCCCAAGGAGACACCTGAGGCGCGGTGTAAGACATAAGTGGAAGCATTTGGCCTTACTTCTTGTGGGCAGGTACTCCCGTCATGTGAGGCGTGACTATCTTGTCTTTGGATTTGCTTCCCGTTCGTGTGACGTGGTTTTCCGAACCGTTCTAGTGTGTTTTCCGAGGCAGAGGTCAGGGTCTCCGATAGGGTTACCGAGGCTTTACCCCTTAACATTGATGGGTTCACGACAGTGAGGTCGTGACTCTGTCTTGGACCGCATGGTCCTGGTTGGCCTTGTCAGTGAGGACAGGCCTCCACGACACCGTTGCCATGAGTTTTCCCTTGGTAAGTGTGGTGTTAGGTGGTCCGGTTCCCAATTGTGAAATCGGGAGTTTCTTTTCGGTTACCGCTAGGAGTAGTCTATAGCGCCGAGGTTTCATCGGATGTCGTCATTTCTTTTCCAATGTTCGGCTGCTGCTTCCGTTGTTGTTGTCGATGTTTCTGTTGTTGTTGTTGTTGTTGTGGTTGTTCTCGTTAGCGCTGCTTTCCGTTTACCGCTGTCGTTTATGGTTGGGGTTCCGCGGGACCCCTACTAAGCCAATGAAATGAGACTCACCCCCTACTTTTAAGGTGCGGCGGTTCATCCTAGAGGTGTAGAGATGCGACGCAGAGGTTCTTAGTTGCCAGCTCACCGGGCCGAGTGTTCACTCGACATTGAGTACGTTTCTTTACTATGTTGACTATACTATAGTTGGACTGGACTCTGTAGTTTAATTTATTTAATTGAAAATATAATTTTATTTCTGTCATTTAAATTGCTAATTATATATTGTTGCCTGCTTTATTTCCTATTTTCATGTACTACCACAGACGCCTTTTTGCCCTTCCGAGCCCTCCGGCTCGTGGGCGGCGGGCCAGGATCCGAATGATATCAGGTTATTCCTGGTATCTGGGTCTTGGGTTGTTACAGTGCATACCCTCTCTATGGTTCACAGTGGAACTAGTCTCTCTGCCCCCAGGTATCCCTGTCGTGTTGTTGTTGCCCAGTCACTGTTGCATGGACTAAGCCCTCCCGATGTCGCTGCTCCCAAGGTCCCTGACTCTTCTCTTCGGTAGTAGAAACAAAGGTGTTCGGGCACCACCCGATGTAAAATAAACATCGATTACTTGCGATCGGTAGGGAAGACGTCCAGTACATGAGCTCCCACAATCACCTACACTAGTATCAGCAGAACCTCTTTCTCTCCACGTGGCATACGACCTTCCGTGCCCACGTGCCGTGCCCTGGTGGCACATCCCTAGTCAAACACTTGGTTCCGTAGGTGATCGTTGAGAAATCGATTGGCACGCCCTCATTCCATCCAGCCATCCCTGTCACAGTCTTCCAGAATGATTAACCATATGCCATTCCTTCCTGTGCATTCCTATCATTCTTTTCACCCTCTTTTCAATACCCCCGGAATTCTCGTGTGCCAAGTTGACCTATCTCAGCCTTCCGTAAAAGGCTAGTGTGCGTCACCGCCGCAAGGAAAAACAAAAGGGACTCCCCACGAGCGAAACACCCCCTTTGACAAAACTCTCTTCCCCTTTACAATACTGAAATGATGGCTCATATACTCTCTCCCCCTTTGACATCATCAAAATGAGAAGACAGGGTATACAACACAGATAGCTCAAAAGTGAGGTAGGTGATCAGAGTAGGGTGAGATGAAAAGTAGGGTGAGCATACGGATACCAAATGACACAAAGTAGCAGAGGTGTGAATTCTTGAATTCTCAGCCCAAGACCCAGAGATTAAGAGCCAGTGAGCAGAAATAGAAGCAATCTGACATATGATATAGCATGCAGACCAAGATGCAGCCATTGAACACGCACAATTTTTAGATTTTTTTTAAGTTTTCTATGCAATGCAAGGAAGTGCTAAAAAGAGAATCCACTGATATGCAGGATGGAGATGGGTAGTAATGTAGTGGATATTAGAATGGTCTGTAGGCTGAAACGGAAGTGCTGACAGAGCTCACATGTCAGGGGTTTTTCAAATCTGAAAGATCAACATTCTTCTTTTAGAGCACAATTCATCAAGACCATTATTGGCATTAATGGTTCAAAGGTTATAAGCCCAAAATCTAAGCGTAAGAACCCTAAAAATATGTTCTAGTATATTTAATAGAGCTAAAATAAATTTCTTAGCATTGCAATCCTCTCTCTCATTCTTTTCCATCTTGTTCACTATTTTCTTGAGGCAGCCCTAGAAGAAGTTTAAACTAGTATTGAAGATAAACACTTCAAAGTGCAGAATTTCTTTTGGGTTCAGCCTTCTGAGTTACATTCCAACTCATGCCAACAATTAAATACCAACGGTTAAGTTCCACTAGTAAGCGCAAATTTGATACCAATTTATAAATACATTTCATTTTTCACAGATTTTGCATTTTGCTCAGTTTTTCAAGGACATTCAAGTTTAGTTCATTCCTTTGGCATGAGGAGACACATTGATCAGATGCCAGACTCCCCGGTTACTCAAAATTTCACCAACTATTGTGTCGCAATTTGAATAGAGGTGGCTTGTCATATCATCACACAGTCCACGTCACTTCTTGAGTGAAGGGACATGGTTTCTCAATGAGCCTTACCCATTGCTCTGCCTTAGGTTTTATCTTTTAGAATTCTTTAAACATAGTTAGCTGGACTTATACTTCATGGCATAGTTCCCATCACTTCTTGGGTGAAGGGTCTATCTTTTCTCAGTTAGTCCAAGTCATTGCTCTGCAAATTTAGTTCCATTTTTTAAAGTCGTTTCCCTTAAATTTCATCAGATCATTTGAATGTTTAAAGATAATACTAAGTTCAGAATTCTTTAACCAAGGTGGCCTCAATACTTTCAATGTTCAGATTTTAGGAAGATGTAAGGGCACAATTCATTTGAATCTATTTTAATTCTATTCCATACACTTAGATATTCATTTTCAAGACCCTTAAACCCGCATTTGGAGTTTATATACTTTAAACCATCAACTTATATGGGATTGGTATAAAATATAAACATCGAGCTCTAAGTGGAGAATATTGAGTGTAAACTCCCTCTGAGTGTATGTGCTCAACCAAATTTGAATAGGAATGCTCCCCCTCGAAATTTGAAGTTTTCAAAGAGTGAATTCAAGGGGATGGGAAGACATACAGCCAGAGTGTCACTCAAGAGTTCCAAAATCAGATGATGATGATGTTGTTAGAAATTGAATTTCACGTGAGAGAGTTTCAAACAGCAATTCTGGCAAAAATTTCCAGGAAGAAAATAACATAGTTCAGCATGATGCAAAAGGCTGATTAGTATATAGGATTTGACAATGAAACTCCCCCTCAAGAGATGCCTTACATGGATATTGTAGGAGGGAACATTGTAATCATGTGAGTCAAAAGATGCACACACACAATCAGATATATCAGGAAATCAAGGGTGGTGCATGATAGAAGGATGAAGGTATTCAGACAAGAAGTCAGGTCGATGCAGGATGATTAGCAGGTCGACCCACTCTTCAAATAGAGCAAGAAGCAGAGGCTTTCTTTTGAACTAGGTCGACACAGGGTTGAGAGTAGGTCGACCTATCTTATCAACCAGAATGATGTTCAAGAATTTTCAGAATCTAATGATGAAGGTATTCAGCGATCTTACTTTCAATCAGCAGCCTTTTGAATTAACAAACATGGCAGGGGACTCATGAGGCATTGTAGCAATAGATTCTTTACCTCAAGCCAACGAATTTAAGCAAACCTTCAGAATTATTTGAAATTGAAGCTACTCTTGATTAATCATGCTCATCACATTGGATATGCAGACAGACATTTATGTATGCAAGGTACATACGGAATATGCAATTCAAACGCATGATGCAGAGCTAATTAGTACAAGGAATGGAATTTTTACAAAAATGCAGATCAAATCTTTTTGTGCTACCTCCCCCTCAAGGTATGCATTCATTTTTGTTTTCTTCAAGTGTCCTAGTGAAACCTTGACAAGTGATTATGCATCTTAGGACTTATATGAACAGTTAACCCATGGTACCAGGCAGAGAACTTGATCCAAGGATCCTCTCACGCATGGTGATAGTTTCTCATTGGACTTGATCCAACTTTCCACAAGTCACCATTCTATATACCAAAGGGTCATTGCAAGATGAATCATTTTCAGAGAGGCAATGCAATGAAGTATGAGGCAAGATTCTCGGACCTCTCTTTAGCATGATATGCATGATATTGTAAGAAGAAACAGAATAACATTCATCATTTACATCACATGTAGACTCCAAGTATGCGTATAGGTCATTCTAATCTGACAAGAAAAATTTTCAAACTCTCAATTCAGACAATGAGTATTTCAGAAGAACCAGAGAGTAAATTCAGCAGCATATATGTTCAAACATTCTTAATCAGTGAGCCAAAAATTCTTAGCAGTAAGATAGAAATTTCTGGAGCATGTAGAAATGAGCTAGTGAGGGAGACAAGCCAACATTTTGTTTCATTTTCAGATAACTAAACGTTTACATACCTGTGCCTTGAGCTGTTATTTTCTGACTGATCCTTGTTCAGCTCCAAGGCACCCCTGCATTCAAGAATTCTCACTTGGAGTTTTTAGATACCCAAGTTTTTTGGGGTCCTAGTGAGTTAGGTCCATGTCTAGCAGGCAATTTTTTCTTTCTTTCTGCATTCACGTCATCACTTCTCATCCAAGGATAATCGTCAAACACACGTCCATATTCACCACAGTAAAACAGCACACAAATGATTTTACATTCCTCCTATGTGCATGTGCATCATACTTTTGTGGGTGAACAAGGAATTTAATATTCTTGGTATGAGAATGAGTCCTTCCTTTTAGAAGCCAACAGTCCTTGACTGTGTGGCCAGTCTTTCCACAATGAAAGCAACAAAGAAGAAGGTTTCTTCTGTTGGCCTCAGGGTGGATCGACCTACCCTGAGGAGTGCGTTGACGCACTGGGCCATTCCTGGGTTTTTGAATGTGAGTTTGCTGAGCACACTTCTTCCCAGAGTCGACCTGTTCGTTGCCCTTGTTTATTCCATCGTTCATTCTGTATTTGCATGCTCTTAACTCATCATCTTTCATGATAAAACAAACATGCATACTATGACCATGCATTCCGCAATAGAAGCAATGGACATTCGTTTTATGAGAACCATGGTGTTTAGCATTGGGTTTCCTAGCATGCATATCAACATAAACAAAATCATTTTTCTATTTTTCCTTGGAGGCTTTCTTTTTCTGATTTTCATTTTGTTTTTGGTTTTCTTGGACTACAGACTATTTTGGGGGTGATTTGGAAGAGGAGGCAACACCCGAGCTAGAGACAAAAGATGTATACAATTTATTTTTAAAAGTCTTTTTATTCACCGGATAGTATCCAAGTCCTTCTCTCCGAAAGTTCACTTTTGTCCCCAATAGTATGTCCAGATTTTCTTGGCCCTAAACAAAATTTGACAGTGAGTTATTCAGATCTTGGACTTCATTTTCAAGTGAAGAGATGTGTTGTTCAGAGTTAGCCAAATCCACCTCACAAGCAGCAAGCTGTTCATTTAACATCTCGTTCACATTCTTGCAGAACTCAAATTCTTGTTGAAGGAGCCAATTTTTCTGAGTCATCAACACTCACATCCTTGCCCTTTTCATAAGCATGTAGCTTAACAAGTAACTCATCGTTTTGCTTTTTCAAATTTTCATTTTCTTCACTGAGATCCTTGTTTTCAGTCAAGTTTTGATTATTTGACATAGACTTAGGTTCATCTTGAAGATGTCTTACAATTTCTTCCAATTTAGTGATTTCAGCTTGCAAGATTCCATTTTCGTCTCTCAAACAAACAATGTGTTCTTTATGTATATCTATGTCAACCATGAGAGTCTCGTTCAATTCCTCAAGAGCAGAACATTTTTTACAAGGAGAACTATCAGTAGAGTTGCTTTCAAGCTTCTTTTTCAATTTTCTATTTTCAGATTTTAACTTCTTGTATTTCTTAGCCAACTCATCATAAGCATCCATCAGTTCCTCAAAGGTAAAGTCCTCAGAGTCTGAGCTTACCCGAGATGAAGATGGATCACTCGGCTGATCTGGACTATCGGCCATTAGGCAGTCATGCCTTTCACCTTCTTCATGATGGATGCTAACTAGTCCATCCAGAATTTGCTTTGTTGTGCTGTAGCTAGAAACAAAAGGAAATTTAGTACTATTTACTACAATTTTCATCAAATTCCAAGTAGCAAAATTATCTACACTTTTGGTCCTATGTTCAGCAGACCATTCAGATATGTCTGATGGCAGCCTATGAGGACCGTTAGTCATAAGATTCCATAGTCTTGGATCAATGGAGTTGACAAATGCACACATTCTTCCAAGCCATAGAGTGAATTCAGAACCATCAAAAACTGGCGGAGGAAACATAGAAACTCGTTCAGCAAGAGAGTTCATGATGGTAATCACTCTGGGATCTTCTATGCAGATCATTGGATCTGTATTTGGCAGAGACCCACTCTGATACCAACTGTTGGGTCTGATAGTAGGATCTAGAGGGAGGTGAATAGATCCTTTCAAAAATAGTACCCAATTAAAAACTCAACCCACACTAATACGGTTACTTAATGAGACGCAGTCCGGTCATTTGCAGAACTACAGATTGCTGGAACACTAATGTTCCCAACTAGACATGTAGATCCAGGAATAGGCAGACCTTCAAACAAGGTAATCACAGCACACAATGCACACGGTATCTTATACCAAGTAGGATGGAACTAGTGCTTGTGTGCAAGTGTGCAGCAAGCAACTTGGGATATGCAAGTGCAACTTGGAGCCAAACAAGTAAGGCAGTGTGCTGTAAAAACAGAGTGAGCGCAAATTAGAAATACTTGCCTTCCTATGAATGGGGGTAGAAGAGAGGGATCAAATGCACAAACACAAACCACTGCACAGGGAATTTTTAAGGTGGTTCAGTCTGTAAACCCGCAGACCTACATCCACCTCACCAAACCTGGTGAGGCTTTACCACATGCTGCAAACATAGCAATAGGGACGAGTCCCCTACACACGCTGATACATAGCTTGACACGAGGAACAAGTTCCTCACGAGGACACAGTCCTCACGGCGCTATACACAGCACCACACAGGGACGACGCCCCACACACACACGTGCTACTAAATCCAACAGCACACGAGGACTAGCCCCACGGGGATGAACTCCACACACAAGAGGAGCGACATCGTCACGAGGACCAAGTCCTCATGTTGCAACCGCAGCACACGGGGACGAGCCCCATACACAGACACACGAACAAAGAAGAAAAACACGCGCTGCAAGTGCAGCAAGAACACGGGGACAGACCCCCAGTCACACACACAGTTGAGCACACCGTAAGACCACTCCAGTCTCTCAACCAGAGCACTGGACACGCTATTAAATAGCATAGACGGAGATAGATTTTTAGAAAAGCCAAACAGAAACTGAAACAAGAAAAACACTAGCTGTGGCTTCAGATAAAGATCTAGAAGGTGGTTGGTGCAACTTCAGACATAGATCCAATGAATCTTTTCTTTAGGCTCAAACTTCTGCAGGGCTGCTTTCTCTCATGGCTGAACTCTTCTTCTTTTCTCCCTCTCTTAACAGCACTGGTCTAGGTTTGACCAGAACTAGGCTGCTTACACTCCCTTTCTCTTTTCTTCATAACATTCAGGCTTGGAAGCTCAAGGGATAGTGGCTCTCTTCAAGGGCAGCAACAACTCTTCATGCAAGAGGCTTGATATTTGTAGGCAAGGAGAGTGAACAGTTTTCCTCTCAATGTCTGTATTCTGATTGGTCAGAATACAATACCCTTTTTGGAGCCAAGCCTTTTCAAATGCCATTCTTTGATTCATCCAGGCAGGCTTCAGAGCATAGAGAGAATTTGACTTATCAGACTTGTATTTCTCTCCCAAGTCTAGGTAGAAGATTTTCCCTCCAGCCGATCTTCATTTGATTGGTCCATGGCAGCAGAGCAGAGCCAAAAAAGTTTTCCCTCCAAGATCTGTATTTGTTTTGTTTAGATAAAGTAGATTTCTTGATCAAGCCCCTTTTTCTGATCTGCCTTCTCATTGGCTCAAGACAGAAGGGTGCACTGCTCTGTCCTATGTACCTTCCTTGGACAGCAACTCTGATTGGTTGGATGCAAAAAGAAGGTTCCCTTGAAAGGTGACCTTTCTCACATTTATAAACTGACAGATCCATTGACCAAAAGGATTGTTTTGGTAAACCAATGATGATAAGGAAATTTGTCTATCCTAGGAACCTTTTCCAGACCTCAAAAAATGTGTTTTTAGAGGTTTACGTCGATATTTTTTATTCCCTAGATAACCTCAAGACATGTTGCAGGTTTGAGAGATGAAAGCTTGAAGGCCTATCAGTGCGTCGACGTTGTAGGCCCATTACGTCGACACATCTATTGAAAATGCGTCTTGAACGGCTTTTGGAAGGCCCCCTTGAATCGACGCCCTGAGAGAACAGGGTCGACACGACAGATGCAACAGAGTCTTCGTATAAAGGGGTCGACACCATGGGTCGACTCCTTCATTTCTCACGCTTGCTTGCTTACTGGAGATGCATCTGGAGTCGACACAGCGTTGAGATGGAGTCGACGTAGCTATGCCCTGCTTGAGCTTTTCTTCTCCTTGTGTGAGTAGGAGTCAACGCAATAGTGAAACGGGGTCGACGCAGCTGATGAGGATCAATTGTCTAACTTCTGTTGAAGCTCATGAGGTCGACGCATCCTGTGAAGGGTTCTTGGACGCGTCAACGCAGCTTTGTTCTTACCTTGGCTGATCTTCCCTATGTGAGGGAAGGAGTCGACGCATCCTATTGAAGGGGTCGACACAACCTTCTTGAAGTTGCAGTTCTCTTCCTGAACTTTGCTACAATTTGCTTGAGATGTATCTTGACTTGCTGGTTGTCGTCTGAGATCTTCCTCTGCAGGCTTTCAAGGAGCTTGTGTGCTCAAGTCATGAGGGGATTAAGACTCATTTGGAATGTTATGAAGGTTGATTAACATCTAATAAGAATTTTATCAAGAATAGACTAAGCATGAGTCTTTCCATGAAGAGTATTGCATGTAAGCATCAAACGCATTGTTATGCACATTAAGACATAGTTGAATCATTTTCAAAAGAACAATAATGAGTCATACTTGGACATCATCAAAACAATAGAATTGTTGTATGCCTTGCATATGATTTTGATGATAACTAACTTTATGTATATGTGTCTTTTTGATGATATGTATATGTGTCTTTTTGATGATATATGTATATGTGTCTTGTTGATGACTGCATGATGAAGGTTGTGTCTAGGGCTGTCAATGGGCCAGGCCGGCCCGACAAGTCCGCGGGCCTGGCCCGATTTCGGGCCGCGCCACAAGGCCTTTTTCGGCCCGCGGACTTTTAGTCGGGCCTAAAAGCCCGGCCCGACTAGACCCGTGGGCCGGGCTCGGGCTTTGAGTTCGGCCTGCGAGCCGACTCGGCCCGTTCTCATTTTTTATTCTCACTTCAAATTTTTAAAACTATTTAGTTAAAATTATGTTATTTTACTTAATTAGAAATTTTAAAACTCTCTTTTCACATAAATTATGTAAGTAATATCAAATTTTTAATTAATTTAGTGAGATTATAAGTTTTATATTATTAAATCTATTATTATTTATTATTTTATTTTTTTATTTAAGTTGTCGGGCCAGGCCGGGCCTTAGTCGGGCTTTGTATTTTTTACATAATGTCGGGCCCGACCCGACCCGACATAGGTCGGGTCCGGGCCGGGCCGACCTAAGCCCGGCCCTGGCCCGGCCCATTGACAGCCCTAGTTGTGTCTTTCTGATGACTTCATGATGAATGTTGCTATGATGCTTTTATTGTCTTCCCATTGACCTAAGCCCGGCTCGGGCGTAGCCCGACTAAAAGCCCGCGGGCCAAAAAAGACATTGCGGCCTGGCCCGAAATCGGGCCAGGCCCGCGCGCCTGTCGGGCCGGCCCGGCCCATTGACAGCTAGCCCTATATGTGAAGCTTATGCATTTCATTTGTAGGGCAGTTGAGATTTCAACGTGTATCTTTGAAGTCAACTTATGTTCAAGCAAAGTCGACTTCTGCTTCAAGCAAAGTCGACTTCTGATCATCCTCAAGTCGACTTCAGCCGGCCTTTTCCAGATTTTGTTTCAGGAAGGTTGTTGTTTGAGATTTTGATGCAAATGCTCATTTGATATCTTCATGTACATTCTACATAGGGTTTTCATGCTAGCTGCAAAGATTGAATTCACTAAAATTCTCATTTTGAATGGAATTTAAAACATGAAGGTCAAATGATGTATAAATGCATAACAACATGAACATAATCTTTAGTTATGAATGATCAAGTGCTCAAAGTGTTTTCATCCTCCTTGTTAATGATTTCATGAGTGTGCTTTCATGCATATAATTTATAAGTTCTTATATGTGTTTCATGTATCTCCTATAAGAGGTCTTTAAGTTTCAAGTATTGAATCATATAACTCTCTTGTTAGGAAATGTGAATTTGTTTCTTGGTGTTGGAAATGGGTTTAACATTGTTTGATAGGCTCCCAAGAAACCAAAAGAATGATCAAGGTAATGTGGCATCATTGTACATGAAAATTAATTGATTTCACCTTGTTGTTATGTTTTCTGCAGGTTTAGGCTGAAGAAGGAGCAAGTGTCGACACCATGTGTCGACACTTTGTTGCAAGGGTTCTGTTTACAGAACAGACCCGCTGATCGGTCGACCGACCGGAGGACGTCGGTCGACCGGATTAGCCAGAATCGGCCAATCCATAGATCTACTTTTTAGGTGTCGACACCTAGTGTCAACATCTCTTCAGGCGAACCCAGAACGGGTTTCTTCTTAAGCTCGGGCTGTACGAAACTGTCACGTGGGATGGTTTGGGCACAAAAGTCTAGGCCCCAATCATTGCAAAGGATGCTGGCTCGATTGTCCAAGGTTTTGGCAAAGGATAATCTCCTCCTTTACTGCTGGACCAATCACAATCAGGAGGAAGAAGCCTCTATCCGGATCAACCTTAGCTTTGGGAGAAAGTCTCCAACGTGGATGTACTGCTAAAAAATCAGTGGCTGTCCAATCAGTGGCCAAGTTCTCTGCGATCTGGAGGCCTCTGCTGATCGAATGGCTCAGGGATAATCTCTCAAAAGAACAAGGGCCAAGATGAAATCTCCTAGGCATAAACACATTCATTTCTCCATCGGAGAAGGTTGACGAAAAAGAAAGCAGGGGCATACACGTTCGAAGGGAGGAAGAGTTCGTCTAGAGAAAGAAGAGGAAGAAGGAGCTATTGTTGAAGTTCCGCAATCAATGACACCCAAGAGGGGGGGTGAATTGGGAGATGGCAAATTTTAGTTTATCATTGAATGATTTAAAGTTAGTTTGATGAGAAACACTTAATGATGTAAATCTATGCGATGAAATAAGTAGATATGAAATGCTAACATACAAACGTAGAATAGAGGAATGAGAGAAGGAGCAATCATACAAGGGACAGTGATTTTTAGGTGGTTCGAATGCAACGACGGCAACCTATATCCACCCCTCACCGACGGTGAGGATTCACACACTATCTTGTAAGGTGTTACAAGATGAGACACACACACAGATATGTTGGGAAAAGAGAGCTCCCACGAAGGTGTAAGAACACCTTAACACACACACAAATCCACAACGGATTAAACACACACACACACACACACACGGATCTAGGAAGATCCACACACACAGAAGTGTTTGAAGATTACAAGAACCACAAATGAAGCTCAAGAAAAATATGAAAGTAGAACACAAGAGAAGAATCTTGATTTGCTCCCCCTTAGTGGATGACGAATGCTTTGGATGCAGGTTTATCCCTCGACTTGATCTTCACTTGAATGGGTTGCAGATTTGCTTGAGAGCCTGAATCTTGGATGAAAAATCCTTTGGACGGAGCACTGTTCACGCAGCTATAGTAGCCTTCTTACCCCTTCAATAGCCTTCGTGATATCCACAAGTGATTAGGGTTTTTGATCCCTCAATGAGATGTTTTATAGACCCAGGGTGGTCAAGAGACAAGCCCTGGACCAGATCCAGAATCTCTGCCTTGATTGGGGGCAGTGGGCTTAAACAAATGCCCCAAGAGAATCTTCCCACGAGCTAAAATAAAAAGTCAACAATGATGGCTTTCAGGACTGGCAGTCGACCTTTCTGAGAATTCCTGTAGATGTTGGGCTGCTGGAAAATCCGGTCAACCGCTATGGGTCTGGCGGTCGACCGCTATTTTTACAGGTGGGCTTCATTCAATTTTGTTATTTCAGGTCGACCGCCAATGGTGTAGGGGTCGACCGAAAATCCCCAGTCCTGCAAAATCCAAGTGTTAGCCCAGTGAAATCTGTCCATAAGTTCGATGCTTGAATTGAGCTTGTGTTATGGTTGATTACAAGTCCACTTAGGCTCTTTTTAACACAATGGGAGGATTATGAACACTTTAAATGAAATGAGATGGAATTGGACCTTTGTAGCATAAAAATCTTCGTTCTAATACATGGCACGTGGGAGATAAATGTCTTGGGTTTTGCTATCATCAAAATCACTCGGATATACCCAACAATCTCCCCCTTTTTGATGATGACAAAACTCTAGGCGTTTATATCCATCGTGTTCAAACCATTGTGCCTTTAAGCAAGTTTTCAAATCGAGGTCAATCACATTTTGAAATTCAGTTGAGAGCCATTAGTTTTGAAACGTTGAACTCAATGTTAGCGATGCATTCAACACGTCAATTTTTAGCACTAACACATCACTTCCAACACAAACCATTCAACACATCAATTCCAGCCATTCAACACTTGTTTGCCAAATTGAAAGGAAGTGAGAGAGGAGAGAGCCAATCTTGTAAATTCAACACAGAGTGCATTCTTTCATTCATTCTCAAAAGTTCAATACAGGGTACACTGAATGCAAGACATCTACTCTGTGACCAAGACTCAACATACAAAGGGATGCAACCACTAATGCAATGCTAACATGCTCAAACTATAATGCAAAACAGACACACATGCAGTCATGCAACACACACATAGCATAGATATATAAGCCTAATAGCCTACTTCTCCCCCTTTGACATCAACAAAAAGGAGAGGGGAGGGATACAAAATAGTGGACAAAAGTGACACGGGTGACCCAAGAGCAGCTACACAGTAGGGTGATCCGCAGCCTCCTCACCATCATCACCATCCGAGGCATCATCATCATGGGCGGAGCCAACAGGAGCAGGAGCAGGAGCGGGAGCTGGAGGAAGAGGGAGACGATCCTCAATTCTATGCAGAATTTCATCATGATGAAGAAGCATTCGACGGAGACTAAGAAGGGCACAATTGTTAAGCCGGAAGGCTTCACGGGTATCTTCGTGGCTGGCATAGAGAGTGGCCATGTGGGTAGAAAGGTCATCCAGAGCGTGGGAGAAGGAGTCCATTCGTCCAGTCATGGTATCCATAAAAGTGTCCCACCGCCCAAGGGTGGAGTCGATCCAGGTTTCCATGCCTAAGATATGCCTGTCTAGAGTCTCATAGTCCCCCCAAGTAGGATGCCCAGCACTCTGAGTGGAAGACTCCCCATGAAAGTATTGTGGTGGTGGAGGAAGATCCGCTGGTGGAGGCACATCCGCCGGCTGTACTGGTGTAGGTGCATCTTGGTGATCTTGATGTGGTTCCTGTTCTTGCTCTTCTTCACTGTCATCCTCCTCCCCATAAACTGGGACAGCACGACAAAGCTCACCATTTGCAGCACGGTAATATCCCATATCGGAGAAAATCTTGTGCTCATTGTAAATGTCATCCTGTCGGACCAGAATAAACTACTCACCCTCCAATGGGACCCTAACATAGGTGAAGACTCCAGTGAGTTAAGAAGCATAGGGCAGGGACCTTCGTAAATGTGTACGGCATCGCCCTATCAGTTGAGTCATAAACCATCCCATATTAACTAAGTTTCCATTCATAACATGATAGAATAGGAATCAGTGCACCTCAGTCACTTCATCTCGGCTGCCACTTTTTGGGTAAATGAGTGTAGTAAAAATGTGATGGAGGACCCGTTGCAGTGGGGGAAAGTTGTTGGCATTGAGCTCAATTAGGTCACTCACACCACGCACATACTCACAGCTCGTCATGGCAATGAAACTGGCATCAACCTTACCATGCCAAAAAGACATATCTGCACCATGGGCAGAAACACCTAGGGCACGGTTAAACAAATCTGGAGTAATACGAATCTCAATGCCCTGAACCATGGTGTACAACCTCCCATTTCTGTCAACCAAATTACCATAGAACTGTTGCACTTGATATGGATAGTAACGGTTGTATCTAGTGACAAAGTCAATCCATCCCGGTTGCATTGAGAATATTGTGTAAATGTCGGGTAGGATTTCATTCAGCTCATCAAAATCGACAAGACGAGGGTCGATGATAGTTCTTGGAGGTAACCTGGGTGCCGGAGCCTACGGTGGTGGAGCGGCCGGAGCTTCACGTCTCCGAGTACTAGATTCCCTTGGACAAGATGCCGAGAGCACCGTCTAGGTGGCATTTTAGACTAGGAAACCTGGAGATGATCCCCTTTAAAGAGAAAGCCTATACCTTGGGATGGAGAGAGACACTTGAAGGACTGCAAGCACCGTCTCCACGCTCTGGAGCTCAGGGAAAGGTGGCATGAGTGCACAAATGCCGGTGAGGTATCGTTCCGAAACTGAGAACAATCGGCTGGATCGTGTGCGGAGGGAGGAGATGTGGGGTTTTGAGGGCTTAGGAGATAAGGGTGAGGTGTGCTAGGGTTAGGAGGGAGTAAGGGAGAGAGAGTGGATGCAATGAAATGAGGAGGAGAGCGTGAAAGCCCCCTTATGTTGGGGTTCGGACGCAGTTGAACTGGCCCGGTTCGCCGTGGTCGGTCAATCGGCACGAAGCCTGCGGTCGACCGCTATGGGGCAAGACCCCCTTTTTGACCCGGAAGACGAGTGGGGCTCTCCAACGACCTCTAGTGATAAAAGTGAGCTCCATGGCCTTGTAGACTCCCCCATTTGTTCATAACCACCTTTTCTTCTTTTTTCTTATATCTCTTTTTTTTTCTTTTTGTTGAACCAAGGATGATATCTAGCATGCGTCGACTACGGAATCCCCCTTTGGTGACTGCTTAGAACTCCTAGATCACTAGTCCACATTTATTTATCACTGAATGTTCAGCCTTAGGAATATGTCAAGGAAGAAGTGTGTATATATATATAAGTACAAGCATGCATGCTAGGTATTGTCATACACAAGAGAAAGAAGATACACACAATGCATGCATCTCACACAGTCTACCCAAAAAAAAATGCTCATCCTAGTGCAGACCTAAGTACGTATGCCCTCACCCTTGCACATGCCAAGTTCTCTCCTGATTTTATTGAATTGATCCTGATTTAGGGGTTTTGTGAAGATGTCAGCCAGTTGGTTGTGTGTATCAATAAATTTGGACTCAAAGTCCCCTTTGCCTACACGATCTCTCAAAAAATGATGCCGAATGTCAATATGTTTGGTCCTAGAGTGTTGAACAGAATTTTTTGATTGATTAATTGCACTCGTATTGTCACACAAAATAGGCACACATTTCACTTCAACATTTAAATCAAGCAATTGATTTTTGACCCAAAGTACTTGGGCTCCATAACTTCCGACGGCTACATATTCAGCCTCGGCCGTTGAGAGAGCTAATGAATGTTGTTTCTTGGAGGCCCATAAGACTAGGCACCCACCGAGAAACTGACAGTACCCACTTGTACTTTTACGATCTACAATACAACCGGCATAATCCGCATCGGTGTAAGCAATTAAGTCAAAGGAGCTGCCGATGGGAAACCACAAGCCAAAATCAATTGTCCCAATTAAATATATAAAAATACGTTTAACAACCATTAGATGGGATTCTTTTGGACATGATTGAAAGCGAGCACATAAACATACATTGAACTGGATATCAGGGCGACATGCTGTTAAGTATAGTAGTGATCCGATCATACCTCGAAATAGTGTAGGATCTACTGTTTTACCATTTTCATCTTTATCCAGCTTTGTAGTGGTGGCCATGGGAGTTGATATGGGTTTTGCTTCCGCCATCCCGTATTTCTTCAGCAGTTCCATAGTGTATTTGGCTTGATTGATGAAGATTCCTTCTGAAGTTTGTTTGACTTGCAATCCAAGGAAGAAGGTCAGCTCCCCCATTAAGCTCATCTCAAACTCTCCTTGCATTATTTCTGCAAATTCATCACACAAGGTATTGTTAGTAGCTCCAAAGATTATGTCATCAACATATACTTGAACTACCAGAATATCTTTACCTGATTTCCTGTGAACAGTGTTTGATGAACTTTACCTCTTTTGAAGTCATTCTCAATCAGGAAGGATGTGAGCCTTTCATATCATGCCCTTGGTGCTTCCTTTAGTCCGTACAATGCCTTCTGCAGCTTGTACACATGCCGTGGATGTTTGGGGTCTTCAAAACTTGGAGGTTGTTCTACAAAGACATCCTCTTTGATATACCCATTCAGAAATGCAGATTTAACATCTATTTGAAATAATTTGAAATTAGAAGAGCAAGCATATGACAATAAAATCTAGACTGCTTCTAGCCTAGCAACCGGTGCAAAGGACTCATCAAAATCAATACCCATCTCCTGACTGTACCCTTTGGCTACAAGCCGGGCCTTGTTCCTAACAACCAAACCTGCATCATTCAGCTTGTTTCTAAAAACCCATCGGGTTCCTATTACGGGTTGATTTCTAGGACGTGGCAGAAGAGTCCACACTTCGTTTCTTTTAAACTGGTGCAACTCTTCATGCATAGCCTGGATCCAGGATTCATTTTGCAAGGCATCATGAATGTCCTTAGGCTCCTCTTGTGAAATTAAAGCAATCAAATCCTCCTCTTCTAGCTGCCTTAGAGAGGATCTAGTTCTTACCCCATCTTCAGGATTACCAATGATGTTTTCAGCGGGGTGATCTTTTAGAAGAGTGGATGATCTTGGCAAATCCAAGTGTTGCATTTGCTGTTCTTGAAGTGTTTCAATTGAGGGATCCTCATCTTCTTCAATTTTGCGGGCTCCATCTTCAGTTGGCTCATTCTTGGCCTTGACATCATTCGGACTTTTGGAATCCTCATCTGCATCCATAATTTGAACAGATTGGTTTGTTAGTTTTAACTCAGATTCATCAAAAATCACATGAGGACTTTCTTGAACGACCAAAGTCCTCTTATTGAACAATCGGTAGGCTCTAGAGTTAAGTGCATAACCTAGAAAAATTCATTTGTCACTTTTCTCATTAAACTTTCCTAGATTGGTCTTACCATTGTTCAGGATGAAACATGAGCATCTAAAGGGTTTAAGGTGAGAAATGTTTGGTTTCTTACCCTTGTACAGCTCATAAGGAGTTTTCTTAAAGATGGGCCTTACCATTGCCCTGTTGATGATATAGCATGCTACACTTACTGCCTCAGCCCAAAAGTATTTGGGTAGGGATTTCTCACTTAACATGGTCCGCGCTGATAGGATGCAAGGCCTGGATACAGAGGGGGGGTGAATGAATCCTGCCCTAAATACCGCCCAATTAAAACTCTAATGCTCAAGTATGCGGAATTAAAAGTAGTTGATGAAATGTGCTGAAAATACTTAGAAGCAACTCAACAAGACAACACAACTCTATTAGCCCTCACACGCTCCTAAGCAAACATCTAAAGATCGCAGCAGAGAAAATAACAATAAAGAAAAACAAACCACAAGAGAACACCAAGATTTTTTAGGTGGTTCGGTCTAAAGACCTACGTCCACCCCTCACTCCAAATCGGAGTGAGGCTTCCACTAGCTAGGCTAGAAACTGCAGACTCAGTCTGCAACAAATTGCTGCCACACAGCTTGACCAGGGGAACAACCTCCCCTCTTCCTCCCAACCGGAGGGACACCCCAAGTGACTCCCAGCCACTTGGAAATCAGAGATGCAAGTCTCTCTTCCTCCAGACCAGGAGGGAACACCTAGTCTTGCAACCACAAGACCAGAACCGGAGGACCAATCCTCCCTTCCTCTAAACCGGAGGGAAACCTAGAGACCTAAGTCTCTCTTCCTATAAAACCCAGAGGGAAGCACAGGTGACACCAACCCACCTGCAAACTAGAGGTCTCGGACCTCTCTTCCTCCCTACCGGAGGGAACCCGACCTCACACAAGAGAATCAGAAGAACAACTGGTGAATGGTTGAAAAGAAAAACAAAACCGCAGCAACAGAAGGCTGGAAAAATAAAATCAAACTGTGGCTCTCGCAGGAGCTAGCTGGCCTGGATTTGATCCACGGTCCAGCAGAAACTGATCTTCAGTTGAAGCTTCCTTTGCTTTAGCTCTCTCTTCTTCTCACTCTTCTTTTTCTTCTCTTTCGCAGGCTCTCTCTGTCTTTCTTCTTCTTCTGCTCACTGTCTTTCTGCAACTCTATCTCGATCACTCTCTTCCTCTTTCTTATCTGATCTTCTTTTATTCTCTCTTTTCATATCTTTTCATATGGAGGTGGATGTGTATTTATAGCTGCAGCATTTAGGGTGTTATCCTCGGATCACGTGCCAAGTGCCAACCTCGGAACACGTGCACTTCAAGGCTTTACGAACAGTACCTGTCACACAGACATAAGAAGAAATCAGTTGGATGTATATACATGGTTCAGGCTGTTAACAAAGTGTGTACAGGCAAGATGCAGCTTGATTGTATAGACTTGAAGGTTAACAAACGAGTGTACAGACTTTCTGTGAAGGATAGAGTGTATAGACTTGAACACTTAACAATTGAGTGTATAGACTTAAGGCTAACAATCGAGTGTATAGGGTTGAAGGCCTAACAATCGAGTGTATAGGCTTGAAGGTTAACTGAGTGTATACAGTCTTCACAGAAGGATGTTCAGACTTTAACTTCTGAAGAGTATATACTCTGCTGAAGAACGTTCAGTTGATGTACAAGCCACAGGTTGTATAGACTTCATACAAGACACATGATGAATAGACTTCGATGCAAAGGCTTAACAACGAGTGTGTAGACTTGAATGCTTGGAAGGATGTATACACTTCGTCTTTGAAGGAGATGCACATATGCTGAAGTGTGTATAGACTTGCTGATCAAAGGAACAGAATGTATAGACTTGGTTGAAGACAATGCAATGTATAGACATTGATGAACATTATGCAAAGTATGGACTTTGATGAACATATGCATTGTATGGACTTTAACGACCCAACCGATGTATAGACTTAGAAACAGCAATGAAGCAAGTGTGTACAATGTGAGAGAGTGTATAGACTTAGTGAACTTGAGACATTGTATAGACTATGATGCACAAGCAATGTATAGACTTCGTGATGCCAACAGACAATGACTGTGCAGACTTGTTTTGAACAATGCACGCTGTATAGACTTGCAGTGCAAAGGCTGATGAATAGACTTGGTAGTTTGGGGGGTCGACGCATCAACGAAAGGGGTCGACGCATCATGCATGGATGTATGGACTTGAAGATTCGAAGCCCCACAATGTTTAGACTTTAAGATGCATACCCCAAGGCTGTACATACTTGAAGAGACGATGCACTGTAGGCTGTACAGACTTGCAGCTTGAGACGCTTACAGAGACAGACCACTGTATAGACTTCAAGTCCAAGTGAGATAGTGGTTGTACAGACTTGGGCTGTACAAACTTGGAAGGCTTGACACAGCGATGTACAGACATTGTGATGTATCGACTTAGGAGCATTTGCCAAGGCTGTACAGACTTCAGCCTGAACTTGTGTGCTGTGAGCAATGTATAGACTTGGTGAGCTACAAAGCACAATGTGTAGACTTGAAAAGGGAAAGGGCTGTACAGACTTGAGCAATGCAAAGGCAATCGGATGTATAGACTTCATGATGAGTAGACATGCCAAAACAACTGAACCGTGTGCAGACTTGAACAAGCAAAGTCTGTACAGACTTGAAGATTCATGATGTATAGACTTTGGCAAGAGACTGGCTGTACAGACTTCAACACAGCTACGATGTACAGGCTTTGACAAAGCAGCGTTGTACAGACTTGATGAAGCTTCAGATGAATGAATGTATAGACTTCTCAAACGAATGTACAGACTTCAGAAGATGAAGACTCTGTATAGACTTGAGTGCTTGAAATAGTGCTCTGTACAGACTCGCCACCGACCAATGTATAGACTTGAAGAAGTTGAGTGAACAATGTATAGGCTTTGAACTCTGTACAGACTTGAAGACCCTAAGCCAATGTATAGACTTTACCTTAGAAACGAATGTATAGACTTTGAAACAGAAGTCAGGCAAGTGATGTGTAGACTTGGCCAGAACGTAGGGAAAGGCGCCAATGTGCAGACTTGATCATCCAGCAGTGTTTAGACTTTGTTTCGAGCAACGTAGGTAAAAGAGACAATGTATAGACTTTGCACAAGAGTACCTGAAGCGATGTATAGACTTGGAGAATAGCTTGAGACACAAGGACGCTGCTCGCTGTACAGACTTGATCAAGGCAGCTGAATAATGTACACACTTCCAATGTATAGACTTCTCATGAACAGTCCGATGTGCATACTTCCCTTCGATGCATCTACAGTGCAATGTCTTGACTTTGAAGAATATGTACATGGCGGTGTACAGACTTTGAATGAAGAGCCCAATGTACAAACTTGGATGCCCAAAGGTAATGTATAGACTTGTAAGACACTCATGCACTGAAGATGTATAGACTCTGAAGAAATGAGGCGATGTGTAGACATTGAGGTTCAACTGTGGATGTATAGACTTGAAGAAATGAGAGCAATGCACTCTGTACAGACCAAGAGATCTGGGGGGTCGACCCATCAGGAAGGGGGGTCGACCCACTTCTGTCTAGACAATGCTGAAAGGGTATAGCAGCATCTAACATCAAACAATCCAGATTAAATGAAATTATGAAATGCGTCAACAACTATGAAATGCACCAATGCACATACCATACAGCCTCAACCTGTTCGTTGGTTATGTCATTCAGATAAGATGTTCAATGAAACATGCATATGCAACACAATGCAACACAAACAGATTTATATGCAGATTCAAACAGATGATGACTCATAGTGTTTGCTATCATCAAAATCACAGGGACAACAATCTCCCCCTTTTTGATGATGGCAACACTATGAGTCATATTGACTTGATCCAAATATTTCTCCCCCTTTGACTTCAGCAAAAAGACATGCATTGAAGAAGGAAGAATAAGATTTCATAAGATGAGTGAATTACAAACTCCCCCTTTGACTAAGCTCCCCCTTATCAGAAACGATTTGATGGATAGAACCAATTGTGATGAAGGGAGAATATCAGCAAAAACACAGGGACACTCAAGAAAGGTGACCAGATCTCCCCCTATAAGAAAAGCACTCATCATGACATGGAAGCTCCCCCTGATTGGATGGAGTGAAGTGATGAGCATCCATCAGCAAAACACATGGGTATCTAAGAATTACCACAAACTGTAATCACAGTGGATAAGTGAGGAGGACAGATTTTCAGTAGCACTCTACAAGGATGAACTCTGGTTAACCAAAGAACTGCAAGTACACAGGTTAAACTGAGAGAAGTGCCTCTCATAAATGACAACCAGTCTGAATCAAAACACAGTGATAAAGAGCCATAGGATGAGCAGATTCAACAATTAGTGATAATTGAGATATTGAACTTTTCAGCAAGATACCAACTTCATAGAGCATAATTTTAAGTTCTAGATTCCTCCATTATAGAAGCTTATGAAACCTTGATTGTCAGATGTGGTTTAAGAATGATGTAAACAGAAATTTTTCAAAGAGAAATTATACTCATATCTGAACCAACTCTTAATAAAAAGGAACTACAAGCTCATATAAGATTCTAGTTCAACCAACATCCATCTTACTTAGTTTACTTTCCATGAAAGCTTTAAGAGAAACATAAGTGAATGCACCTGAATTTTAATTGTTCTTTCAGAAATTGATTTACACATATTCAAATTTTTTTTTAATGAACAAGTTTGGTTCACCAGCACCTTTTGACGTGGGGAAACAACTTGATCAGAGGCCAGAATCCCCAGTTACTCAGTGTAACAACCGTATTGCTTCTTCCATTTTAGAGAACAGAGGTAGCATTAAAAGTATCTTTGGCATGAGGATACACCTAGATCAGAGGCCAGAATCCCCAGTTACTCAATACAATTATGCCATTGCTCTGCCATATTTTCATAATAATTTCCAATCATCTCTTTAAGCAGAGTTAACCATGGTACTTCATGACACAATCCTTTGGACAGGTTTCTCAGTAACCACAGTCATTGCTCTGTCCATACTTTTACTCAAAATGGATTCAGAACAAATTAGATGTTTAGGAACAACCACATACACTATATATCTCAGTCAGCGTAGACATGGATATCAACTTTTCAGATTTCAGAAAGTCTTACATGAATTTACATGAAGCAGATAGTTAAAGTTTTTTAAGAGGTTGAAACAGATATTTTCAAGTTCCTTGTGTCCAAACAAGAGTACATAAGACTTAAACCAATTCCAGTTAACAAATGTTCTTAAGCATGTATAATGGAAGGTTCCTCATTAAAGATGTTTTAACTTTTATGAAGTAGTATTTAGACTGAAGATTTACTTCATATCTCAGCTTAGTAATTCAAGTGAGAATATTCAACAGACAGCATGGATTCTGAAAACTTGTAGCAAAGGAGCTGCTCTTGAGCATAGAAGTTCAAAGATGACTGAATAGAAGTGAAGCTCTCCTTCAGCAGATTTAGGAGAGACAGATAGATACCTATAAGGTATGAATTCAGATTTTGAACAACTTCAGAAGCAGTCAAGAAATATCATTTGATACCACTTTGATGAAGGAATCACTGACATTACAAATATGACTAGATGAGTCAAATAGATGGACAGGAAGAGTTCAAACAAAGGCACTACTGAACGGATTAAGCATGCTATGCAATCACTCCCCCTACCTAAAAACACTGAAACATCCTATATGTCATGAAGACAATGCAGATGATGAATGACTATGCAAGAACAGATTTAACATGCTATGCAGTAAATCTAAAAACAGTTGTGTGATTTCAAGAGTATGAATAATGCTCCCCCTAAATGTATGCATTCAATCTATCTTTTTAGCATTTTCAATGTAATGAAATGCAATGCAATTAACTACATGTATGCACGGGCATGAAGCAAAATATTCACATGAAGATGCAGACATGATTTTCAATGATTATATGTCAAGTTCATGATTATGCAATACTCATATATGCACTCAGCTCAAAGTACAAACAAGAAAGCCCACAAAGCTCAATGCAAGAGTCAAACCAAATAAAAAGTATGTATACATGAAACTATGACTTATCAACTCAACCATAAATTTCATTTGAACAGATGTGAGGAATTTACCTGAATGGGGTTTTATCAACTTGGGTGCCTTGGTTTATTTCCCCCCCTTTTTTTTATTCTTCAGCTTCCAAGGCACACCTGCAAGTTAGCACACTATGTTGCATGGGCAAGTACCCAAACAGTCTTGGGTCCTGCATGGTTAATAGTGACACCTTGGGCAGGTGTTCTAAACAACTTTTTAGCATGTTGGTCATCAGATCTCATCAAATAGTAACTATTCATTGAATGACCTAATGTACCACAATAATAGCAAGATGGAGCAGATTTCAGATTTGATTTATGCACATTCTTATTAGCATGAATTCTATGTGCATATGCATGAAAATTTCTGTTAACAAAATCAAGATTCTGTTTACCAAAGTAAGACAGCCAACAGTCAGCAGCTCTATGGCCTGGCTTCCCACATTCAAAACATGCAAGTGTTTTTCTTTCAAACACAAATCCATTTCTACCAGAAATGTTTCTATTGACAGGGAATTTACCAGATTTATAGTTAGGCTTCCTTCCCTGAGCATGCCAACATTGGGCTGCAGTGTGGCCCATCTTGCCACAGTGAAGACATGAGTTAGAATTTCTTCCAACAGCCCTCAGCCAGCATTCGGATCTCTTATGACCCAATTTTCCACAATTGAAGCATGTCATATGCTGGTTTATTGAATCAAATTTGTTCTTGTTAACAGCATGACTGTTTGCATGAAATTTAGCATGATATGAATGTGATTTTTCCTTATCACTTGCAAACCAGCACTGTGCAATTGTGTGTCCTAATTTACCACAGTGGAAACATTCAATTTTCTTTTTTTGAATTGAAAGATTTCTATCATGAAGTTTCCTAGCAGTCATATCATCCTTCTCCATCAATTTACATTCATGCATCAAATGACCAAATTTATGACAATAATGGCATGACATTATCTTTTTAGATGCATGTGAATGTGTGTGAGAATTGTGATCAACATGCCCTAGTGAACCCTTTTTATTTATTTTCTATTTTCCAATCTTTTTCTGATTTTTGTTCTGTTTTTCAGTTTTCTGAACAATGGGCTGTTTATCTTTTGAAGTGGTGGCTACATTTGAAGCTTTTATAAAAGATATCATCAACTTGCTCTGAAATTCTTTCTTGTTAGCATTATTGTAGCCCAACCCTTCCTTCCTTGTGTTGATTTTTACACCTAGTAGCTTATCTAGATTTTTCTGCCCACTTACAAATTTTGACAAAGTATTGTTCAGATCATTTATTTCAGATTGAAGAGAAGAGACCTGATGTTCATAGTTGACTATATCTTCTTCACAGACCAGAATTTGTTGATGCATCACATCATTCAAAGTTTTAAGGGTATCAATTTCTGATTTCAGTTTGAGCTCATTTTGATTTTCATCAACAGATTTTCCTTTTTCAAATGTCAGCAATCTCTCTGACATGGTGGAGTTCAACTGATTTAGTTTCTCAATTTTCTCCTTTAGACTAGTGTTCTCCTGCTCAAGTTTATCATCATCAAACAAAACATCAGTTAGAAAACTTGGATATTATGATTTACAGTTTTCAAAGTTTTCCTGAAACTTTAAGTTCGCAACACTAACAGCCTTGAACTCTTCATTAATCAATCTGTTTTCATTCTCAAGACTGATTAATTTTTGTTCAGATTCCTGACATTGTTTTCTGAGTTTAGTGTTTTCAGATTTAACATGATCAAGTTCTGATTGGATTCCATCTAGTTTCGACACTTGTCTTTTGAGTATTTCATTTTCAGTTTTCAGAATTTCAGGATTTTCAAGATTTTCAGTTCCAGAAATAGGATCCCCTTGACTTGTTAACTTCTTTATCAGACTTTTATTCTTCTCCCTCAATTTTTCATGGGAGTGTAACAGATTAGCATAGGCATCTTCCCAGTCATCTAAAGTGTAACTATCGAAAGGGTTGATTACCTCTTCAGCATCTTTAAATTCAACTTGATCAGTGCTATGGTCGCTCTTATCAGCCATCAGGCAGCTGTCCTCATTCATCCTCTGAGCTAGCTTCAACTGATCCAGAATGTCCTTAGCGGACCTGTAGTCATAAAAACAAGAATGTAGAGCCTTGTCAGTAGCTTCTTTCATTAATTTCAAAACTTTCTGATTCTCTCCATTTCTTGATCTGTCACTTTTAGTCCATTTGGACTCTTCCTGTGGCAGTCTATGAGGACCATGTGAAATTAACTTCCACAGATCCGGATCCATTAAATTCACATAGTTATGTAGACTGCTAACCCATGAGTTAAAGTTAGAGCCATTGAAAACCGGTGGAGAACCCATCGATTAAATCGGCAAGGAGATTAATGCAACAGAGAGAAAATTCAGAAATGCACCAAAGGCAATAGGATCCTCTGCAGATCGTTGGATCTGTTCAGTCAGAGACCTGCGCTCTGATACCAATTGATAGGATGCAAGGCCTGGATATAGAGGGGGGGTGAATGTATCCTGCCCTAAATACCGCCCAATTAAAACTCTAATGCTCAAGTATGCAGAATTAAAAGCAGATGATGAAATGTGCTGAAAATACTTAGAAGCAACTCAGCAAGACAACACAACTCTATTAGCCCTCACACGCTCCTAAGCAAACATCTAAAGATCGCAGCAGAGAAAATAACAATAAGGAAAAACAAACCACAAGAGAACACCAAGATTTTTTAGGTGGTTCGGTCCAAAGACCTACGTCCACCCCTCACTCTAAATCGGAGTGAGGCTTCCACTAGCTAGGCTAGAAACTGCAGACTCAGTCTGCAACAAATTGCTGCCACACAGCTTGACCAGGGGAACAACCTCCCCTCTTCCTCCCAACCGGAGGGACACCCCAAGTGACTCCCAGCCACTTGGAAACCAGAGACGCAAGTCTCTCTTCCTCCAGACCAGGAGGGAACACCTACTCTTGCAACCACAAGACCAGAACTGGAGGACCAATCCTCCCTTCCTCCAAACCGGAGGGAAACCTAGAGACCTAAGTCTCTCTTCCTCTGAAACCCAGAGGGAAGCACAGGTGACACCAAGCCACCTGCAAACTAGAGGTCTCGGACCTCTCTTCCTCTCTACCGGAGGGAACCCGACCTCACACAAGAGAATCGAAAGAACAACTGGTGAATGGTTGAAAAGAAAAACAAAACCGTAGCAACAGAAGGCTGGAAAAATAAAATCAAACTGTGGCCCTCGCAGGAGCTGGCTGGCCTGGATTTGATCCACGGTCCAGCAGAAACTGATCTTCAGTTGAAGCTTCCTTTGCTTTAGCTCTCTCTTCTTCTCACTCTTCTTTTTCTTCTCTTTCGCAGGCTCTCTCTGTCTTTCTTCTTCTTCTGCTCACTGCCTTTCTGCAACTCTATCTCGATCACTCTCTTCCTCTTTCTTATCTGATCTTCTTTTATTCTCTCTTTTCATATCTTTTCTTATGGAGGCGGCTATGTATTTATGGCTGTAGCATTTAGGGCGTTATCCTCGGATCACGTGCCAGGTGCCAACCTCAGAACACGTGCACTTCAAGGCTTTACGAACAGTACCTGTCACACAGACATAAGAAGAAATCAGTTGGATGTATATACATGGTTCAGGCTGTTAACAAAGTGTGTACAGGCAAGATGCAGCTTGATTGTATAGACTTGAAGGTTAACAAACGAGTGTACAGACTTCTGTGAAGGATAGAGTGTATAGACTTGAACACTTAACAATTGAGTGTATAGACTTAAGGCTAACAATCGAGTGTATAGGGTTGAAGGCCTAACAATCGAGTGTATAGGCTTGAAGGTTAACTGAGTGTATACAGTCTTCACAGAAGGATGTTCAGACTTTAACTTCTGAAGAGTATATACTCTGCTGAAGAACGCTCAGTTGATGTACAAGCCACAAGCTGTATAGACTTCATACAAGACACATGCTGTATAGACTTCGATGCAAAGGCTTAACAACGAGTGTGTAGACTTGAATGCTTGGAAGGATGTATACACTTCGTCTTTGAAGGAGATGCACATATGCTGAAGTGTGTATAGACTTGCTGATCAAAGGAACAGAATGTATAGACTTGGTTGAAGACAATGCAATGTATAGACATTGATGAACATTATGCAAAGTATGGACTTTGATGAACATATGCATTGTATGGACTTTAACGACCCAACCGATGTATAGACTTAGAAACAGCAATGAAGCAAGTGTGTACAATGTGAGAGAGTGTATAGACTTAGCGAACTTGAGACACTGTACAGACTATGATGCACAAGCAATGTATAGACTTCGTGATGCCAACAGACAATGACTGTGCAGACTTGTTTTGAACAATGCATGCTGTATAGACTTGCAGTGCAAAGGCTGATGAATAGACTTGGTAGTCTAGGGGGTCAACGCATCAACGAAAGGGGTCGACGCATCATGCATGGATGTATGGACTTGAAGATTCGAAGCCCCACAATGTTTAGACTTTAAGATGCATACCCCAAGGCTGTACATACTTGAAGAGACGATGCACTGTAGGCTGTGCAGACTTGCAGCTTGAGACGCTTATAGAGGCAGACCACTGTATAGACTTCAAGTCCAAGTGAGACAGTGGTTGTACAGACTTGGGCTGTACAAACTTGGAAGGCTTGACACAGCGATGTACAGACATTGTGATGTATCGACTTAGGAGCATTTGCCAAGGCTGTACAGACTTCAGCCTGAACTTGTGTGCTGTGAGCAATGTATAGACTTGGTGAGCTACAAAGCACAATGTGTAGACTTGAAAAGGGAAAGGGCTGTACAGACTTGAGCAATGCAAAGGCAATCGGATGTATAGACTTCATGATGAGTAGACATGCCAAAACAACTGAACCGTGTGCAGACTTGAACAAGCAAAGTCTGTACAGACTTGATGATTCACGATGTATAGACTTTGGCAAGAGACTGGCTGTACAGACTTCAACACAGCTGCGATGTACAGGCTTTGACAAAGTAGCGTTGTACAGACTTGATGAAGCTTCAGATGAATGAATGTATAGACTTCCCAAACGAATGTACAGACTTCAGAAGATGAAGACTCTGTATAGACTTGAGTGCCTGAAACAGTGCTCTGTACAGACTCGCCACCGACCAATGTATAGACTTGAAGAAGTTGAGTGAACAATGTATAGGCTTTGAACTCTGTACAGACTTGAATTCCCTGAGCCAATGTATAGACTTTGCCTTAGAAACGAATGTATAGACTTTGAAACAGAAGTCAGGCAAGCGATGTGTAGACTTGGCCAGAACGTAGGGAAAGGTGCCAATGTGCAGACTTGATCATCCAGCAGTGTTTAGACTTTGTTTCGAGCAACGTAGGTAAAAGAGACAATGTATAGACTTTGCACAGGAGTGCCTGAAGCGATGTATAGACTTGGAGAATAGCTTGAGACACAAGGACGCTGCTCGCTGTACAGACTTGATCAAGGCAGCTGAACAATGTACACACTTCCAATGTATAGACTTCTCATGAACAGTCCGATGTGCATACTTCCCTTCGATGCATCTACAGTGCAATGTCTTGACTTTGAAGAATATGTACATGGCGCTGTACAGACTTTGAATGAAGAGCCCAATGTACAGACTTGGATGCCCAAAGGTAATGTATAGACTTGTAAGACACTCATGCATTGAAGATGTATGGACTCTGAAGAAATGAGGCGATGTGTAGACATTGAGGTTCAACTGTGGATGTATAGACTTGAAGAAATGAGAGCAATGCACTCTGTACAGACCAAGAGATCTGGGGGGTCGACCCATCAGGAAGGGGGGTCGACCCACTTCTGTCCAGACAATGCTGAAAGGGTATAGCAGCATCTAACATCAAACAATCCAGATTAAATGCAATTATGAAATGCATCAACAACAATGAAATGCACCAATGCACATACCACACAGCCTCAGTCTGTTCGTTGGTTATGTCATTCAGATAAGATGTTCAATGAAACATGCATATGCAACACAATGCAACACAAATAGATTTATATGCAGATTCAAATAGATGATGACTCATAGTGTTTGCTATCATCAAAATCACAGGGACACAACACGCGTCATGTATATCAGTGTTCTATTTTTCCTCTCCACCACTCCATTTTGTTGAGGCGTCCTTGGTGATGAAAAATTATGCGTGTATCCTTGCTCTTCACAGAACTTGCTGAAATCATGATTCTCAAATTCTCCACCGTGATCACTTTGAATGGTAGTGATGAGATAACCTCTATAATCATGAACTTTCCTGCAAAAGACTTGAAATTTTGTCACGGCATCATTTTTATTGGCTAAAAAGAGCACCCAAGTAAATCTCGAATAGTCATCAACAATCACAAAATCATAAGATTTTCCTCCTAGGCTGGAAGTCCTAGTTGGACCAAAGAGATCAAGGTGCAACAATTCCAAAGGCCTAGCGGTAGAAACAATATTTTTATTTTTGAAAAAAATTCATGTTTGCTTGCCTTTTGTGCAAGCTTCACAGATTTTATCACTTTCAAATTTTAATTTTGACAATCCATTCACCAAATCATGTCTAGACAACTTGGAGATTACTCTAAAACTAGCATGACCTAATCTTCGGTGCCATAACCATGCATTTTCATGATTGTTTGCTACCAAGTAAAAATCATCACGAGAAATGTAGCAACCCTGGCAAATTGAAGGATTGAAAATTTAAAACTAATGATCAAAGCCCAACCCCTGTATATATATATATATATATATATATATATATATATATATATATATATATATATTTAAAACCGATTATATACACCAAATGGGCCTTACACTTAAAACAAATAACAAATTGGCCAAAATTAAATAGCGCCCTCTCTTAAGGCGCTATTTCATAAATTGAAGACCCTTCATGAAGGTGGCAATTACATGAATGACGCCTCTATCATGGGCGCTATTTACCTAAAGGGCGCCTCTGTCCTAGGCGCTATTTCCCTGCAGAGTCTAAAACGAAAACCATTGCAATGTTTTGTTCGAACTAGGATGTTCGATGATATTCGGGAAGGTTTTGATCTGGAAGGATTAACACGTAGGGAAGTTTTACTAACAATAGGATTTTGATCCTAATCAAACTCTAACCCGCAATCGAACCTCTTCCCTATAAATAAGTCCCTACAGAACCCTTCAAAGGTTATTTCCTTTGGGTTCTCTGCTTCGACATCGACCTATTGTTCGTGATAGTCTGAGCATCTTTGCCTTCTTCACGAGCCTTTCGCCATCGTCTTCCTCGACGTAGAAGAAGCCTTGCTTCTTCTCTACTGCTTCCCTTGCTGGACAAAGGTTGCTACCACGGCGTAAAGGAAGATTGCTTTCTTCCTGCTTCTGGCAAACCTGTTGACCCCGAAGCTTCTTCTTCTGCTACTGTAAAAGGAAGAAAATACCTCTATTTCTTCGAAGCCCTATTGCTTCTATTCCTGTTGAAGCTGCATCGTCATCCTTTTCTTCCTACTGCCGTTGCCATCCTGCAAAACAGAGTATCAGATATTTTGATATCTCATCACCGTTCTTCACGTGATAGCATCTAAACCTCAAAACGAAGGTAGGTGTTCTTAAGTACAAGCCCAATCTAATTGCTACAAGATCATAAGCATGCATATAGGCTTGTTAGATTGATTTCTGTAGAGCTTGATATGTTTCTGGGAGTTTTAGTAAAATAGCAACCCAGGCTAAGGTGCTATTTGATATAACGACCGTGCAAACAGTCGTCAATTAGCTAGTTAATTAATAATTACACATGTTTAAAATTTAATAACTGTGAACCATGACATCTAATTTAATGCACGAGTGTATTGTTAGATTTCTGCTATTTTTCTCTGCATGTACATGTCTCTAGTTTTTCGATTGGACATACTCTAGAAATCATGTGTATATGATTGGACCTATCCGGTGCATATCATATGACAAATAAATAATGACTGCCTTCAGGTCGTCAATTGAATGAATGTCCCCACACTCTGGCACTAATTAGTGATAACCTATGAACTTTGATCTATGCATGACCTAATTACATAGATTTTTAAATAACGGCATGCACTCTGCCATCAATTTGAGATATGACGCCCCTGACTAGGGCGCTAATTACTGAATTAAAGACTTAAGCCAAGTCGTCATTTACATAACATCTGGAATTGAGAATTTTTGCAGATTTTAATAAATAAGGAACCTAGATATAATGACTGAGTGAACAGTCATTATATATTAAACTAGCGACCCTGCCCAGGGCGCTATTTCATGAAATGAAGACGTGATATAAGGCGACAATTTACTATATTCTGATTTTTGTGGGTTTCGGTAACCCTTGACAGTGGGTTATATATATAGGCACTATATTCCATTCCGTGAGTATAGTCCCACGTTTCACGATGTTTTATCGATTACCCCACTATTTCTCAGTGATAGATGAACCCTCCGCGAGAAATTCGTTCCTTCGGACTGGTGATTTTATCATAGAGACCTCCGTAAGACTCCTCGTAGTCGTAGATTCCCTCAAGGCCGATTGAGCTGGTTGTACCATTAAAACCCATGACACTATTTTATTGACATGTCACTCTAAAGAAACATGGTATACCGGCCCTCATGACATGCTATTTGGATGTCATGAGAATACTCTTTAAATAATGGAATGGCAAAACCATGCCATTAATATTCCTTACGAATTATGTGCCATGCTTGTGGACACTAATTCTATCTACCTTATCATGTACAAGAACGAGCGACCATTTCAATATGAGCGCTTATTCTTAATGTCGTGGCACCCATCTAGGGAGCCGATTCCACCTAGTTTTATCGTTAATCGTGATTATACCGTTATTATCGTCCTTACATATCATGTTCAATCCTTGTGATTCTAATCCATATGATCCACCTTAAGTTCCTACAAGCTTATTCCTTTGGAATCTTATATTGGCTATAACTATAGTGGATGTCGAAAAATACATGATCAATGCCTGCGCATATAGGGCCCGATCTAGTCCTGGGAGGAGCACCCGAACGTACTTGTGCCCATGGGAGTTGTAATGATCGCGGTGTGACATTGCACCGAAGTACTTGTCGTTCTTGATGACATTCCACAATCTCATACTTGACTCGACTTGACATGACATGACTTGCGTGACCCGAAAAGGGTATTTATTATACACTTGCTTGAAACATGATAGCCAATTCTCAACAGGACATGATGAACATACTTGCTTGAATATCTTGATATTATTGACATGAGTTCTTGAAAGACATGCTAGTTCATTCCACTATCTCTTGATATACACTCTCTATTGTCGTTTCATGCGAACATGCATAGCTATATTGCATTTCAAGTAACTCATAATCTACTTAAAGCAAGCTAGCACTTGAGATGTAATTCCTACTGAGCGTTCACACATCTAGTGTTTTCCCTATTTTTCATGTAAGTTTGACAACGAGACTCAATCGGATGGGGAAGGTCAAGAGTGAAGAGATTAGAGCTACTCCGTCTATCCAAGCGTCAACTAGTTTTATCTTTCTATTTTCTTAAGTCACTCATTGTACTTTTCTTTATTGGGTCTTAGCATTTCCATTACGTGAAGTTGTAATAAAATTACTTTAAGGTTGCAATTGAATTAAAGGATTGGGTTATATTTACTTTTGCGCACTCTATCTTTGTGTCGAATACACTAACACTCTGATTGACATGATCGATATAAACTCGTTACGCTCTCCGGGTTCCTTCTGCGCTCGGGGTGTGACAATTTTTGTGGTATCAGAGACTAGGATATTCAATTCCTAGGAAACCCAAGTCCAAGGATAGGTTTTATACCTTCACCCGGTGAGAATTGGGTAGAACCATGGGTTAAGGTAACTTAGGGAAATCAAACTCTTGGTCCAAACTCTTATTAATTAGTTATTTAAAATCATTATAGGACGATGGCTGCCGAACGTGCCCAGTGGCGTAACATGCAACGCACTATCCAAGGCATGACCCAGGCGCTACAGCAACTGGCACAAAGAGCGGTGAACCGTGGAGCTGGTAATCTTCACCGTAGTTTTAGAAATATGAACCCACCAAGGTTCATTGGTTCATCAGATCCCGATGATGCCGAGCATTGGCTCCGAGAAGTGGAAAGGATATTCCGTGTTATGCAATGCACGGACGAAGAGAAGGTATTGCTAGCTACATGCCAATTAGAAAGAGACGCCCGTTCCTGGTGGGAGTCCGTAGAAGCCACCCTAGGTGAAGAACCCATCACATGGGCTGAGTTCACTGAGTACTTCAATGACAAATACATTTCCGACCGAGTGCAAGAGAAGAAAACTGCAGAATTCACCTCACTCAAACAAAGTGCTCTATCAGTGGCCGAATATGAGGCCCAATTCTCTAGGCTGTCAAGGTACGTAAAACACTTAGTAAGTACCGAGAAGATTAAAGCTAGAAGATTTCTAAATGGGCTTCGACCGCAATTTATCACACAACTGGCGCCAATGGACATATAGTCTACTCGGAGATAGTGCGCCGAGCCCAGTTACTAGAAGATGCCACGGAACTATCTGATAGGATTCGTGGGAGAGATAAGAGGGAGCATGTCACTAGCTCTGGTACCTTCAAGACCACTTTCAACAAGAAAAGGCCAAACAATGAAGGAGAGCCCTCTCAGGAAAAGAAAGTCAGGAAGAACAACAAGCCGTTCTCCATCACCACCACACCTTCCAAAGTGGTGTGTAAATATTATGATAAGGCGGGACACAAGGCCGACGAATGTTAGAGAAAAATCGGAGCTTGTCTTCATTATGGGAGCCGTGATCATCGGATTCCCGACTGTCCCCTGCTCAACGATCAAACCGGTGACGGGAAGCGCCCGGTGACGAAGAGTGCACGTCTCCAAGCTATTAAGGAGGTAGGTCAAGATGAGGGCGGACTAGTGGAAGGTACACTGCAAGTTTTTTCCAAGTCTGCACATGTCTTATTTGATACTGGTGCATCGCATTCTTTTATTTCTTCCAAGAAGTTTGCTGACCCATTACCTATGGAACCGGAATGGATAAAATTAATTATTTTTACTCCTCTCGGAAACGAAGCCGATATTACTCATCATTACCAAAATTGCGAAGTCTTGGTAAAGGGAAGAAATCTACCTATCGAACTAATATGTCCAGATATGAGGGACTATGATATCATATTAGGAGCCGATTGGTTATCCAAGTACCAGGCATCTGTTGATTGCCGTAACAGTAAGGTTACCTTCAAGGATTTCCCAGAATTGGTCTATACTAGTCCGAAGAGTCTGAACAACTCACCTCTTATTTCGGCTCTCCGAGCTAGCAAGCTAATAAGGAAAGGATGTGTATCCTTCCTTGCTTTTATCACCATTAAGGAGACTAAGGAGCCTAAGATAGAAGACATTCCAGTTGTACAAGAATTTTCGGACGTATTTCCAGAAGATTTGCCTGGATTATCCCCACAAAGAGAAGTGGCCTTCACCATCGACTTGATCCCTGGTACTGGCCCAATTTCTAAGGCACCTCATAGGATGTCCCCTGCCGAACTCAAGGAGCTGAAGGAACAACTAATGGAACTTCTAAAGAAGGGATTTATTAGGCCCAGCACTTCCCCATGGGAAGCACCTGTGCTATTTGTAAAGAAGAAGGATGGATCCATGAGGTTATGCATCGACTATCGATAGTTGAATCATCTCACTATCAAGAATAAGTATCCACTGCCGAGAATCGATGAGCTATTTGATCAAATATCTGGATCCAAATATTTCTCGAAGATTGATCTCAGGTCAGGATATCACCAATTAAGGATCAAAGATGAGGACATTCATAAGACCGCGTTCAGGAGCAGGTATGGGCACTATGAATATGTTGTTATGCCTTCGGACTAACAAATGCCCCTGTAGCCTTTATGCAGTTGATGAATAGTATATTCAGGCCTCATCTAGATCAATTCATGGTGGTTTTCATTGATGATATATTGATTTATTCAAAGACCAAGGAAGAGCATGAGGAGCATTTGAGGATTGCATTATAGATATTGAGGACAAATCAATTATATGCAAAGCTTAGTAAATGTGAATTCTGGCTGGAAGAAGTATCTTTCTTAGGTCATGTGATTTCAAAGGATGGACTATTTGTAGATCCATCAAAAGTTGAAGTTGTAAAGAATTGGGAAAGACCGACCAATGCTAGCGAGATCCGTAGTTTCTTGGGTCTTGCAGTCTATTACCGGCGATTCATTAAGGATTTCTCGAAGATCGTCGTACCACTCACCAAGCTAACTCGCAAGGAGATCCGTTATGAACGGAGCGAGGAATGTGAAACAAGCTTTCAAGCTCTCAAGGATTACCTAACCACTGCCCCAGTCTTAGCTTGGCCAGTTGAAGGAGAGAAATTCGAGGTATACACCGATGCGTCTGGAATTGGCCTCAGATGTGTCTTAATGCAACAAGGGAGAGTTATAGCTTACTCTTCCTGCCAATTGAAGAAGCATGAGGAGAACTACCCAGTTCATGACTTGGAGTTGGCTGCGGTAGTATTTGCATTAAAAATCTGGAGACATTACCTATACGGAGTGCAGTTCACTGTATACCCCGACCATAAAAGTCTCAAGTATCTCTTCTCTCAGAAGGAATTGAATATGAGGCAAAGACGTTGGCTAGAATATCTCAAGGACTTCGACTTCACTATACAATATCATCCTGGAAAGGGTAATCCCGTAGCCGATGCCCTCAGTCGAAAGCCGAGAGCACTATTAGCCAATTGTATGATTCAGGAGTGGAAGTTGCTAGAATAATTCTCTCAGCTTGATATAAGCATGGACAAGGAGAGCAGGTGTGTTACGCTATCACATATGAGCATACAACCATATCTACTTTCTGAAATACAAGGACTTCAAGATAATGACCCCGTATTAGTAGAAATCAAGGGTAAAATAGAAGAACAATCTGACTTCAAATTAGCTTCAGATGGAAGGTTGTTATTCAAAGATAGAACTTGTATACCGGATTGTCCAGAGCTAAAGAAGAAGATCTTAGATGAAGCTCACAGATCAAGGTACACCATTCATCCAAGATCTACCAAAACGTACCAAGATTTGAAAAGGACCTTCTGGTGGCCCAACATGAAAAGAGAAGTAGCGGACTTCATGTCTCGCTGTCTCACATGCCAACAAGTCAAGGCGGAACACTAAAAGCCTGTCGATAAGCTACATCCTCTTGATATTCCCAAGTGGAAGTGAGAGGATATCGGTATGGACTTCATTATGGGTCTGTCTAAACCTAAAGGAGGACATGATGGAATATGGGTCATCATCGACCGTCTGACTAAGTCAGCACACTTCTTGCCAATTAAGAGCCGATGGTTAGTAGATGTTCTTACCGCTTTGTACATTAAAGAGGTAGTCAGACTACATGGAATTCATGTTTCAATCGTGTCTGACCGAGACCCTCGTTTTACTTCCCATTTTTGGAAGGGTCTACAACATTCGTTGGGGACAAGACTCAACTTTAGTACACCTTTTCATCCTCAGACGGATGGTCAGACCGAGAGAACAAATCATGTAGTAGAAGATATGCTCAGGGCTTGCATCATTGATTTTGGTGGAAGCTGGCATGATCACTTGCCTTTGGTCGAATTTGCATATAATAACAGCTACCAGGCAAGTATACAGATGGCACCTTTTGAAGCTTTGTACGGAAGGAGTTGCCGATCACCCTTGTGCTGGGATGAAGTTGGCGAGAAACAACTCTTAGGCCCAGATATGGTAAGGGATACCATCGAAAAGATTCAGTTGATTAGGGAGAGACTTCAAGTGGCTCAGTCTAGACAGAAGGCTTATGCTGACACAAGAAGAAGATATCTCGAATTCCAAGTCGGAGATCACGTATTTCTCAAGATATCACCTGGACGTGGAATTAGCAGATTTGGTGTCAAGGGCAAGCTTGCACCAAGGTTTATCGGACCTTTTGAGATATTAGAAAGAGTTGGTGAGGTTGCTTACCGAGTCGCTTTGCCTCCTCAATTGTCTGAAGTTCATAACGTGTTCCACATATCCATGTTAAAGAAGTATGTGCATGATCCGTCACATATCATCGATCATGGTGACTTGGTGATTCAAAAAGATCTCACATATGAACAAAAGCCCATGAAGATCCTCGATCGTGAGGTGCGTACACTGAGGAACAAAACGATTCACATGCTAAAGGTGCAATGGAGAAAATGATCAGAGCACGAAGCCACATGGGAGACCGAGGAGTCCATGAGGAAGCGATTCCCTAACTTATTCTAAATAGTATGTACTCTGCACCCTCCACGTCTATATATATTGAATTTGGGGACTAAATTCTTTTATGTGGGGGAGGGTGTAGCAACCCTGGAAAATTGAAGGATTGAAAATTTAAAACTAATGATCAAAGCCCAACCCCTGTATATATATATATATATATATATATATAGGTGTGTGTGTGTGTGTGTGTGTGTGTGTGTGTGTGTGTGTGTGTGTGTGTGTGTGTGTGTGTATTTAAAACCGTGTATATACACCAAATGGGCCTTACACTTAAAACAAATAACAAATGGGCCAAAAATAAATAGCGCCTTCTCTTAAGGCGCTATTTCATAAATTGAAGACCCTTCACGAAGGCGCCAATTACATGAATGACGCCTCTATCATGGGCGCTATTTACCTAAAGGGCGCCTCTGTCCTGTAGATATTTATTTCCCTACCGGCTTAAAAGTCCTTCCTATCCCTTCTACTAAATCAATGTGAGAAATAAATGAAAGGTAGAAGGGGATAAAAGTATGTGAACCTGTGTGATCGCCACCAAGATGCCAGACGCGATGAACACGCCGTACCTTGGAAAAGAAAGGGAGACACTCACCTTTAACCAGCACTGCAGGGATGCGCGGCCCGTGAAGAACCGCCTTAAGGATGCGCGGCCACTCGATAGACCGCTCGTCAGTGCTGGGGTGGAACGGGGGATGAAGTGCGACGGAGGAAGAACGGTTCAACATCGGCCGCGGGAATAAAATGAATGGTGAAATGCCATCCGCACTTCCCTTAGGACGGACAGGATGGAACCACCCAACGCCACCACGCCTTAAGATGTGAAAGCTCAACCTCCACCCTTTCCGACCAGCCAAAAAGGGTGGGCCTCATGCTAGTGCATCGCTGACCTGCAAAGAAATGTAGAAAACACAAGAGAAAACCCAATATTAGAACTATGAAGCGTAGTAAATGCTAGAACGGAAAGGAATGAACATAACCAAAAGGAATGGGGGGTACCTGGGGGGTTCTAAACCCCTAGGGGCGTCAAAAACATAAGAGGGTGTGTGTGAATGATGTATGAGAGTGAGAAAACTTGGGGGAAACGTGGAAGCAGTGATGCATGCAAACAAACAAGAACAATGGGACTAAATGAAACAATGACTCGAAACAAAATATTCCCTGAACCGGAGGCCTGTGTGGACGTAGAAGGCCTCCCTCCCTAGTGGTAGGTCGCTCAACGATTCGACAGGGCTTCGCCGTCGACGAAAAATCTCCCCCCCCCCTTTCAAAGGTAGCCTTTAGGGTCTATTTATAGAGCACCCAAATGCTAACCCTGAAATTAGGGTTTTGAAGCATTTTTAGGTCGAGATTATTAAATAAAAGATGAAGATAATTCAATTATTTTTCATCTTGAAGAATCGGCACTGAAAATGGTTAAGGATTCACGAAAAAATCATCGGAGAAAGTTGGGAGAAAAGCCACGAATGGATAGAAGAAAGTCTTAAGCACTTCCTGATTCGACGAACGGTCTAACGATAGACCGCACAACTAGATGAGCGGTCATAATGGGGCTGTTCCTACCTGTCGGTGGAAAATTCAATAAGAAAATAAGGTCAAATTATCCACTGAACCAACCGAAGAAATCGCCGTTGGACTCTCATAAATGAACGGTTACTGTACAACCGTTCAGCATAAGAGCGGCTAAATCATGACCGCACCAGCCCTGTCGGTGATAAATCACAAATAAAAAGATAAATAGGTAATTATCTGAACCGGCGTTAGGACACTTGAGAGATAGACGGCTTAGTATATACCGCACAATGGCCTCGTGCAGCTAAACCTTGGCCGTATATATGCTTGTCGGTGATAATTTAGAAAATTAACTAAAACACCCATTAAATGTTTGGACCAATATCAACCGCACAGGGGTTGAATGACTGGTGGTTGACCGTACATGTATATGGGTGCTTGAAATTTATAGAAAAGCTCAATCAAGTAAAATCAAGGCCCATTAAGCCATGAATCAACTCAGACCTAGCCAGGGAGGGAGGCTGCTCATAAAATCGGCCCAAAACGTGCCAGCAAATAGCCCAACGAGTAACGGCCAACTCGAGGCATCAATAAATGGGAGTAAGAGAAATGACTCAACTTATCGGCAAAAAATGGGTGTCAACAGATGCCCCTCCTTGACGTCCGCTTTGTAAGGGAACGAGTGGAGGTGAAGCAAAAGTGACATGGAGCATGGAGGTGAAGTGGAAACGAAGCGGAGTGGACTGAAAAGCAGGCGTTAAGATAAAACGACACCCGTTTTGCCAACGAGCGATAAGAATCTTCCGGAAAAACTCTGAACTATTCACGAGGAATAGTTAGATCAAAAGTAACACCAATCTGGAGGGACCAAACTAAAGAAAGAAAACACACGATCAACCTCATGGGGGACACAATCTCTCGGACCAATGAGGAGACCGGAATAAGCAAAAGTGAGGAAACAGACTAAAACTCCAGACGTGGATCTCTTAATCAACCAGAGAAAACCTTCTAACTCAGAGTGGAATTGTTTCTCTTACTCAAGCACCGAACGCACAGCTAACCATCACTGGCGGGACATTAGCAGGCAAACCATGGGTCATGAACGCTTAAAAGATGCGTATGATGCATGCTGGGCTAAAATAAAAGAAATCATCAAAATAAATGCAAAGAAATGATAAAATATAAAATACTCGAGAATAGTATTGCTAGATTGAGAAAATCAGAGTCAAGACACTATCTGTAACCACAGCGTGCAGGATAGAACCATCCTCCCCACGTTTTCCCAACCTAACGGCCTGTCCGGAGATTAAACACGCGAACCTGGATCATCATCGTTTTTGTTAATGGGGAACATCAAATCCTAGAACATGCTAGTAACCAACCAGTTCTCGAGATAATATAACAATATAGATACCATATAGTAATGCAACAATGAGTAGGGATAGAGAGCCATACCTGACTTACCTGTGCAGGTGAAACGACATTTTTTTTATTTTTATTTTCTAATTTTTATGGATTTTCATCATAAGACAAATATGATAAACAAGCAAGTATAAACATAGCGTAGATATCATAACGATTAACTGAACGACAAACACCATGGCATAACATAAGGATCAAATGAAATGGAAGACAATGCAACATAACATAACAAAGGTAAACGAGCACATATGCAATGGCATGAACAGACAATATGCATGCATGAACACGGTGAGACAAGACAACAACGCGGTGGGACAACACACTGTTGGGACATGAACATGACGAATGACCACACGGTTGGGACAAGAATATGGGACATAAAGGAGTGACTAACAACATATGCAAGACAACCAACAACACTCGGTGAGGGACAAAACAACATGTGTGGGACAACACGGTGGGACATAAACACGTGACAAGGACACGGCGGGACAAAAGACATAAACAAATACGGCCTTCAATCAAAACCTAAGATCAAAATGAAGCAGAACTACCAAGTTCATAATCGTGAGGTAAAGCCCTCTCATAAAGATATGATTATTGCAAACAAAAGCTGAGAAGGACATGAGCTTCAGAACAGATCGAGAGAGTGGATCGAAGAAGGAAAGAACAGATCAAAGATGTGGATAGGAGATAAAGCACAAAGATATAGCAAGGAATGCCTGAGTACTTGTAACTTGCACACTTAGCAAACGGATTACATATATGTCCTTAAAACAAATGTAAATGTATGAAAAAGACACATTTTTTGGATTTTTTGTAATAATTAATTTTTTTTATTTTTTTACATTTTCAATAGTATTTCATTTTTCTAGATTTTTTGAAGTATTTGATTTTTTAGGTTTTTAAAATATTTGAATTTTTTTTTAAAATTTTGAAGTATTCGATTTTTTTAGATTTTTGACAATATTTGATTTTTTTGGATTTTTTTGAAGTATTTTTTATTTAGACTTTTGATAATATTTGATTTTTTTAGATTTTGACATAGCAATCCGCAGCACCTAAAGACGGGCTCAAACTACTGGCCAAGGACCGTCGTTCCTACCCCTTTCATTAAAGGCTTCCCTTAAGCAGGGCGTGCATGTGAGGGTGGCTTACCACAACCAACCGCTTCTAAAGAACGGTGCCCCTACTAAGGTCATACCCGGGATACAACCCAGCCTAAGAGGGAGAAGCAGAAGAAAAATGGAGACAAGCTTCGTGCAGGATAGGAGATATCAAGGCTCGAATTCCTTCCAGGGAGTGACCCCTCAAAGAGATAGCATGTTGCGCCGGGGCTTTGTGTCTTTGATTTTTTATACCTATATTTATCAAGCACGCATGCGACCGGGCTCATGACGTCCCGCGGGGAACTGTACTGCCACTCTTGCCATGCCTTTGGTTCATAATTTTGCATTGATTCATTTTCTCATTTTGGTAGCCCTTATTGGCCAGATATAACATGAAAGCTCACTTTTGAGGGTCAAGACTGCCCATATTTGAGACCTCTCTCATATTAGGGAGCACCTAGGTTAGTCATCTTATCCATCAATCTCTTGCCCTTGCACTTGGCCGAGCAAAGAAGAGAAAAGACCTTTGTGCATACCCAAAGTATGGCCAAAGCAGCAACAATGTGCCTTAGAGAGATAGGCTATGGCTCGCCGTGTAGTGTGTGAAAAATCCATACTCAAAGGTCACCCTCAACAATCAGGGAAAGAAACAAGACTCCTAACACGGAGTTATCACCAGCCTAAAGATGTTGCAGAAGCGAACTCATTTTTTTATTTTTTTTATTTTTTAGACTAAGCTAACTAAGCAAATTTCTAAAAGCCACTTAACCATGTTGAGGAATAGCATTATAAGCACGTGCAGGAATAGATAGAAAGATTAGCAATGATAGCATATTTCTTGCACAAAATAACGATACCTTGCATATCGACAGTGTGGTAACAGCATCCTGACGCGATCTTGATCATCGAGCTTCGTACAGCACGAGCTTGGTATTCCTTGCTTGACAAGACGAAAGGGAGAGGATAGCAAGGCTTGAAAATTCCTCTACACGGAGGAGCGGCGGATACCAAACTAGATGAAATAAGGATAAAAAGGAAGAGGGACGAGGGCTAGAACTCCCTCGTTAAGGCACAAAGACCCTGATAATAAGGAACCAGATACAGAATAAGCAAAGATTAGCTGGGATCAAGGCGGACTAAAGCCTCGAAAATAGCATGAAAATGGGTAATGACCCCGAAAGGGTGAGACAGAAAGAATAGACGAACCATAAGAAGATTGTGGCAAAGATAAGGGGGAAGAGGAGTGATCATCCAACGTGGTCGGAGAAAAGGAATTAGAATCACCTGACAGGATCGGGGAGGGAGAATGAGAATCACCTGCCAACGATGGGGAAAGAAAGTGATAGACACTCGATAAGGTTGGGGAAGAAGAATGATGGTCACCCGACAGGGTCAGGGAAAGAAAAGGGTAATCACCCGACATGGTCGGGGAAGGATCAGAAGTAGAGCCCGGGGATACCGGAAGAGAAGGATCAGAAGAAGTCCCAAAAGTGGGATGAAAGGATGACATAGGCCGAGGCCTAAAATCATGAGAGAACGGAGGATCCGGAGGCTCCGGATGAGTGGAAAATGAAGAATGGGGGTTTGCGGCCCCAAAAAGAGAAGAGAAACATATGGAAACTGGATTAGAGGAAGGGAGGTACACCACCCAAGGGTGGGAGCTGAGCAGAAGAAAAGATGATTGAAAGAAAGAAGAACAGGAAGAAGTGGACCCCTGAGTGCACAATCGACGACCCTTGAACTTGTGTTGCCGCCTCTTCTTGGTAGAAATCTCCTTGAAATGAATCCGTCTGACACAGACTCGGGCCTTCGGGCTTCTTAATCTGTAATGTCTTCTTAAATAACGAGCCCATCTGGCAGATGGCCTGGCTCGACTATCAACCTGCTGCTTTATCGGGGCGGTTGCCCCTAGACATGCGGTGCTAACCGTAGATGGACATTCTTGAATAAACAACTTCTCAACTGGACGAAGACCGAAAAAACATGGAGTTTTTTTGCTCGGCACCAATAGCTTGAGATTAGGCATATCCACTCGGTAATCAGGCATGAAGTATAACTTCCTTGCTAGAAGTGCAGGATGGAACTGAGGGAGGGTGATGTGCGGCGTTGATGTGGCCGACTCACCAACAAACTGAGGGAGATGAGACAAAAAACGCAGAATGCCCCTGGCCAATCTCTAAGATACGGCCAATTGCCCCTTAAATGCTGAATTCATTAAACTTTTGGCGGCCATGTGGGTTAGCACCATCTGGGTCGAGAATCCCTCTTGGCCAGTGAACTGAACAGCGATCGAGCGAGGAGAAACAACAGCATCAACAGTGAATTTTTCGGCGAGCAAAGAGATTGCCACCGACCTCGCTCGATAATAAACTAGCACTAGCACTGAGGAACTATTCTTGGCAATCGTCGTGGGAAGCGTAGGCTGATCATACCCAAAACAACCAGGGACCAGAACTCGGATTGGCATGCGGCAAATGAAAACATGAGGTTTGTAATGCACAATCGACGCCTGGCTCGGCTTTTCATCTCCTGTTTGACATGAAATCTTTATGTTTATATTACTATTTTTTTTATCTCGTTATGTCGTTTAATTATTGGTTTATTGGCGTGCCAGTCACCATGGTGACGATTCTTATTGTGCGCTCGATCTGACTTGGTCAGTCGATTGTGAGTGATCGTGTCTGGACTAGTAGTCCGTCATACCCTGAACGCTATGACGTTAATTACGTCCTCCCTAAGGAGGACAACCCTTGATTAAATGCTAGAGGTAGGAGGAAGACAGCGGTAAAACCGTATGCTCAAAGGAGATAAAGTTCATCTGTTTACAAGACGTTTAAACGTATTTGAACAGAACAGGGGTTTATTAATTACGGGGGGGGACCCGCCGGCGTATTCCCACCATCTTGGATGATGCCAAGTGGGGAATGGGAAATCACCCATGCAGTGGCAGGGTAGATTCCGCAAAAGATCGGGTATATGTATATATAGACATAACCCGGAATCCGGATGGGGACCGGTCCTGATGTAACACACCCGGTACGAGTGCGATATCTTATTAATATCCCCCTTTGGAGGGCCATCAGAGATCGCACAAGGGCATAACTCCGTGGGCCAGCGGGATTATAGGAGAATACCATGCTCGGTTGGTGGGACTATATGAATTTCGGCAGCATGTTCCCTCCATCTGGATTATGCCAGGAGAGAATAGGTCCTCATCCACGGAGAGCCGGGACGACGACTGATCAAAGATGGGCACCGGGCCCGGGGGACATCTTTTGCCATCATATTATTGATCAATATTCCCTTGGAACCCATCAGAACACATATAATGACATGGTTCTTTAGGTTCATAAGGCATCGGTGAAATCCGGGTTCGGGACGAAAGCTGTAGGGGAGATCTTCCCCATTTATTGTATCTCATTAAGACACGAGTGATGGTCTATGAGTATCTCCTTAAACGGATGTAGGGGAGCTTAAGAAGTTTATAGAAGAATGGTGCAGAGGTAGGCCTCTGAGTGGGCTTCATCTGACTGAAGAAGGGATCTCGGCTTGGCCTTTGGTTTGGACAAAATGGGGCTCTCGGCCTGGCATTTGATGGATGGAGAGGGGCTCTCGGCCTGGCGGTTTGGGCTGGCCAAAGAGGTTTTCGGCGGCAGAGGGAAGGCTCTCGGCCAAGAGCTCTCGGCGGCCAAAAGAAGGGGGGGAAGACCCTCTCGGCATGGGGGCTCTCGGCCGGCACCTGAGCGCGCCGAGAAGGGGGGCGCCGAGAGGGGCAGCATCAAGGCTTGGGCAAGAGGGGTGAACAACTATAGGCAAAGGGGGTTCTCGGCCTGGTCATTTGGGCTGGCCAAAGGGAGATAAGGCCTCTCGGCCTGGGGCTTCTCGGCGGGCTCATGGGCGCGCCGGGAAGGGGGGCGCCGAGAGGGGCAGCTTCAATATTGGGCAAAAGGTGTGGGTAGTTATGAAGACGAACTGGCTCTCGGCAGAGGGCTTCCCGGCGTGGTTCTGGCCACGCCGGGAGTCTGTACGCCGGGAGCCTTGCATGCATAGCCTCACGAGGAAAGCGTTTGATAACCAACTGGGTTGTCGTTTAGCTAAAAGACGGGGAGAGCGTCTCGGCCTTATGGTTCTCGGCGGGGAAGCTAGCACGCCGAGGGGGTGAAACGCAGGAGAATCTCAGGGTTTCCAGAGCTCAGGAACGATGCTCTGTTCTGGTATTTTCTGGGGATTTTCAGGCTCGAATCAAATGCTGGGCCAGAGGTGCAAGGGAGGAACTTCATGGGGACTTCTATCAGAAGAGTGCCAAGGGTTTTGGCTGAATGAATCAAACGGAGGAGATCAGACTACCACCTGATCCTGTTGAGGATTTTGCCCTCTGTTGCAGGCCATTTGGGGGAATCGGGGGATGACTGCCCTCCGACCCCTCCAGAAGAATCCAGTGACATTAAACCCATGGAGAATGAAGGGCTGTCAACCATATAACTTCAGGCCCTAAGCATCCAACGTTTAGGATGGAGAGCCTGAGATCAGATCGTTATTCATGAGAGATGGGCAGCCCAGGAAACCAGAAAATTGATATCTCTGGCTCCTGAACCGCCAAAGGGGAAGGGCTCCTCAGAAAACCCAGATCATAGATATATATAAAAAAAAGGGGGTATCGAGATCGGAGGGGGAAAGAGAGAACAAGACTCAGTAACCCATTGGATGGGGTTAGGAGTCTTGCCGTCGTCCCCCTTCAAGGAATGAACCCAGGCGATCGGCTTCTAAACCCAAAGAAAATAATCTGTGCTCTTCTCAGACGAGGGCCGTATACATTGAGAGATAGACAGACGTAGATCGGTATGTTGATCCATCAATACCCAGACGGGTCATCTTGATGCTTCATTGCATTGCATATAAAAGAGATTACACCGACCATGGAAGACAAAATGTAAAGCAGAAATCTAAAATCAAGGCCGGAACTCCGGCTACAGTTGCTAGATCGAGATAGAACTCGCCATATTACATCAGATAAAGAAAGAAAGAAAACATGGAGGGGAGGGAGGAGCATTGACTCCTCTCCCTCCCCGGTGCCCACCTTGAGCTCTCCTTCTTCTTCTCTTCTATTTCCTCTCTGTTGATCGAAAGGGGAGGGGTGGCTCTTTCTCTCAGAATGATCCCCTTTTTCTATCTGGCTTTCTCTCTTTTTTTTTTCTTCAGCTTTTTTTTTCTCTCCAGTCGATCGATCCCGGAGCCCTCTGATCTTTCTTTTTTCTCCGATGTTATCCCCCTTATCTCTATCGAAGGGAGGGGTTTTTATAGCCCCTTTCCTCTTCCTTCTCCGCAGGGATCTTCACGGCGCGCTCAACCTTGATTTCTCGACCCCATATCTGGGCTTCGACATGGGCTTTGGGCGCCGTCTTCATATAGGCCCACTTAGAGTTTCTTCAAATGTATCATCATCCCAAATGGTCTATCATTTCTGAAATATCTTGTATTGACGTCACGATTGCAATTTTCATCGATCCGCAGACAGGGTTCTATCAGTCCGTAGACAGGGTTCTATCAGTCCGTAGACAGGGATTTATCAGTCCGTAGACAGGGATTTATCATTCCGTAGACAGGGATTTATCAGTCCGTAGACAGGGTTCTATCAGTCTGTAGACAGGGTTCTATCTTATCAATATCGTCACTCGAATGGCGACGAGCTCGGACATCAACCTCAGTCTTTCGCTGTTGGTCAGATCTTCTTTTCAATCATGCTTCCACCCCTGATCATTTTCCGGGTGTCAACAAATGCCCCCCACCTGCGGGCGGCGTAGGCGCAGAATAAGCGCCACGGGGGTTGCAGGTGTCCTTCACTATTCGAGGGTATCTTCCTCAATTTGTCTTCAATTCAGTCCTCAGACCTGATCATCTTGCTGTAACAGTATTCTGCACATCGATGTTTCTCCTCTTCATAACTTCTGTCATCATTTTCAGCATTTGGGGCTTTTCGGCCTGCAGTACCTCCCGGCGCGAAGCTTCTCGGCGCGGGTGTCTCGGCCTGGGATGTTATCGGACTGGGAGGCTTCTCGGCGCGCCCTGGCCGTAGAGGGTCTCGGCCTGGGGACCTTCTCGGCCTGGGGACCTTCTCGGCGCGCCCTCTAGTCGCCGGGGGATCTCGGGCTGGGGAGCTTTTCGGCCTGGGGAGCTTTTCGGCCTGGGACTCTCGGCCTGGGGCTTCTCGGCGCGCCTTATGGCCGCTGGGGGGCTCTCGGCCGAGAGGTTCTCGGCGCGCATTTTGCCGCGCCGAGACCTCAGTCGCCTGGGCCCTATTTAGGGCGCCGATCGCCCATTTTTCCTTCATTCTCCACCTGTCTCTCTCTCTCTTCAGTTTCTTTCTCTCATTTCCTCTTCTTCGGCGCGAGTAGCCTTCGCCCTCTCGGCCGTCGCCGCGAGTCTTCCGTCTGGGTGACGTATTTTTGGGATTCGATCCCTTTGCTTCCGGGATCACCCCCTCTTGGTTGGTGACTCCCTATTCTTTTGGGCAGATGCCAAATAAGGGTATATGCTGCCGAAATTTCCATAGAATATCATGTTGCAATCCTTATAAGACTGCCTTTTTAATCCACATTTCTTCTTTTGTTTACAGACATAGCCATGGCTTCTGCCTCTGCTGCTACATCCTCTGGAGCTGTTGGAGCTAGCTCATCGGCCCAGCCAGACATATCTCGGGCAAGAGTGAATTGGTTGAACGTGCACAGCTTGGATTATGGATATGATAAAATAGCTTCAGTTGACGAATCATCTGATTCTGAAACTGACACGGTGCAGACGGCCCGAGTATATTCCACGGTGACCGAGACATGCTTCAGGCGGGATAGTAACTATCGGCCAGACTTTCCGAAGGACCGACATCTGATGCCGTTCATACGGACCTTTACAGTGGGCGGCATGCGAGACTACCGGATAGCTCGTGCAGTCGAAGCTGCCATTCTTGCTGAGCGGGATAGCCTGAAGGACTCAGTATATCGTGGCCAGGCCATTTATCTTCCCGGAGAGAAGCGGGACTGGGGTGCAGTCCTTGGAATATCGGAGCTAGAACCCGAGAAGAAAATGCTGATCCGGGCACCTGAATTCACACCAGCCCGGTGGGATAATGTCAGCGGCCGAGTTCATAGGGAGAAGCCCGGCTACGGCATGTTCTTGGCACCTATAAAGTGGGGATATCGCGAGGAGCCCTTCGTGCTAAATTGCTCGGTCATTCAGTTTAAATATCTTCTGGCGGCCGGCTGGTTTGGAGACTGCAAGATCACTGACGCTAACCTATTCCGAGTGGGGGCAGTGGAATTTACAGAGTTTGTTCTGCTAGAGTATGCCCCCCTGCTAATCAGAGCAGGAGTGTATCACAGTGTCTTTGCTTCCAGATTCCGGTATCCCATATCCCGGGGGCTGTGCTGTGGGATGTTTGAGGTGTTCTGCCCTTTGTTCAACACTTTCTATACGGCGGAGGGGGAAACATCTCTGGATCTTTGGAGCTTATCACAGCTTTCCGGCCTGCCCATTGATGGCGAGCCGTATGAAGAAGTCTGTTTGGCGGACTCCGAGAAAGACAGCTCTGATGGAGAAGGCAAGTATTCCCTCGGCTTCTCTTACCGATATTTGATGAAGGTTTATCGCTCCATCTGTCTAGCATATAGTAGAGGATCCTCCAAAGGCTATCATCCTTGAGAGAAAGGTAGCAAACTAAGGGTCCGGATCGGGCAGTGGCTTCAGTATTTCTTCGCCGGTCCCCTGAAATATGCAGATTTCCCCTCCATGGGTCCTGTCGCGAGCAAGCAGATAAGAGCTCCCCGCTATAAATCGGCATTGCCGTCTTCATTGCGCCATGCAGGCAAAGGTGGTCCCAACCCGGCAGGGGTGGATCCTATTACACACTGTGCAGCCTATCTCACATTCTGGCTGTGCACTTTTGCTCTTCCACAAGGGGATGAGACAGTCATTCGGCCAGAGGCCATATACCCAGCCTGTCAGATGGCATGGGGGATGAGACTGTCGCTCTGCCCGGTGGCCCTATGTTTGATATACAAATCCTTGGGGGACCTGTACAAACATCGGACTCCCCGTTCTTTGAGGACCGTGGGTCCTTTTCATTTTTTTAATGCCTGGGTCTGCAGCATATTCCCCGAATTAGCTCCGAGAACCTTGCAGGCAGATACAGTGTCGCCCAGGATGATTGAATTTGCCAGCGCTGAGCCTGGTCCCTTCTATGATCAGCTATTTAAAATCAGGGGCCGACTGATAAAGGTACCGATGGACGCTCCTGGTAGCATACATTTTTGGAGCTTGGCAGCAGGTTCGGCTCCTTTGATTGATCCTCAGAGAGAATGCAAGCTGGAGGAGGTAGAAACATATATCCATCCCATCTCCGGGGTCAACATTGCTCGGTCTATCCTGGAACCGGAGCTGGTGAGATGGGCCATGGCAATTCGGCCCAGTGTTTTGGTTTATAGGAAGGGTGGCCTGCTTCTGTTGGAGCCGTATTATCCGTTCCGCTTTGGGCGAAACTTCGGCTATGATCAGCATATTCCCACTTCGGCTGCCCAGTTCCCCCTAGATAGCCGGGCCAAGCACGGGTCCCTCATTGTTGGCGAGGGCCGGTTGTGGTGGGATTTCTATCATCGTCATGACGATGCAATCTTCAGGGTGCCCGTTGTTTCTAACCGTGTTCCCCGGGTAACATCAGAATATATCAAATGGTGGAATATCCGGACCGGCTTTTATAGAGACGGCAGAGGCACCTTCTGGGACGTTGCAGAGCGCTCCTTCCTAAAATAGCAGCCTGGGCCGGTGTTTGAAATTTATGAGGCCCATCTGAGAAAGCTTTATTCGCAGAACCCGAGGGAGGCAGAGAACTATCTGTCCCAGCGTCGAGCTCTGAAGGAAAAGAATTCCGAGCCGCTCGCTCCTATCTTTGCTGCCATCAACGAGGACACCTTTATGCATAGCCTGAGACATCTGAGCCATATAGGGGGCGCTCGCTTGGAGGAGCAGCAGTATCCATTCCCCGTTGAAGAGCCGCTCCCGGCAGTAGCTCATTGGAGGGGTCCAGTTGATAAATTTCACCCATATAGGACGTTTGTACGTCGAGAGGATAGAACTCAGACGTACTATAAGCAAACGTCCTGGCTGTTCATTCTACTGAATTTGCATGGATTATCTGCAGAGAGCCCGATAGCTGGCATTTTGAACAAGCCGTTATTTATATCATTTCATTATGTCGATGGCTGGGGCATGAACCATCTCGACTTGTTTCGCTGCCTCGACCTTCATGGCCATAATGATTTGGCAGCTTTGGTAGAGAAGTGCCAGCTATTTGGTGATATGTGCTGGCTCATCAAGGAGGCTGCCTCCCGCTCCAAGGAGGTAGCTTATCTGTACTGGCCGCTCTCTGTATTTTACGATGGACCAGCAGGTATAATCTTTTCCTTTCTGACTGCAGTGTTTTTCTGTTTAGCATATGAATTTTGTATCTATTGATCCCATCATATTTCTGTCGTTCTTAACAGACCGGCCCGACATAAAGCGGCAGGGGCTCTACAGGAAGATTATTGCGCAGGCTGAGAAGCCCACTTATTTTGAAATTCCTGCTGCAGCACCGACCACTACTCCCTTGCCTCCTGGCAGGAAGAGGAAGGCTTCTGCAGTCAAGGCTGCAGTTGGGAAGGCCAGGAAGGCCAAGAAAGCTCAGGCTCAACAATCGGCTTCGGTAGTGATGGACACCGGGACCCCTCTCCCTGACATTCCCTCATTTGATGAGTTTGAAACTCAGAGGGACGCCGCTCAGGCATCAGTTCAGGGTAACATCAATATTCTGACATTGCGTTCTTCATTCTCTCTTGCTGGATTTCAGAGGAGTGTTTAAATCTGACCACCCCTTTTTACATAGCCCAAGAACCAGTTGTGGCGCCCTCCGAGGTGGAGACCAGGCTGCCCTCTCCCACGCCGACTAGTGAGGCGGAGGGTAAGCATACCCCTTTCATCTTTTTATGTTTGTTTCAATTATCTTTCATCGTCCCTCTCACAGGCTTTTCTTTACAGTGATGGCCGGGGAGGAGACTGAGATTACAAGAGCGGCTGGCGATATTACTCAGCCGCGGGAGGTTTATACGACCCAGGTGAAATGGGGCCCCGCTCCCGGAAGGCGCATAGTTACTCGGTCCTCCTCCAAGCAGATGTTAGCATTGATGGCCCCGCCCATCGACAGAGTAGAGATCTCCTCCGGTAGCTCTGCGGCCGCTTCTGAGATAGGTGGAGAAGAAACAGATTTCAGCGGGAGCGACACGGAGGATGCCTCCAGACCAGAGGCCCCATCCGTGTGTACCGCCATTGTTTTATCATTTACACCCCCTAAGCTACTGGTGCCATCTTCTAGAGAAGAATTACCGGAAGAGTTCGCCGCTCTGGATACCGAGGCAGACATAACTCCCCCTTTTGTGGTCCCATCAGCGGAGCTTTCCTCTTCTCTGCAATCTTTTGAGGATATTGGCATCACTTTAGAAGTGAGTGTCTTCCCTTTATGGTTTCCTTTTCCCCATCTTTATCTGCTGCTTGACGCCGCATTGATTCGTTCACAGGAATCCATTGTTGCCCTCCCGGCCACGAGTGCAGCCGTTGAAGCCACTTTATCTGGCACCTTGGCTATTGTTCCTGCTTCGGCAGCCATTCTTGAGATAATTCGCCCTGTGCCGGTGAGGGTGCAGTCCTCCACAGACTTAGCATCATTGGACCTGCGGAATGCAGGGGAAGGCCCGGCTCTCATCAGAGCTTTGGATTTTAGAGCTGAAATGGACCCAGCCAGGGGTTCTGCCTTTATACCAGCTGCAGTGATGACCATTGCTCCGGAATCAACAGTTCCCACAGTATCAGTCATGGAGAGCGAACCTGTGCCTCTTTAGACCGTGGCCTCCGCCGCCTTGACATTGCAGGGGGCGGGGACCGAAATGGAAGAAGGAGAGGTATCTGTTGGAGACCTGGGAGTATCGCCTATAATGACCACGGAATCTGCTTCCATATCTTCAGAATCTGAGGGGGAGATGCCTGAAGTTGCGTCCAGGAGTATCTCAACGGCCGCCTCCGAGGAGATGGAGGTGGAAGATTTCCCGACCACCTCAAAGGCTATGGGTGGTGGTCAGTTGGTGGCTTCGGTAGACCTGCCGTCTTCTTCTTCGCAACCGGATATCACCCTATGGGCGGATATAGACAGCGAAGTAACTTTTGAAGTAGCTCCCCTTCCTTCGCCTGGCTTCGTCTCCCCTGAGAGTTTTGTTTGGCAACATCTGGGCATGCTGCGTCAACTGGTGGAGTCCCAACCTGGACTAACTTATTTACAGTTGAAAGAGATAGCCGGGCGCTTCACCGCTGGTTTACAGGTGATGGGATGTCCCACAGAAATATGGGCCCAGCGGGTTCTTTTGCTGTTAAAATTTGTTCATCGCCGGGATTTCTTGACACATATCATGTCGGATAGATTGGCAGCCTTGAAGTTGCAAAGAATGGAGTGCAAGTCCGAGCTGGCAAAGGTGAACTCTATCTTTCAGGAGCGACAGCGTCAAATGTAGTCTTTGGCGGAGCGGGAGCATTTCGTGCGCGACCGGATAACTATCCTGGAAGCTGAACTGTCTGATCTCCGAGCTGAGCTGCCACAGCTGACAACTTCTCGACCGCAACTCGAGGAAGAAGCAGCTTTATTAGAGGGGCAGGTGGCATCCTTTCGAGACCAGTCTGTTCGACTGTAGGAAGAGGAGGCACGGCTTCATGAACTAGGAGCCGCCCCTTCTGTGGGTCTTCTGGCATTCGAGGATATCTTCCGGCAGCCATGAATCATTTTCTTTTTCTTTTCTTCTCTCCTTTTTTGCTCTTTTGTGATACAATGTCCCCTCGGGGCCCTTTATGTACTCACTTCTTAATGAAAGGAAAAATTTTGCCTTATGTGTATCCACCTTCTTTTCCATGTGGTTTTATCACTTCAGGGAAGTGGGGTATTGGTTTTGGCAAGCCCTCATGCGAATGGCGCGTATCTGGCAGGAGAGCGTCCACCCCTTCAGAGAAAGGATGGGGAACTCGCTCCACCGCGTGACGGCATCCGAAGAGGTGCTTAAATCGGATTCTGTTAGTAGCGGCAAACATCCCTCTTGGCAATATGTGCTGTGAGGGAGACAACTTGCAGGAAATGTGAAAGAAAGGGCCTTATCAGAATAGACGAAAAGTCTAGACTGGGTAGAGGTTATAACAGGTGGGATGATTATAGGCTATGTGGTTTTCATCAAGACAGACGTAAGGTCTGGACTGAATAGGGTTTCATCATTGATCGGGCGAAAATGCCAATCGATCAACAGCTGGTTTTATCATCGATATTGGGTTTATATCGATGTAAGAAGAGTTCATAAATTTCCTCAGAATAGACGAAAGGTCTAAACTGAGTAGGGTTTTATCATTGATCGGGCGAGGTGCCAATCGATCAACAGTTGATTTCATCATCGATATTGGGTTTATATCGATGTAAGAAGGATTTATAAGTTTCCTCCGAATAGACGAAAGGTCTAAACTGAGTAGGGTTTATCATTGGTCGGGCGAGGTGCCAATCGACCAACAGTTGATTTCATCATCGATATTGGGTTTATATCGATGTAAGAAGGATTTATAAGTTTCCTCCGAATAGACGAAAGGTCTAAACTGAGTAGGGTTTATCATTGATCGGGCGAGGTGCCAATCGATCAACAGTTGATTTCATCATCGATATTGGGTTTATATCGATGTAAGAATGATTTATAAGTTTCCTCAGAATAGACGAAAGGTCTAAACTGAGTAGGGTTTATCATTGATCGGGCGAGGTGCCAATCGATCAACAGTTGATTTCATCATCGATATTGGGTTTATATCGATGTAAGAAGGATTTATAAGTTTCCTCCGAATAGACGAAAGGTCTAAACTGAGTAGGGTTTATTGCAGGTGGGACATGCGAAAGGGGGTATGTGGATTTCACTAGGGCAAACGTAAGGTCTGTCCCAGAAAGGCTTTATCATCGGTGGGGCATGGAGCCGTATGACCGACGGAAGGTTTTACCAACAAAGGCAGATGAAGGTATCGTGCCGGTTGGCACGGGACCTTTTTTAATTACCATATTACTGACCCAAGTGCCCTTTCGGGTTTTCACCAGAGCCAGCCCCCTCTTGCTTTTGCCCACGCGTCCTTTCAGATTTTCACGTGGCGGGGTACCCGATTTTGCCTGCAGTGCCCTTTCGGGTTTTCACCACAGCTGGGTTTTTGGCCATTTTTGCCCTCGTTCAGAATGCCTGAACAAGACTGGCGGGGTATCTCTATTTTTAACCCCATTTTGTCTCTTCTTCTTCTTTTTTTTTTATATTGAAACTTTGATTCTATAACTGATAGGCGCAGCTTGTGCATATATCATCATTGACGTGGGTGCTAACATCAATGCAAGGATTTTTATAGGTCTCATCAGGATAGACGTAAGGTCTAAACTGGACGGGTTTCATCGCTGATTGGGCAAAGCGCCAATCAATCCGCAATGAGTTTCATCGTTGGTATTGGGTCTATACCAATGCAAGGATTTTTCTATAAATTTCACCAGGATAGACGTAAGGTCTAAACTGGACAGATTTCATCGCTGATCGGGCAACGCGTCGATCAGTCAGCAATGGGTTTCATCATCGGTATTGGGTTTATACCAATGCAAGGATTTTTATAGGTTTCATCAGGATAGACGTAAGGTCTAAACTGGACGGGTTTCATTGCTGATTGGGCAAAGCGCCAATCAATCCGCAATGAGTTTCATCGTTGGTATTGGGTCTATACCAATGCAAGGATTTTTATATAAATTTCACCAGGATAGACGTAAGGTCTAAACTGGATAGATTTCATCGCTGATCGGGCAACGCGCCGATCAGTCAGCAATGGGTTTCATCATCGGTATTGGGTTTATACCAATGCAAGGATTTTTATAGGTTTCATCAGGATAGACGTAAGGTCTAAACTGGACAGATTTCATCGCTGATCGGGCAATGCGCCGATCGATCAGCAACGGGTTTCATCATCGGTATTGGGTTTATACCAATGCAAGGATTTTTATAGGTTTCACAGGATAGACGTAAGGTCTAAACTGGACAGATTTCATCGCTGATCGGGCAATGCGCCGATCGATCAGCAACGGGTTTCATCATCAGTATTGGGTTTATACCAATGCAAGGATTTTTATATAAATTTCACCAGGATAGACGTAAGGCCCAAACTGGATGGGTTTTATCATGGCGGGACGTAAAGAGATGTGCGGGTTTCTTCGTGGTTACCACATTACTGACCCAAGCGCCCTTTCGGGTTTTCACCAGAGCCAGCCCCCTCTTGCTTTTGCCCATGCGCCCTTTTGGGTTTTCGCACGGCGGGGTACCTGATTTTGCCTGCAGTGCCCTTTCGGGTTTTCACCACATCTGGGTTTTGGCCATTTTTGCCCCTGTTCAGAATGTCTGAACAAGGCTGGCGGGGTATCTCTATTTTTTTAACCCCATTTTTTATTTCCTCTTTTTTTTTAATCCCCCCCTTCCTGTTTAGAGTGTTCAGATCGTGACGACACAAGGTCACGATAAGTGGTAGCCTGGTTAGGACGGAGTGTCACTATACCAAGGAAAGAATATCTCGGCTAGGGCGGAGTGCCACTAGACCAAGGAAGGGTAGTTCGGCCAGGGCGGAGTGCCATCAGGCCAAGGACAGGGTATCTCGGCTAGGGTGGAGTGCCACTAGACCAAGGAAGGGTAGTTCGGCTAGGGCGGAGCGCCGCTAGGCCAAGAAAAGGGTATCTCTTGCCCGATTACTCGGGGAATATCAGCTGTGCAGCATGATACAGCTTCAGGTGTTTACCGTTGAGTGGTGAGAATTGGATCTCCCCTCGATGATTAACAACTATGTAGGCCCCTCCTTCGTAGACCCTCTGTATCACATATGGACCTTCCCAATTGGGATTTAGCTTTCCCTTTGGGTTGGACGCCATGACTTCTTTTTTCTTGACCATGACAAGGTCACCTTTCTTAAATTCTCGTCCTTTTACGAGTTTGTTAAATGCAGTGGCCATGCGGACCTGATACATTTGGATACTCTTCTGAGCTTGGAGGCGTTTCCCTTCCAATTCAGCCAATTCTTCTAATCTTCTTTCTGCATTGGTTTGTTCGCCATGGGCTAGGTCGTATTGGACTGCCACTCTGAGTGACGGGACTTCCAGCTCTAGTGGGACTACTGCCTCTGAGCCGTATACCAAGGAGTATGGTGAGCACCCTGTAGGTGTTTTGAAGACGGTGCGGTACGCCCACAGAGCTTCATACATCTTTTCTTCCCAGTCCTTCTTATTGGCGCTGACGACCTTGGCCAGCAGGGTGCACAAAGTCTTATTGAAAGCTTCTGCCAATCCATTTGCCTGTGGATTGTAAGGAGTGGAAGTCCTCCATTCGATCTTATATTTCTCGGCAAGCCGATAGACTTTATGATTTCTGAAATGACTCCCATTGTCAGATATTATTCGGCTGGGGATCCCAAACCGGAAGATGATGTTTCGCTTGATGAATCTGGCGACCAGCTCACCAGTGACTTCTCTTAGGGCTATAGCCTCTGCCCATCGGGAGAAGTAATCTGTTATGGCCAGTATATACTTATGCCCGGCCGAGGAAGTCGGTAGTGGGCCGACTACATCAGTCCCCCATTGTGTAAACGGCCAGCTAGGGACTGTAGGGTGCAGAATCGTAGGTGGCCTTCTAGGCACAACAGCATGCTCCTGACACTTCTGGCATGACTTTGCAAATGTGCAGCAGTCTTCAAACATAGTGGGCCAATAGTAGCCCAACTTCTTGATTTCTATCTTCATCTTGGGGCCAGCCTGGTGGGCACCTGCTGTCCCAGCATGTACTTCTTTCATCGCTTGCCAAGCTTCCTCAGTGGACAGGCAGAGGAGCAGAATCTTCTTGCGTGCATCTGCCATTCTTCGGAACAGGGTTCCATTTCTGAATTCATAAGAATCTTTGATCCTTAGAAGTTTCATCTTTTCTTCTCTTTTCTGCGGCAGCTGTTGATGTAAAAACCACTGTAGCAGGTGTTGTCTCCAATCAGACGCATGCTCTGTACTGATCGTGGCAACTTCATTTTCTTCGGGGCAGCTTTCTAGCATGCTGGGGACCTGCCGCCGATTTATAACAACAATGTTCAGTGTTTCATCTGGTGGGACTGCTATTGAGCTGGCTAGTTTTGCCAATGCATCAGCATGGGCATTATGTGCACGGCCCACATGTTTGAGTTCAATATGATAGAATTTCGCCATGAGGCGCACAGCTTTTTGGTGGTAGGGGTTCAACTCCGGCTTCCGCACTTCGAACTCCCCTTGGATTTGTTTTATTATCAACATTGAATCCCCGAATACCTGAAGCATCTGGATACCCATGTTGAGGCTTATATGTAGTCCAATTATCAGAGCTTCATACTCGGCTTCATTATTAGTGCAGGGCTTGTTTATAGAACAGGAAGTCTGCACAACCTCCCCTTCTGGCGATTTCAGCACAATACCGGCTCCGGCTCGTATTCTGATCTTTCCATCGGAGTCCGTCTCTGTTCTAGATGCTCCGTCAAAGAACAGCTGCCACATAGTTGACTGAGCCTGGTAGGCTTCTAGTGTCTCATCATCGGGTAACTCAGTCCCCAACATATCATTCTCTGGCACAGGATGTTCTGCGAAGAAATCGGCCACAGCCTGTCCTTTTATTGCCCTCTGGGGTATATATGTGATATCGAATTCCATCAGAATTACTGCCCATTTGCCCAACCGGCCTTTCAGTACTGGTTGAGTCAGTATGTATTTGAGTGGATCTGCCGCAGATATCAATCTGATTTCATGTGACAGCATGTAGTGCCGGAGCTTTTTAACAGCAAAGACTAGTGCCAAGCATGTCTTTTCTATATAGCTGTAGCTTTCTTCGGTTCTGATCAGCCTCCTACTCAAGTAGTATAGAGCTTGCTCTTTGCCCTCTTCATTTATCTGTGCCAGCATTGCCCCTAGGGAACAGTGTGTGGCTGCAATGTATAGTATCAGAGGTTTGCCCTTAATAGGTGCCCCCAGCACTGGAGGGGTCTTGAGATATTCTTTCAGCTTCTCGAAGGCTTCCTGACAGCCATCGTCCCAGAGGAACGGCACATCTTTCATCATGAGCCTGTGAAAAGGGTGGCATTTTCCCGACAGATTTGATATGAACCGTCGGATGTAGGCCAAACGCCCTTGTAAAGATCTCAGCTCGTGGAGATTCCTTGGTGGAGGGAGCTCCTGGATGGCTTTAATCTTGGATGGGTCAATCTCAATGCCCCTGTGACGGACGATGAACCCAAGGAATTTTCCACTAGATACGCCGAAGGTACATTTCATAGGGTTCATTTTGAGCTCATATTTGTGCAGCCTCTGGAATACTACTCTCAGATCCTGCAAATGGTCTTCTTTTCTGCTGGTTTTCACCACCAGGTCATCAATATAGCACTCTACTTTTTTGAAGAGCAAATCATCAAAGATCTTTGTCATAGCTCTTTGATAGGTAACGCCGGCATTCTTGAGGCCGAACGGCATTCTTTTATAATGAAATATCCCCTTCGGGGTGCGGAATGCGGTGTGCACTATGTCCTCTTTAGCAATCCAGATCTGGTTATATCCAGATGACCCATCCATGAATGACAGGGCTTCATGGCCGGTGGTTGCATCGATCATTACTTCAGTGATTGGCACTGGGAAATCATCCTTCGGGCAAGCCTTATTCAGGTCCCTGAAGTCTACACATATTCTGATCTGCCCATTTTTCTTCTTCACGGGCACTATATTGGCCAGCCATGTAGCATACTGGTTTTCTTCAACAAAGCCCACATCAATCAGCTTGTCGACTTCTTTGTTGATCTGATTTATCAGTTCAGGACGCATTCTCCTTGAAGGCTGCTTTACAGGGCTAGCCTCTGGGTTTATCGCCAATCAGTGCTGTGCCACATCAGAGCTCAGTCCCGGCATCTCATCATATGTCCATGCAAAGCAGTCTCGAAACTCTTTCAGAAACTATATGTACTGTTCTCTGGCAGCTGGTTTTAGCAGTGCCCAGATTCACTTCTATCAGCTCATCGACGATGGCCTGGCCTCCGTCCTCAACTTCGGGTGGGGCTTCTTGCAAATCAATGAAGCTTCCCGGGATATAATTCTCTTCAGTTTCATGTTCTTCTGCATCGTCATCCTGCTCATCAGCGGGTGTCGGCTTATCATATAGGGCCGATACCATCGGATTCTGTTCAGTCTGCCCCGAGGACGAGACTGGTTCAGAAGAGAATTCAAAAGTGGAATCTTCTGCTCTTAAGGATCTTTCTGTTGCAGGTTCCCTTGAAAGGTCATCTTCTTGTAGAGCCCGGACTTCTTCCAGAATGCGCTCAAATTCCAGGCATTCTCTCAGTTCTTTGTTCATCTGGTCTTCATCCGGGGTTCCCGTATCAAATTGTGCTTCGGCCTGGAACAGATCCTCCTTGCAGGACGAGTCCTTCCAGCACCGACCCCTCTCAGTTTTATCAGGCATCCCTGCTTCTGGCTGGTCATCTTGGGCTTCATTGTCTGTTATGGTTTGATACATAATCTCCTCATCCTCAAAGGGATATTGATCATATCCTATCCCAGGGGAGTCTCCATGCTGGTAGAAGGTAGAGATGACATCCACCTCGGCTTCATAATATTCTTGAAGGGTATAACCCAATCCCGGATGCTGTGTGATCTTCCTCAATTCCTTATTATCTCGAGGCGGATCCCATAGCTCCCTGAATGCTTTCTTCTGGGCTGCAGATTGTAGTGATGGCATTTGCATCTTGGAGAACATCTGCGAAACCTGCTGGGTAGTATACTCCAGGCCTGTAATCGGCACCATCTGGTTTGCGGCTTCTTCAGGGACCATGCAGTCTTGATCATCTTCTTCGACTGCCTCCCCGGTGTAGAATATGGTAGGTGGCTCGCAGAGGCGAGGGATTTCCATAGTCTTCAGTGGCAACACTGTTTGGTATTCTAGGCTGGCGACGGGTTTGATTAAACCTCGTGGGACCTTTACCTGTATGCACCTTTCTTTCATTTCTTGATCAGTGCTATCTGGATGGATGCCAGGAGGGGTGATCCGAGCAAAATCATCAGCATAAGAGACGTGAGCTACTTCATGCTTTTCAACATAGCCCCTGGGTGGCGGTGGAGACCAAGCTTTTGTCTTCATCGCCGGCTTCTTCTGGCTGATCACAGCCTCTTTCTTTTCATCTTTTTGTGACACCTCAGTGTAGTAGGAGGCATCGAGCATATGGCATTCGAACACTTCAAAAGGATGTAGGTCTGCAAACACCCTTTCTTCCTTTCCTTCATGGCAGTATTTTATGCATTGGTGTAGCGTGGATGGCACCATTTGATATTCATGCAGCCACGGTCTCCCCAACAGGGCCTTATACGTGGTATTGGAGTCGATCACATAGAATCGTACCACGGTAGTGAGGTCGCCCAATGTGAGGTTGAAATCAGCCACCCCGAGAGGTGTTTCACATTTCTGGTTGAACCCAGCAATCTTCATGTCTCTGACCTTGGTAAGCTGCAGGTCAAAGTAGTATTTCTGATAGATGCGATACGGGAGAATATTTACAGCAGCCCCGGGATCTATCAGTATCCTGCTCAGCGACTGACAGTTCAGGGAGCCCCTCATATACAATGGCATGTTGTGACTGGCATTTGGGATCAGCATATCATCTTCTGTGAACGTGACTGATGGTCCAGCATTCACTTCTATTAAGAGTGCTTCATATTGTGCCGGCGACTGCAGGGCATCCACAATTGCTTGGCGGGCCTCTTCACTCAGAGAGAGTATTTCCCAGATGGAGAATCTGGTGGGGAGCCTCTTCAACATTTTCATGATTCGACTACCAACCCGAACATTAGACAGCCTCATTTCCTCTGCCCACCGAGGTCTTGGAGGTTCATGTGGTGCCTGCGGCCTTTGCTGCCCGGTCCCAGTTTCATTTTCTTCATCGGTCTCCCGGAGGGCTTCTTCTGTAATGACTGCCCCTGTCTTTGCTAGAGGGCTATTTTCTTCATTTTCTTTATGCTGCTTCTGCTTTCCATTTACTGTCTGCTGGCATTTATTGCTTTTAGCTGGAGCAGTATGAGACGGCTGCTCGTCTTCTAAGCTGGACAGGAACTCCAGGAATGAAGGGGCTCCTTCTGCTTTATCTTTTCCTTGGTACAAGCTGGCAGGGGGAGGAACCTGGACACCGCGCACCTCTGGTTTCGGGATCTGATAGGGTTGCTCCCCTCTGAACATAATATTATGGTTGGCTGGTGGCGGACGCCCCCATTTTCTCCCAGAACGTGTTGCATGGGCTGAGGTAGAGGCCTCAGCATGATTGGCTTCTAGCTGGACATCTGATGCCTCTTGTTCATCATCCTCCCCGGGCAGGGAGAAGAGTACCGACAGAGTATTGCATTGTACTGTCTTGGCCTTCTTTCCCTTTTTGGCCTTAGGCCGTCTCTTCTTTTTCTGAGAATTGGGCTTTGTTAGTTCCTGTCCCCAGAAGGGCTCAGTCTCATCTTTTCTTTGTTCTGCCTCCGGCTGCTCTTCAATTTTCAATTCTTCGAGCTGCTCCCAGAGTATACAGTCTTTCACCAACAGGTGTTTCGGCTCTCTCTGCTCATACTCATCAAGCTCATCAATATATTGCTGCAGACGCCTGGTTGCAAGACTTTCTTCTTTATGCGCAGGGAGGGGAGTTTGTCTCCTCCGGTTGCGAGTATGGATCCGGATGACTGGTCCGGTCTCAACTGTAGGCCATATTGGCTTTATTGGAGGCGACTCAGGCCTTGGGGTGATACCCCGGATAACTGCTCCGTTGGTTTTGACTGCGGGAGTCTTCTTTCTATTTTTTGTGGGTACCATCTGCCATCCTTCCTGATCTCTTAATGGGGTGAGGAGGCAGGCTTCATAGGTGTGCCTGGTGCATTCTTCAGCGGCTCCCTTAGGCAGCTGTTGATAGATTGAGATCATATTGGCGGCCACCCTCCAGGGCGGAAGCTCATGTGGCCGAGGCGGCTTCACCTGGTAATCTCCCAGCTGCAGTTCACCCTTCTTGACCATTCCTTCCATGATATCTTTGAAGACATAACAGTCCTCAATTGGGTTCCCCAACACCCGGTGAAATGGACAGAACATCGGATCATCTTTCTTTTCTGCATCTTCGGGCTTCTTTGGTTCAGGCAATGTTACCTTATTGAACTTATATGCCCAGTTAAATAATGCTGCAGTCTTATCCTTGGGAAAAGAGTAAGCCCTTCTCATCTTGTCCCTTAGAGAGACTTTGTCTCTTCTTTCTGCTGTATCTGCCATCGGGGGAGCTTCATCTGCCCCTTTCTTCCCTTTTTGTTGTTCAAAGGTTCTGAAATCGACGGTGTTGGCCTCAGAGTGTGCCGGCCGCCGATCATTGGATTTCCCTTTTGGTATGGCGGGAGCATTGGCGGTCGGACGTTTGGACAAGAACGTCTCGACCTCCGCCACTATATTGTTCAGTCGGTCAAATGTTTTGACATCTGCACCGATCATTTTTTCCAGTACCTCCCTCTTGAGGTTCTGCTTGCATATCTGCACTGCATCCTCCTGATGAGGAGGTCTCCTGCATCTCATGGCTAAATTCCTCCATCTTTTGATGTACTCCAGCGCAGTTTCATCATGTTTCTGCCTGGTAGCATACAGTTCTGCTATTGTGATTTCCCTTTCCGTGACATGAAACCTGTCGCGGAATTTTCTCTGCATATCGGGCCAATCAACCACTGATCCTGCTGACAAGCTTGAATACCATTCAAAGGCTAACCCAGTGAGGGACGAGCCAAAGAACTTGAGCAGATAGGCTTCATCGACTGCTAGGTCACCCATGATTGTAGTATAGTAGGCTATATGCTCCCTGGGGGAGCCCTGGCCATTGAATTTCTTAAACTTTGGCGGCTTGCTGACGCCTGGAGGCAGCCTTTTGGCAGCATACTGGGGAGGATATGGTACCTTGTACACATCATAGGCACTAGTATCGTCTCCGGTCTTCTCTGATAGCTTCATTTCCACAATTCTTTCAATCATCTGCTTGTGGGCTACAGCCTGATCTATATCTTCTGGGAAGAAGTGAGCTTGTTGCTGGCTGTGAGGAGTTGCCATCACAGTGGCGCGCAAGATGGGCGCGGTAGGCTGCGTCTGAGACACAGAGGGCTGAGCTACTGTTTGCTGTGGAACAGGTTGGCTTGGTGCTTTGCCCTTATCAGCTAAGAGAGGATTAGCCATGATAGTTGTTTCTGTGGAGCTGGATGTCTGCCCCGCAGGTTCAGCTTGTTTCGAGACTGATGTAGCTTCCTGTCTCTCATTGAGCTGTCTTCGGAGAGCATTGATCTCCTGTTGGTATCTTCTGAACATCATCTGGATCATGGGATCCATAGTAGATGGAATTTGTATATCTTCAGAAGTCCCTTCAGCATCATCAACGAAGGGGTTATCTCCATCTTCCGCTGTCACCACATTAACTGTCATAGTGGTAACCCTGCGGGCTTCATCATCAATTTTGATTTTATCTTTTGCAGCCTGGCCTCTTCTGGTGACAGGACCAGGTCTAGTTGCCAGCCTGAGCAATTCATCTGGCTGAGTTGGTAATATATCTTGCCCCCTGGCCAGTCCAGCCATATTGCAGGCGAAGATTTGCATCTTTCCCTTCTGCCTGCAGACCTTTCTTTTTATTTGGCTAGGATATCTGAGCCGGTCAAAGACCGATATTCTTTCTTTGGCTTCTTTCCCGTGCAGGTCTTCTTTATCATGTCCGGCCCTGAGGCCTTCTTCATAATCATTTGAATCGGAGGAAGAGACTCCGTATATCATTTCTTGAGGGATATCTTCTTCTTCTTCATCCACGGTACCCAAGGCACGGGATAATCTTTGTTGGCCGAGGGCGGATGATGCGGGACGGGATTGAAATGAGCTAGGACCTACGAATGCAATGAAGTGCGGCCAGCACTCGCACGCCAAAGGCAAGCCGGGCGGCTGACCTCCGTAGCGTTCCTCCGGGTGGAGGCGTCTCTCAACAAGAAATCCAAGCCCAACGACCGTCCCTATGAGGGAAGCGCGGGGATCTCAACGGCTAAGGAACCGCCGTGCGCCTATGGGAATCTAGTCCGAGCTCGGCGCTCGACTAGGGCCACGGAATGGGTGCTCAACTCTCAAACTCGCGGTGAATAACAAGCTAGCTAGGAACCTACACACACTCACGCGGCATGCTAGAAAGTATACTAGTAAAGCAAATGCCAACTAAGGGAGCGTCGCACGTACCTCCACGCCTAGGCATGGGGAAGGAACCCCGGCCGAGATCAACAACCCCGATACACAAGGACGAACAATAATACAACCTCAACCACCAACGCCCACTCCTCACAGGGAGATAACAGGCTACACAAAGAGATTCGGGGCTGCCGATGTACGGGCTGACGGGCGGCACTCGGTGAAGGGTTGGCCGCGAGGAGGATCCGAACGGAGGTCGGCAGGTTCGCAGTAATGCGTGACTCCGCGGTGAAAGCTCCCACGACCTGGTCCGGTGTCCGATTGAGGTACCGTCAGCGATGGCACGTAGCTAGGTCACGGGAGGAAACCTCGGCCAAAGGGGGTGCGCAGATTCCTTCCGTGGAAGCCGGGGGCGCACCTGCAAGTTGAGGCAGGATTCTACTCCCAGAACCGCGCGCTCGAGCGGGAAAAATCAGAGGAAATAGCTCCGAAGGGCGAACGGAGCTCCGCTTGTTGGAGGACGAAGAGGACGCAGAGCAGCAGGTCCCGATCAAAGGAATCGGTCAGATCTGGTCGTGGCTGAGAGCAGCAAGCTCTGGAATCCGCAGGTGGTCCTGGCGCCGGGTGGACAGGGCAGACCTGCGCGACCTCACGGGAATGGACGCCACGAGCAGCTCGGACGTCGGAACGAGGCGAGATCAGCGGCGTTGGACAGAGGATGAAAAGAGGTACGACCAATGATGATTCCACGTCCAAACTCGCAGACGTCCGTCCCGTGGGATTTTTGCAAGGGGGCGAACAGAACCAGGCTCGCAGGGAGAGGGGGTCCTGCGCGCGCTCACGAAGAAAATCGCCACGGAGGATGCCGAACTCCGAATGAGGCGAGACTACCTCGCACGCGTCGGTGACTCGTAGAAGAATCACCCAAAAATGGGCTGTTCGCCCACAGTCGCCCAGAACAGAGGAGGATGTCGCAGCTCTTGGAGACAAAATCTGGTTGCAACGAGCTTGAACCTGTGAAGAGATAGAAGAGAGGGGGAACCTCGGCGTCGCACCGAGGGGATGGGTGTTGAGTTCGATGCAGTATTCAGAGGGGGGGTGAATGAATATAGCCCTTTAAAAACTTTCACCCAAATTAAAACTAGAATACTAACAAGACTTTCGCTCAATATAAAAATTCGCCCAAACTAGAACAATGATGCTAACTAGACAGATTTACCAAACCTGAAAGCTAATCAACTATTCAGTTCTACCAGTTAGCAAACACATGGAGTACCCCTATGCATTCATCTAGCGGAAACACAAATGAACAAATCAAACCACAATGCACAAGGGGTTTTTAGGTGGTTCGGTCCTTCAGACCTACATCCACCCCACACTCAAACCGAGTGTGGCTTCCACTAGCTCACGCTAGAAACAGCAGACTCAGTCTGCAACAAACGCTGCCAAACAGCTTGACCAGGGGAACAACCTCCCCTCTTCCTCCCAACCGGAGGGAACCACTAGTGAGACCAGTCACTAGCAAACCAGAGACACAAGGTCTCTCTTCCTCCAAACCTGGAGGGAACCCCTGGACTTGAATCCACAAGCCCAGAACCGGAGACAAGTCTCCCTTTCTCCAAACCGGAGGGAATCAACAAGTAGCACCCAGCTACTTGCAACCGGAGATAGCAATCTCCCTTCTCCTGAACAAACAGGAGGAACCCACAAGTGACACCAGCCACTTGGAAACCAGAGACACACGGTCTCTCTTCCTCCACACACGGAGGGAACCACCGGACTTGCTACTCACAAGCCCAGAGCCGGAGGAACAAGCCTCCCTTCCTCCAACCCGGAGGGAAACCTAGAGACCCAAGTCTCTCTTCCTCTGAACCCCAGAGGGAAGCACAACCGGAGATAAATCTCCCTTCCTCCAACCCGGAGGGAAACAACCGATGACACCCTGTCAAAGGCAACCAGAGACGCAAGTCTCTCTTCCTCCACACGGGAGGGTACCAACCACAAGTAGCACCCAGCTACTTGCAAACCGAAGACACAAAGTCTCCCTTCTCCTGAACCCACAGGAGGAACCCCGACCTCTCTACAGAGGATCGGAAATACAGTAAATGGATAAAAACAAAAACGAAACCAGCAACAGAAGGCTGAGAAGATAAAAACAAATGTGGCTCTCGCAGGAGCTGGCTGGCCTGGATTTGATCCACGGTCCAGTAGACGAATCTTCAGGTAAGATCTTCTTTCTTCTCCATGAGCTCTCTCGCTCACTCTCTATCTTTCTTTCTCTTTCTTCTGCTCTCCTCTCACTCTCTGCTTCTTCTTCTCTTCACACTCTTCTCGAGCTCTCTACCTCTCTTCTTCTCCTTCTGCTCTTCTTCTTTCTCTTTTCTTCTTCTATCTGGATCGTGGCTCTCTGTATACGCTTTTCTTCTCGCCAACTCGATCGCCTTCATCTATGGAAGAATGCTCATATATATAGCAGCAGCAGCAGCAGCATCAGCCACGACGTGTGACCTCCACATTTCCAGCCCTAAGAATTCGGACCACGTGGCAGTCTCTCAGCAGACTTTATTCCAGCCTCGGATCACGTGCCCTCCTTAAGCTTCACGATCAAAGCACCTGTAAAACAGGGTATCGGATAAGTCATCAGTTTAAAGAACAACTCTGTATAGACTTATCAGAAGAACAGCGTTTTAGAAGAAACCTGGACGAGGTTAGAACGAAACAACACGAGCTAACAAATAGCAACAACACGAAGACAACACGAAGACAGAATAAGGAAACGACACGAGGTACATACGAAGACAAGACAGAAACCAATCATGAAGTATGGTTTCAACAAACGAAAGACACAAAGTCTTGGAAGAACAACACGGGGTGACAGCAGAAACCGACACGAAGTGTTTGCAAACAAAGTAAGACACAAGGTCTACGTAAAGCAACACGAAGTGTGGTTAAAGCGAGAACGACACGAAGTGAAGTTATAAAACAACACGAGGTAAAAAGAAGAACGACACGAGATACATGGAGACAAAACAGAAACCAACACGAAGTGTGGTTTCAACACAAGAAAGACACAAGGTCTAGGAAGAACAAAAACGACACGAAGACACAGAAACAACAGTAACTTACACGAAGTAAGTACGACACCAAGACGAGGTTGACACGAAATGAAAACAACACGAGGTGAAGTTGACACGAAATGAAAACAACACGAAGTGAAAACAACAGTAACCGACATGAGGTGAGGTTACTAAAGCGACAACGACACGCGGTGTGGAAAACACGACACGAAGACCTGAGACGGAGAAACGACACGAAGTGTAACAGGAACGACACGAAGTAAAAACAGTGATCGACACGGGTTGAACACAACACGAAGACGAAATACAAAGAGACGACACGAAGTGAAGTTGCCACGAAGTGAAAACAACACTAAGTGAAAAAACAATAATCGACACGCGGTGAAAACAACACGAAGACGAAGTACAAAGAGACGACACGAAGTGAAGTTGACACGAAGTGAAAACAACACTAAGTGAAAAACAATAATCGACACGCGGTGAAAACAACACGAAGACGTAAACACTAAAACAACACGAAGATGAAGACAAGGGAAACGACACGAAGTCTAACCTCATACAACACGAGATCTTTTCGTGTTAGTGAGGGGAAACAACACGAAAACTCAAGTACAGAAACAGCACGAAGATGATGTACAATCTGATGTACAGACATGAAGAACAGTCCAAGGTATAGACTTGCACGAGCAAGCTACAGTGCCAAAGTATAGACTTCACGCTGTACAGACTACATGACCAGTGCATGATTGTACTTGACAATGTAAACACTTAGCCTATGCAGACCAATGTACAGATTTTGGCGAAGCAAAAGGCTGTATAGACTTGGAGACCCAAAGCCATTGTATAGACTTTGTCTAAGACAAGGCATGAGCTGACGTTGTATATACTTAGCCAATGCAAACCAGTCCGATGTATAGACTTTAAGGAAATGCATGCTACAGTGCAATGTCTAGACTTGCGATGTGTTCGCCAAATGCACACTACAGTCCAATGTATGGACTTGGACGAATGATGCATGTGCAGTGAATAGACTTAGGGCATAAACCCCACGATGCACTGTATAGACTATACATAACATAAGTCTAACATACACAATATATCAGTTGTACCAGTCACAGTCATGATGCAATCATCAAGGCACAATGTCATGAAAACACTATATCATTGCTATCATCAAAATACAATATCAATCATCAAAACCACAGCAATGAATGCTTTATGCATCAGTTTAACATGTAACAAGACTGAACATCAAATATGTTAATCTAAACTGAGCAGCAAGATGACTGAACCTTTGATTAACTCACATCAACAACCAATCATCAAAGCCATCATTAAAACCATCATCAAAACCAAAACCACATGCATGGGCACAACAATGGGGAGTCACACCCCAGGCTTGCTCCCGTCGCAGGAGCAAGGAGGAACAGAGGGGGGCGCAGCCACCTTCAAGAGCACAAGCAATTTTCTTTTCTATTCATTCAATAATTCTCTCCAAAGAAAATACAAAGTTTATATATGGGGAGGGGGAATGCTAGGGTTGAAACCCTAGCCACAAGGGAAAGGGGGAATGCGCAATGGGCTAGGGGGGAAAGGGGGGGTGCGCACCACTCCTAGAATCTAGGAGTGGATTGGGGATGGGGACGGCCAAAGAAGGGAGGGGGTGATGGAATGGGGAAGGAAAGGGGGGGGGGGGCGCACCCCTCTTCCTAAAATCTAGGAGAGGGGCGGCTGCCACCTTCCAAGAGGAGGGAAAGAGGGGAGGGGGGCGCCCAAACCCTAACCCTAGGGAGGGGGGCGCAAATCTCCAGGTGGGCCAAGCCATGGCTGGGCAGCCATGCCCAATGGGCCAAGGCTTGAACCAAGAAAGTGGCCCAATAACCCCATCTACTACCTAATAAGCATAAAAGACTCAAGTAAAGCCTAATTGGCCCCAATTGGCCTACAAAGGTCCACACAACTAATAAAAGTGTCCACGCAGGGACTAAACCAAGGCCCAACATGGCCTCAAATGAGAAGAAAGATCCTCTAGTAGATGCCGTAGTCGCCTAGCCAAAGAGATGCTGGCGTGCTCCGTGTGCTCTGTCGAGTGATGCGGCGCGTGTCCTCACCAATTCTCCCCGGGTGGGAAGAACTCGACCCCGTCGAGTAAGGGTCAGGTCGCTCAAGTAGCGCTCCAGCAGGTCCGGGTCGATCCTCTCCAGCTCTCCACGTGTGATCCAGGCGTCGTCTGTCGTAGGGCGCCCTCTCCAACGCACTAGGAAGCGTTGGTAGGCTCCGCTCCTGGTCGTGGTCACCTGCTCATCCAGTATACAATCTATATGCTCGCGTTTCTGTAATGGGGCTGGAAGAGGTGGACGCTCAGAAGGTGTAATACTCTCAACAGGAGGGGAGGGCCCAAAAAGCTCACTGGGAATCACCGCGGGATCCTGATATGCCACCAGATCTGAGACATTGAACGTCGAACAGATCCCATAGTCGTCTGGCAGCTCAATCTCATACGCATTCGACCCAATTCGCTTCAAGACTCGAAAGGGTCCAGCACCGCGGGCCTGGAGTTTCTTCACGGCCCCCGAAGGAAACCGTTCAGGTCTGACCCTGATCATGACGTACTCTCCTTCTCGGAACTCACGGGTGCGTCGATGCGCATCAGCTAACTCCTTATAACGTGCGTTGCTGGCCTCGAGGTGGTGATGATGCAGACTCCGAACTAGCTGTGTTGACTCATACCTATGTGAATGCAGTGGTGGTCCTGGACATCCAAACACAGACCTAGCATGCCTATGACTCCTACATGATTGGACAACACGGGGAGGACCTGGACAACCAAAGTTGTATCTATCATGCATGGGTGTCCTACTGAATGTGGTAGACTCATGGGGACTAGATTGCCCAAACTCACTCATGACATTACCCCTATATGATGAGGGAGATGGAGAAACATGAGAGAGAGACATGTGTTCCTGGCCTCCTAAACTCTGGCGTCTGGAAGTATGCAAGGTGTGGTGTTGGCTAGCAGGTTTGGATAGGGTGTGATGATATACCTCCTCGACTAGGTGGGGAAGAGAATATGAGTCGAGAGGCTCACTAGGGAGGGGATCGAATGGATCAAAGAAATGATGACCCCTCCCGACAGGTCCCTTCACTATACTTGCCCATGTGCGACATTCGCCCAGGTGCAGATGATCACCGTCAGGCGCTCTAATGTATGGGGCAAGAGGCTCATGAGGAAGGCAAGGAAGGCAAGGCTCCACCCTCGGGACCGTGATACCATAAGAGGGGACAAAATCAACCTCCATGGGTATGGGAAAGAATAAAAGGACCTCGGAGGTGATATGTCCTATGGTGTAGACCGAGGTAATAGACCCCAAAGCAGGGAGTGTAAAGCTATGGCTATAGGGTTGGTCAGACCCTAAGGTCAACATATATGTCAACTCCCATTGACAATCTAAACTCCTAAGGAAGCCCTTCACATTTTCAAGAAAGCAGAAGGACCGAAAAGTGGTGTGAAAGGAGTCAAGGGGTACAATTGGGAGGGCTGGTCCCATGGGTGTATAGCAAGGAATGGAGACATCTAGAAGTGGACCCTCCCTTAGCCAGCTAGCTAAAGACTCTCCAATGACCAGTTCACCCTCGGAAGGTAAGAATGGCTCTATATGAGGGTCTAAGGGTGAAGCATCTCTCTCGGGAGTGGAAATGGAGTCCTCTATGATGTGGAGGGGTCCCTGGCCCTCAGTCGAGGGTCTCGGGCCGAGAGTGTCGGCCCTAACCTCCAAAGGTTCAGGCACGACTGGGTGCTCCATGGGATCACTCCCTAACTCCTCAACCTCAGTTAGGTACTCCTCAATCAACTCCTGTTCAGCCTCGTAAATCACTGGAACAAAAGGCGGAGTGGATCGCTGGGGGTGGGTGGCTAGCGACACGGAGGTGGTCGGCGCAGCGCCGTCGTGGAAGACAAACTCGCCTGGAAGGTGAGATGGGTGTAAGGTGCAGGTCCTCCTGTCCAGGTCGATGGTCGCTCTTCTCTCCTCCAACCAAGTTTGCCCTAAAATGATGCATGGACCAGCAAGTGTGTCGATCTTACACCATGCACCATCGTGATATAGAACGGGGCCAAACCATCGTTGAAACTCAACAAAAGCTAAGCCACTGCAGAGAACAATCTCCCCAGTCTTAGAGAGAGACTCAACAATGTCCTGTGAGACATAATTATATGGCACCCTACTGATGAAGTCGATCTCCGTATGCAACCCATTAGGTAGGATGGCCACGGACATGACAGGGCGCTGAAATGACTCGATCATCGGTATCGGGATTGGGTCTCCCGACGACTGAGTGGTAGGGGCGACACCCAGGGGTCGTGCCATAAGAGCGTCGAATCAGGCCAACATGTATGACCAATCTGACAGGTGGGCACGAGGAACCACCATGGGGCTGGCGGGGGGGGGGGGGGGCAGGACATGCAAGACTCAACGAGACAAGGATAAAACTCTAACTAGACATAAACCTAAAATGACAATGCAATGGTAGGTTACCTAGATGAACTAAGAGACTTAATGCACCCTAGACAACCTAAAGACTCAAAAGACCTAAGACCCCAATTTGTTAGAACAAACTGGTTCCCTAAGCTCTGATACCACTTTGATGCGGGACGGGATTGAAATGAGCTAGGACCTACGAATGCAATGAAGTGCGGCCAGCACTCGCACGCCAAAGGCAAGCCGGGCGGCTGACCTCCGTAGCGTTCCTCCGGGTGGAGGCGTCTCTCAACAAGAAATCCAAGCCCAACGACCGTCCCTATGAGGGAAGCGCGGGGATCTCAACGGCTAAGGAACCGCCGTGCGCCTATGGGAATCTAGTCCGAGCTCGGCGCTCGACTAGGGCCACGGAATGGGTGCTCAACTCTCAAACTCGCGGTGAATAACAAGCTAGCTAGGAACCTACACACACTCACGCGGCATGCTAGAAAGTATACTAGTAAAGCAAATGCCAACTAAGGGAGCGTCGCACGTACCTCCACGCCTAGGCATGGGGAAGGAACCCCGGCCGAGATCAACAACCCCGATACACAAGGACGAACAATAATACAACCTCAACCACCAACGCCCACTCCTCATAGGGAGATAACAGGCTACACAAAGAGATTCGGGGCTGCCGATGTACGGGCTGACGGGCGGCACTCGGTGAAGGGTTGGCCGCGAGGAGGATCCGAACGGAGGTCGGCAGGTTCGCAGCAATGCGTGACTCCGCGGTGAAAGCTCCCACGACCTGGTCCGGTGTCCGATTGAGGTACCGTCAGCGATGGCACGTAGCTAGGTCACGGGAGGAAGCCTCGGCCAAAGGGGGTGCGCAGATTCCTTCCGTGGAAGCCGGGGGCGCACCTGCAAGTTGAGGCAGGATTCTACTCCCAGAACCGCGCGCTCGAGCGGGAAAAATCAGAGGAAATAGCTCCGAAGGGCGAACGGAGCTCCGCTTGTTGGAGGACGAAGAGGACGCAGAGCAGCAGGTCCCGATCAAAGGAATCGGTCAGATCTGGTCGTGGCTGAGAGCAGCAAGCTCTGGAATCCGCAGCTGGTCCTGGCGCCGGGTGGACAGGGCAGACCTGCGCGACCTCACGGGAATGGACGCCACGAGCAGCTCGGACGTCGGAACGAGGCGAGATCAGCGGCGTTGGACAGAGGATGAAAAGAGGTACGACCAATGATGATTCCACGTCCAAACTCGCAGACGTCCGTCCCGTGGGATTTTTGCAAGGGGGCGAACAGAACCAGGCTCGCAGGGAGAGGGGGTCCTGCGCGCGCTCACGAAGAAAATCGCCACGGAGGATGCCGAACTCCGAATGAGGCGAGACTACCTCGCACGCGTCGGTGACTCGTAGAAGAATCACCCAAAAATGGGCTGGTCACCCAAAGTCACCCAGAACAGAGGAGGACGTCGCAGCTCTTGGAGATGAAATCTGGTTGCAACGAGCTTGAACCTGTGAAGAGATAGAAGAGAGGGGGAACCTCGGCGTCGCACCGAGGGGATGGGGAGTCACACCCCAGGCTTGCTCCCGTCGCAGGAGCAAGGAGGAACAGAGGGGGGCGCAGCCACCTTCAAGAGCACAAGCAATTTTCTTTTCTATTCATTCAATAATTCTCTCCAAAGAAAATACAAAGTTTATATATGGGGAGGGGGAATGCTAGGGTTGAAACCCTAGCCACAAGGGAAAGGGGGAATGCGCAATGGGCTAGGGGGGAAAGGGGGGGTGCGCACCACTCCTAGAATCTAGGAGTGGATTGGGGATGGGGACGGCCAAAGGAGGGAGGGGGTGATGGAATGGGGAAGGAAAGGGGGGGGGCGCACCCCTCTTCCTAAAATCTAGGAGAGGGGCGGCTGCCACCTTCCAAGAGGAGGGAAAGAGGGGAGGGGGGCGCCCAAACCCTAACCCTAGGGAGGGGGGCGCAAATCTCCAGGTGGGCCAAGCCATGGTTGGGCAGCCATGCCCAATGGGCCAAGGCTTGAACCAAGAAAGTGGCCCAATAACCCCATCTACTACCTAATAAGCATAAAAGACTCAAGTAAAGCCTAATTGGCCCCAATTGGCCTACAAAGGTCCACACAACTAATAAAAGTGTCCACGCAGGGACTAAACCAAGGCCCAACATGGCCTCAAATGAGAAGAAAGATCCTCAAGTAGATGCCGTAGTCGCCTAGCCAAAGAGATGCTGGCGTGCTCCGTGTGCTCTGTCGAGTGATGCGGCGCGTGTCCTCACCAGCGGAGTTCCCAAGGTAGTGGAAGTTGTTGGATTGTGTGTCTTCCCTAAGTATTTTGATGATGAGCAACACTATGTTAATTGTTCTTGTTATTTTTGATCAGATATCTTGCACTTGAGTTATCCATGGTTTTATATGAAATAACTGCTAAAGAGGTAACACTTCGTGTGTTCGTTCATGTTCTGTCTTCGTGCTGTTTTTCCTCAAACATCATGTAGTTCTTGCTTCGCGTTTTCACCTCGTGTCGAATTAGCCATGTTGTCGTCTGTTTGAGTGTTGTTCTTTCACCTCGTGCAGTCTTTGATTACTGTGTTGTTTCCATGTCATCCTTTGTATTCCTGTCTTCGAGTCGTTTCTTTGCATACTGTCTTCGTGGTCGATTGGCACTTCGTCTTGGTTACAACACCTCGTGTTGTACTGTTTGACTTCGTGTCGGTTTCGGTTACAGTCCATGTTGTTTTCATGTCGTTCTCTTTTATTGCCACCTCGTGTCGTTTTTATTATTAAGTCTTCGTGTCGTTTTACCTCGTGCAGTGTTATCCCGTGTCATTTACTGTTTCGACCTTATGTCGTTATCAGCCCGTGTTGCTTTCATCTCGTGCTGTTTTCACTATCCTCGTGTTGTTCTCACCGCATGTCGATTACTGTTTTCACTTAGCATTATTTTTATTTTCGTGTCGTTTTTCTGTGTAGTGTGTGTTTGTCACCACTATACTTCGTGTCGTTGCTTCTTACTTCGTGTCTAACTTCACTTGTTGTTTTTCACCTCGAGTCGTTTCCTTATACTCTGTCCTCGTGTTGGTCTCTCGTTTTAGTCTTCATGTCGGCTTCTGTCGTAAGCCCGTATTGTCCTCGTGTTGTTTTTGCATTCGTAACCTCGTGTCTCTCTTGCGTATAACCTCACCTCGTGTCATTATCTTCTGTATATCTGATCTGTTACAGAATTTCTCGTGTCGTTCTTATGACATCTCGAGAAATAGTCACGTCGTGTTGTCGTTACTATACCTCATGCAGTTTTGGTCTTAATAGCCATGCAGCGTATTAATGGACTTAATCTCATTACAGGTCCGAGGAAGAACATTCCACACTCCAGGGCTGCACGTGATCCGAGACAAGAGGAACCAATTTGATAAAGGCACGTGACAGGATACTTCTGGATCGAGCGTGGGAGGCACACGCATTTCATGCCCTATCCATCTGCTGTTGATGCTATAAATAGAATCCTTCGTCCTCAGATGAAAGTTATCGAAGTAGAGAGGCATAGAAGAAAACAGGGAAACAGAGAGCCCTTCGATCCAAAAAAAAAAAAAAAAAGAAAGAAGAAAGAATAGCAGAGAGAAATAGAAAGAGAGCAGAAGAGTGTTCAGAAGAATTGTTCTGACTTGCGGATCAAATCCGAAGTCTATTGCTCTATATTGAGCTACATTGTTTCCATTGTCTGGCATTTGATTTCCTTCGTTCGTATTTTTCATTTCTTGTTCTTATCTTTCTTCAACCGTTATCGTTTGTGTTTCCGATCCTCTGGACTGAGGTCGGGGTCCTCCTGTGAGATCAGGAGTAGGGAGAGTCAATCTCCGGTTTGCAAGCAGCAGGTGAGCTGCTTGTAGGTACCCTCCGGGTTGGGAGGAAGAGGGGTCTTCGACCTCTGGTTCACTAGTAGCAGGGCTGCTACTAGTGGGGTTTCCCTCTTGGTAAAGAGGAAGAGAGACGTGAGTCTCTGGGTTCTAGTGACTGCTGATCGCTAGAGGTTCCCTCCGGGTAGGAGGAAGAGGAGAGGTTGTTCTCCTGGGAAGCTGTGTATCAGCAGTTGTTTGGCAAGCTGTGTTGCCCAGCCTTTAGTGAAGCCACACTCAGGTTGAGTGTGGGGTGGATGTAGGTCTGAAGGACCGAACCACCTTAAAATCCTCTGAGCCCTTGTGTGATTGATCGTGATAATATTGTGGTATGCCTTCTATTTGCTTGAGCTATTAACTGCACTGCATCTTTTACGATAGTCAGAACTCGAGGTTAGCTCTGTTTAGCAATATACTCTGCAATAAGTTTTTAAATCTACGAAAACAGTGATCTATTCATCCCCTCCCCTTCTAGATCACTTCATATTGTACTTATCAGTTGGTATCAGAGCAGGTTTTTCCCAGAATGTGGTCCAACGGCCAGGGAAACGGATCCAATGGTCCGCGCAGTTTCATAGCTGATGGGCAGTCTATCACCCGCCCCCCTTTCTTTGATGGTAATAATTACTTCTTCTGGAAGAACAGGATGGAGGTCTTTATCAGGGCCCAAAGCAACAAGCTATGGAAAGTCATTACAGATGGTCCATACACCCTTCCACCGAATGAAGATATGTGGACAGAAGATCAGGTCAAACTCTCCGCACTGAATTGGACAGCTCTTAACATCATACAGTGCGCCGTCCATCCGGAAGAATATTCAAGGATCTCAGCGTGCAAGACTGCAAAGAATATGTGGGATGATTTGCAGTTAATTCATGAGGGCACATCTCAGGTGAAGGCTACCAAGATCAACATACTTACAACTCAATATGAGTTATTTAAGATGAAGCCAGAGGAGCCGATCACAGAAATGTATGCCAGATTATCTGTGATCATCAACAGTCTGAAAGGCCTTGGAAAGGATATTCAACAAGAAGACATAGTCAGGAAGATCCTTAGGTCTCTAACTCCCGTCTGGGATACCAAGGTGACTGTAATAGAGGAATCAAGAGATTTATCCATCATGACAGTAACCCAGCTGATTGGTTCTCTCATGACCCATGAAATGAATTTCACACGAGGAAACGATGGGCATGACAGAAAGGGAAAGAATGTTGCTCTGAAGGTTTCACGACATACTAAGAAGAGCAACAACAGCAGCAGCAGCAGCAGCAGTGATGATAGCAGCGAAGGGTCTGATGGATTCTCAGACTTGGACAAGGATGAGCGAGCTATGCTCACCAGGCAGTTCAGAAAGTTCCTAAGAACAAAAGGAAAATTCTACAGGAGGAAGAAATTTAATGCTGCAATGAAGTCTCCTGAACGAAGATTTGAGAAGAACCGGTCTGCTAAGAAGATCACTTGCTATCATTGTCAGAAATCCGGTCACATGAAAAGTGAATGTCCAGAGCTACAAGCTAAGGCTCCAGGACACCAGAAGAATGTGGTGCACAAGAAGAAGAAGGCCATGCTGTGCACATGGAGCGATGAGGAGGAGGACCCAGAAGCCACTTCGTCCAGTGAAAATGAAGAGAAGACCTGCCTCATGGCCGACCATGAGAAAGAGGTAACAAATTTATTTGAGAATTTTACTTTGGATGATTGGGAGGACGCCTATGGCGACCTGTTAAGTAAATATAATTGTTTAAACAAGGAGCATAGAATGCTTAGACGTAAGTTTCATTCTCTGTCTGAAGAACACTCTTCTATTGTCACTAATAGCATGAAAACCAAGGAGATGGCCACTGAGCTAGATCAGGTTAAAGGTGAGATTGAGAGGTTGAGAATGGAAAGAGAAGAGAATCTAGCTAGAATAGATGAGCTGAAGTGTAAAGCTGAAGAGTCTAAAGGAGAGATTAGACTGATGGCTGAAAAATATGAGGCAGTTAGAACAGTTAATCAGGAACTCCAGGACCAATGCAATGAATTTCAGAAGGAGATTGAGGACAAAGAAAAAGTGCTTGAAAAGTTTACAGAGGGGAGAAACAACCTGAATGTCCTTCTGGGGTCGAGGGTAAACTTCAATAGGGAGGGATTAGGATACAATCCTACTAGTAAAAAACCCTTTGAATTTAAGACTATCACGTTCTGCCCCGCCAAAGGCAAGGAGAAACTGGAAACACCATCCGGTTCCAAATCTGTCTCTACAATGAAGTCTTCGACCAGTAAATTCATTCACTCCACTGGTCAGCAGTCTAAGTCAGGAAATCCTGAGACAAGCACTGCTCATGTACAGCAGGCGTGGAACAAAGGTCCTCACAGGACCAGTCCTATAGAGGCCACAAAAAGAGCGAAAAGTTTTGTTAAGAAAACTCATCATGCTAATTATCAATTAGAGCATGGCAACGATCATCAGTTTCAGCACAAATTTTATTGGAGTAAAAATGCTTACATGAATTATGCTCAACACACACGCACATCTTCTAAGAGGCCAACCAACAATGTCTTTGTTCAGAAACAGCATAGTTCAAATAGGAATAAGCTTATTCAACACCCACCAAGAAATAACAAAAGGGAAGAATCAACCCACATAAATCCACTGAAGAGAACTATAAAACAAATGTGGATTCCCAAGTGCTTTCTGCATAATCAGAAAACTAGTTTTGGACCCAATTTGAATTGGGTCCCACATTACTCTGTCTGAATTTTTGCAGGTCAGCCTGGCAGCTGAGCATAACAAGTGGTATCTTGACAGCGGCTGTAGCAGGCACATGACAGGAGACCGGTCCAAATTCAGCAAACTAAAAATGAAGTCTGGGGGCTTGGTCAAATTCGGAGGAAATAACAGAGGAAGAATAATTGGAATTGGCACGGTTGGTAAGTCCTCCACTAACTCCATTGAAGATGTGTATCTTGTAGAAGGACTTCAGCACAACTTGGTAAGTATAAGTCAACTTTGTGACAAAGGACACAAGGTACTCTTTGACCACAACTCGTGCACTGTTTTTGAGCTGAATTCTGATAACATCATGTTCAAAGGTCATAGAGTAAATAATGTGTACATCGTTGATCTTGATGATAATTCTGAAACAAACTTGTGTCTGTCTGCTAATTCTGAACAGGTTGCTTTTGACTGGCATAGGCGTCTAGGCCACGCTAGTGTGTCTACCTTGAATAAACTGTCTAATTATAACCTAGTCAGAGGTTTGCCCAAAATAAAATTCCAGTTAGGGTCCAAGCTCTGTGATGCTTGTGCTCAAGGTAAACAGACTCGTGCAACTTTTAAGTTGAGAACTGAGGGTCTCTCATCTAAACCACTACAGCACTTGCACATGGATCTCTTTGGTCCTACTCGAATACAGAGCCTGTCAGGTAAGAGATATGGTCTAGTCATAGTTGATGACTTCACTAGATTTTCCTGGTTGTTCTGTTTAGCAAATAAAAATGATACTTTTGTTCACTTTGAAGAACTTTTTAATAAAATCAAACTGCAAGGTGAACATAATATCATTACAATTCAGTCTGACCATGGAGGAGAGTTTGAAAATTCTTCGTTCTCTGAATTTTGCTCAAGAGAGGGAGTGACTCACAGATTTTCTTCTCCCAGGACACCGGAGCAGAATGGAATTGTTGAGAGAAGAAACAGGTCAATAATTGAAATGGCCAGGACTATGCTAATTGAGAGTGGACTTCCAAGGAGATTTTGGGCAGAAGCTGCAAATACAGCATGCTACATTTTAAATCGAGCCTTGGTAAGACCTACTCATAAGAAAACTCCTTATGAACTCCTCAAGGGTAAGCTGCCAAACATTTCTTACTTTAAAATTTTTGGTTCCAAATGCTTTATCCACAATAATGGTAAGAATGGTTTGGATAAGTTTGAAGCAAGAAGCTCTCCTGGAATTTTTCTCGGATATTCAGAAACCTCTAGGGCTTACAGAGTCTTCAATAAAGATGAGCAAACTGTTGAAGAAACACCTCATGTGGTGTTTGATGAGAATGTTCTATCTGACAAAAGGACAAATGATGACAGGGAGTCACCTGATGAGGGAGATTTCTTGGAGAAAATTGAAGTAGGAGAGATGCAGCAAACTGCACAACCAGAAAACTTACAACAAGAAGGAGCAACTGAGGTAGGTGAACCCTCAGGTGAGGTAATATTTCACAAAGATCATCCTAGTGAAAATGTCATAGGTAATTTGCATGATCCCACTAGGACAAGGTCTCACTTTAGAACTGTCCAAGAACAGGACTTAGCTGCTTTGACATCTCAGGTAGAACCCAAGACTGTGGAAGAGGCTTTAAAGCATGATTCTTGGGTATCCTCCATGGGTGAAGAATTAAATCAATTTGAGAAAAATAATGTATGGAAACTAGTTCCTAGACCTGAAAACACTCATGTCATTGGCACTAAATGGGTTTTCAAAAATAAGATTGATGAAAATGGTGCTATCTCTAGAAACAAAGCAAGACTTGTAGCTCAAGGCTACAGTCAGGAATTTGGTGTGGATTTTGATGAATCCTATGCACCAGTAGCTAGGATGGAAGCTATAAGAATTCTGTTTGCATTTGCATGCTTAGAAAAATTCGGCTACAGCAAATGGATGTCAAAAGCGCATTCTTAAATGGGTTATTGAAGGAAGAGGTATATGTTGAACAACCTCCTGGGTTTAATTTGTCTGTTCAGCCTAACATGGTTTTTAGGTTGAATAAAGCCCTCTATGGATTGAAGCAGGCTCCCAGAGCCTGGTATGAGAGACTTTCTGAGTTCCTTGTGAGCAAGGGCTACACTCGAGGTAAGGTTGACCAAACTCTCTTCACCAAAAGTCTCGGAAAGGAGTTAATTGTGGTCCAGGTATATGTTGATGATATCATTTTCGGATCTAACAACTCAAAATTATGTAAAGATTTTTCTGAGTCTATGTCCCAAGAATTTGAAATGAGTCTAGTTGGGGAACTAAAATATTTTCTTGGGCTGCAGGTCAAACAAATGGAGGATGGTTGTTTCATAAATCAAACCAAGTATACTCTAGAGATGCTGAAAAGGTTTGGAATGACCAACCTCAAGACAATCTCAACACCCATGAGTACCAGCTCCTCACTGGATTCAGACGAAAAAGGTAAAGAGGTGGATGCTAAACTATATAGAGGTATGATCGGCTCACTCCTCTACTTAACTGCATCCAGGCCCGACATTCAATTTAGTGTAGGGATGTGTGCCAGATACCAGGCTAGACCTACTGAATTGCATCTGGCAGCTGTAAAGAGAATCTTTAGATACTTATCTGCCACTCATGATCTAGGTCTCTGGTATCCTGCATCATGTAACTTAGATCTCATTGCATACACTGATGCAGATTATGCAGGATGTAAATTGGACAGGAAGAGCACTAGTGGTCACTGCGAATTTCTAGGAGGGTGCTTAGTCTCTTGGGGATCCAAGAAGCAACACTCTGTGGCTCTCTCTACTGCTGAAGCTGAATATGTGGCAGCAGGGAGCTGTGGCACACAGGTTATATGGATAAAACACCAGCTTCTGGATTACTCGGTTGAGCTAGGTTGTACTTCTATCTTTTGTGACAATACTAGTGCAATAAACATTGCAAAGAATCCTGTACTTCATTCTCGAACTAAACACATTGAAATCAGGCATCATTTTATTCGAGATGAAGTAGCAAGGAAAACTTTTGAGTTGATCCATGTTGGCACTAACTCACAAATTGCAGATATCTTTACTAAGCCACTGGATACTGAAAAATTTAGCACTATGCGCAGAGAACTAGGTATTTACAGAATTTCATGATTGAAGATTTGATTTCTGAATACCATGTCCTGTGTTATTATGCTTATCATATTCATCATGGTGTTCTTTTTGAAGTGCATTGAGGGTTGTCTTGGCTAAGTCTGTATTGGGGTCAAGTTCTCAGGGGGAGATGATTTATAATAGGTGTCTTGATCTTTGACCTAATTTGAACATACTCTGAACGACATTTTGCTGACATCATAAGAGAATCAGGTTGATTAGGTGTATAAAAGAAAATGTTGGATGCTTTACTCTTTAAGGCTGTTCATCTAATTTCTTGTTGGAATTTTCAGCTGTTAGTCCCACTGAGATCAAAATCTGAATTCAAGATTAATCTTCATACACTGTAACTGTCTTCTGATCTAGTCAGTACAGCATACCTACTTAGTCTATGGTGAGTCCAAAATGAGGTATTGTGTGTTTTAGTCTGAATCACCTTGGATCTGGTGTATTGTTCTCAAACGGACTCAAGCTTCATTAACAAGGTTTTAAGAGCTGGTAAATAAAAACAAAATTCATAAAAGGGTTATCAACTTTGTTAACTGCTCATTGAGAAACTGGGATTTTCATCAATGAAGTGAAAGCTTCCCATGTCATGAGATGGCAGTAATCATCTGGTCTTAATAGTTGTCTTGATCATACAGAGCTATGGTACATATCTGGTTAGTAACTGGGGTGTCTGGCCTCAGATAAAGGTGTCACCTTAATGTCAACACCAGCTAGAATACTATCTCTGTCTTCTTATCAGAAGGGGTAATGTGGTCCTGCCACCGAGTAACTGGGGATTCTTGCCTCTAAACAAGGTGTCTCCTTAATGTCAAAGGTGTACTTGACAGACTTATCTCTGATCTTGACCATTTTTAAAGATCCTGCTCACTTGAAGTATAGCTTTTGATTTGTTTGTTCTCAATACCACAGGTCATTGTCTTCTGGCTGTCTTACATAATACTCTCTCAGTAAAGACTTATTTTGATCAAACTGGTATCTTGTACCTCACTTGCTTAGAATCTGGTTCTGTGTATGGAGCAAATCCTTAGTCACAGTTTTTGCACAGTCTGACTAACTGTACCTCAAAAATCCTCACATAAAATTAATGGCTTTCTTGATTGACTAAACATCTCAATAGTCTCCATTTATCTGCCTTACTCTGTCCTGTTTTCTCTCTATAGTCAGCAATTTTCCCTTCTCTGTATCTTCAGATTTGACCCTAGTTTTGATGATGTCAAAGGGGGAGAGAATTGAGTTAGTTATCAAGTCTGAGGTAAACTGTTGCTGTGTTCAGGGGGAGTGAGGGGGAGTGTTCAGGTGAGGGGGAGTGTTCAGGTTTCATCAAGGGAAGTAAGGAAGCAAGTATGCTTTAAGTTGTCTGCATTAAATATCCTGAATTGATCTCTTTTGAACTTATCTCTCACACTTAATATAGTGTTGCCATCATCAAAAAGGGGGAGATTGTTGGATTGTGTGTCTTCCCTAAGTATTTTGATGATGAGCAACACTATGTTAATTGTTCTTGTTATTTTTGATCAGATATCTTGCACTTGAGTTATCCATGGTTTTATATGAAATAACTGCTAAAGAGGTAACACTTCGTGTGTTCGTTCATGTTCTGTCTTCGTGCTGTTTTTCCTCAAACATCATGTAGTTCTTGCTTCGCGTTTTCACCTCGTGTCGAATTAGCCATGTTGTCGTCTGTTTGAGTGTTGTTCTTTCACCTCGTGCAGTCTTTGATTACTGTGTTGTTTCCATGTCATCCTTTGTATTCCTGTCTTCGAGTCGTTTCTTTGCATACTGTCTTCGTGGTCGATTGGCACTTCGTCTTGGTTACAACACCTCGTGTTGTACTGTTTGACTTCGTGTCGGTTTCGGTTACAGTCCATGTTGTTTTCATGTCGTTCTCTTTTATTGCCACCTCGTGTCGTTTTTATTATTAAGTCTTCGTGTCGTTTTACCTCGTGCAGTGTTATCCCGTGTCATTTACTGTTTCGACCTTGTGTCGTTATCAGCCCGTGTTGCTTTCATCTCGTGCTGTTTTCACTATCCTCGTGTTGTTCTCACCGCATGTCGATTACTGTTTTCACTTAGCATTATTTTTATGTTCGTGTCATTTTTCTGTGTAGTGTGTGTTTGTCACCACTATACTTCGTGTCGTTGCTTCTTACTTCGTGTCTAACTTCACTTCGTGTTGTTTTTCACCTCGAGTCGTTTCCTTATACTCTGTCCTCGTGTTGGTCTCTCGTTTTAGTCTTCATGTCGGCTTCTGTCGTAAGCCCGTATTGTCCTCGTGTTGTTTTTGCATTCGTAACCTCGTGTCTCTCTTGCGTATAACCTCACCTCGTGTCATTATCTTCTGTATATCTGATCTGTTACAGAATTTCTCGTGTCGTTCTTATGACATCTCGAGAAATAGTCACGTCGTGTTGTTGTTACTATACCTCATGCAGTTTTGGTCTTAATAGCCATGCAGCGTATTAATGGACTTAATCTCATTACAGGTCCGAGGAAGAACATTCCACACTCCAGGGCTGCACGTGATCCGAGACAAGAGGAACCAATTTGATAAAGGCACGTGACAGGATACTTCTGGATCGAGCGTGGGAGGCACACGCATTTCATGCCCTATCCATCTGCTGTTGATGCTATAAATAGAATCCTTCGTCCTCAGATGAAAGTTATCGAAGTAGAGAGGCATAGAAGAAAACAGGGAAACAGAGAGCCCTTCGATCCAGGAAAAAGAAAAGAAAGAAGAAAGAATAGCAGAGAGAAATAGAAAGAGAGCAGAAGAGTGTTCAGAAGAATTGTTCTGACTTGCGGATCAAATCCGAAGTCTATTGCTCTATATTGAGCTACATTGTTTCCATTGTCTGGCATTTGATTTCCTTCGTTCGTATTTTTCATTTCTTGTTCTTATCTTTCTTCAACCGTTATTGTTTGTGTTTCCGATCCTCTGGACTGAGGTCGGGGTCCTCCTGTGAGATCAGGAGTAGGGAGAGTCAATCTCCGGTTTGCAAGCAGCAGGTGAGCTGCTTGTAGGTACCCTCCGGGTTGGGAGGAAGAGGGGTCTTCGACCTCTGGTTCACTAGTAGCAGGGCTGCTACTAGTGGGGTTTCCCTCTTGGTAAAGAGGAAGAGAGACGTGAGTCTCTGGGTTCTAGTGACTGCTGATCGCTAGAGGTTCCCTCCGGGTAGGAGGAAGAGGAGAGGTTGTTCTCCTGGGAAGCTGTGTATCAGCAGTTGTTTGGCAAGCTGTGTTGCCCAGCCTTTAGTGAAGCCACACTCAGGTTGAGTGTGGGGTGGATGTAGGTCTGAAGGACCGAACCACCTTAAAATCCTCTGAGCCCTTGTGTGATTGATCGTGATAATATTGTGGTATGCCTTCTATTTGCTTGAGCTATTAACTGCACTGCATCTTTTACGATAGTCAGAACTCGAGGTTAGCTCCGTTTAGCAATATACTCTGCAATATTTTTTAAATCTACGAAAACAGTGATCTATTCATCCCCTCCCCTTCTAGATCACTTCATATTGTACTTATCAGTTGGTATCAGAGCAGGTTTTTCCCAGAATGTGGTCCAACGGCCAGGGAAACGGATCCAATGGTCCGCGCAGTTTCATAGCTGATGGGCAGTCTATCACCCGCCCCCCTTTCTTTGATGGTAATAATTACTTCTTCTGGAAGAACAGGATGGAGGTCTTTATCAGGGCCCAAAGCAACAAGCTATGGAAAGTCATTACAGATGGTCCATACACCCTTCCACCGAATGAAGATATGTGGACAGAAGATCAGGTCAAACTCTCCGCACTGAATTGGACAGCTCTTAACATCATACAGTGCGCCGTCCATCCGGAAGAATATTCAAGGATCTCAGCGTGCAAGACTGCAAAGAATATGTGGGATGATTTGCAGTTAATTCATGAGGGCACATCTCAGGTGAAGGCTACCAAGATCAACATACTTACAACTCAATATGAGTTATTTAAGATGAAGCCAGAGGAGCCGATCACAGAAATGTATGCCAGATTATCTGTGATCATCAACAGTCTGAAAGGCCTTGGAAAGGATATTCAACAAGAAGACATAGTCAGGAAGATCCTTAGGTCTCTAACTCCCGTCTGGGATACCAAGGTGACTGTAATAGAGGAATCAAGAGATTTATCCATCATGACAGTAACCCAGCTGATTGGTTCTCTCATGACCCATGAAATGAATTTCACACGAGGAAACGATGGGCATGACAGAAAGGGAAAGAATGTTGCTCTGAAGGTTTCACGACATACTAAGAAGAGCAACAACAGCAGCAGCAGCAGCAGTGATGATAGCAGCGAAGGGTCTGATGGATTCTCAGACTTGGACAAGGATGAGCGAGCTATGCTCACCAGGCAGTTCAGAAAGTTCCTAAGAACAAAAGGAAAATTCTACAGGAGGAAGAAATTTAATGCTGCAATGAAGTCTCCTGAACGAAGATTTGAGAAGAACCGGTCTGCTAAGAAGATCACTTGCTATCATTGTCAGAAATCCGGTCACATGAAAAGTGAATGTCCAGAGCTACAAGCTAAGGCTCCAGGACACCAGAAGAATGTGGTGCACAAGAAGAAGAAGGCCATGCTGTGCACATGGAGCGATGAGGAGGAGGACCCAGAAGCCACTTCGTCCAGTGAAAATGAAGAGAAGACCTGCCTCATGGCCGACCATGAGAAAGAGGTAACAAATTTATTTGAGAATTTTACTTTGGATGATTGGGAGGACGCCTATGGCGACCTGTTAAGTAAATATAATTGTTTAAACAAGGAGCATAGAATGCTTAGACGTAAGTTTCATTCTCTGTCTGAAGAACACTCTTCTATTGTCACTAATAGCATGAAAACCAAGGAGATGGCCACTGAGCTAGATCAGGTTAAAGGTGAGATTGAGAGGTTGAGAATGGAAAGAGAAGAGAATCTAGCTAGAATAGATGAGCTGAAGTGTAAAGCTGAAGAGTCTAAAGGAGAGATTAGACTGATGGCTGAAAAATATGAGGCAGTTAGAACAGTTAATCAGGAACTCCAGGACCAATGCAATGAATTTCAGAAGGAGATTGAGGACAAAGAAAAGTGCTTGAAAAGTTTACAGAGGGGAGAAACAACCTGAATGTCCTTCTGGGGTCGAGGGTAAACTTCAATAGGGAGGGATTAGGATACAATCCTACTAGTAAAAAACCCTTTGAATTTAAGACTATCACGTTCTGCCCCGCCAAAGGCAAAGAGAAACTGGAAACACCATCCGGTTCCAAATCTGTCTCTACAATGAAGTCTTCGACCAGTAAATTCATTCACTCCACTGGTCAGCAACCTAAGTCAGGAAATCCTGAGACAAGAACTGCTCATGTGCAACAGGTGGGGAACAAAGGTTCTCACAGAACCAGTCCTATAGATGTCACAAAAAGAGTGAAAAGTTTTGTTAAGAAAGCTCATCATGCTAATTATCAAGTAGAGCATGGCAACGTTCACAGTTTCAGCACAAATTTTATTGGAGTAAAAATGCTTACATGAATTATGCTCAACACACACGCGTATCCTCTAAGAGGCCAACCAACAATGTCTTTGTTCAGAAACAGCATAGTTCAAATAGGAATAAGCTTATTCAACACCCACCAAGAAATGACAAAAGGGAAGAATCAACCCACATAAAACCACTGAAGAGAACTATAAAACAAATGTGGATTCCCAAGTGCTTTTTGCATAATCTGAAAACTGTTTTGGACCCAATTTGAATTGGGTCCCACATTACTCTGTCTGAATTTTTGCAGGTCAGCCTGGCAGCTGAGCATAACAAGTGGTATCTTGACAGCGGCTGTAGCAGGCACATGACAGGAGACCGGTCCAAATTCAGCAAACTAAAAATGAAGTCTGGGGGCTTGGTCAAATTCGGAGGAAATAACAGAGGAAGAATAATTGGAATTGGTACGGTTGGTAAGTCCTCCACTAACTCCATTGAAGATGTGTATCTTGTAGAAGGACTTCAGCACAACTTGGTAAGTATAAGTCAACTTTGTGACAAAGGACACAAGGTACTCTTTGACCACAACTCGTGCACTGTTTTTGAGCTGAATTCTGATAACATCATGTTCAAAGGTCATAGAGTAAATAATGTGTACATCGTTGATCTAGATGATAATTCTGAAACAAACTTGTGTCTGTCTGCTAATTCTGAACAGGTTGCTTTTGACTGGCATAGGCGTCTAGGCCACGCTAGTGTGTCTACTTTGAATAAACTGTCTAATTATAACCTAGTCAGAGGTTTGCCCAAAATAAAATTCCAGTTAGGGTCCAAGCTCTGTGATGCTTGTGCTCAAGGTAAACAGACTCGTGCAGCTTTTAAGTTGAGAACTGAGGGTCTCTCATCTAAACCACTACAGCACTTGCACATGGATCTCTTTGGTCCTACTCGAATACAAAGCCTGTCAGGTAAGAGATATGGTCTAGTCATAGTTGATGACTTCACTAGATTTTCTGGTTGTTCTGTTTAGCAAATAAAAATGATGCTTTTGTTCACTTTGAAGAACTTTTTAATAAAATCAAACTGCAAGGTGAACATAATATCATTACAATTCAGTCTGACCATGGAGGAGAGTTTGAAAACTCTTCGTTCTCTGAATTTTGCTCAAGAGAGGGAGTGACTCACAGATTTTCTTCTCCCAGGACACCGGAGCAGAATGGAATTGTTGAGAGAAGAAACAGGTCAATAATTGAAATGGCCAGGACTATGCTAATTGAGAGTGGACTTCCAAGGAGATTTTGGGCAGAAGCTGCAAATACAGCATGCTACATTTTAAATCGAGCCTTGGTAAGACCTACTCATAAGAAAACTCCTTATGAACTCCTCAAGGGTAAGCTGCCAAACATTTCTTACTTTAAAATTTTGGTTCCAAATGCTTTCATCCACAATAATGGTAAGAATGGTTTGGATAAGTTTGAAGCAAGAAGCTCTCCTGGAATTTTTCTCGGATATTCAGAAACCTCTAGGGCTTACAGAGTCTTCAATAAAGATGAGCAAACTGTTGAAGAAACACCTCATGTGGTGTTTGATGAGAATGTTCTATCTGACAAAAGGATAAATGATGACAGGGAGTCACCTGATGAGGGAGATTTCTTGGAGAAAATTGAAGAAGAGAGATGCAGCAAACTGCTCAACCAGAAAACTTACAACAAGAAGGAGCAACTGAGGTAGGTGAACCCTCAGGTGAGGTAATATTTCACAAAGATCATCCTAGTGAAAATGTCATAGGTAATTTGCATGATCCCACTAGGACAAGGTCTCACTTTAGAACTGTCCAAGAACAGGACTTAGCTGCTTTGACATCTCAGGTAGAACCCAAGACTGTGGAAGAGGCTTTAAAGCATGATTCTTGGGTATCCTCCATGGGTGAAGAATTAAATCAATTTGAGAAAAATAATGTATGGAAACTAGTTCCTAGACCTGAAAACACTCATGTCATTGGCACTAAATGGGTTTTCAAAAATAAGATTGATGAAAATGGTGCTATCTCTAGAAACAAAGCAAGACTTGTAGCTCAAGGCTACAGTCAGGAATTTGGTGTGGATTTTGATGAATCCTATGCACCAGTAGCTAGGATGGAAGCTATAAGAATTCTGTTTGCATTTGCATGCTCTAGAAAAATTCGCTACAGCAAATGGATGTCAAAAGCGCATTCTTAAATGGGTTATTGAAGGAAGAGGTATATGTTGAACAACCTCCTGGGTTTAATTTCTCTGTTCAGCCTAACATGGTTTTTAGGTTGAATAAAGCCCTCTATGGATTGAAGCAGGCTCCCAGAGCCTGGTATGAGAGACTTTCTGAGTTCCTTGTGAGCAAGGGCTACACTCGAGGTAAGGTTGACCAAACTCTCTTCACCAAAAGTCTCGGAAAGGAGTTAATTGTGGTCCAGGTATATGTTGATGATATCATTTTCGGATCTAACAACTCAAAATTATGTAAAGATTTTTCTGAGTCTATGTCCCAAGAATTTGAAATGAGTCTAGTTGGGGAACTAAAATATTTTCTTGGGCTGCAGGTCAAACAAATGGAGGATGGTTGTTTCATAAATCAAACCAAGTATACTCTGGAGATGCTGAAAAGGTTTGGAATGACCAACCTCAAGACAATCTCAACACCCATGAGTACCAGCTCCTCACTGGATTCAGACGAAAAAGGTAAAGAGGTGGATGCTAAACTATATAGAGGTATGATCGGCTCACTCCTCTACTTAACTGCATCCAGGCCCGACATTCAATTTAGTGTAGGGATGTGTGCCAGATACCAGGCTAGACCTACTGAATTGCATCTGGCAGCTGTAAAGAGAATCTTTAGATACTTATCTGCCACTCATGATCTAGGTCTCTGGTATCCTGCATCATGTAACTTAGATCTCATTGCATACACTGATGCAGATTATGCAGGATGTAAATTGGACAGGAAGAGCACTAGTGGTCACTGCGAATTTCTAGGAGGGTGCTTAGTCTCTTGGGGATCCAAGAAGCAACACTCTGTGGCTCTCTCTACTGCTGAAGCTGAATATGTGGCAGCAGGGAGCTGTGGCACACAGGTTATATGGATAAAACACCAGCTTCTGGATTACTCGGTTGAGCTAGGTTGTACTTCTATCTTTTGTGACAATACTAGTGCAATAAACATTGCAAAGAATCCTGTACTTCATTCTCGAACTAAACACATTGAAATCAGGCATCATTTTATTCGAGATGAAGTAGCAAGGAGAACTTTTGAGTTGATCCATGTTGGCACTAACTCACAAATTGCAGATATCTTTACTAAGCCACTGGATACTGAAAAATTTAGCACTATGCGCAGAGAACTAGGTATTTACAGAATTTCATGATTGAAGATTTGATTTCTGAATACCATGTCCTGTGTTATTATGCTTATCATATTCATCATGGTGTTCTTTTTGAAGTGCATTGAGGGTTGTCTTGGCTAAGTCTGTATTGGGGTCAAGTTCTCAGGGGGAGATGATTTATAATAGGTGTCTTGATCTTTGACCTAATTTGAACATACTCTGAACGACATTTTGCTGACATCATAAGAGAATCAGGTTGATTAGGTGTATAAAAGAAAATGTTGGATGCTTTACTCTTTAAGGCTGTTCATCTAATTTCTTGTTGGAATTTTCAGCTGTTAGTCCCACTGAGATCAAAATCTAATTCAAGATTAATCTTCATACACTGTAACTGTCTTCTGATCCAGTCAGTACAGCATACCTACTTAGTCTATGGTGAGTCCGAAATGAGGTATTGTGTGTTTTAGTCTGAATCACCTTGGATCTGGTGTATTGTTCTCAAACGGACTCAAGCTTCATTAACAAGGTTTTAAGAGCTGGTAAATAAAAACAAAATTCATAAAAGGGTTATCAACTTTGTTAACTGCTCATTGAGAAACTGGGATTTTCATCAATGAAGTGAAAGCTTCCCATGTCATGAGATGGCAGTAATCATCTGGTCTTAATAGTTGTCTTGATCATACAGAGCTATGGTACATATCTGGTTAGTAACTGGGGTGTCTGGCCTCAGATAAAGGTGTCACCTTAATGTCAACACCAGCTAGAATACTATCTCTGTCTTCTTATCAGAAGGGGTAATGTGGTCCTGCCACCGAGTAACTGGGGATTCTTGCCTCTAAACAAGGTGTCTCCTTAATGTCAAAGGTGTACTTGACAGACTTATCTCTGATCTTGACCATTTTTAAAGATCCTGCTCACTTGAAGTATAGCTTTTGATTTGTTTGTTCTCAATACCACAGGTCATTGTCTTCTGGCTGTCTTACTTTATACTCTCTCAGTAAAGACTTACTTTGATCAAACTGGTATCTTGTAACTCACTTGCTTAGAATCTGGTTCTGTGTATGGAGCGAATCCTTATTCACAGTTTTTGCACAGTCTGACTAACTGATCTTCAAAAATCCTCACATAAAATTAATGGCTTTCTTAAATTGACTAAACATCTCAATAACCTCCATTTATCCGCCTTACTCTGTCCTGTTTTCTCTCTATAGTCAGCAATTTTCCTTTCTCTGTATCTTCAGATTTGCCCCTAGTTTTGATGATGTCAAAGGGGGAGAGAGAATTGTGTGGTTTCGTTTCAGAGTTTTTGTTGCATGCCATTGTGTTGAGGGGGAGTTAGTTATCAAGTCTGAGGTAAACTGTTGCTGTGTTCAGGGGGAGTGTTCTCGTGTCATCAGAGGAAGCAAGGAAGCTAGTGCGTTGAAAGTCTGCTTTAATTTGTCTGCATTAAATCTCTTGAAATGATCTCTTTTGAACTTATCTATTATAATTAATATAGTGTTGCCATCATCAAAAAGGGGGAGATTGTTGGATTGTGTGTCTTCCCTAAGTATTTTGATGATGAGCAACACTATGTTAATTGAGCTTGTTATTTTTGATCAGATATCTTGCACTTGAGTTATCCATGGTTTTATATGAAATAACTGCTAAAGAGGTAACACTTCGTGTGTTCGTTCATGTTCTGTCTTCGTGCTATTTTTCCTCAAACATCATGTAGTTCTTGCTTCGCGTTTTCACCTCGTGTCGAATTAGCCATGTTGTCGTCTGTTTGAGTGTTGTTCTTTCACCTCGTGCAGTCTTTGATTACTGTGTTGTTTCCATGTCATCCTTTGTATTCCTGTCTTCGAGTCGTTTCTTTGCATACTGTCTTCGTGGTCGATTGGCACTTCGTCTTGGTTACAACACCTCGTGTTGTACTGTTTGACTTGTGTCGGTTTCGGTTACAGTCCATGTTGTTTTCATGTCGTTCTCTTTTATTTCACCTCGTGTCGTTTTTATTATTAAGTCTTCGTGTCGTTTTACCTCGTGCAGTGTTATCCCGTGTCATTTACTGTTTCGACCTTGTGTCGTTATCAGCCCGTGTTGCTTTCATCTCGTGCTGTTTTCACTATCCTCGTGTTGTTCTCACCGCATGTCGATTACTGTTTTCACTTAGCATTATTTTTATGTTCGTGTCATTTTTCTGTGTAGTGTGTGTTTGTCACCACTATACTTCGTGTCGTTGCTTCTTACTTCGTGTCTAACTTCACTTCGTGTTGTTTTTCACCTCGAGTCGTTTCCTTATACTCTGTCCTCGTGTTGGTCTCTCGTTTTAGTCTTCATGTCGGCTTCTGTCGTAAGCCCGTATTGTCCTCGTGTTGTTTTTGCATTCGTAACCTCGTGTCTCTCTTGCGTATAACCTCACCTCGTGTCATTATCTTCTGTATATCTGATCTGTTACAGAATTTCTCGTGTCGTTCTTATGACATCTCGAGAAATAGTCACGTCGTGTTGTTGTTACTATACCTCATGCAGTTTTGGTCTTAATAGCCATGCAGCGTATTAATGGACTTAATCTCATTACAGGTCCGAGGAAGAACATTCCACACTCCAGGGCTGCACGTGATCCGAGACAAGAGGAACCAATTTGATAAAGGCACGTGACAGGATACTTCTGGATCGAGCGTGGGAGGCACACGCATTTCATGCCCTATCCATCTGCTGTTGATGCTATAAATAGAATCCTTCGTCCTCAGATGAAAGTTATCGAAGTAGAGAGGCATAGAAGAAAACAGGGAAACAGAGAGCCCTTCGATCCAGGAAAAGAAAAGAAAGAAGAAAGAATAGCAGAGAGAAATAGAAAGAGAGCAGAAGAGTGTTCAGAAGAATTGTTCTGACTTGCGGATCAAATCCGAAGTCTATTGCTCTATATTGAGCTACATTGTTTCCATTGTCTGGCATTTGATTTCCTTCGTTCGTATTTTTCATTTCTTGTTCTTATCTTTCTTCAACCGTTATTGTTTGTGTTTCCGATCCTCTGGACTGAGGTCGGGGTCCTCCTGTGAGATCAGGAGTAGGGAGAGTCAATCTCCGGTTTGCAAGCAGCAGGTGAGCTGCTTGTAGGTACCCTCCGGGTTGGGAGGAAGAGGGGTCTTCGACCTCTGGTTCACTAGTAGCAGGGCTGCTACTAGTGGGGTTCCCTCTTGGTAAAGAGGAAGAGAGACGTGAGTCTCTGGGTTCTAGTGACTGCTGATCGCTAGAGGTTCCCTCCGGGTAGGAGGAAGAGGAGAGGTTGTTCTCCTGGGAAGCTGTGTATCAGCAGTTGTTTGGCAAGCTGTGTTGCCCAGCCTTTAGTGAAGCCACACTCAGGTTGAGTGTGGGGTGGATGTAGGTCTGAAGGACCGAACCACCTTAAAATCCTCTGAGCCCTTGTGTGATTGATCGTGATAATATTGTGGTATGCCTTCTATTTGCTTGAGCTATTAACTGCACTGCATCTTTTACGATAGTCAGAACTCGAGGTTAGCTCGTTTAGCAATATACTCTGCAATATTTTTTAAATCTACGAAAACAGTGATCTATTCATCCCCTCCCCTTCTAGATCACTTCATATTGTACTTATCAGTTGGTATCAGAGCAGGTTTTTCCCAGAATGTGGTCCAACGGCCAGGGAAACGGATCCAATGGTCCGCGCAGTTTCATAGCTGATGGGCAGTCTATCACCCGCCCCCCTTTCTTTGATGGTAATAATTACTTCTTCTGGAAGAACAGGATGGAGGTCTTTATCAGGGCCCAAAGCAACAAGCTATGGAAAGTCATTACAGATGGTCCATACACCCTTCCACCGAATGAAGATATGTGGACAGAAGATCAGGTCAAACTCTCCGCACTGAATTGGACAGCTCTTAACATCATACAGTGCGCCGTCCATCCGGAAGAATATTCAAGGATCTCAGCGTGCAAGACTGCAAAGAATATGTGGGATGATTTGCAGTTAATTCATGAGGGCACATCTCAGGTGAAGGCTACCAAGATCAACATACTTACAACTCAATATGAGTTATTTAAGATGAAGCCAGAGGAGCCGATCACAGAAATGTATGCCAGATTATCTGTGATCATCAACAGTCTGAAAGGCCTTGGAAAGGATATTCAACAAGAAGACATAGTCAGGAAGATCCTTAGGTCTCTAACTCCCGTCTGGGATACCAAGGTGACTGTAATAGAGGAATCAAGAGATTTATCCATCATGACAGTAACCCAGCTGATTGGTTCTCTCATGACCCATGAAATGAATTTCACACGAGGAAACGATGGGCATGACAGAAAGGGAAAGAATGTTGCTCTGAAGGTTTCACGACATACTAAGAAGAGCAACAACAGCAGCAGCAGCAGCAGTGATGATAGCAGCGAAGGGTCTGATGGATTCTCAGACTTGGACAAGGATGAGCGAGCTATGCTCACCAGGCAGTTCAGAAAGTTCCTAAGAACAAAAGGAAAATTCTACAGGAGGAAGAAATTTAATGCTGCAATGAAGTCTCCTGAACGAAGATTTGAGAAGAACCGGTCTGCTAAGAAGATCACTTGCTATCATTGTCAGAAATCCGGTCACATGAAAAGTGAATGTCCAGAGCTACAAGCTAAGGCTCCAGGACACCAGAAGAATGTGGTGCACAAGAAGAAGAAGGCCATGCTGTGCACATGGAGCGATGAGGAGGAGGACCCAGAAGCCACTTCGTCCAGTGAAAATGAAGAGAAGACCTGCCTCATGGCCGACCATGAGAAAGAGGTAACAAATTTATTTGAGAATTTTACTTTGGATGATTGGGAGGACGCCTATGGCGACCTGTTAAGTAAATATAATTGTTTAAACAAGGAGCATAGAATGCTTAGACGTAAGTTTCATTCTCTGTCTGAAGAACACTCTTCTATTGTCACTAATAGCATGAAAACCAAGGAGATGGCCACTGAGCTAGATCAGGTTAAAGGTGAGATTGAGAGGTTGAGAATGGAAAGAGAGAGAATCTAGCTAGAATAGATGAGCTGAAGTGTAAAGCTGAAGAGTCTAAAGGAGAGATTAGACTGATGGCTGAAAAATATGAGGCAGTTAGAACAGTTAATCAGGAACTCCAGGACCAATGCAATGAATTTCAGAAGGAGATTGAGGACAAAGAAAAGTGCTTGAAAAGTTTACAGAGGGGAGAAACAACCTGAATGTCCTTCTGGGGTCGAGGGTAAACTTCAATAGGGAGGGATTAGGATACAATCCTACTAGTAAAAAACCCTTTGAATTTAAGACTATCACGTTCTGCCCCGCCAAAGGCAAGGAGAAACTGGAAACACCATCCGGTTCCAAATCTGTCTCTACAATGAAGTCTTCGACCAGTAAATTCATTCACTCCACTGGTCAGCAGTCTAAGTCAGGAAATCCTGAGACAAGCACTGCTCATGTACAGCAGGCGTGGAACAAAGGTCCTCACAGGACCAGTCCTATAGAGGCCACAAAAAGAGCGAAAAGTTTTGTTAAGAAAACTCATCATGCTAATTATCAAGTAGAGCATGGCAACGATCACCAGTTTCAGCACAAATTTTATTGGAGTAAAAATGCTTACATGAATTATGCTCAACACACACGCGTATCTCTAAGAGGCCAACCAACAATGTCTTTGTTCAGAAACAGCATAGTTCAAATAGGAATAAGCTTATTCAACACCCACCAAGAAATGACAAAAGGGAAGAATCAACCCACATAAAACCACTGAAGAGAACTATAAAACAAATGTGGATTCCCAAGTGCTTTCTGCATAATCTGAAAACTAGTTTTGGACCCAATTTGAATTGGGTCCCACATTACTCTGTCTGAATTTTTGCAGGTCAGCCTGGCAGCTGAGCATAACAAGTGGTATCTTGACAGCGGCTGTAGCAGGCACATGACAGGAGACCGGTCCAAATTCAGCAAACTAAAAATGAAGTCTGGGGGCTTGGTCAAATTCGGAGGAAATAACAGAGGAAGAATAATTGGAATTGGTACGGTTGGTAAGTCCTCCACTAACTCCATTGAAGATGTGTATCTTGTAGAAGGACTTCAGCACAACTGGTAAGTATAAGTCAACTTTGTGACAAAGGACACAAGGTACTCTTTGACCACAACTCGTGCACTGTTTTTGAGCTGAATTCTGATAACATCATGTTCAAAGGTCATAGAGTAAATAATGTGTACATCGTTGATCTAGATGATAATTCTGAAACAAACTTGTGTCTGTCTGCTAATTCTGAACAGGTTGCTTTTGACTGGCATAGGCGTCTAGGCCACGCTAGTGTGTCTACTTTGAATAAACTGTCTAATTATAACCTAGTCAGAGGTTTGCCCAAAATAAAATTCCAGTTAGGGTCCAAGCTCTGTGATGCTTGTGCTCAAGGTAAACAGACTCGTGCAGTTTTTAAGTTGAGAACTGAGGGTCTCTCATCTAAACCACTACAGCACTTGCACATGGATCTCTTTGGTCCTACTCGAATACAAAGCCTGTCAGGTAAGAGATATGGTCTAGTCATAGTTGATGACTTCACTAGATTTTCTTGGTTGTTCTGTTTAGCAAATAAAAATGATGCTTTTGTTCACTTTGAAGAACTTTTTAATAAAATCAAACTGCAAGGTGAACATAATATCATTACAATTCAGTCTGACCATGGAGGAGAGTTTGAAAACTCTTCATTCTCTGAATTTTGCTCAAGAGAGGGAGTGACTCACAGATTTTCTTCTCCCAGGACACCGGAGCAGAATGGAATTGTTGAGAGAAGAAACAGGTCAATAATTGAAATGGCCAGGACTATGCTGATTGAGAGTGGACTTCCAAGGAGATTTTGGGCAGAAGCTGCAAATACAGCATGCTACATTTTAAATCGAGCCTTGGTAAGACCTACTCATAAGAAAACTCCTTATGAACTCCTCAAGGGTAAGCTGCCAAACATTTCTTACTTTAAAATCTTTGGTTCCAAATGTTTCATCCACAATAATGGTAAGAATGGTTTGGATAAGTTTGAAGCAAGAAGCTCTCCTGGAATTTTTCTCGGATATTCAGAAACCTCTAGGGCTTACAGAGTCTTCAATAAAGATGAGCAAACTGTTGAAGAAACACCTCATGTGGTGTTTGATGAGAATGTTCTATCTGACAAAAGGATAAATGATGACAGGGAGTCACCTGATGAGGGAGATTTCTTGGAGAAAATTGAAGAAGAGAGATGCAGCAAACTGCTCAACCAGAAAACTTACAACAAGAAGGAGCAACTGAGGTAGGTGAACCCTCAGGTGAGGTAATATTTCACAAAGATCATCCTAGTGAAAATGTCATAGGTAATTTGCATGATCCCACTAGGACAAGGTCTCACTTTAGAACTGTCCAAGAACAGGACTTAGCTGCTTTGACATCTCAGGTAGAACCCAAGACTGTGGAAGAGGCTTTAAAGCATGATTCTTGGGTATCCTCCATGGGTGAGGAATTAAATCAATTTGAGAAAAATAATGTATGGAAACTAGTTCCTAGACCTGAAAACACTCATGTCATTGGCACTAAATGGGTTTTCAAAAATAAGATTGATGAAAATGGTGCTATCTCTAGAAACAAAGCAAGACTTGTAGCTCAAGGCTACAGTCAGGAATTTGGTGTGGATTTTGATGAATCCTATGCACCAGTAGCTAGGATGGAAGCTATAAGAATTCTGTTTGCATTTGCATGCTCTAGAAAAATTCGGCTACAGCAAATGGATGTCAAAAGCGCATTCTTAAATGGGTTATTGAAGGAAGAGGTATATGTTGAACAACCTCCTGGGTTTAATTTCTCTGTTCAGCCTAACATGGTTTTTAGGTTGAATAAAGCCCTCTATGGATTGAAGCAGGCTCCCAGAGCCTGGTATGAGAGACTTTCTGAGTTCCTTGTGAGCAAGGGCTACACTCGAGGTAAGGTTGACCAAACTCTCTTCACCAAAAGTCTCGGAAAGGAGTTAATTGTGGTCCAGGTATATGTTGATGATATCATTTTCGGATCTAACAACTCAAAATTATGTAAAGATTTTTCTGAGTCTATGTCCCAAGAATTTGAAATGAGTCTAGTTGGGGAACTAAAATATTTTCTTGGGCTGCAGGTCAAACAAATGGAGGATGGTTGTTTCATAAATCAAACCAAGTATACTCTGGAGATGCTGAAAAGGTTTGGAATGACCAACCTCAAGACAATCTCAACACCCATGAGTACCAGCTCCTCACTGGATTCAGACGAAAAAGGTAAAGAGGTGGATGCTAAACTATATAGAGGTATGATCGGCTCACTCCTCTACTTAACTGCATCCAGGCCCGACATTCAATTTAGTGTAGGGATGTGTGCCAGATACCAGGCTAGACCTACTGAATTGCATCTGGCAGCTGTAAAGAGAATCTTTAGATACTTATCTGCCACTCATGATCTAGGTCTCTGGTATCCTGCATCATGTAACTTAGATCTCATTGCATACACTGATGCAGATTATGCAGGATGTAAATTGGACAGGAAGAGCACTAGTGGTCACTGCGAATTTCTAGGAGGGTGCTTAGTCTCTTGGGGATCCAAGAAGCAACACTCTGTGGCTCTCTCTACTGCTGAAGCTGAATATGTGGCAGCAGGGAGCTGTGGCACACAGGTTATATGGATAAAACACCAGCTTCTGGATTACTCGGTTGAGCTAGGTTGTACTTCTATCTTTTGTGACAATACTAGTGCAATAAACATTGCAAAGAATCCTGTACTTCATTCTCGAACTAAACACATTGAAATCAGGCATCATTTTATTCGAGATGAAGTAGCAAGGAAAACTTTTGAGTTGATCCATGTTGGCACTAACTCACAAATTGCAGATATCTTTACTAAGCCACTGGATACTGAAAAATTTAGCACTATGCGCAGAGAACTAGGTATTTACAGAATTTCATGATTGAAGATTTGATTTCTGAATACCATGTCCTGTGTTATTATGCTTATCATATTCATCATGGTGTTCTTTTTGAAGTGCATTGAGGGTTGTCTTGGCTAAGTCTGTATTGGGGTCAAGTTCTCAGGGGGAGATGATTTATAATAGGTGTCTTGATCTTTGACCTAATTTGAACATACTCTGAACGACATTTTGCTGACATCATAAGAGAATCAGGTTGATTAGGTGTATAAAAGAAAATGTTGGATGCTTTACTCTTTAAGGCTGTTCATCTAATTTCTTGTTGGAATTTTCAGCTGTTAGTCCCACTGAGATCAAAATCTGAATTCAAGATTAATCTTCATACACTGTAACTGTCTTCTGATCTAGTCAGTACAGCATACCTACTTAGTCTATGGTGAGTCCAAAATGAGGTATTGTGTGTTTTAGTCTGAATCACCTTGGATCTGGTGTATTGTTCTCAAACGGACTCAAGCTTCATTAACAAGGTTTTAAGAGCTGGTAAATAAAAACAAAATTCATAAAAGGGTTATCAACTTTGTTAACTGCTCATTGAGAAACTGGGATTTTCATCAATGAAGTGAAAGCTTCCCATGTCATGAGATGGCAGTAATCATCTGGTCTTAATAGTTGTCTTGATCATACAGAGCTATGGTACATATCTGGTTAGTAACTGGGGTGTCTGGCCTCAGATAAAGGTGTCACCTTAATGTCAACACCAGCTAGAATACTATCTCTGTCTTCTTATCAGAAGGGGTAATGTGGTCCTGCCACCGAGTAACTGGGGATTCTTGCCTCTAAACAAGGTGTCTCCTTAATGTCAAAGGTGTACTTGACAGACTTATCTCTGATCTTGACCATTTTTAAAGATCCTGCTCACTTGAAGTATAGCTTTTGATTTGTTTGTTCTCAATACCACAGGTCATTGTCTTCTGGCTGTCTTACATAATACTCTCTCAGTAAAGACTTATTTTGATCAAACTGGTATCTTGTACCTCACTTGCTTAGAATCTGGTTCTGTGTATGGAGCAAATCCTTAGTCACAGTTTTTGCACAGTCTGACTAACTGTACCTCAAAAATCCTCACATAAAATTAATGGCTTTCTTGATTGACTAAACATCTCAATAGTCTCCATTTATCTGCCTTACTCTGTCCTGTTTTCTCTCTATAGTCAGCAATTTTCCCTTCTCTGTATCTTCAGATTTGACCCTAGTTTTGATGATGTCAAAGGGGGAGAGAATTGAGTTAGTTATCAAGTCTGAGGTAAACTGTTGCTGTGTTCAGGGGGAGTGAGGGAGTGTTCAGGTGAGGGGAGTGTTCAGGTGAGGGGGAGTGTTCAGGTTTCATCAAGGGAAGTAAGGAAGCAAGTATGCTTTAAGTTGTCTGCATTAAATATCCTGAATTGATCTCTTTTGAACTTATCTCTCACACTTAATATAGTGTTGCCATCATCAAAAAGGGGGAGATTGTTGGATTGTGTGTCTTCCCTAAGTATTTTGATGATGAGCAACACTATGTTAATTGTTCTTGTTATTTTTGATCAGATATCTTGCACTTGAGTTATCCATGGTTTTATATGAAATAACTGCTAAAGAGGTAACACTTCGTGTGTTCGTTCATGTTCTGTCTTCGTGCTGTTTTTCCTCAAACATCATGTAGTTCTTGCTTCGCGTTTTCACCTCGTGTCGAATTAGCCATGTTGTCGTCTGTTTGAGTGTTGTTCTTTCACCTCGTGCAGTCTTTGATTACTGTGTTGTTTCCATGTCATCCTTTGTATTCCTGTCTTCGAGTCGTTTCTTTGCATACTGTCTTCGTGGTCGATTGGCACTTCGTCTTGGTTACAACACCTCGTGTTGTACTGTTTGACTTCGTGTCGGTTTCGGTTACAGTCCATGTTGTTTTCATGTCGTTCTCTTTTATTGCCACCTCGTGTCGTTTTTATTATTAAGTCTTCGTGTCGTTTTACCTCGTGCAGTGTTATCCCGTGTCATTTACTGTTTCGACCTTGTGTCGTTATCAGCCCGTGTTGCTTTCATCTCGTGCTGTTTTCACTATCCTCGTGTTGTTCTCACCGCATGTCGATTACTGTTTTCACTTAGCATTATTTTTATGTTCGTGTCGTTTTTCTGTGTAGTGTGTGTTTGTCACCACTATACTTCGTGTCGTTGCTTCTTACTTCGTGTCTAACTTCACTTCGTGTTGTTTTTCACCTCGAGTCGTTTCCTTATACTCTGTCCTCGTGTTGGTCTCTCGTTTTAGTCTTCATGTCGGCTTCTGTCGTAAGCCCGTATTGTCCTCGTGTTGTTTTTGCATTCGTAACCTCGTGTCTCTCTTGCGTATAACCTCACCTCGTGTCATTATCTTCTGTATATCTGATCTGTTACAGAATTTCTCGTGTCGTTCTTATGACATCTCGAGAAATAGTCACGTCGTGTTGTTGTTACTATACCTCATGCAGTTTTGGTCTTAATAGCCATGCAGCGTATTAATGGACTTAATCTCATTACAGGTCCGAGGAAGAACATTCCACACTCCAGGGCTGCACGTGATCCGAGACAAGAGGAACCAATTTGATAAAGGCACGTGACAGGATACTTCTGGATCGAGCGTGGGAGGCACACGCATTTCATGCCCTATCCATCTGCTGTTGATGCTATAAATAGAATCCTTCGTCCTCAGATGAAAGTTATCGAAGTAGAGAGGCATAGAAGAAAACAGGGAAACAGAGAGCCCTTCGATCCAGGAAAAAGAAAAGAAAGAAGAAAGAATAGCAGAGAGAAATAGAAAGAGAGCAGAAGAGTGTTCAGAAGAATTGTTCTGACTTGCGGATCAAATCCGAAGTCTATTGCTCTATATTGAGCTACATTGTTTCCATTGTCTGGCATTTTTGATTTCCTTCGTTCGTATTTTTCATTTCTTGTTCTTATCTTTCTTCAACCGTTATTGTTTGTGTTTCCGATCCTCTGGACTGAGGTCGGGGTCCTCCTGTGAGATCAGGAGTAGGGAGAGTCAATCTCCGGTTTGCAAGCAGCAGGTGAGCTGCTTGTAGGTACCCTCCGGGTTGGGAGGAAGAGGGGTCTTCGACCTCTGGTTCACTAGTAGCAGGGCTGCTACTAGTGGGGTTTCCCTCTTGGTAAAGAGGAAGAGAGACGTGAGTCTCTGGGTTCTAGTGACTGCTGATCGCTAGAGGTTCCCTCCGGGTAGGAGGAAGAGGAGAGGTTGTTCTCCTGGGAAGCTGTGTATCAGCAGTTGTTTGGCAAGCTGTGTTGCCCAGCCTTTAGTGAAGCCACACTCAGGTTGAGTGTGGGGTGGATGTAGGTCTGAAGGACCGAACCACCTTAAAATCCTCTGAGCCCTTGTGTGATTGATCGTGATAATATTGTGGTATGCCTTCTATTTGCTTGAGCTATTAACTGCACTGCATCTTTTACGATAGTCAGAACTCGAGGTTAGCTCTGTTTAGCAATATACTCTGCAATAAGTTTTTAAATCTACGAAAACAGTGATCTATTCATCCCCTCCCCTTCTAGATCACTTCATATTGTACTTATCAGAAGTAGTCCTGGACCACTTGCTTCATCTCTTCAGAGTTGTGCCTCTGCGGCTCAGGTTGGAACGTCAGTCTTTCCTGGCTTCTTTGCTGGCAGGCCAGTCTTGTTATCTGAGCATTCAACTGCTCGGTCTTGGAATATCTGAAGATGTCGGCCTGTCTGGCGCAGGCCCTCGATCTTCTTGGGACGGCAACCATGGCTGGTTCACACATTCCCGCATCGCCATTCTGGCAGCAGTTGGCAACAGCATCATGGTTCTTTCTCTGCCATCTTCTGCCCCCGGCCCTAGGGTGGGTGACAGCAAGGTCTTCTTTCTTTTCAGGTCTTCTACCCCTCATCATGGGGCGAGCAGCAGTCAGTTTTCTTTCTCCATCATTTCTTTCATCTCTCCTACCCCAGGCTCTGGGGTGAGCAGCAATAGTATTTCCTATTCCTTTTCCCTTTCTTCTTCGGCTTCCCGCCCTGAAGTGGGCAACAGCATCATTGGTAGCCTTCTCCTCATCTTGAGCTGGAGCCCAGCTCTGCATCTTCTTCGGTTGCCATACATGCTTATATCTTGCTGGCTTGGGCGCCAGTGGCTTCCTCCCATCAGCTTCCCAGTTGGCCTTCCTGGTGGCCAGAACTTGGAACTTGTTGTCAATCTGGATGGTCGGGACAATCCTGTCCGGCCAGACTTCTCAGGGGCGACCGTCGAGGTTCACCCTAACATCGCCCATCATCATTGTCTTCCCATAATTTGAAAGACGACGGTCAGCAGCAGCATACCGGCTCCTCCGGTTGGTTCTTTTTTCTTTCTGGGCAGCAGTGGAGACCACGTCCCTCCTTTGAACATGGTGCACATAGCAGGCGACGGCTGTCGAGGCTGTCTTCTCCGGTAAGCTAGCCTTCTCATCAGCAGCCCTTATCGGGGCACTTGCAGTGGCGCCTTGTTTGTTGTTGTCGACCTGCAGCAGGTCAGTGAAGATAAGGCCCAGACAGTTGGGCAGCCCGACGGCGGGCGGCATTGATCCGAACGCGAGGGGTACCGCCAGGTAGCCTTCTCGCACGTGCATGTCGATCGGCTGCTGGCCGAAGCAAACGGACATGATTCCGGCTGTCATTGTAGATTCCTGGAAATAAGGAAAGTACATAGAATCAGAAATTGAGGGGGGGGGGGCCCGCTGGGCCTCCTACCTTAGCGTAAAGATGAAGGGAGACTCAGTCCCACCGGGCGTGCCAGACTTGTTTGACGTGAAATCTTTATGTTTGTATTATTATTTTTTTTTATCTCGTTATGTCGTTTAATTATTGGTTTATTGGCGTGCCAGTCACCGTGGTGACGATTCTTATTGTGCGCTCGATCTGACTTGGTCAGTCGATTGTGAGTGATCGTGTCTGGACTAGTAGTCCGTCATACCCTGAACGCTATGACGTTAATTACGTCCTCCCTAAGGAGGACAACCCTTGATTAAACGCTAGAGGTAGGAGGAAGACAGCGGTAAAACCGTATGCTCAAAGGAGACAAAGTTCATCTGTTTACAAGACGTTTAAACGTATTTGAACAGAACAGGGGTTTATTAATTACGGGGGGGGACCCGCCGACGTATTCCCACCATCTTGGATGATGCCAAGTGGGGAATGGGAAACCACCCATGCAGCGACAGGGTAGATTCCGCAAAAGATCGGGTATATGTATATATAGACATAACCCGGAATCCGGATGGGGACCGGTCCTGATGTAACACACCCGGTACGAGTGCGATATCTTATTAATATCCCCCTTTGGAGGGCCATCAGAGATCGCACAAGGGCAAAACTCCGTGGGCCAGCGGGGTTATAGGAGAATACCATGCTCGGTTGGTGGGACTATATGAATTTCGGCAGCATGTTCCCTCCATCTGGATTATGCCAGGAGAGAATAGGTCCTCATCCACGGAGAGCCGGGACGACGACCGATCAAAGATGGGCACCGGGCCCGGGGGACATCTTTTGCCGTCATATTATTGATCAATATTCCCTTGGAACCCATCAGAACACATATAATGACATGGTTCTTTAGGTTCATAAGGCATCGGTGAAATCCGGGTTCGGGACGAAAGCTGTAGGGGAGATCTTCCCCATTTATTGTATCTCATTAAGACACGAGTGATGGTCTATGAGTATCTCCTTAAACGGATGTAGGGGAGCTTAAGAAGTTTATAGAAGAATGGTGCAGAGGTAGGCCTCTGAGTGGGCTTCATCTGACTGAAGAAGGGATCTCGGCTTGGCCTTTGGTTTGGACAAAATGGGGCTCTCGGCCTGGCATTTGATGGATGGAGAGGGGCTCTCGGCCTGGCGGTTTGGGCTGGCCAAAGAGGTTTTCGGCGGCAGAGGGAAGGCTCTCGGCCAAGAGCTCTCGGCGGCCAAAAGAAGGGGGGGGAAGACCCTCTCGGCATGGGGGCTCTCGGCCGGCACCTGAGCGCGCCGAGAAGGGGGGCACCGAGAGGGGCAGCATCAAGGCTTGGGCAAGAGGGGTGAACAGCTATAGGCAAAGGGGGTTCTCGGCCTGGTCATTTGGGCTGGCCAAAGGGAGATAAGGCCTCTCGGCCTGGGGCTACTCGGCGGGCTCATGGGCGCGCCGGGAAGGGGGGCGCCGAGAGGGGCAGCTTCAATATTGGGCAAAAGGTGTGGGTAGTTATGAAGACGAACTGGCTCTCGGCAGAGGGCTTCCCAGCGTGCTTCTGGCCACGCCGGGAGTCTGTACGCCGGGAGCCTTACATGCATAGCCTCACGAGGAAAGTGTTTGATAACCAACTGGGTTGTCGTTTAGCTAAAAGGCGGGGAGAGCGTCTCGGCCTTATGGTTCTCGACGGGGAAGCTAGCACGCCGAGGGGGTGAAACGCAGGAGAATCTCAGGGTTTCCAGAGCTCAGGAACGATGCTCTGTTCTGGTATTTTCTGGGGATTTTCAGGCTCGAATCAAATGCTGGGCCAGAGGTGCAAGGGAGGAACTTCATGGGGACTTCTATCAGAAGAGTGCCAAGGGTTTTGGCTGAATGAATCAAACGGAGGAGATCAGACTACCACCTGATCCTGTTGAGGATTTTGCCCTCTGTTGCAGGCCATTTGGGGGAATCGGGGGATGACTGCCCTCCGACCCCTCCAGAAGAATCCAGTGACATTAAACCCATGGAGAATGAAGGGCTGTCAACCATATAACTTCAGGCCCTAAGCATCCAACGTTTAGGATGGAGAGCCTGAGATCAGATCGTTATTCATGAGAGATGGGCAGCCCAGGAAACCAGAAAACTGATATCTCTGGCTCCTGAACCGCCAAAGGGGAAGGGCTCCTCAGAAAACCCAGATCATAGATATATATATAAAAAAAAGGGGTATTGAGATCGGAGGGGGAAAGAGAGAACAAGACTCAGTAACCCATTGGATGGGGTTAGGAGTCTTGCCCTCGTCCCCCTTCAAGGAATGAACCCAGGCGATCGGCTTCTAAACCCAAAGAAAATAATCTGTGCTCTTCTCAGACGAGGGCCGTATACATTGAGAGACAGACAGATGTAGATCGGTATGTTGATCCATCAATACCCAGACGGGTCATCTTGATGCTTCATTGCATTGCATATAAAAGAGATTACACCGACCATGGAAGACAAAATGTAAAGCAGAAATCTAAAATCAAGGCCGGAACTCCGGCTACAGTTGCTAGATCGAGATAGAACTCGCCATATTACATCAGATAAAGAAAGAAAGAAAACATGGAGGGGAGGGAGGAGCATTGACTCCTCTCCCTCCCCGGTGCCCACCTTGAGCTCTCCTTCTTCTTCTCTTCTATTGCCTCTCTGTTGATCGAAAGGGGAGGGGTGGCTCTTTCTCTCAGAACGATCCCCTTTTTCTATCTGGCTTTCTCTCTTTTTTTTTTCTTCAGCTTTTTTTTTCTCTCCAGTCGATCGATCCCGGAGCCCTCTGATCTTTTTTTTTTCTCCGATGTTATCCCCCTTATCTCTATCGAAGGGAGGGGTTTTTATAGCCCCTTTCCTCTTCCTTCTCGGCAGGGATCTTCACGGCGCGCTCAACCTTGATTTCTCGACGCCATATCTGGGCTTCGACATGGGCTTTGGGCGCCGTCTTCATATAGGCCCACTTAGAGTTTCTTCAAATGTATCATCATCCCAAATGGTCTATCATTTCTGAAATATCTTGTATTGACGTCACGATTGCAATTTTCATCGATCCGCAGACAGGGTTCTATCAGTCCGTAGACAGGGTTCTATCAGTCCGTAGACAGGGATTTATCAGTCCGTAGACAGGGATTTATCAGTCCGTAGACAGGGTTCTATCAGTCTGTAGACAGGGTTCTATCTTATCAATATCGTCACTCGAATGGCGACGAGCTCGGACATCAACCTCAGTCTTTCGCTGTTGGTCAGATCTTCTTTTCAATCATGCTTCCACCCCTGATCATTTTCTGGGTGTCAACATCTCCCTGGGGACCAAACCCGAGAGGCACCAAAGGGAATGAACACCTGCTCCGTGGGGTGGAAATAGGTGGAGAAAGGGGTGAAGAAGGCTTGGTAGGTATGGGCGAAGGTTTAAAAGGCGTAAGTGAGGGTAGAGTCAATGTGAGCGGTGATGATGGGCTCTAGTGGAGGCAAAGACAGAGGTGGGGGTGTGGGAAGAGAGGAAGGCAAAGGTAGAGGCATGGGTGTACGGGTAGCTTGCTCAGGCTCGGATGATGACGGTGAAGGGAGCGGCATCGGGGATAATGGAGATGGCGACAGGGGTGAGGGTGAAAGTGGTGGTGGAGTGGATGAAGTGGCAGGTGGCAGCGCTCTTCGACGTATCGAAACGATACGTCGAGCGGCCTTGGGAGCAAGAGTGGTGGTGGAAGTGGAGGGTGAAAGAGGGGTATTTGCCCGAGTAGAGGCTTGGATAGGTGAAGGAGATGGGACAGGAGAAGAGATAGACAACGGAGCGGGTGTTTCATCAACTGAAGAATCACAGGGGTGCCCCTGGTGTTGAAACGAAGACGGTTGCCTGGGCGGTGCTTGCTGCTGCTACTGCTAATTGTGAAGTTCCAAAATAACATGATGTATGATAGTTCAATCAATCATCTTCTTGTCTTCCAAGCTGTAAACAAGTTCCCGGAACTCGGGGCAATCCTCAATCAAATGCCCCTGTTGACGATGAAACTCACAGAACTGGAATAAATTTCTGACCGCGGGTTGGCGAGGCATGACCGGAGGGAGTTGCAATGCATGGGTGGCCATCAAAGCCCTGAAAATATCTGTGAAAGATTCTGACAACGAAAGGTGGAGAACCTGCTTTGGAGAAGGTGGATGTCGAGGCGTATGAGAAGGTAGTGGGGATGGTAGTAGAGGTTGCGTAGGCAAGGGGAATTGCGTAGGTGAAGGCGGAGGGCTAGAATGATGTGGAGGTGTGGAGGGAGTGGGAATATAATGGACGGCATCCACCCGCTCGGGGCGTGACGTTTCCTTGATCGGAAGTGGAGAGGTGTGGGGAAATAAAACAACGGAGGGCATACTTGTGAGGGAAGATGTAGTGGAGCAACATGGGGAGGTATATGGGTAAGTGGGAGCGGAAGGCCGACTCGTGGAGGGATATGTAGTGGAGTACTGACTCGTGGGGGATGGCGGAGGGAAAGTGTATGTGGAAGGCGAAGGTGGAGGAGACTCATGGTCAAGAGAAACTAGGACTTGTTGGCTAATGAAGCGGGATTGACTATAGAGTTGTTGCCATGAGGTGATATCGTTCAGGGCTAAGATGCATTTGAGCTCGGGCGTTGCATTAGAAATAACCATTTTAATCTGCTCGCCGTCTGGAATATGCCCCGGAACTTGCGCGGCTAGGCGACGCCAGCGGTCGGCAAACATGGAGAATTCCTCGTCGGGCTTCATCTTCTCTTGGGCCAAATCTACCATAAAGTACTTAGGCCCAACTTGGTCTCGAAATTGCTGAATAAATCTTGCTTGGACGGCTTGAAAATTCACCACTTGCTCTCGCGGCAATGAAAAGAACCAATCCTGAGCCGGGCCTTCTAACGAAAGACCAAACAGATAAGCCATTAAACATTGGTCATGTCGGAATTGGGCCGACTCATAAATGAACTCCTTCAAATGCACGTAGGGGTCACCGACTCCACCATAGCGACGATAAGCCGGAATTTGTGAACGTGGTGGAAGTTGAAGACCTTGAAAGACAAACGGGGTATCCAAAGAAGTTTGGGGATTAATTCGTCGCTGTAATTCATCAAGCTGGCGTTGGGCTTGAGCGATCTTCTCCTCGGTGGGAAGAGTCCGAGAAGAATGTGGGCCAGCCTGAGCAAGAGAGTGAAAGTTTAGACCAGGACGATGATGGGCCGAATAAAGGGACCCAGCCTGAGAAGAAGGAAAGCCCATTCCGGGAGTAGAAGGATATATGGGCCTGCAAGGATCATGTATGTGGGGATGAGAATTGATTGGGCCAGCAACAGCACGGGCGGGATAGGAAGGCCCGTTAAAGGGAGTAGGCATATTGAAAGAAGAAGGCCCGTGAAAAGAATAAGGCCCGTTAGATGAATGAGGTGATGGGCCCGCGTGGGAAGAGGAATCCACGCGGGGGTAAGAGGATAGGGAAGATGAGGAATACTGAACAGAAGAGAAGTGCTCCATGGGAGAAATGGAGACTTTATACAGTGAATTTCAAAGAAATACAAGGATAGAAATGAACCTAGGACAAATGCAACTAAATGGAGGGACGCAAAGATGAACTAGTCTATGGGCCTAATTAACAAAATGATATGGAGTCAACACACAATGGAGGGAAGAGATGAGAGAAGAATCAACCAATTAAACACCCAGGTTATGAATGATGCACGAAAATTTTATAAGTTCCTCTTTAGGACCTTAGTTGGTTAATTACTATATGAATTTACTCAACCACAAGGTACCTAACCAGGATAAGAATGGGAAACTGGGTGACTCTAAGGGACTCTCCCTCTTACGGATGCAAAACCCTAGACTGAGGGAAGGTATGGTACAACCTGTCCAGCGTCCGTGTGGGAATCCACGGCTCACGGGGGCTTACGGAGGCCCTCGGTAAGGTCACCTAGTCGGCTCCAAGGAGTATGGAGACGAGAGGAAACCCCACCTCGGTGGAAATGCAACTAAATGAAGAGTATATATGCCCCTATGCGCACCGGAGTGCATGCAAAGTCTAGCCTAGATCTAGCAGACAATGATCAAGCAAGTATGAGAAAATGAAATAAACACAATCATGCAACAATATAATGACAACAGGGGGAGATCAGAATAGCACCAAATATCACAAAAATAATATTGCATGGCAACCAAGATGAGGCTCGGGTGCACTATAGCACGACAAGGACGGTCTCTGTGAGACCGCACAGGGAGGTTGACGGTCCTGGGTGGACCGTTCACTGGCAGGGAGTGACGATAAATACTGACAAAAAAATAGATTGGTGAAAGGCAAAATCGTCCCTGGATGGACGGTCTCACGATAGACCGTTCGGGCTCTGGAACGGGCCTGCAGCAACCGCAGAACGTCAATGAAAGCTAACAGTGTGAAGGCATAGACACATCTGAGCCTGGAATTTGGGCGGCCGATGACAGACCGCCGGAATGATGTTCGGGCGGTAGAAGACCGCTGGAGGAAGCAGGGTGGCAGAAGGAATGGCACTATCCGCAGGGAAGAGCGGTGAGTCTTCGACCGTAGAATCCGTTGGACGGCTTCGGGAGAACCACACAAGTTCCAAAGGAGAGAAACGTGAACAGCAAAGATCGACCTGAAACCACTCGAGAACGAGGAGTAACAAAGCAAAGGAGAGGGTTAGCAAGCCACTAACACGATGGGCACAAGGTGTTCCATCGTGATTGCCAAAAAATGGGGATGTAGATATTTATTTCCCTACCGGCTTAAAAGTCCTTCCTATCCCTTCTACTAAATCAATGTGAGAAATAAATGAAAGGTAGAAGGGGACAAAAGTATGTGAACCTGTGTAATCGCCACCAAGATGCCAGACGCGATGAACACGCCATACCTTGGAAAAGAAAGGGAGACACTTGCCTTTAACCAGCACTGCAGGGATGTGTGCCCGGGGAAGAACCACCTTAAGGATGCACGGCCGCTCGACAGACTGCTCGTCAGTGCTGGGGTGGAACGCGGGATGAAGTGCGACGGAGGAAGAACGGTTCAGCACCAGCCGCGGGAATAAAACGAACGGTGAAATGTCAGCCACACTTCCCTTAGGACGGACAGGATGGAACCGCCCAACGCCACCACGCCTTAAGATGTGAAAGCTCAACCTCCACCCTTTCCGGCCGGCGAGAAAGGATGGGCCTCGTGCTAGTGCGTCGCTGACCTGCAAAGAAATGTAGAAAACACAAGAGAAAACCCAATATTAGAACTATGAAGCGTAGTAAATGCTAGAACGGAAAGGAATGAACATAACCAAAAGGAATGGGGGGTACTTGGGGGGTTTTAAACCCCTAGGGGCGTCAAAAACATAGGAGGGTGTGTGTGAATGATGTATGAGAGTGAGAAAACCCGGGGGAAACGTGGAAGAAGCGATGCATGCAAACAAACAAGAACAATGGGACTAAATGAAATAATGACTTGAAACAAAATACTCCTTGAACCGGATGCCTGTATGGACGTAGAAGGCCTCCCTCCCTGGTGGTAGGTTGCTCAACAATTCGGCAGGGCTTCGCCGTCAACCAAAAATCTCCCCCCCCCTTTCAAAGGTAGCCTTTAGGGTCTATTTATAGAGCACCCAAATGCTAACTCCAACATTAGGGTTTTAAGGCATTTTTAGGTCAAGATTATTAAATAAAAGATGAAGACAATTCAATTATCTTTCATCTGGAAGAAACAACACTGAAAATGGTTAAGGATTCGCGGAGAAATCATCGGAGAAAGTTGGGAGAAAAGCCACGAATGGATAGAAGAAAGTCTTAACCACTTCTTGGTTCGACAAATGGTCTAACGATAGACCGCACAACTAGATGAGCGGTCATAAAGGGGCCGTTAATACCTGTCGGTAGAAAATCCAATAAGAAAATAAGGTCAAATTATCCACTGAACCAACCAAAGAAATCATCGTTGGACTCTCATAAATGAACGGTTACTGTACAACCGTTCAGCATAAGAGCGGCTAAATCATGACCGCACTAGCCCTGTCAGTGATAAATCACAAATAAAAAGATAAATAGGTAATTATCTGAACCGGCGTTAGGACGCTTGAGAGATAGACGGCTTAGTATATACCGCATAATGGCCTTGTGCAGCTAAACCTAGGCCGTATATATACTTGTCGGTGATAATTTAGAAAATTAACTAAAACACCCATTAAATGTTTGGACGGCCTAGTATCAACCGCACAGGGGTTGAACGACTGGTGGTTGACCGTACATGTATATGGGTGCTTGAAATTTATAGAAAAGCTCAATCAACCAAAATCAAGGCCCATTAAGCCCCGAATCAACTCAGACCTAGCCAGAGAGGGAGGCTGCTCATAACATCAACCCAAAACGTGCCAGCAAATAGCCCAACGAGTAACGGCCAACTCGAGGCCTCAATAAATGGGAGTAAGAGAAATGACTCAACTTATCTGTAAAAAATGGGTGTGAACATGTCCTAGGAGCTATTTCCCTGCAGAGTCAAAAACGGAAACCGTTGCAGTGTTTTGTTCGAACTAGGATGTTGGATGATATTCGGGAAGGTTTTGATCTGGAATGATTAACACGTAGGGAAGTTTTACTAACAATAGGATTTTGATCCTAATCAAACTCTAACCCGCAACCGAACCTCTTCCCTATAAATAAGTCTCTACAAAACCCTTCAAAGGTTATTGCCTTTGGGTTCTTTGCTTCGACATCGACCTATTGTTCGTGATAGTCTGAGCATCTTCACCTTCTTCACGAGCCCTTCGCCATCGTCTTCCTCGACATAGAAGAAGCCCTACTTCTTCTCTACTGCTTCCCCTACTGGACAAAGGTTGCTACCACGGCGTAAAGGAAGATTGCTTTCTTCCTGCTTCTGGCAAACCTGTTGACCTCGAAGCTTCTTCTTCCGCTGCTGTAAAAGGAAGAAAAGACATCTATTTCTTTGAAGCCCTATTACTTCTATTACTGTTGAAGCTGTATCGTCATCCTTTTCTTCCTACTGCCGTTGCCATCCTGTAAAACATAGTATCGGATGTTTTGATATCTCATCACCGTTCTTCACGTGATAGCATCCAAACCTCAAAACTAAGGTTGGTGTTCTCAAGTACAAGCACAATCTAATTGCTACAAGGTCATAAGCATGCATATAGGCTTGTTATATTGATTTTCCGTAGAGCTTCATATGTTTCTGGGAGTTTCAGTAAAGTAGCAACCCAGGCTAGGGCGCTATTTGATATAACTACCGTGCAAATAGTCATCAATTAGCTAGTTAATTAATAATTACACATGTTTAAAATTTAATAACTGTGAACCATGACATCTAATTTAATGCATGAGTGTACTGTTAGATTCCTGCTATTTTTCTCTGCCTGTACATGTCTCTAGTTTTTCGATTGGACATACTCTAGAAATCATGTGTCTATGATTGGACCTGCCCGGTGCATATCATATGACAAATAAATAACGACCGCCTTAAAGTCGTCAATTGAATGAACGCCCCCACACTCAGGCGCTAATTAGTGATAACCTGTGAACTTTGATCTATGCATGACCTAATTACATGGATTTTGAAATAACGACATGCACCCTGCCATCAATTTGAGATATGACGCCCCTGACTAGGGCGCTAATTACTGAATTAAAGACTTAAGCCAAGTCGTCATTTACATAACATCTGGAATTGAGAATTTTTGTAGATTTTAATAAATAAGGAACCTTGATATAACGACTGAGTGAACAATCATTATATATTAAACTAGCGACCTTGCCCAGGGCGCTATTTCATGAAATGAAGACGTAATCTAAGGCATCAATTTATTGTATTCTGATTTTCATGGGTTTCTGTAACCCTTGATAGTGGGTTATATATATAGGCACTATATTCCATTCCGTGAGTATAGTCCCACATTTCACGATATTTTATCGATTATCCCACTATTTCTCGGTGATAGATGAACCCTCCGTGGGACATTCCGTTCCTTCGGACTGGTGATTTTATCATAGAGACCTCCGTAAGGCTCCTCGTAGCATTGGATTCCCTCAAGGCCGATTGAGCTGGTTGTACCATTAAAACCCATGACACTATTTTATTGCCATGTCACTCTAAAGAAACATGGTATACTGGCCCTCATGACATGCTATTTAGATGTCATGAGAATACTCTTTAAATAATGGAATGGGAAAACCATGCCATTAATATTCCTTACGAATTATGTGCCATGCTTGTGGACACTAATTCTATCTACCTTATCATGTACAAGAACGAGTGACCATTTCTATATGAACGCTTATTCTTAATGTCGTGGCACCCATCTAGGGAGCCGATTCCACCTAGTTTTATCGTTAATCATGATTATACCGTTATTATCATCCTTACATATCATGTTCAATCCTTGTGATTCTATTCCATATGATCCACCTTAAGTTCCTACAAGCTTATTCCTTTGGAATCCTATATTGGCTATAACTATAGTGGATGTCAAAAAATACATGATCAATGCCTGCACATATAGGGCCCGATCTAGTCCTGGGAGGAGCACCCGAACGTACTTGTGCCCATGGGAGTTGTAATGATCGCGGTGTGGCATTGCACCGAAGTACTTGTCGTTCTTGATGACATTCCATAATCTCGTACTTGACTCGACTTGACATGACATAAGTTGCGTGACCCGAAAAGGGTATTTATTATATACTTGCTTGAAACATGATAGCCAATTCTCAACAGGACATGATGAACATACTTGCTTGAATATCTTGATATTATTGACATGAGTTCTTGAAAGACATGCTAGTTCATTTCACTATCTCTTGATATACACTCTCTATTATCGTTTCATGTGAACATGCATGGCTATATTGCATTTCATGTAACTCATAATCTACTTAAAGCAAGCTAGCACTTGAGATATAATTCCTACTGAGTGTTCGCTCATCCAGTGTTTTCCCCTATTTTTCAAGTAAGTCTGACGACGAGACTCAATCGGATGGGGAAGGTCAAGAGTGAAGAGATTAGAGCTACTCCGTCTATCCAAGCATCAACTAGTTTTAACTTTCTATTTTCTTGAGTCACTCATTGTACTTTTCTTTATTGGGTCTTAGCATTTCCATTATGTGAAGTTGTAATAAAAGTACTTTAAAGTTGCAATTGAATTAAAGGATTGGGTTATATTTACTTTTGCACACTTTGTCTTTGTGTCGAATACACTAACGCTCTGATTGACATGATCGATATAAACTCATTACGCTCTCTGGGTTCCTTCCGCACTCGGGGCTTGACAAGAAACATTATCAATATCAACAGTATAGACATTGTTATTCCTTTTCCCAATAAATTTAACCTCATTTGTGTTCTTGTTCAAGACAATGAAATGGGTTTCATCAAAAATAATTTTAAAACCCTTATCGCACAATTGACTTATACTCAACAGATTGTGATTTAGACCTTTCACCAAAAGCACATCTTCAATAAGAATTTCAGAATTCTTACCTATGTTGCCAATTCCAATGATTTTACCTTTATCTTGGCCTCCAAAGACAACTGAACCTCCATCCTTGTCTTGCAGTGTAGAGAACACCTTCTTGTCCCCTGTCATATGCCTTGAACAGCCGCTGTCCAAGTACCATTTGCTCCCCCTGGCTTCAAGACATATCTGCAAGAAAGAAAGTTCTCATGCAATTGTTTTTGGTACCCAAGCTAGTTTGGGTCCGTAGGAGTTAGTCCAATTCTGTGCATGCCTATTCTTGGTGCATGATTTCTTGCATTGTTTTGTTTGAACCAGCAATTGGCAATCATGTGTGCGAATCTACCACAATGAAAATAATTTACATGTACAAACTGCCTTTGGAGTTGGCGTGGTTTAGGTTGGATGTGTTTTGATTTAAGGTTAGAACATGAGGCACGGTTATTTCTTTTTCATGAACATAGGATGTGGTGACCTTACGCTCAAAAGATTTTTTGTTTTGTGGGTTGTACCCTAATCCTTCCTTTTGGAAATTAGCCTTAACCCCCAGCAAATTGTCTAGGTTTTGTTTCTCTTTAACAAACCTAGATAGGGTAGATTGTAGCTCATCCACCTCTTCACCAAAACTCACGTTTCTCTTTTCAAGTTCTGAAATTGTGGATTTCAGAGCTTCCTCATCATTTTTCAATATTTCACACACACTTTCCATTTCAGACATTTTACAGGACATTTCTTCTTTAGTTTTCTCAATGTCTAAAATGGTTTGCAGCAAGGTTTCTTTTTCTTCAGTTGATTCGAACCAATCTTGTTCCAATTTCTCAAATTTAACAAAGATATCTTCATGTGTTAACTCATCAATCTTTTTCTTGAGATATTTATTTTCAGACCTGATTTTCTTGTACTTCACATACAGTTTTTCATATTCAGACTCCCATTGTTTATTCGAAATAAAATCAGGATCAGAAGTTACCTCAGGAGATTCATCTTCATGTGCCATGAGGCACAAGGTTTCCACGAGCTCTTGGATCTTCTCATCAGATGGTTCATCTTCTTCGTCGCTCCATGTGGCGACCATGGCTTTGGGTTTCTTGAAATTATCCTTCTTGAATTTCTTCTTCAGATCTGGGCACTCTCCTCTCATGTGCCCAGGCTTCTTGCATTCGTAGCAAATGATGCTACTTGGCTTGCTCGATTCGCCTTTGGTTTGAATGGGCTTTCTTTGCCCCTTTCTGAAGTTTCCCTGAAAATTTCTCTTATTTCTCAAAAATCTCTTCACTTGGCGAGTTATCATCGCCAATTCTTCCTCTTCATTGCTTCCGTCACTAGATTCATCTTCTTGAGATTCGTCATCGGAGTGATGAGCTCTCAATCCAATCACCTTCTTCTTCTTGATGTCTTCATCAGCTGTCCTCTTCATATTTATCTCATAGGTCATGAGTGACCCTATGAGTTCATCCAGGGTGAGAGTGGACAGATCTTTTGAATCTTCAATTACCGTGGCCTTTGTGTGCCATGCCGACGGTAGTGACCTCAAAACTTTCCTTACAAGGTCGGAATTTGAGTATTCTTTCTTGAGACTTTTGAGACCATTTGTGATCTCTGTTAGCCTTGCAAACATCTCAGAAATGGTTTCTTCAGGCTTCATCTTGAACAGCTTGTAGTCTCTGACTAGGAGATTTGCCTTGGTCTCCTTGACCTCTGAAGTTCCCTCGTATATGAGTCACAGCGTGTCCCACATTTCTTTGGCTGAGTTGCACATAGAAACACGAGAGAACTCATTAGGGTGAATGGCACATTGCATAATAATCATGGCATTGAAATTTATAGTGCATTACTTGATTTCCTTGGGTGTCCATTTCTCTTCATCATCCCCGAGTTTGTATGGACCCTTGTCCACAATTCTCCAGATTTCATACTCCTGGGCTCTTAGGAAAACATGCATCATGTTTTTCCAATAGGAATAATTTGAGCCATCGAAGTAAGGAGGACGATGAATCGAATGACCCTCAGGCATCATTCCCTTGTTTGCCATTGATCTGGATAGCACTCTAGATCGTTAGATCTCAAGAGATAGAGCCTTAGCTCTGATACCAATTGAAGTCTCGCGATCAATGACACCCAAAAGGGGGGGTGAATTGGGAGATGGCAAATTTTAGTTTATCTTTGAATGACTTAAAGTTAGTTTGATGAGAAAACACTTAATGATGTAAATCTATGCGATGAAATAAGTAGATATGAAATGCTAACATACAAATGCAGAATAGAGGAAGGAGATAAGGAGCAATCACACCAGAAACAGTGATTTTTAGGTGGTTTGGATGCAATGACGGCAACCTACGTCCACCCCTCACCGACGGTGAGGATTCACACACTATCTTATAAGGTGTTACAAAATGAGACACACACACAGATACGTTGGGAAAAGAGAGCTCCCACGAAGGTGTAAGAACACCTTAACACACACACAAATCCATAACGGATTAAACACACACATACACACACACACGGATCTAGGAAGATCCACACACACGGAAGTGTTCGAAGATTACAAGAACCACAAATGAAGCTCAAGAAAAATATGAAAGTAGAACATAAGAGAAGAATCTTGATTTGCTCCCCCTTAGTGGATGACGAATGCTTTGGATGCAGCTTGATCCCTCGGCTTGATCTTCACTTGAATGGGTTGCAGATTTGCTTGAGAGCCTGAATCTTGAATGAAAAATCCTTTGGACGGAGCATTGTTCACGCAGCTACAGTAGCCTTCTCACCCCTTCAATAGCTTTCTTGATCTCCACAAGTGATTAGGGTTTTTGATCCCTCAATGAGATGTTTTATAGACCCAGGGTGGTCAACAGACAAGCCATCGACCAAATCCACAATCTTTGCCTTGATTGGGGGCAGTGGGCTTAAACAAATGACCCAAGAGAATCTTCCCACGAGCTAAAATAAAAAGTCAACAATGAAGGCTTTCGGGACTGGCGGTCGACCTATGGAGGCTGGCGGTCGACCTTTTTGAGAATTCCTATAGATGTTGGGCTGCTGGAAAATCCGGTCGACCGCTATGGGTCTGGCGGTCGACCGCTATTTTTACAGGTGGGCTTCGTTCAGTTCTGTTATTTCAGGTCGACCGCCAATGGTGTAGGGGTCGACCGAAAATCCCCAGTCCTGTAAAATCCTGATGGGGAATCGATGAAGGATCAAGAGGGGGGTGAATAGATCAGTCACCCACTAAAATTTTATGCAGCGGTATCAAGTGCAGAAATAATTCAAGCTGTTGTTGGACAGCAGAAAGTCACACGAGAGTGATCACCGAGAGAGCCAACAGTAACAGATCTAAGCTTAAGCGATCCTAAGCATGCATCTACAGCAGATAAATGAGATGATCAAGATGCACAGTTAATCTTCAGACAAACAAACACAGTGGGCAAGAGATTTTTAAGGTGGTTCGATCTCAAACCCGAGATCTACGTCCACCCCACACTCCTAACAGGAATGTGGCTTCAACCGCTGATTCACAGCTTCAACCGCTGGGCCTTACAGCTTACTGTCCGAGGTATCCACCTCGCCCGCTGAGCACCACAGCTTGTTGACCAGAGGAGTCCTCCTCTGCACCACTGAGCAATACAGCTTGGCTGTGCTGACTAACATCTTGAAAACAAGGTTTCAGAAAACAAAATAGAAACAAACGAAAAACAAGAAAACTCGAATGAAATGTAGCTCACAATGAGCAATCTCAGTTCTAGTATCTGAACCAAGAAACTGATGAACAATCATTCAGAGAAAGTCTCTCAGACTTCTCTCACTCAATTCTCTATTTTCTCTTCTCTCTTTCTCCTCTCTCTCTTCTCTCTGGATCGTGCAGGCTCCTCACACTTCATGAATATTCTTTTCACGATCACACTGCTCCTCTGGAAGAAGCTTCTTATTTATAGAGCAGTGAACAGATAGGGCGTGTGCTCTCCACGATTCCTGCCCAAGCGCCTTGACCACGTGGCAGCATTTCAACCTGCTGCACTACACGTGTCACGATCCTGGCTTCTTGGATCAGGTGCCCTTCTCAATTTCCTCGAGCAGATATTCTGTCAGGTCAGACGAGGATGCACTGAGTAAGTTTGTGTTTTGAACACAGCATGTACAGACTTTATAACATGTAATGTAGTATGCATATAGTAAAGTATGCACATTGATAATGAATGCACAAGCATGCCATCAGGGACTGTATGGACTTGTGTGCATGCGACACCAATGTACACACTCGTTGAAGTGATGATGCATAAACTTAACCACTCGTACCAGCAATGGAATGTATAGACTTTTGAATGCATGATAAAGAGTGTATAGACTTTGCATCTATCAAAGTATGCACAACGAAGATGAATGCTCAGGCATGCTGTCAAAGAATGTACACACTTTGCATATAAATTGAAACAACCGAATGCACTGACTATGCTCATGAATGTATAGACTTGCTAAGTCATCAAAGCAACCGTGTGCAGACTTAGTGTATGTGCGAGACAGATCAATGCATAGACTACTGGCTGAACTGACTTGGTCGAATGAGACAATGGAGGTTGTACAGACAGCCACCATAGAATGTACAGACTTTGCTAAGAGAGATGCACACATGCACAATGAACATGGATTGAACAGACTAAGCCACGAGCTGAGCTAACGGATGTATAGACTTGCTCAGTCATCAAAACAACCGTGCAGGCTTAGTGTATGCATGGACCAGACGAGTGCACTAACTTTGGCTAACATATGCAAACAGGCATCAATTAGAGAAATGCACGAGATGGTCAATGCACTGACTATGTTACGTGCAACTAAAGTTAATGCACCAATGCAAGCTATGCACGAACTAGAATAGACCTGATACAGAGAGCATTTACTAATTCTAATCTTACAAGATTCATTAGTGGTTGCTATCATCAAAATAATATAACATCATCAATGTACAGGGGGCACAACAATCTCCCCCTTTTTGATGATGGCAACACAATGAATAGATGTCATGATATCGGTTCATGCAAGCACAGACTTATGTACTAAATGACCCCCTTTAGACATTCTCCCCCTTTGCCATCAGCAAATAAGGAGGAAAGACAGGGGCAACGTTCTAAGAGGCAGTTCAAAATGTGAGCACATTATGACACAATCCTTAAAAGATATGAATCGAGCAATGACTTTCTTGATGTCAATTAGGTTTAACAGTGATAGAGAGTTGAGGAGAAAGAACTGGCTTTCTGAGATAGGATCATATACTTCAGTTATAGCAATGAACTTAAGTCACATGACCATAATAGTCTAGGTCGATGCAAGACCCTAGTAACTTCAGAGGAAGTGAAAGGCAAGGAAAGACACCTGAACATGTATTGAGATTAAACAAATGACACTTAATGATGTTTGTTTTTAAGGGTTACATCAATTTCATTCACATGCTTCTTAATCTGGAACTTATTGAATAGACACGTATTATTTATGTCATTGCCATTAGGTGTATACCTTGATTAGAGGCCAATACTCCCAGTTACTAAGCATAAACTACTATATCTATTTCTGATCAAAGCTACAGGAATAATTTACATCTTTGACGTTAAGGGTATACCTTGATCAGAGGCCAATACCCCTAGTTACTCAGTGAAATCTCCCTGGTAGATTTGACCAATTGAACAGAGATAACCTGAGTCACTTCATGACTTAAGGTACTCTCCATTTCTTTGATGGAGACCTCAGTTTCTCAGTAAAACTCAGTCATTGCTCTGCCACTTTGTTCACTTCTTTTTCTTTGATGATTTTCAATTTAGCTGCCCTTGTGATTTGGAGAGACTTGTTTAAGAACAATACATGATTCTTGGTTTTCAAACCTCAACCAACACTAAATCTATCATGTTCGGGTATTGTGAGGACTTGTTCTATCATAATCATGAGATAGAGGTTAAGAGCTATAAATGCTTTCTATCATCTTATTTTCAGAAGACAGTCTTTTAACTTTACAGTCTATTAAAGTTAAACCTTAGTTTCAATCAGTAAGCACATGTGATTCTTATAACAGAAGGGTTGTAATAATTTCAGCTCACGATAATGAACCAATCACTAGAATGTTGTCCATCTTGTGAAGGGGTTGAACTTAATTCTGATAATGCAAACCTCCCCCTGACAACAATATGCATTTCAAAACAATGCAATGATTCGACCTATCATGCAGTTAATACATTGGGTGCATTGACTATGTGTAGAGCATGCTTCAACATAAAGTCTATACAATGCAATTAATTGACTACATGCGCAACCATCTGTCGACTATATGCCCTACTATGCATCGACTACAGGGATAATGTGTGCAAGATGTGCAGCAACTGATGTACTCAATCCACAGGAGGTTATTCCATCATCAACCTACTTTATTCACAAGATCAAGAACATGCAAACCAATTATTTCAAGTACTCTAAAAGATATTTCAAGAGAAAAATTAGTCATTTTCCTGCTGAAATTTACAAAGCCCCAGTTCTCTTCTTAAATATCTAAATCTTTCATTTCCAAGAGGTTTTGTAAAAATATCAGCAACTTATTTTTCAGTTTCAACAAAGACTAATTCAATTTCACTCTTGCTCACAGCATCTCTAAGAAAATGACGTTTGATATCAATGTGCTTAGTCCTAGAGTGGTGAACAGGATTTTTAGTAAGGCAGATGGCACTAGTGTTATCACAAAGAATAGGAATGCATCCCAGGTTTATCTGATAATCTGAGAGCTGATGTTTGATCCATAATACCTAGGCAGCACAATTCCCTGCAGCAACATATTCTGCCTCTGCAGTGGAGAGTGCTACAGTGTGTTGCTTTTTAGAGGCCCAAGATACTAGGCAACCACCTAGGAATTGGCAATATCCACTAGTGCTCTTCCTATCTATCCGACACCCAGCATAGTCTGCATCAGTGTAAGATATAAGCTCAAACTCACACCTGGCAGGGTACCAAAGACCAAGTTCTTAGGTGCCTGACAGATATCTAATGATCCTTTTCATTGCACTAAAATGAGACTCCTTAGGACTAGCCTGAAATCTAGCACATAAACATACTGTAAATTGTATATCATGCCTTGATGCAGTGAGGTACAAGAGGGATCCGATCATACCTCTATACAGCTTTTGATCCACTAGGTTACCTTTTGTATCTTGATCAAGACTTGTGGAGGTACCCATTGGAGTTGCAATGTCCTTGAGGTCTTCGAGCTTGTATTTCTTCAGGAGGTCCCTAATGTATTTGGACTGGGTGATAAAGGTTCCATCTTTTGTTTGAGTCACCTGCAATCCAAGGAAGAGTTTCAGCTCACCCATTGAGCTCATTTCAAACTCATGTGTCATTAATTCAGAAAATTCCCTACACATCTTTGGGTTAGTTGAACCAAAAATAATGTCATCCACATAAATTTGAACAATGAGTATGTCAGGATGACTTACCTTTGTAAATAAAGTTTGGTCAATCTCACCTCTTGAGAACTCCTTCTCGATAAGGAATTTGCTGAGCCTATCATACCAAGCTCTAGGAGCTTGCTTCAAACCATAGAGAGCTTTATTCAACTTGTATACATGAGAAGGAAAGCCAGAACATTCAAATCCAGGAGGTTGATGAACAAATACATCCTCCTTAATTTCTCCATTGAGAAAAGAAGATTTTACATCCATCTGCTGGAGATTTATTCCAAGAGAACATGCATAGGCTAACAAAATCCTAATAGCTTCTAACCGTGCTACAGGGGCAAATGATTCTTCAAAGTTAATTCCAAATTCTTGGTTATACCTCTGAGCAATAAGTCTAGCCGTATTCTTGACAACATTGCCTAGCTCATCAGTTTTATTTCTAAAGACCCACCTTGTCCCAATGACATTTCCATCAACAGGAGGTGGGACTAGATGCCACACCTTGTTCCTGTCAAACTGATTAAGCTCCTCATGCATGGCATTGATCCAATACACATCCTTTAGGGCGATGTCAATGGACTTGGGTTCTACATGTGAAACCAATGCATATGCATTTAATTCATTTTGAGCTCTAAGAAAACCTCTAGTCTTGGGGGGTTCATGCAGGTCACCAATGATATTCTCAATAGGATGGTCTCTTAAGAACCTTACATTGATGACTTGGTTGCCTTGATCTTCATTAACCTCCCCCTGAATAGCAGGCTCTTCTGCATTGTCTTCTTCTGGCTCTTCTTCCTGATCTGATTGATCTGTAGATTGTCGTTCATTCAATATTTCTCCATCATCTTCTTTCCTATACAGACCATTTTCACATTCTGTCAGGGATTCATCAAAGACAATATGTGGAGATTCTTCAACAATTTTAGTATTTAAATTGTACACCCTATATGCTCTAGTGGTTTCAAAATATCCTAGGAACAAGCCCAGATCACTTTTGGGTTCAAACTTATCAAGATCTCGTTTATCATTAACATGGATAAAGCATTTGCATCCAAAAACCTTAAAGTGAGCAATTGAAGGTTTCTTACCTTTGATGATTTCATAGGGTGTTTTCTGAGAGAATGGCCTTACCATGACTCTATTTATTACATAGCAAGCAGTATTGATTGCTTCTGCCCAGAATTTCCTTGGTAGACCACTTTCAACTAGGAGTGTTCGGGCCATCTCCACAAGAGTCCAGTTCCTCCTTTCCACCACTCCATTTTGCTCTGGTGTCCTTGGTGAGGAAAACTGATGAGTAATCCCATTGACCCTGCAAAATTCATCAAATTGTGAGTTCTTAAATTCACCTCCATGATCAGATAGAATGTTTTCAATTGAATTTTCATTTTTCTATTTTATTTTCATGTAAAACTCCTGAAATTCTATGAACGCATCATTTTTATGAGTTGGGAAAAACACCCAAGTATACCTAGAGAAGTCATCTACCAAAACATATCCATATCTCCTACCTGATAGGCTGACTGAACGTGTAGGTCCAAAAATATCCATATGTATCAGCTCATAAGGTTTGGAGGACATGTTTTCAGTTCTGGACTTGAATGACTTCCTAGTTTGCTTGGACTGTGTACACGCACTGCACACCTTAAATTCCTTCTTAAAAGAAACTTCAGGGAGTCCTCTAACCATGCTATGTTTATTCAATTTATGCAAAACCGTATAGTTGGCATGACCTAATCTACGATGCCACAGGAATGCTAAGTAGATTGTATGCAAGTCCATCAACTAGCAACACTTCTTCTATACAACAAGTAGTACACTTACCTACCTTACCTGACCCGATGATTTTACCCTTTGTATTTTCTCCAAAGGTGACAAGGCCTCCATTCTTCTCAGTCAGCATGTAAAATTTAGTCTTGTCTCCTGTCATATGCCTGGAGTAGCCACTATCAAGATACCACATATTGCTTCTGGCTGCCAGGCATACCTGCAATCACAATCAGGTAGAGAATTTTGGAACCCAAAACTGTTTGGGCTCCGAAGCAAAAACAGAACAATTGAAGCAAGACATCAATTGTTTAGGAATCCACATCTGTCTAAACATGGTTGGCTTAGTGGAATTCATGACATTCTGTTTATTATCCTTCTTTCTCTCAGCACCAACTGATTGAACCTTCTTCTTCTGGTGCCTTGGTTTATATTGAGTTCTGGCTCCATATTTATTAGCAGCAAAATTATTTTTGTGCCAGTGCCCAAGCCAATAGGTCCTCAGATAATTGTGGCCAGCTGTAGTTCTAGACTGACCAACCCATCTAGCAGATTGAGGTCTATGCCAATGAGTGAGAAAAGGTTGATATCTAGACCTCCCTTGGACCTGATTCCATCCAGACCTATAGAGTGGTTGGACCTATTTTTGAGGATATGTGTAATAGGTCTGAATCTTGGCCTGATAAGTATAGCTTTTCTGGACCTGATTCCATCCAGACCTATAGAGTGGTTGGACCTATTTTTGAGGATATGTGTAATAGGTCTGAATCTTGGCCTGATAAGTATAGCTTTTCTGGCCCCTTCCAGCCTTTTGTCTCCCTTGCACTGTTGACCCACTAGACTTCTGTGCAGGTTTATATTGAGTCTTCTTTTGGACAGGTGATGATGATGGAGACTGAATGGCTTTGCCCTGGGGTTTAAATTGGCTTGGAGGCTGACCCCGAACCTGAGACTTACTCTTGGGTGAAGGGCTGGATCTGCTAGGCTCACCAACCTTCTGTTTACCTTTGTCCTTGGCACTGAACACTTATGAGTTAACAGTTTTTGGAGTAGAATTTTCACACGCCATTTTTATGAGAGGTCTCTTCCCTTTCTCTGCCACAAATGATATGGTTTTCACAGCAAAGCTCTTTGTGGCATCTGAGCTGTATCCGAGACCTTCCTTTCTATAATTGACCTTTGACCCTATTAAAGCGTTGAGATTGTCTGAGCCTTGGGTCATATTTTCTATTATCTTCCGTTTGTCAACATTTTCATTCTCCAATTTTTCAACAGCTTTCTTTAATTCAGAATTCACACTTAAAAGAGCTTCATATTTCTCATTTAAAATTTTTGATTCATTTTCAAACATTTGAACTTTCAGCTTCAAATCATCAATAACATTTTTCAACCATTCATTTTCCTTTCTTGTATCTATTAAGTCATGCTTGAAATTTTCAGAATCAGCACATGAAAATTTTAAACTTTCATTCTCTGATTGAAGACAGGCAATTTTATCAGACATCGTTTTATCATTCATGAGTGAGTTTAATTTTTTCTTCAGATGCCTGTTTTCCTTTCTTATATCATCTACTTTATCTAGCAAGTCTCCGTAAGCATCCTCCCAATCAGAAATTGTATAGTGCTCAAAGGGAGAGGATACCTCATCAGAGTCTTCTTCCTCCTTTTCATCATTCCTGGCCATCAGGCAGATGGGCTTTTCTTCGTCCTCACTTTCTAATGTACTATTCAGATTGTCCGCATCCTCATCGCTCCAAGTACTCACCATCGCTTTTCCTTTGGGAACTATTTTCTTGAACTTTTCTTTAGGCTTCTAGAGTTCTGGACAATCTACCTTCATGTGTCCAGCTTTCCTGCAATGATAACAGACATTAGTGTCAGGTTTCTTAGCTGGGTCGGACCTATACCTGTTGTGTCGCCGACCGTTGAATTATCTTCGACCGAAATTTCTGCCTTCTTTTCACAAGAATCGCCTGAACTCTCTTGTCAACATAGCAAGTTGATCTCTATCGATTTCTGACCCAGATAGGCTGCTCTGCTCGCTTGATGATCCACTGTGGCTGGATCTGCTTGTTTTGCTGGAACTAGCCTTCAGCGCAATTGGTTTCTTCTTGTTCTCAAGCTCATCAATTTTGGGAAGGTTCATCTCATATGCCAGTAGAGAACCTATTAGCTCGTCAACTTTCATCGTCTGAAGATCTTTGGACTCCTCGATCACTGTTGCCTTTGTGTGCCAAACAGGAGTCAGAGACCACAAGATTTTCCTTACAACTTCGTAGTCAGAATAGCTCTTTCCCAAATTCCTCAGACCATTGGTTATGATAGTTAAGCGAGCATACATCTCAGTCACAATCTCACCAAGCTTCATCCGGAATGCTTCATATTCAGAGACCAGCATGTTTGCCTTGGTCTCTCTTACCTGTGATGTCCCTTCGTAGATGACCTCCAGTGTGTCCCACATTTCCTTGGCGGTTTTGCACGATGACACTCTGGAAAATTCAGTAGGATGAAGTGCGCACTGGATAGCATTGATGGCACTCCAGTTCAAAGTAGATTTTCTGATTTCTTCTCTTGTCCAAACCTCTTCATTCTCGTGCAGTTCGAACGGTCCCTTGCTCACTACTCTCCAGATCCTATAGTCTTTCGCTCTCAGGAAGACCTGCATTCTGTTCTTCCAGTAGGCGTAGTTAGACCCGTCAAAGTAAGGAGGCTTGGAGGTTGAATGTCCTTCTGCTGTCATTCCCTTGGCACTCATGATCGATCCTCTTTAGGATGTTAGTCCCTGAAAAAGAGTTAAGCTCTGATACCAAGTAATGGGGAATCGATGAAGGATCTAGAGGGGGGTGAATAGATCAGTCACCCACTAAAATTTTGTGCAGCGGTATTAAGTGCGGAAATAATTCAAGCTGCTGTTGGACAGCAGAAAGTCACACGAGAGTGATCACCGAGAGAGCCAACAGTAACAGATCTAAGCTTAAGCAATCCTAAGCATGCATCTACAGCGGATAAATGAGATGATCAAGATGCACAGTTAATCTTCAGACAAACACATACAGTGGGCAAGAGATTTTTAAGGTGGTTCGATCTCAAACCCGAGATCTACGTCCACCCCACACTCCAAACAGGAATGTGGCTTCAACCGCTGATTCACAGCTTCAACCGCTGGGCCTTACAGCTTGCCTACAACTGCTGAGCAACACAGCTTGCTGTCCGAGGTATCCACCTCGCCCGCTGAGCACCACAGCTTGCTGACCAGAGGAATCCTCCTCTGCACCGCTGAGCAATACAGCTTGGTTCTACTGACTAACAGCTTGAAAACAAGGTTTCAGAAAACAAAATAGAAACAGACGAAAAACAAGAAAACTTGAATGAAATGTAGCTCACAATGAGCAATCTCAGTTCTGGTATCTGAACCAAGAAACTGATGAACAATCATTCAGAGAAAGTCTCTCAGACTCCTCTCACTCAATTCTCTGTTTTCTCTTCTCTCTTTCTCCTCTCTCTCTTCTCTTTGGATCGTGTAGGCTCCTCACACTTCACGAATATTCTTTTCACGATCACACTACTCCTATGGAAGAAGCTTCTTATTTATAGAGCAGTGAACAGATAGGGCGTGTGCTCTCCACGATTCCCACCCAAGCGCCTTGACCACGTGGCAGCATTTCAGCCTGCTGCACTACACGTGTCACGATCCTGGCTTCTTGGATCACGTGCCCTTCTCAATTTCCTCGAGCAGATATTCTGTCAGGTCAGACGAGGATGCACTGAGTAAGTTTGTGTTTTGAACACAGCATGTACAGACTTTATAACATGTAATGCAGTATGCATATAGTAAAGTATGCACATTGATAATGAATGCACAAACATGCCATCAGGGACTGTATGGACTTAGTGTGCATGCGACACCAATGTACAGACTCGTTGAAGTGATGATGCATAAACTTAACCACTCGTACCAGCAATGGAATGTATAGACTTTTGAATGCATGGTAAAGAGTGTATAGACTTTGCATCTATCAAAGTATGCACAACGAAGATGAGTGCTCAGGCATGCTGTCAAATAATGTACACACTTTGCATATAAATTGAAACAACCGAATGCACTGACTATGCTCATGAATGTATAGACTTGATAAGTCATCAAAGCAACCGTGTGCAGACTTAGTGTATGTGCGAGACAGATCAATGCATAGACTACTGGCTGAACTGACTTGGTCGAATGAGACAATGGAGGATGTACATACAGCCACCATAGAATGTACAGACTCTGTTGAGAGAGATGCACACATGCACAATGAACATGGATTGAATAGACTAAGCCACGAGCTGAGCTAACGGATGTATAGACTTGCTTAGTCATCAAAACAACCGTGCAGGCTTAGTGTATGCATGGACCAGACGAGTGCACTAACTTTGGCTAACATATGCAAACAGGCATCAATTAGAGAAATGCACGAGATGGTCAATGCACTGACTATGTGACGTGCAACTAAAGTTAATGCACCAATGCAAGCTATGCACGAACTAGAATAGACCTGATGGAGAGAGCATTTACTAATTCTAATCTTACAAGATTCATTAGTGGTTGATATCATCAAAATAATATAACATCATCAATGCACAGGGGGCACAACAAATCCAAGTGTTAGCCCAGTGAAATCTGTCCATAAGTTCGATGCTTGAATTGAGCTTGTGTTATGCTTGATTACAAGTCCACTTAGGCTCTTTTTAACACAATGGGAGGAATATGAACACTTTAAATGAAATGAGATGGAATTGGACCTTTATAGCATAAAAATCTTCGTTCTAATACATGGCACGTAGGAGATAAATGTCCTGGGTTTTGTAATCATCAAAATCACTCGGATATACCCAACAGTTGTTGTTACCTTCGTTGCAAGAAGAAGAAGAGGAAGAAGGAGTTGTTGCTGCTGCCTTCGTTGCAAGACAGAAGAGAAGGAAAAGGAGAAGCTGCGAGTGCTTCCTCCTACTAAGAAGTCCAAGAGGAAGCTTTATCCACTGTTGAGGAGAAAGTGTTAAGGCTGCGAAGAAGAAGAGAAAGGGAGCTGCAGACGAAGCTGCAGATCTAGAAATACAATGGGCCAGCGGTGCTTGCAAGAGAAGATAGAAGATGAAGGTGAACCTACTGGGCTAGGAGGAACTGTGAAGAAGAAGCCTCATCCATTGAAGAACGAGTGAAGAGAGAAGAAGAGACAAGGAAGAAGAATCTCGCATGTTGCTGCAAGGAAACTGAGCATCGATTCATGGGTTTAGGGAGTTTATCATTGAAGCCATTTTCTGTCATTTGTTGTCAAGCTTATCTGCGGTTTGTTTCTGCACTTTGAATGATATACTCTTGTGTGTGTTGCTATGCAAGGTTTGCACAGGCTCAGTGGATCTGAGCATTTGTGTGTGTGTGTGCGTGTGTGTCGTTGGGTTTCAGACCCAGGACGTTTGGGGTTTATCCTCGTGGTTGTGCAGGGTCAAACCTGCGTGTGTGTATTAGGGCGTATCCCCATGTGTGCAAGCTTGTCTTGCGTGTGGTTGGAGCCTTGCTCCGTGTTGGGGTGTTGTCCCCGTGCTGGTGTTCCAGCAATGAAGCCTCACCGCGTTTCGATTAGGGGTGGATGTAGGGAGTCTATCGTGGTCCTGAATCACCTTAAAAGTTTTGTGCCTTGTGGTTTGGATGGTGTGATTGTCTCCATATCTTCTACCCCATTCACAGGGATTTATTTCAGATTGCATCTTCTTCCCACACACTTCCTGTCTGCAGTTCACATCACAACATCACACACATTGTTTCCTTGTTTTTCACATTAATGAATCACACACTATTAAGCTTGGTATGTCAATCTGTTAGCTAAGCATTTGTCTAAAATGATATCATCATTGGTTTAAGGTTGAGCATTACACACATCTTCAGATAGTAAGTCATTGTTAAGTTTCAGCTGTGTGAAATCTGATAAGATTTAAATTGGACATAATTTTTAAACGGGATCTATTCAACCCCCCCTTCTAGATCCGGTTCCTTGCACTACGGGACCAAACAATTGGTATCAGAGTGAGGCTCTGTTGTCCCTAGATCAAACGATCTACAGAGTGATCCCAGTGCATTCTATAATCATGAATTTTTTTGTTAATCATATTTCGATGAGTCGCTTACTTATTTTTGATGGCAATGATTTTGATTCATGGTTAGGCAAGATGTGTGGGCTGATTAACTCTGGAAATTAATATATTATGGCCCTAACAAATTACCTCTGGATGAGATCACATGGTCTGAAGAGCTAGGATAAGTTAAAAAACCATGAAAATGTTACAATTCTTTCTGTGAATATTGACACATTTTCATTTGTTTCTTCATGCATAACGGCGAAGGAGATCATGGATGGATTGATGAAAGCTCAAAAGAAAAATATAGACAATCTGTGCTTCATGGTTAACAAATTTGACACATCAAGCAACGATACCTCTGAGGTAAATTCTGACTGTGAGGAAATTTCTTTTGAGGAACTGTCAAATGCTTATGAAGAGCTGTTAGATAAGTATAAGAAGGTTAAGGCTGAAAATAGAAAAATCAAAAAGAAGTCTTGAAAAGACTTTGCATAAAAATGGTGCTTGTGATAAGTGTTCTGAACTTGAAAATTTTCATGAAATGAAAACTATGTTGCAAATGAAAATGAAAAACTTAAAAAGGAAAATAGTGCTATGCTGATTCAGATTTCGCTACTTGAAAGCTGTTCAAAAAATCTTGAAAAACCTCTTCATGAAAATTCTTCATGTGATAAATGCTCTGAACTTGCAAAAGAAAATGTAAAACTAAAACAGTTGAACAATGTCATGTCTGAAAGATTGCTCATTCTAGAAAAAGGAAAATCTGTTACTGTCAATGGTGATGAATATGAAAAAGTGTATGTGCTAGAACAAGAAATTGAGAGCTATAAAACTGCAAATAAAATGTTGAATGAATGTGTTGTCTGTAGTGAATAGGAGATAGCTAGTTATGAACTACACATTACTTCACTTGAATCTGAAATTGAAGATTTGAACACTTCATTGTTTAAATTTGTGAAAGGAAAAGACAATCTTGATAAAATCTTAGGGACCATGGTAAATTTCTAATGGGAAGGTCTAAGATATGAACCTGGTAAAAAGAAAGCCTTTGGTCTGAAAACTCAAACGTCATTTGTGCATGCTTCCTATTCTTATAATGCTTCCCTTGCTGAGAAACCCAAGATTAAAACTCAGGCCCAACCTAGGACCAAGAAATCTGCTCCCTTACCAAACTGTAAAAATGGTCCTAAGAGTCAGAATAGATAATTTGATTCTCATCAAAGTCACATGAAGCATGCTCATATCCAAAAATCTTCAAAGTTTAGTTGTTATTACTGTGGTCAGCTTGGGCATGTTATGAGTAACTGTCTAGTTATGAAACTTGATGATTTGAAAGCATGCCAAAATGATTATGCCTCCAAAAGAAAGAGGCGTAGTTCTTATTTTACTTGTGGAAAATCTCGATACCATGTGTCACAATGTTGGCAAGTAAATAAAAGGAAAAATTTTCATGACAAAAATAATCATAGTTTTGCTAACCCACAAAAATTCCATGCTAATTATGCTAAGAAGAATGCTACGTCTTCTGTCAGTTGTCACTACTGTGGTAATTTTGGTCATACCATGCATGATTGTGCTTTAATGAGTTTTGATGATTTGAATGCCTTGATTAAATTGAATGCCCATGTTAACCATCCGAGACCCAAGAAGACTTGGGTACCCAAAATTGTCAAATGAGAACCTTGGTGCGGGTGTGCCTTGAGGATAATGAAGAAATTGATAAAAGAAAGGGTCTCTCAAGGCAAAGGTAAGAAAATGAAACTCAAAATTTAATATCTACTGTACTGCCAGTGACTTCAATGAAACTGGCCTATTTTCAAAATAATTGCTGCACTACTACTTGAACAATGAAATGGGTCTTCTAAAATGTTGACCTTCATAAGGCTAATGAATATGGTGCTTGAAAGCACATGGTTGCTTCTGATAATCTCTGGTAACTGTCACTAAATTTAGCCTATCTGATTTACTGCAGAATAGCCCAAAAATAATGAACTGGGCATTTCATCGAACACCTTGTGTTTGATACATGCTTGTCTGATATTGTTAAGCCTGCTTTTTTTTCTGAACTGTACAGACCTTGAGTTTGGCTAGTCTTTGGCTCACCAAATTGCTTCAGCAGTCTTCAACTAGCCATGTTTAATGAAAATTGTGTCTTTGAGCTAATGCACTTAACTAATCTTTATGGACTTCTTCAAGCTCGATTTCTGAATTACATCAACTCGGATGAAACTCTAGAAGTCTGCTGACTTCAATTGTGTGTTGATCTAAAAGTAACACTCTGCAGAGGTTTGTGGCACTAGGTGGTACTGTTCTAATGACATGTAACATTATGAAAAATTGAACGGTTCTTGCTATCTATTCTATTGTGTTGAAATGCTTAAATGGCTTTTGAATACTTTTCAATTGGAAGTGCATGAGCTTTTAAGATGAACTGAGTTTTTGGTATATAAAATGGTGTGATTGTGGAAGGGTGGATTACGTCCACTTGGAAACTCTCACCATGCGTGAGTCGGGTCTTCGGATCTAAACCTCCGCCATGTACCAAAACTTGAAAAATGGTAGGTTTCTAAATGATTTTTAAACTAACATGTGTCAAACTGAAAGACTGCTTCTGAACAGTTTCTGAAAAATGTATGGGCTACATGCATAATTCTGATCACGTCTGATCTCTTGTTCATAAATATCATGACATGGAGAATATCTGTTTAAATGTCTTATGATGTTGCCATCTAAGGGGAGTTTTTATATGAATGACCTGCATTTATGGTTGAAATGTAACCTTCATCTAAATGCTCAAGTCAAATCCTCTGAAATAAGTTTCTGAGATGTTTCTGAAAGTCTGTTATTAAGCTGCCACTGAAATCATATTCACTACTTATTTGTGAGTAAATATTTCTATGGATTGAATTGGATGCTTATATATTCTTTTTGCTGGATGCTGTTGAGTGTGAGTTTCTAAAGATTCTTGGTACTGTGAAATTCTTTTTCCTATCTGATCTGAAATTCAAGTTAGGACATGACTCATTTCAGTCTAAGCCACTCTTGACCATCATGTGCAATCTATCATAAATCCTTAAATCACTAGGAGTCCAAATAAAGTTTTGCATCTTGCACTGCATTCCCATGTAGGTTAGGCTGCATACATTTCTTTCAAAAGTCTCACTGTGCTAGTCTGAAAATCATGCATTAGAACTTCATGCATTAGGTGGATTTAGATCATAAAAGTAAAACCTAAAATTTTGTATTCATAATGCATTCTGCATTCTATATTGCACATTGCATATTTTTCCAAATTGTGTGTTTGCATGTTTATGTATATGGTAAACAACCCCCATCCTTGAAACTTCTATGACATTATGCTTTCTTGTTAAATAATGTTTCATCTGAGTCATCACTGGTGTGTCTCATGTCACACACTCAGGGGGAGTAAATAATATAATAAGTGCATCTATGTAGGGGGAGTTGCACTGTCATGTGTTTATGAAAATTTTTCATATACATGCTAAATCAAATTCGCACACTTCATGCACGAAATATAAAAATGGGTGTTATACATAAGGATATAGGAATTTCTTTTCAACACTCTAGAAATTAAACTTGCTGCATGAATGTTAAAGAGACAGTTGAGGAAAAAGTTGTCTGCCTTATTATTAAAAAGGAATCTGAAAATAAAATGAAAGACATAGCAATGCTCAGTCTCACTGAGTAAATTGGATGCACGTCACCTGAGACGTGATGTGGTTCATTTCTGAAAAGTGGTGAACTGAAGTATCTTTGTTCAAAATGAGGTGAGATGGTTAATGCTCTGAGTAACTAGGGAGTCTGGCATGAGCTCTATGTCTCTCCTGGCGTAAAAAGGAGTAGATTGAACCTGATCACTATAAGAAAAATTCAGATTGTCATAGTGAAAATTTTTGAAAAGGAAAATTCTGATGAAAATTCATTGAGACAGAGCGAAGCCTCCAATACGCTATTCTCTAGATTGAAATGTAGTCTATGTAATTATTCCTATGTTAAACTGAAATTCTGAATATCCATATGGCTAATGCCTATTTTCATGTTATTAACTTATACACTTGGTAATTTGATTTAATATGTATTCTGAAAATTGAAATTAATGCATTGGCTTATGCACGATTTTTCTACATGCTTGTACAGTCCCCTAGGTGTTATACATGAACACTCTAGCTGCATGACCCATCTGCATATTTCTAACATCTATCCCAAAAGGGGGGAGCTATGTTGCATCTAAATATACATATCCGCTTGTCTGCATTGTGCATAGTTCATCATTGCATTTTATGTGTTGCATATCAATCATGTGCATCTAGCTTCATGCATTCCCACAGAAAACTAAAAACCTAGAAATCAAAGAAAACTCAAACGCATGGTTTTAAAATTCTCTGCTCTGATTGTTTACATTTAATAGATGAGCATTAGGCACTGAAGTTTACTTCTGTCTATTCAGAATGTGTGGAATTCACTGCTGAAATAGCTTTGTTGAATATTCATTGTCATCTTGCAAAATAGATTGCTTGCATGATTACGTATCTGCCTCCCATGCCTGCTATGATGCCAAAGGGCTGAATTGCATGAGTATTGCTTGAAGAGTATTGCTTTACATGAATACTCTGCTGAACTTTTATGAACTTGACTGATCTTGTCTGATCTTTGCCCTTGCCTCTGCTTTGCATTGCACTATGATTTGGAGATGAGATATTGATTGATTCTTGATCACCTGAACCTCTGAAGTGGGTTTTCCTGATTTCTGAAATTCATGAATTTGACCTCTCAGTTAGTGTCATCCACTTGATAGTAAACACTCTTAACAATCTAAACCCTCCAAACTTGCTCTTCTCTGAAGTAATCCAGTACTGCATGTTTCAGTATGGATTGATTGTGTTTAAGGGTAAGTAATTTGTGCTCATTCAAATGTCACGTCTGTTGTGTATGCATCTCAAGATACTCTGCTGACCTTTCGTTGCATTTTTCCCACTTTTTGATTATGTCAAAAGGGGGAGAAGAAATTTTTTATGAAATTTGCGTCATAAAGTTTGTCATCATCAAAAAGGTGGAGATTGTTGTGTGCCTTGCATATGATTTTGATGATAACTAACTTTATGTATATGTCTTTTTGAGGATATGAATATGTGTCTTTTTGATGATATGTATATGTGTCTTGTTGATGACTGCATGATGAATGTTGTGTCTTTCTGATGACTGCATGATGAATGTTGCTATGTTGCTTTTATTGTCTTCATATGTGAAGCTTATGCATTTCATTTGCAGGGCCGTTGAGATTTCAAAGTTTATCTTTGAAGTCAACTTCTGTTCAATCAAGTGTCAACTTCTGCTTCAAGCAAAGTCGACTTCTGATCATCCTCAAGTCGACTTCAGCCGACCTTTTCCAGATTTTGTTTCAGGAAGGTTGTTGTTTGAGATTTTGATGCAAATGCTCATTTGATATCTTCATGCATATTCTACATAGGGTTTTCATGCTAGCTGCAAAGATTGAATTCACTGAAATTATCATATTTAATGGAATTTAACACATGAAGGTCAAATGTTGTATAAATGCATAACAACATGAACAAAATCTTTAGTTATGAATGATCAAGTGTTCAAAGTGTTTTCATCCTCCTTGTTAATGATTTCATGAGTGTGCTTTCATGCATATAATTCATAAGTTCTTGAATGTGTTTCATGTATCTCCTACAAGAGGTCTTTAAGTTTCATGTATTGAATCATATAACTCTCTTGTTATGAAATGTGAATTTTTTTCTTGGTGTTGAAAATGGGTTTAACAATGTTTGATAGGCTCCCAAGACACCAAAAGAATGATCAAGGTAAGGTGGCATCATTGTACATGAAAATTAATTGATTTCACCTTATTGTTATGTTTTCTGCAGGTTTAGGCTGAAGAAGGAGCAAGTGTCGACACCATGTGTCGACACTTTGTTGCAAGGGTTCTGTTTGCAGAACAGACCCGTTGATCGGTCAACCGAATTAGCCAGAATCAGACAATCTCCAGTCGGTCGACCGAATTAGCCAGAATCGGCCAATCCAGAGATCTGCTTTTCAGGTGTCAACACCTAGTGTCGACACCTCTTCAGGCAAACCCAGAACATGTTTCTTCTCAAGCTCGGGCTTTATGAAACTATCACGTGGCATGGCTTGGGCACAAAAGTCCATGCCCTAATCATTGCAAAGGATGCTGGCTCGATGGTCCAAGGTTTTGGCAGAGGATATTCTCCTCCTTTACTGCTAGGCCAATCACAATTAGGAGGAAGAAGCTTCTATCCGGATCAACCTTAGCTTGGGGAGAAAGTCTCCAACGTGGATGCACTGCTCAAAAATCAGTGGCTGGCCAATCAGTGGCCATGTTCTCTACGATCTGGAGGCCTCTGCTGATCGAATGGCTCAGGGATAATCTCTCAAAAGAACAAGGGCAAGATGAAATCTCCTAGGCATAAACGCATTCATTTCTTTATCCAAGAGGAAGCTGCGAGTGCTTCCTCCTACTAAGAAGTCCAAGAGGAAGCTTTATCCACTGCTGAGGAGAAAGTGTTAAGGCTGCGAAGAAGAAGAGAAAGGGAGCTACAGACGAAGCTGCATATCTAGAAATACAATGGGCCAGCGGTGCTTGCAAGAGAAGATAGAAGATGAAGGTGAACCTACTGGGCTAGCAGGAACTGTGAAGAAGAAGCCTCATCCATTGAAGAAGAGACGAGGAAGAAGAATCTCGCCTGTTGTTGCAAGGAAACTGAGCATCGATTCATGGGTTTAAGGAGTTTTTCATTGAAGCCATTTTCTGTCATTTGCTGTCAAGCTTATTTGCGGTTTGTTTCTGCACTTTGAATGATATACTCTTGTGTGTGTTGCTATGCAAGGTTTGCACAGGCTCAGTGGATCTAAGCATTTGTGTGTGTGTGCGTGTGTGTCGTTGGGTTTCAGACCCAGGACGTTTGGGGTTTATCCCCGTGGTTGTGCAGGGTCAAACCTGCGTGTGTGTATTGGGGCATGTCCCCGTGTGTGCAGGCTTGTCCTGCGTGTGGTTGGAGCCTTGCTCCGTGTTGGGGTGTTGTCCCCGTGCTGGTGTTCCAGCAGTGAAGCGTCACCGGGTTTCGGTGAGGGGTGGACGTAGGGAGCCCGTCGTGGTCCCGAACCACCTTAAAAGTTGTGTGCCTTGTGATTTGGATGGTGTGATTGTCTCCATATCTTCTACCCCAGTCACAGGGATTTATTTAAGATTGCATCTTGTTCACACACACTTCCTGTCTGCGGTTCACATCACAACATCACACACATTGTTTCCTTGCTCTTCACATTAATGAATCACACTCTATTAAGCTTGGTATGTCTATCTGTTAGCTGAGTATTTGTCTAAAATGATATCATCATTGGTTTAAGGTTGAGCATTACACACATCTTCAGATAGTAAGTCATTGTTAAGTTTCAGCTGTGTGAAATCTGATAAGATTTAAATTAGACATAGTTTTTAAATGCGATCTATTCAACCCCCCCTTCTAGATCTGATTCCTTGCATTACGGGACCCAACAAGAATCATGCATGTTCCACACATTCACAACATGATCCACCCCTCAATGCCAGCGCCAATTAAAAGGGCTCGGTCTGGTCCTGGGAGAAGCACCCAAAAGTACTAGTTGCCCATAAGAGTGTAATGACAAGGTGTGTCATTGCACTAAAGTACTTGCTTGCGTGACAAGTCTACGACATTCCACTTCTACATGTGATATACATATATTCATTTGACATGAATACACCAAAGTACTTGCTTGCTTGACTTGTTGAATGGCCAACTCTTTAAATGTGGATCACTTGTACATGTTCAGTTATGGCTTCACTTGATTTATTATCTAGTCATCATGATACTTGTTACTCATGCCTTGCTCAAATTGAATTTCTATACTTGATCTCATTTATTTAACTCTTCCACTCCTGTTGAACCTGACTCTATTTGTGGTTAAAGTTTTCAGATTTACTTTATTATGGAAGTGTATCGTTATTGCATATAGTCCTTTTTCATACTATCAAAAGGTTAATTACTTAAATTCTGCTTGGCGATAAAAATGTAAATCCTACTAAGCTTCTTGCTCACCCTCGTTTCTTTAACATTTTTCAAGTAATGTGGAAGCTTATTGCATATAGTCCTTTTTCACACTATCAAAAGGTTAATTACTTAAATTCTGCTTGGCGATAGAAATGTAAATCCTACTAAGCTTCTTGCTCACCCTCGTTTCTTTAACATTTTTTAGGTAATGTGGAAGTTGGAGTGCATGCAACGGGGAATGGGCCAGAGTGATCGAGTGCACCTGGAGCTTTAGAGACCCGAGTCTTTTCTTGTTTACTTGAGTCTAGTTAGAGTTGAGAGTCTTGTTCCTTTTCCTTTTATTTGAGTCTATTATTATAATCCAAGTCAAAGTTTGTAATTATTGTTATTAATAAAATTACATTTTTGTTAAATTTTGGCCTCTTTGTGTTTAGTGGTGTTGTCTTTTATTGTCAATTGTGTTGCTCTTATTGTCATGACTGTTTCACTGCCACGTTCCGAGTAGTTTCCGCTGCTATCGGTTTGGGGCGTGATAATTATTCTCGCACAGTGTTGGTTTTCTTGGAAATCGGTTTCTATATGGGCTCGGAGTATCGCCAGGGATGCTGGGGTTTCCTTGTTTACCCCTAGAGAGGGGAGAGCTCTGACGGTAGTAGGTCACCTTGTGAGTCCTCTTCGTTCACAGTTTTAGTTTCTGACTTAGGGTGATTTAATGGCATGAAGTTGTATTATGCATTGACCTTGGGATGAGTCGTATGACTCGATGGCCTAGTGTTTAGCATGTCTAATAAACTACCACTCGGTGTTCCGAGATACTTACGAGGGGTGCGTGCGTAGACAATAGTACTCCAACGGTTTCCTCTCTACTGAGAGTTCCCACGTTGAGTGACTCCTCCCACTAGTCGTAGCTTGCCTGGGCATGCGGGTGTCGTATCTACCTAGGAGTGGTGGAGAGCTAAACTCGGAGAGAAGGTTTTTAGGCTAGTTTCCGTAGGGCCTCCTACTATGGCGGTTTAAGTCTAGGCCAGGAGGAAAACCAGCTAGAGGGACTGACATAGCACAGTTAGTCACTGTGTGCACACATGGTTGGGTTCTTTGGATGCGCGCTGACGAGTATGACCCCGACTAGTCCTTGTTCTGTGGTTACCTGTGTATGGTGTCATAGTTATCATGTTGAGATGAGTGGGTGACACATCCGGCCTTGCTTCTAGTGGTTAGGTTCTTTCGTCACGTGAGACGTGACTCTCCTGACTCAAGATTTTGGTGTCCCGATAGCAAGGTCGTGGTTCTCCGGGTGACTTTCGTGCGTTGTTCCCGACATTAAGTTCAAGGATTCCTGACAGAGTCGTCGTGGCCTGTAGACAGAGTAGTGTTCGTAATGGCAAGATCGTGACCTTTCTCCCGGACTGTGCGGTTAGGGCTGTGGCCTTCGTTAATGAGGACGGGTTTGTACGACAAAGGTGTCGTGGTTCCTTTCCCAGTAGTGTAGCCATGGTTTCACCATTGATTCGGCGGTTCCGACCGTGAGGTCGAGGTTTTCCCCGTTGAGAGTAGGAGTAGTTTAGAGAACCATGGTTTCATCGACTGCTATCGTTACTACTCTTGTTACAGTTGTTACTCCTATTATTATTGTTGTTATTGCTATTATTTACCGCCGTTATTTCGTGTTGGGGATACGCAAGATCCCTATTGAGCCAATGAGATGAGGCTCACCCCTTTCTTTTTAGGTGTAGCGGCTCCTCCTCGAGGTTTATAGGAGTTGTTCAGTGGTTTGTAGTTGCCAGCCTGCTAGAGCCGGGGGCGTGCCCGGTGATTGAGTATGCTTTCTTTTCCGTTGATTGTACTAGTGAACTAGACTTTGTAGTTAATTTGATTAATTGAAAATGTAATTTATTTCATGTTATTTAAAAAATCAAATAGGTAGTTTATTTCTACATTATTTTGAATTTCAATGTACCTCCAAAACACCTAAAATAACCCTTTCGAGCCTTTCGGCTCATGGGTGGTGGGCTAGGATTCTAGTGGTATCGGGTATTTCCCGGTGTCCAAATTCTGGGTCGTTACAAGTGGTATTAGAGAAAGGTTGTGGACATGCATGGCAGTTTGAGATAATTGCAGTGTTCTAGAGTCTAAGAAGTCTAATACAATCGGCAGTTGGTATAGGGTTTTTGTGTTTGTTTATCGCATTGTTTCTTGTGCATGAGTTAGAGTGAGCGGTGATGACATTAAGAAGGTGGATCTAGTTATTATTGGGTTGTCGGCGGGGGCATGAGGCGTAAGATAGAGAGTTACCTCCTCCAATGGTGAGGCCACATATGTGCTGAGTTAGGCAGAGTTTTCGCCGACTTGTGTTAGTTGTTGGTGCAACATTAGAGATGCCAGCGACGAGGCCAAGTGGCTGGCAAGGATTGTTAATTGCAAGATGGCCGTGAATGTACTCCGAAGGAGTTAGTATCATTTTGGCCACCCCAATTCAAGGTTTAGATAGCCTTGAGGGTACAAGGTCATGGATTGAGATGGTAGAAAGAATGTCTCAGTTGAGAGAGTGCTTGGGCGAGTAGAGAATCCATCAGTGAGCTATTGATCGTGGAGGCCGACTTTCTCATCATGTGTTGTGGCATTGGAAATGACTTTCTAGTCCCGATCATTTTTTTGAATTTTGGGATAGGAATGTGTAGAGGGGTCCAATTGAGTTTTAAGTCTTGTGTGACTGCGCATGAAAGGTTGTGTTAGTCTTGGATCTAATTTGGGATAGTATGGCGGTGGTTTAATTCTAGGCCCAAATTGTGAAAATTGGGGTCATTGTGTACCACACCAGATGCGCCGTGCGAGGTGGAAGATGAAGCGTGGAGGTTCAGCGACAAATTCGGGAATTGAGGATAAACTTAGGCAAGTGCCGATCATGGCTCGTGTTGTGATTCTTGGCGTGGTGGTCCGTGCAACAGTAGCATAGGAGGTAGATATTTTGAGGACCCGGGAGCTAAAAGTGGGATGATTTCAGCAAGGATAGATCCAATGGAATAATATTCAGTAGTTAGAGGTGCAACAGCCTTCAGGCTTGGCATCTTTAGTGATTCCTTCTTTCCCCAGCAAGCTTCTCGGCAAGTTAATGATTTAGGGATAAGACAGGCATAGGAAGGGAGCATGCAGCAATGGCCAGCTCAACCGTTGTGGCAAAGTGTGGCTAGCGATTAGTAGAGTCAGTGCTCGAGGCATGGTGAGTTGCAATTTGGCAAGTTGTGATGGTGTGCCGGGAAATGCTACAAGTGTGGTCCAGCAGAACACTTGGTAAGTGTTGTCGGAGCAGCTGACCTGATGGTAGTGATGGTTTTTCCTGATGCTGAAAGGTGAGGCTCCCAACACATGTAAGATTCAAGGTTGGGGCAAGTGTGGAAGTCTCCCGCCTCGTGGAAGGTATACTAGTGTCTCCTTAGTTGGAAAGAATTGTGTTTTGGTTGAATTCCGTCATTTTCATTCCGTGTTTGATTTGGTTGGCCTCCTTGAGTATGCCAAGGAAACCGTGTGAGAAGTGCTCTGTGTATTGGCAGTGCAACTGCCTACAAGAATCTATGCCCTCCCCTCGATGCGGTAAGGGAGAACGAGTATCAGCTAGGCTATGTGTACGAGAATTCACAGTTGGTGTTGTTGTTCCTGATGTGTTGTGGATTGAAGTCTGTGGAGTTGCAGGAGGGTTGCCAGACAAGAGAGAAAGTTTATACTCTAGGTTCGAGAAGTTTGTACTTTGGGTTCCAGGTATTTGAGATTTCCTCACCTTGTTTTCTGGAGTTAGTCAATCGAGTTGGGAAATGGTTGGGTGGCGGATGCTAGAGTTGCTTGTGATAATTGTGTGTGCTGTGTAGAGTGCGCAGTAGAAGCATAGTGGGCCCATGGTCCGCAAGCTCCTAGATCATAATGATGGCTGGAACGAAAGGATTCCAGAGATTTGATAGAGTATCAGAGGATTCTGACCAATAGAGAGGGTTGTTTCTCGGATGTGAGATTATTTTTGGCTATGTAAGCCATATCAATTGATGTGCCATTGTTTGAGGCATTGTGGCCTGTGGCACTGGTGGGATAGAGAGTTGGGAAAATATGACTGTAAGTGTGTCGGATGAGTACCCTATTCATCCAATAGAAGCGATGTCAGGTGTTTGGTGTTGGACCCAGTTGGGGTTAAAAAGCAAGTAGCCATGATAAAGGACGAGGACACAATGATCAGAGTTAGTAAACTAGGCACTTGACTTATGTCGGAAGTTGTGTTATCAGGATAGAATTGAGGTTTGAGGAATATGAATACAGAGGAAGAATTTGTGGGTCCCAGTTGGCAGCTACGAGCGGTTGATAAGGCTAGTCGAGTGGCTAGTTATGATAACACCTGAAAGGGACCCAATTGAATATGAGAGATTCGGCATGATGCAAGGGCTCAGTTGCAGCAAGGATCAACGATGTCTTAAGATCTATATGGATTGGCACGCCAGTGACTAGATTACCACAGCAGAAGCATGATACTTACCTATTCTGAAGAATGTGTGCCATGAGTTGCAAGCCAGTGTCCTATGGCTCCGTACTGAGAGTGGGGCTAGGGATTGCAAGCATTCATTAGAATAATTGAGATGATGGATTCGATGAGATTGTGTAATGGATGATCCTCTGGGGCTGAGGCTCCAGGAGAGATGTCATTGGATGGGAACCTTGGTATGTTGGCCAGTGGGAGGAATCCCCTGTAACTCTGAGTTTAGAGTCGGCATGGGCTGAGGATTATGAAGTTTTGTCATATGGTTGCACCGTGCTCCCCTGAGAGGGTGGAGTTGGCGTGAAGATCAAAATCGGAAGTAGTGTCCAAGTAAGGACCGACTCGGGGAGTGATAATGGTCAGTGTAAGAGTCAATAGATGGGCTGTTTAGATTTAGAATGAGGTTATTGGGCCTTGTGTGGGAGCATGAAAGAGGAAAGTTGAGCGAGTAAGAATTTTCTGTTGTCGAGTAACTGGTGGCTGGTGGATGGACTTTCGCAGCCAGAAGATGCAAGTCGAGGTGAATTGAGAATGGCGAGAGCCGTGAGCAGGTGAGGTCTTGAGTAACCGATCATGATATATCTTTCCCTTGGATTGGATCAGAATTAATAAAAGGATTATGATGGGACTAGAGTTAGTCTAGTGGTACTATTGGTGTTTGGCTTGCTGGATGTGGGAATGTTCGTAGCATGGAGCCGACAGAAATGTGGTAGTCAGTTAAAACGGATGTGTGAGCTAACTGAGGCTCAAGGATGGATGTATGAAGGGCATCAAGTTAGTCAACAAGTTGAGAAACTGATGTTTGGTTAGTCTACCAGGTGTGGGTAATTTAATATGGCAAGTTTTCATGGCGCAGGCCACGTCTCGGTATGCGAGAAAGTGGCAATAATGCCCTTAGCTAAAGTCCTATTGCAGCTGAGGTGATGCCAGACTCGTATCCCTTCATGTGCAATACTCGCTCTAGAAATCAGTGTGAATTGTGAATGTGAAGCGAGACGATTCTGTTAATGGCAATGGTCTGACTGCGTCCCTCAGGAGAGGTGGTTTCGCGAGAATAGAGGTTTAAGTTGGAACTCTGGGAGCGTTGCCAGCTGAATAAGTCTTTCTTCCACTATGAGATGGGTGTTGCCTCAAATTCAAGGATGAAATTTCTATAAGGGAGGAGGACTGTAATGACTTGGGTTTTCGGATTGGGAATCTGTGGGTTTCGAAGTGTTCTCGCGGGTCCCGGATCATGCTTTGTATTTAAATCAGAATTTAAGATATCAGGTCCTCAGATCCCCGAATGTGGTAAAACGATATGATTTTGAACTCCAGGGCGTTGCAGTCGAGTTGTGCAATTTTCGAGGATCACGGGGATGATTTTTCTCCATTTTTCTATTTTTTATATTTTTTAAACCCAAAAATAATTTCTATTTAAACACCCCTTCCCCCCTCACCCTCATTCTCTCTCTCTCACTCTCTCTCTTCTCTAGTTTCTCTCTTTCTCCCCACCCATTCCTCGGGCGGCCGATGGAGGATGTGGTGGACGAGGCGGCGGGTGACGTGGGCGGCAAGCGATCGAGGACGGGAGCGAGGAATGGAGGCAGTGGCATGGCGAGCTTCGTCCTCAAGTTCCCGAGCAAGACGATGGTTCAAGTGGCGTTTTCATGTGGAATCGGCATCCTCGACGCCGGTAATTGTCGTAAGAGGTAGGGGGATGTATCTTTGACCCTTGCATGTTATTTTCCCACAATTTGTAGGCCGAGGTGAGGCCAAGAGATGGTTTTCTTTCATGTCGAGATGAAATATCATATTTTTGGGGTGAGCGACAAATTCTCCAATTCGATCCGATTTTTGTGGGTTGAATGTGACTTCCCGGTGGTTTAAAGGTTGGGGAAGAGTTTTCCCTCATTTGCCCCCTAAAATGGGTTGAGTGGGGCGTGGTTTAAGCTCCCACAGCGGAGCTTCCGCAGGTGCATCGCTGGAATCGATCAATCGATCGATTGGGGGAATCGGTCGACTGTTCCATGTTCGCTATAAAGAAGTAGTTTGCCCAGAATAGGTCGACCGACTTACACCATAGGTCGACTGATCCAGTGGATCAGTCAACCAATCCAGTGAATAGGTCAACCGATTTTGGATTTTCTTGCCTGTTTGGCCGACGGTCGACCCGCTTAAGATCCTATGGTCGACCCTTTGTCCTGTGGATGTCTCGGACATCCCGTGGAGCCGAGTTCATGCTTTTGGGTGTCCATGGGAGTCGTGATACCTCAAATAACGTACTTGTGAGGTTCTAAGGGTCTGGGTGACCCCGTGTGTTCCAGGATTCTTCGTTGTGCTAGTCCGAGTCACCGTGCACTCGAGTACACTCGGAGGGTTGGTCCCACACAATGTTGGTTTCCTCAGAAAGCAGTTCCGTATGGGCCATGAGTATGGCCAAGTTCTGTGACCCAGCCAGGGATGCTGGGGTTTCCTTGTTTGCCTCTAGAGAGGGGAGAGCTCCGACGGTAGTAGGCCGCTTTGTAAGTCCTCTTCGTTCGCAGTTTTGGTTTCCGACTTAGGGTGATTTGATGACATGAAGTCGTATTATGCAGTGGCGTTGGGATGAGTCGTATGAATTGATGGCCTAGTGTTTAGCTGACCTAATTAGTTGTCTTGAGTCCAGTGGTAATAAGCCACCCAGTGTTCTGAGATACTTACGAGGGGTGCATGCATAGCCGACAGTACTCTAGTAGTTTCCTCTCTACTGAGAGTTCTCACATTGAGTGATTCCTCCCACTAGTCGTAGCTTACCTAGGCACGCGAGTGCCGTATCCACCTGGGTGTGGTGAAGAGCTAGACCCAGAGAGAAGGTTTTTAGGATGGTTTCCATAGGGCCTCCCGCTGTGGTGGTTTGAGTCCAGACTGAAAGAAAAACCAGCTAGAGGGCCTGACGTAGCACAGTTAGCCAGTGTGTGCACACGTGGTTGGGGGGTTTGGAGACGCGCTGACGAGTGTGATCCCGATTAGTTCTTGTTCTGTGGTTACTTGTGTACGGTGTCACAATTATCGTGTTAATACGAGTGGGTGACACCTGAGGCTGTGAACTACGTCGTCAGTGGATGTATTCGGCCTTGCTTCTACTGGGCAAGTTCTCCCGTCGCGTGAGACGTGACTCTCCTAACTTGATATTTTGATTTTCTGACAATGAGGTCGTGGTTCTCCGGGTGACTTCCATGTGTTGTTCTCGACATTGAGGTCGAGGGTTCCTGACAGAGTCGTCGTGGTTTCACCCATAGACAGAGCAATGTTCACGATGGCAAGATCGTGGCCTTACCCCCGGACTGGGTGGTCTCGGTTGTGGCCTTCGTCAATGGGGATGGGCCTGCAAGACAGAGGTGTCATGGTTCCTTTCCCAATAGCATAGCTATGGTTTCACCGTTGGTTCGGCGGTTCCGACCGTGGGGTCGAGGATTTCCCCGTTCATAGTAGTAGTTTAGAGAACTGTGGTTCCACCGACTGCTATCGTTACTACTCTTGTTACCGCTATTACTCTTGTTGTTAGTGTTGTTGTTTACCGCCGTTGTTTCATCGTGGGGATCCGTGGGATCCCTACTGAGCCAATGAGATGAGGTTCACCCCTTTCTTTTTAGGTGCAATGGCTCCTCCTTGAGGTGCGTAGGAGTTGTTCAGCGGTTGGTAGTTGTCAGCCTGCCAGAGGCGGGGGCGTGCCCGACGATTGAGTATGCATTCTTTTTTGTTGACTGTACTAGTGGACTAGACTCTGTAATTAATTTGATTAATTAAAAATATAATTTATTTTGTGTTATTTAAATAATTAATTTTATAGTTTATTTCTATATTATTTTAAATTTTAATGTACCTGCACAACATCCAAAATATCCTTTCTGAGTCTTCCGGCTCATGCGTGGTGGGTCAAGATTCGAATGGTATTAGATATTTCCCGGAGTCCGAATTCTGGGTCGTTACTAGGGATGTCAAAAATATCCGCAAATCCGATTACCTGCATCACCCGACCCGTAATGGGTCGGGTAATACCCGAATAAATGGATATGGATTCGAGTTCGGATATGTTTAAAATGCCCGTTTCATATTCGGATAGGGTATGGATTTAGTGCACCCGAATCCATACCCGATCTGAACCCGCTCTTAATAACTTATTGTGCATGTTAGGCGTATGATTTTGACATGAACTTAACCCGTTGCTCGTCTTGTTGAGTTTGTGAGTTTGGACTTCTCACTAAATTGTAAAGATATTTTTATAAAACATAAAAATTACTTTAGAAAGAGAAGAATTGACCGAATTTCTATTTTTCTAATTCTCATAAATCTCACATTTCCTTGGAGGTTGATGTAGACTCATACTTTATAGACGGATACGGGTATCCGCGGATATATCCATACCCGTGACGGATATACCCGTATCCATACCCGCCAAAATAATAGGGTATTATCTGGGTATAATATTTATAAAAATTTCACGGATAAGATATGGTATTGACTTACCCGAGTCGAATCCGATCTATTTACACCCCTAGTCGTTACAATGACACTCCGTATTATTTATAAATTATGAATGGCAAACAGTCCTTGTTTATTTCTCTTCAATAAACATGGATGGTTTAATATAGCAGAATGTTTATGATCATGTTATTCAAATGCTATTAGTCGCGGGCAGGTCGGCAATTCCTCTAATCTAGCGAAACTTGCATCCAACGAAGTTAAGCGACGTGTTTCGGCCCTTTTTGATTGATTGAGGCTCCTAGCCTTTTAGCCTAGACTACTTCTGAGGAAGGCATCCAGCCGACCGGACATTCTCCAAGATATATAATCCCTTAATTAAATTAAGGGCGAGAGTCTCTTAACTAATCCCTTGGAGGAGGTTTTGGCCGGCTTCATATTTTCTCAAATTTACCGTGGGTTTTTAGGCCATTTATCTCTGGTTGCAAGGGTACTGAGAACTCTAAACTCTCTAAAGAGACCAACCAGCCTATGTCCCTCGATCGGGCACTACTTCCAAGTCCATTTTCACGACGACGTAGAAACATTAATGTATGTATGTCAAAGTGCCGGTGTGACCACCCCCACCCCCCCCCCCCCCCTCGAACGTAGTATATATAGCACAGGAGGCGCCAGTGGCTCACTCACTCACTCACCGGACCCAATGGCAGCAGCCATGCAAGGGTCACTGTTCTCCCTTAATTTGTATCTAATTTCTCTTTATTACGTACAACATTAGATGGGCATTAATTAATTAATTAACTCGATCCTCGTGATGCAAGGATTTTGAACGCCATCGCACTCCTCTCCACACTATTTTAATTTGGTCCCTAATTAATTAAGCAGGGGTTTGAAGTCCACGTACTCTCGGTGCATACAATTCTCCCCCATGATGCTTCATGTTGCTTGCATATTATGGAAAATATTGACACGATCGAGCTTGCTATAACGGCTTTCAATTTCTAATGTGTCTTCTCTTTAATTAATTTGTGATCCTTGCTTGCAGGGTCATTCGCTGGAGCTTGCAGGACTCGGTCGCCCCACTTCTTCTCAAGGCCGGCCGTATGAGATGATCCATCCTTTTTTGTATTTTTAGAGTAGCTAGCCTATTATTATTAATCTTCCCTTTATATGAGATGATCCATCTTTTTTAAAAAAAAAAAAATGGCGGCGATCAGGGTGGCCTTGTCATTCTTGTGAGAGGGGAGCGTGCATGTTTTTGCATAATCGTCAACACAAGTGTTTGCTAGCTTGCAGGCTACATCCACGTTAGAACCGACTTGGTAGGCAATGCCAAATACATCCCCTATTTTTTCTTCTCTATGAAGCAAACAATGGGAGCAAATTAAGCCAATTACACCCCCTACGATTCAACAAAGGGAAACTATGTTTACCTCACAAAAACACTGTTCGTTTCTCAAGTAGCTGAACTGAAGACTGTACATTCATCTCATTTAGGTGGGCGTTCTGGTTTTCTCTACCAAGCAATGTGAGGTTTGTTAAAGACGTACGTACGTAATATATATGAAACATCCCCTGAGGCCAAATTATTACAACCCTTACTCGTGCCCCTCACGTACGTAATTGGATTGTTAACTTTTTTCACGCGGCCCAAATAGCCCAACGAGGTCTACCTGGCCCAACAAGTGACAGCCCCTGCAGGGCCCACTTACTCCAAGGCCTTATTTGCGCAAGGCCTGCGTCGCCCACCGAGCTTTAGCTCGGTGCCCGATCGGTTGACCTCCCTTAGACTCGGGGAAAAGCCTACGGACCATACCGAGTGATCCGAAGGTCAGACAGGTACCCCCAGCGATGAAGAGGAGTGCCCCCACTTATCTTTCGTGGATTAGCTCAGCATCAGGACTCCTTAACAGGCTAGGGCTAAGTCCTCACTTCCAGCGCCTATCCAAGCGGAGGTGACGCTGATATCTGGGAGCGAAGAACCGGGGGATAAGAAGAAGGGGAGAGTCCTTGACCGGGAAGAGTCCCTTACGGGGATGTTGCATCCTCCAAGCCCCACGCCTCTCCTACCCTGACGAAGGGGCCCGCCTCTATATAAACTCAAGGAATCCCTACGGAAAGGTAAGACACGCTCAGCCACTTCAACTGGTGAATAGCAATCTCGTGCCCCTCTACTCTCCCACCCCCCTTCGCACATCGTCTCAACCAGTCGCTGACTTAAGCATCAGAGAGTTTTCCCCAGGGATATCACCCTGGACTTCCTGATCGTCTTCTTCCCTCTTTGCAGAATCATGTGCCGGAGTGGCTGCATCCCATGATCACCCTAGATCGGACGGCTCACGGCTTCGCGCGAGATCTTGTCTCTTCAACCTTGGTTGTGGATAAAGTACTAAAATAATAGCATGATAATGTCCCTTGGTATTGTCGACACCCGTTTTAAGCCTGTAAGTTGAGTTCTTTCTCTTATTCTATCCTTGATGATGTCCCGAATTACCCGTTATTTTAGACCTTCCTTGTGCGTATTTCGAGCCCATTCTTGATCATTTTCTAACCTATTAACCCTTGGAGGGTGGAGGCCATTATCCCTCGATTCATGTGCCGATCGGATGGAGGTCCACTACCCCCTCATAGCCGCGGTCAATAGTTGACCGCGACTTGCCTTCTTGTCCCAGGTGCGTCGACCCCGTTCGCCAGTGCGTCAACTATGTTATGATCCCACCAAGTTGCGGTCTTCCCTTGACTGCGTTTTGCAAGTGGCGGTCGCGCGACCGACCGCGTTTTGATTGAGAGTCTTGATCATTCTGGACTCCGTTTTCTCCGGTCGAGGATGCTTCGGAGTCCTTGTTCTCACCGTTTTCGCCTTGGATAGCATGCCAGGTCGATTCTAATCCATTCTAGTGGTATTATCCCACTATTATCTCGTGTTTTATCAAGTAAAATCCCTATTTTATGGTGTTTATCCTTAGAATCCGACCTAGGGTTTTCTGGGTTCTATATATAAATAGCCTCTGCTCCATGTGCGCGAAAAGAGGGCGTTCTTTGATCTAGGGTGAAGCCATGCCGCATTGCCGAGTCTCCTCTTCGACCCTGGGCCGTCCAGGGAAGTGTTAACTTCATCCTCATCCTCCTAGGGCTCTATTTCCTCTTTCCTTTCTCTTATTCTCAGCTCTGTTCTTTTCCATTTTCACACAGTTTTTCTGCTACATCTCTGCACGTTTCTGCACATTCATGCATATTGGTCCACGTTTTTCACTGTTGTTTACTGCATTTTAAATCATTCTTTCACTCTTCATGGATACACAAAACATACACCTATTGTTTGCTCCTTTTTACAGGGGTTAAAAACCCTCCCCCTGTGTGTTCTCCCTCAATTTCTCATGCTATTTTCTCCATTTTTTTAATTAATGGTCACATACTGAAGTATGTGCCAGACATTTATATATTAAAAAACAGAAGGTTGTACAACATCACCGGGGCATACCCCTGCAAGAGCAAAAGAAGGGGAAGTAGTGCCCCAACCTACAGACGCAGTGAGACTAAGCCCATCTGATCAGTAATCAACGACCCAAAGCATGCCCTAGGTAGATCAGTAGGGGAATGAAAGACTGTGTTGTGCTTGATGTGGCAGGCAAACAATGCTAAGGCATCCGCGACACGGTTAGCTTCACGGTAGACATGGGAGACGCTGACGCCATTGCGAAAGAGATGCTGATTAATTTCACGCCACCACCGTAACGAGACCCAATCTACTTCGGCCCCAGGCAGGCACAGGGAGGTGGCTAAGGCCGCAGAATCGGTGCGGATACCAGACAAGGAGAGACCATGTTCATTGGCAAGGCGGATTCCATCGCACATAGCCTGGGTTTCCGCTATCAGGCAGCTGCCCACACCATAGAAAAAGGAGAAAGCCAGTACAAGCTTCCCACTGCTATCCCGAATACATCCACCACCACCACAGGGCCCGGGGTTTCCTTTGCTAGCACCGTCGACATTCAAGACAAGTCCCTGATCAGGCGGGATCCATTGAACAAGCTTGACAGTCCGAGGAGGGAACCTGCACCTGAAACCTAGATCTGAAAGAAGCATGAGCTGCCGGTCTGTGGGGTGCTGTTTGAAGGTCTGCTTAGCAAGGGCAGCATTAATCTGAAACTGAATATTATGAATGCGGTGCGCAGAGGTGTTGCAGAGACCCTCATAGCGCATCTTGCACCTCGCCTTCCAGACCTCCCATATAATAAGGATAGAGGCATAAGTAACAATATAACCATACGGAGACAGGAGGCTGTAGCTGGTGAGGAAAGCAATATAGTTTTCTGCATTCAGGATTGATGATATTCTCAAAGTTCTAATGGGTTTTTATCCTCCTTTTTGCTTTGTTTTGCAGGAAAGCAAGTTAGAATGTGAGGCCCTCACTCTCTATCCGGCTGGAGGCGAGGAGGTGTAATCCACGAGATTTTCCCACATCCTTTTCTTAAGCGTGATCATGTCTTAGCGGCCATCCTTTGACTGCGTCTTTTCCTTCCTTTTCCAAGGTACGCAATGCCGCTATCTTCTTTCCTTAAATCTTTTAGCGCTATTAATACTTGGTGGCGATCACGGTACGTTCCTCTTTCTTTTATCGCCTCTTTCCTTTTACATTATATACATGTTCATGCTTATTGTTCTATAGTTCGGGGCGGGATTAATTATTAACAACCTTATTTTTTGGTGATCACGGTGGGACGCCTAGTGCCCATCATGTTACTCTAGCCTTCCTGCAATTTGTGTGTGTGTGTGTGTTGTTGTTTGGATAGTGTTTCCTTGGTTTTCCATTGTTTTGTCACATTTTCGACTATGTTAGAAGGTAGCGGTCTCACAGAGATCGCCACCTTGAAATAGTGGTCCTCAGAGGATCGCCACTTGAAGACGGTTACCCCCCTCCAGATAGCGGTCTCCACCTGACCGCTACCTGCAGGTAGCGATCATCTGGAGACCGCTATCTCCTTCTGGCTGGCCCGTGAATAGGCCCTCATGTATGCTATTCTTTAGTTTGTTTAGGTTGCTTCGTCGTTGCTGTCTGTGTTTTTTATAGTTTTGCATCCCTGTTTATCGTATTCTCTTAGTTATTTCATGATATTCACATTCATTTTATCATGTTTTCATAATTCTATCTTGTCTTGATTTACTAGTTTTAGGCTAGAAATCTGCATGCACTTCAGTGCGTATAGGATCATGCATTGCATATTGTAGTCACATTCCTACCTTGGTAAGTGATCCTCTCAGCTTCATATTCCTTGGAGTCGACTAGGTGATCTTATCCGGGACCTCCGTAAGTCTCCGCGAGCCGTAGATTCTCACACGGTCGTCGAGCCGGTTGTACCTTTCCACCCTTTAGGCCTTGCATTTTACATTTGTGTGAGGGAGTTAAACCTAGTTCAACCCAAAGTTTGGACCCTATTCCTTTAGGATACCCATGTCTTGAGAGAACTCATGCTTAATTAAAACATTAAAAAGTCCACCGAAACTTTGCAAAATAATTTTTTTCCCATCATATTAACTTGGTTGACTTGGGGAAACCTTTCACACTATATTGTTTGTGTTGCTTGGGTTACTAAAGCCCGTTCGTGATGTTGTGTTGCATTCTCTTATCCTTCCTATAGGCTTTGTTGTGCATTCATTTAGTTGTTGTTTTATATAGTCTGGTTCCATTATTCTTAGTCACATTTCTGCATTGATTTCCCGTTCATAAGATAGTCTATCTGTCAGCCCATTCATAGGCCAGGTCGCGGTCAACCCTTGACCACTACCTGCTAGTAGCGGTTATCACCTGACTGTGGCCTACCCTATCCTGCCCTCCTCTTCAACCCTCACACGCCCTCTTCCCTGGTTGTATTCCCAGTGATTTGCCTGTACTAAGTCTCCATTTTCTCTCATGGAGCACCGCTTTAATTCCATGTACCCTTTTCATTCTCAATCCTCCTACTCCCGCGTGGAATCTTCTTGCCATGCGGGCCCTTCTTCCCGTGGTCCCTCTGATCCTTCCGAAGAACAAGCAAACTTTATGTCCCATCTCGCTTATCTTGTTCGGCAAATGGACCCGATTCAAGCCCAAAATTTGATTGCAAACCATCTTAATGGGTCGTCTTCTTCTCCTGCTCATGTTGCTGGCCCGATCGATCCTTATACTCATGGCCAATCCAAGCCCACATATTCTTCTACGCCTAGAATGGGCCCATATTTTTCTTAGCCTGGATCCTCTTATCCGGCCCACTATCATAATCCTGGTCCAAGTACACAACCCCTTGCTCAAGCTGGCCCATATTGTTCTCGATGTCTCCCAACCCAAGAGATGATTGCTCAAACCCAATGCCAGCTTGATGAGCTTCAACGCCGAATCGACCGCAAACCCTCCTTGAGTGTTCCTTTTGCATTCCAAAATCTCCAGCTTTCACCTCCTTCATAAATCCCTATATATCGCCGTTATGGTGGAACCGGCAACCCCTTTGTGCACTTGAAGAAGTTTTTTTATGATTCGACCCAGTTTCACCATGACCAACACTTAATGGCTTACCTATTCGGTCTGTTGTTAGAAGGCCCGGCTTGGGATTGGTTCTTTTCCTTGTCGTAACATCAGGTTGTAAACCTTTAGGTTGTTCAAGATAAGTTTATTCTGCAATACCGAGACCAGGTTGGGCCCATGCTCTCTGTTGTGGATCTGGCCCACGAGAATATAAAGCATGAAGAGGAATTCTCCGCATTTGCTGACCGCTGGTGTCGCCTGGCCGCGCAAGTCCCGGGAAATATTTCGGAGCAAGAACAAATCAAGTTGCTCATTTCCAATGCAATGCCCGAGTATCGTTTCATCTTAGCCCTAAATGACATTACCTTCTGGAAACAACTATATAGCCGAGCCCGCTTTGTTCGTCAACAACTCCATAATTCCCTTGAGCCCGAGTCTTCTCCACATTCCACGTCCACATACACCTTGCCATCCTCATATACCCCTCTTGCACCCTCCATGAGTCAGCCTTCAACCACCTACTCGCCCTCCACGAGTCAGCCTTCCGCCACATACCCCTTCGTGAGTCCACCCTCCATGAATCCATACGCTTCCACCTATCAACCCTCCATGAGTCCGCCGTCCGCCATCCACAGTCAGCCCTCCGCTTCTGCATACCCACATGTGTCTCCACCTCCAGTCAAGGGAATAGCAAACCCCGAGCAAGTGGATGCCGTCCACTACATACCTCCCCATCCCAGTCCTCACGCGTCATCGCCTAGTCCCTCCACTAGTCGCCGCATGCCCTTACCTGCGCAATCTTCACAACCCTCTTCTTCATCTCATACCCCTTGGCACCCACCTTGTCTGAAGCGGGCTCATCATCCTCCATTGCCGGAGTCTTTTTCAGATATCTTCAAGGCTTTGATGGCCACCCACGCGTTGCAACTTTCTCCGATTGTGCCTTGCCAACCAGTGGCTAAGAATGCTTTCCAATTTTGTGAGTTTCATCATCAGCAGGGGCACTTGGTTGAGGATTGTCCCGAGTTCCGAGAGTACATTTATGGTCTGGAAGACAAGAAGAGGATCGATTGGCCCGTGATTCATAAGGTTGTTCTTTATCTCCGCAGCAAGTCGCAGCAACAACAAGTGCCGCCTAGGCAGCCGTCTCCACTACAAAACCAGGGGCACCCCTGTGATTCTTCATCTAGCACTACACCTGCTCCATCACCTGCTCCGTTGCCTATTCCATCACCCACTCTCTCACCTAGTCCATCACCCGCTCCATCACCTACCCCATCATCGTCACCTATTCCTACCCTGTCTCCTCCATAAACCCAAGCCTCTGCTCAAGCTAGTGCTTCCCTTTCTTCCTCCACTCTCATTGCCACCCCTGCTTCCACTCCCAACATCGCTCGGCGTGTCGTGTCGATACATCGACAGTGGGCACCGCGACCTTCTTCTTCATCCTCTCCGTCTCTGATGCCATCTCCTTTACCCCCATTGCCCTCGTCACCTCCTTCGTTACCATCCCCATTGCCTAAGCCCTCATTGTCATTTCCTTCGCCTTCACCTCCTCTCTCCAAATCACCTAGCCCGCCACCTTAGCCATCTTCACCACCTCCGTCATCTCTACCGCCTCCGTCACCATCCTTGTTGCCTGTGTCACCATCATCTTCACCGTCTTCACCTCCTAACACATCGCCTTCCTTGCCCTTACCATCTCTTTCACCATCACGTTCGCCCGAGCCTGAGCAAGCTCCACCTCCACTTTCACCTTCACCTTTGCCTCTCCCACTTAAACCCAAGCCTATCACAGCCACTTTGTCTTCACCGCCACTTGAAGTCTCCATTGAAGCCTCCACACCTACCGAGCCTATTACCTCCACCACTTCTCCATCTTCTTCCACCCCACGGAGTGGGTGTGCGCTACTAATGGTGCCCTTCAGGTCTGGTCCCAAGTAAAAGAATGAGTCGAGTCAGGACAATTTGGTGCCAATTGTGCATTTCAAGCTTCAACATTTCATCCGCCGCATGCCAATCTGTGTCCTCGTCTCTGGCCCTTTTGGGGATGATGTGCCTATTCTTTTGAAGACAGTTGCTAAGAAGAGTTCCCTTGCCCTGGTGCCAGTTCCTTCAAAAGCGAGACCGGTGGCAATCTCATTGCTCACAGGCAGGTTTACCATTGCTACTGTTATTACTCCCCGCTCCATTGCTATTCAGATGACTGGTCAGGAAGGGTTCTCTACCCTTGTTGTACTAACTCATACGGCTGCCAAAAGATTGATGAGTTCTATGTTCAAGAGGTAATTGGCCATATTTTAGCATTTTCGGAGGACATTCTGTACTTTTTATGCAATCTCCCTTGATTTATTGGTAAGTCGGCCACGCCAACGCCGCGCATTGCTCTCCCTCAGTTTCATCTTTCCCATCTGTCAAGGGAGTTATGCTTCATGTCTGATTGCTGAGTAGAGTTGCCAAGTCTCAAGGTTCTTGTGCCAAGCGACAAAACTCCATGGTTTCATAATGCTCATCCTTCTAAGGGGTTGCCTTTTCAAGAATGTCCAACCACTGTTCGCACCGGGTGTCTAGGGGCAGCCGCCCCAACAAGGCTGCATGTTCATAACTGGGCTAGGCCGTCGGCTAGATGGGCCCGTTATTTGAGAAGATATTGCAAATCAAGAAGCCTGAAGGTCCGAGCCCGTGCTAGGCGGGTCCATTGTCGAGAAGTTTCTGCCAAGCAGAGGCGACGGCGCAAGTATAAGGGTCGTCGATTGTGAACTCAGGGGATCACTTTTCCTCCTTTTCCCTCTCATTCGTCCTTACTGTTGCTCAATTCCCACCCTTGGGTGGTGTACCTTCCTCCTTCCGATCCAGTTTCCATGATTTTCTCCTCTCTTCCCAGGTCTATGAACCCCCACTCCTCTTCTTCCATCTGGAGCCTCCAAATTCTTCTTATTTTCATAATTCTAGGCCTCATCCTAGGCCCTCCTTTCATCCCGATTTCAGGACATCTTCTGATTCTTCCTCTTCTCATCCGGAGCCTCTGAATCTCCCCTCTCGTTCCAGTTTTATATTTCCATCCGCTTATTCTCCTCTGGAATTTTTGGGTTCTACCAATTCTCTTTCTCAGACTCCGTCGGATGATTATCCCTCTTCCGCACTGTCGCAGCAATCTCATCATTGTTTGTCTGTTCTCTCTTTATCACCCTTTCGACGTCTTTGCCCTTTTTCATGCTATTTTTGAGGCTTTATTCCACCTTAATCTCAGTTAATCTCTGTTTCTTATGTAGCATGTTCCTTGTTATCAGGGTCTCTGTGCCCTTGCGAGGGAGTTCTAGCCCTCACCTCTCTTCCTTTTTGTCATTCTTCATCTAGTTTGGCGTCTGCCGCTCCTTCATGTCGAGGAATCCTTCAACCCTTGTCACCCTCTCCATTCTTGTCCTGTCAAGCAAGGAATACCAAGCTCACGCTACGCGAAGCTCGCTGATCAAGATCACTTCAGGACATTGGTCTTCACTCCATGGATTTACAAGGTATCTTTCGTTTTGCATAAGAATGTGCTATCATTGTTATTTCCTTTATTATCTATGCTCATGGTTATAATGTGGGTTCCTTAACACGATTGAGTGGTTTAGGAGTTTTAGGTTTGGTCAATATAGATTCGCTTCCGCAGCATCTTAGGCTGGTGATAGCTCCGTACTGGGAATCTGAGTTTCTTTCCCCGATTGTTAAGGGTGTCTCTTTTGGGCATGGGTTTTCACACACTACACGGTGAGCTATAGCTGACCTCCTTTGAGGCAACACCGTTGTTGTTTTGGCCATCCTCTGGGTATGCACAAAGGCCTTTTTCTTTTCTCTGCTCGGTCGAGTATAGGGGCAAGAGATGGACGGATAAGATGACCAACTTAGGCGCTCCCTAATACGAGAGAGGTCTCAAATAGGGGCAGTCTTAATGACCCTTAAAAAAATGAGCTTTCATGCTAAATCCAGCCAGTAAGGGCTATCAAATCATAAGAAAATCAATTAATGCAAAATTATGGAAATCAAGACATGGCAAGAGTGGCAGTACAGTTCCCCGCGGAATGTTATGAGCCCGGTCGTATGCATGCCTAATAATGGGTCCAAAATTAAAGATATAAAGTCTCAGCGCAACAGACTGTATCTTTGAGGGGTAGTGCCCTGGAAGGAAGTTGAATCCTGATATCTCTCAACCTGCATGAAGCTTATCTCCTATTTTTCTTCTATTTTCTCCCTCTTAGGCTGAGTTGCATCCCGGGTATGGCCTTAGTAGAGGAACCATTCTTTAGAAGCTGTTGGTTGTTGTAACGCCCGGTAATTTTGGAATAGGAATAAAAATATACATAATGATAAAGTCAAGTGATATTCCTTTAAGGCTGCTCAGATCGAACCTGCCTCTGATACCTAGGACAAGGACTAATAAAAGTTAAAGAAATTATGAGGAATAAAATCCTTATATACATACAAATTATTAATAGGTATATGAGGGTTAGAAAATAACAAATATGTTTATATAATGTAATATAAATAAATATAATACAACGTAAATAATCAAGGCCAAACTCTGTACACAACTCCCTGACATCCTAAGAAATCTCACAAAAAGAACTCATGGACCCTACCGTTATATTATAATAAATTTAAGAATAACATGTTATATTTTTGTAGGCATTTAATGCATAATATAATTTTATTTAAATTTAAAATCAATAAATCTCGAAGAGAACATCAATTTGTATTTTATTAATAATTTATAAAATTTAATATTCACATTTATGACATTTACTATATTAGAAGGGAAAAGGATATATAAATATAAGATTTACGTATAGACTTTGGACTGATGTACAGACTTTATAGATGAAGGAATGTGTAGACTTGGCATTGTATAGACTTGTGAATGTGTAGATTTGGCATTGTATAGACTTGTGAGTGTATAGACTTAGGGAATGTGTGGACTTGTGAGTGTATAGACTTAGGGAATGTGTGGACTTGGCATTGTGTAGACTTGTGAATGTGTAGACTTGGCATTGTATAGACTTTGTGAGTGTATAGACTTAGGGAATGTGTGGACTTGTGAGTGTATAGACTTGTGGACTTATGAATGTATAGACTTGGAGATGAATGTATAGACTTGGGGAAGGAGTGTGTAGACTTGGAGAAATGTATAGACTTATGAATGTATAGACTTATGCATTGTGTGGACTTATGAATGTATAGACTTGGAGATGGAAGTATATACTTATGCATTGTATGGACTTAAGAATGTATAGACTTTGGATGACTTTAGATGAAGGAATGAATGTATAGACTTGAGTGGGTAGAATGTATAGACTTTGGATGAATGAATGTATAGACTTGAGTGGGTAGAATGTATAGACTTTGGATGAATGAATGTATAGACTTGAGTGGGTAGAATGTATAGACTTTGGATGACTTTAGATAAAGGAATGAATGTATAGACTTGAGTGGGTAGAATGAATAGACTTCAGGAATGTATAGACTTCAGGAATGCAAAGACTTTGACAATGTATAGACTTGTGTAATGGAATGTATGGACTTGTGCATTATATAGTTATAAAAATAACAGGGATATATATACGATATCGATCTTTTGAAGGCTAACCCAAAAAGTAAAAATTTAATTGATGCCATCGTTGATGGGCGTCCATTCTATAGGAAACGACTTTGAGCAAGTCGTTATTTCTAAATTAGAAAAAAATCAAATAAAGCATAAATAGCAAAAGGAAGGATATAAACACAAGTTTACTTCTTCAAATAAATGCCAAAGCAAAATGACGACCATGGTCATGGGCGTGTGTTTCATAAAAGATGACTTAAACTAAGTCGTCATTTAAAATAAAATGAATAGTGCCGATTTTTTGATTAAAGAATTTTGGAAAAATAATTATAAAAAAATAGAGAAAAATGGAAAACTCATACCCCTAAAATTTCCTATCTAGATCACATCTAGAAAAAAAAGATAAAAATTTCGAAAGATAGTTACACCTTAAATTAACAAAATAGGAAAGGTGAATGACGCCTTTGTTCAAGTCGTCAATTAAGGAATTGACGACTGTATATACAAGCGTCGTTTATGAAAATAACGCCCTCTTCCTGGGCGCGAATTACAAAAGAAATGGTATAGGTCAAGACGTCAATTGGAATTAACGCCCTAACATAAGGCGTTAATTTCATTTGTGTTTCGTTCGAACCAGGAGACTATCCAGGGTAAGTTGTAGGATTGCTACGTGTTTGATTGAATATAGAAAGGACTCTGTCAAGGAAACTAGAGTTCCAATCAAATTCTAACCCTATTGGGATTCCAAAAACCCTATAAATACCCTTCAAATCGAACCCCGTTGGCTATTTTTCCGAAGGAGTCATGCTGAAGAATAGGTTGTTATTCTTCCCTTGCCTTAGGTCAGAAGCTATGAAGAGTACTGATCGTTCTTTTATCTTCTTCCTCTTCTGCAGGAGACCTGCAGTGTGAAGGAATTCTTCCCTCTAACTGAAGAACGTGGGTTCTTCATCAACATCGTCTTCTTCCGTTACAAAGAAAGCTGAGGATCTCTCTCCGAACGGAGCAGTGGGGAAATCTTCTTCCCGTCGTCAGCTATTCTTACCTTCACTGCAACCATCAAAAGGGTGTTGTGGTTATTCTGATTCGAAAGTAGCTGTGTACATCATTTTCCCAGAAGACTCTGTTTAAAACAGAGTATCGTTTTCTCTTCACAACCTTCACGCATTTTCACCCAGATCATCATCAGGTAGGTTTTCTCAGGAATTGTAGTCCAAACTAGCAAAATAATTATGATAATATCATCTGGTAACTCATGCATATAGTTTCCTTGCATTTTCGTAGTTTTCTGAGAAATTTTGAAAGTGGCGACCCTCTCTAGGGCGCTAATTAAAATTCTGACGACTAACGGAAGAGTCGTCAATTTCAAGAAATTAATAAACACCCATGTTTAAAATTTAATATCTATGAAACCTGTAATTAAATCAAATGCATGATCAGATATCTAGAATCCTGATATTTTTCTTGTCCAGTTCATATATGTGTTTCCTGCAAACTATTTATCATGAAAAATCATTACTGTTCATATTCCTGGAAGCTAATGAAAATTAACGACCTCCAGTAGGTCGTCTTTTATGAAAGTGACGCCCCACCCCAGGGAATAAGTCGTTATTTCCCTGAAATATCTAAGTGTTATTAAAATTTTGAACAACGTAATTAACGGCACAGTGCATGTCGTTTCTTTATGAAATAACGCCCCTGACTAAGGCGCGTTTTGTCAAAAATACAGAATTAAGAAATTTCAGTAAAAATAGAAATGTATAATGGACGACTATCCCAGAAGTCGTCAAATTGAAAATAAACGACCCAGTGAAGGGCGTTAATTTATTAAATAGTGACTTGGCTTAAGTCGTTACTTTCCTGCGTGATTATTTTATATACTGTTTTCTGTGAACCGAGGGTTATATATATATATATATATATATATATATATATCGGCACTATATTTCCATTCCGTGAATATAGTCCCACGTGCCACGATTGTTTTATCGATTACCCCTCAACTCTCGGTGACATATAAGCCCTCCACTGGACATTTCGTTCCTTTGGACTGGCGAGTTAGTCATTGGGACCTCCGTAAGTCTCCTCGTAGCCTTGGATTCCCTCAAGGCCGATTGAGCTGGTTGTACCATAAAAACCCATTACACTATTTTGCCATGTCACTCTAAAGAAACATGGTATACCGGCCCTCGTGATATGCTATGTGGATATCATGAGAATATTCTTAATGGGATGCGGAAATCATGCCATTATTATGATGTTCTTGTGGACCTCAATTCTATATCAAATGGGTGACTATATATATATGGACACTTAATTGTTATGGTACCCAAGAGTGGGAACCAATTTCACCCAGTTTTAATCGATATTCGGGATTATACCGTTATTATCGTCCTTATACATCGAGTTCAATTTGGAACACTACTCTATCTTGAATCTCCACAAGCTTATTCTTGAAATTCCATATTGGCTATACTATAAAGTGGATGTCTAGATCTATCTTTAATGCTGTGTATTTAAGGGTCCGATCTGGTCCTGGGAGGAGCACCCAAAAGTACTAGTGCCCATGGGAGTTATAATGATCACGGTGTCTAGCATTGCACCGAAATACTTTCTCTCTTGATCTTTGGCATTCCACACACTCTCTCTTTCTCGCGTGCGTGACTTGATTTGCGTGACTTTACTAGCGTGGCCCGACACGGGCAAAGTACTTGCGTGAAATAGCCAATAATCTATAAAGTCTCTCATGAATATCTCTTGTTTAAGACTCACTTGGAAGTTTTGCACGACGTGTTATTCTATTATTAGTTTTATTTCATTTGCTCAGTTATTTCTACATGCATTGCATTTACATGTGAAAAATTGTAATTACTTAAATCCATTGCTAGTTCCTGAGATATAATTCCTACTGAGCGTTCGCTCACTCAGTTTTATTCCAACATTTTTCAGGTAATCGGGTGGCTAGCGAGACCGAGACTCACACGGGCGGGACAAGTGTGCAAGCGAGCTTCGGAAACTAGTGAACCCGAGTCTTTTATCTTTCTTGAGTCTAGATAGTATTGTCTAGCTAAGTTAGCTTGTCGTCTCTCATTCAGTTATCTTGTCTAAGTCTGTTAGTATGTCGTTTTCTTCCTTTCTATTGTGATGGAGTCTTTAAGTTGGAAAACAAATTCTTGTAAGAGATTTGTATTAGAAGTAAAATTTCTATTGTTGTTCAAAATTATTTTAGTCCTAAGCGATTGCTCTTGATCATTCACGACTGTTTAACTGCCACGTTTCGAGCAAACGACACGTTCCGCTGCTATCGGTTCGGGGCGTGGCAGTTGTAGCATGCCACCCTCAATTATACGCCCTGCTCAGGGAAGTCTTTAATGAGAGAGGAGAGGAACGACGATCCCTAGCCAGTAGTTTAAGCCCGTCTGTGTGTGCTGCGGATAACCTAGTCAAAAACAACAACAAAAATCAGATATTTTAAAAAAATCTAGAAAATTAGATATTTCAAAAAAAAATTAAAAAATCAAATATTTTAAAAAATAAAAAAGTAAATATTTCAAAAAAATCAAATATTTCAAAACAATAAAAAATGTGTCTTTTGTTTTATTTGTCATTCTCTGGCTATTTATTTTGAGGACAGATATAATCTGTTTCTTGAGTGTGCAGGTTGCAGGTGTTCAAGCTTCCTTGCTCTATATCTTTCACTTTGTCTCATGTTCACACCTTTATGTTTGTCTTTTCTTCAATCTTATCTCTCGATCTGTTTTGAAGCTCATGTCCTTCTCACCTCGCTCATTTCGCTTCATATCATCATGAGAGGGCTTTGCCTTACAATTCTGAACCTGGTGGTTCAGCTTCATCTGATCTTGGTCTTTCATTAAAGAGTGTGCTTGTTGTGTCTTTTTGTCCCCGTGTCATCTCACTATGTTGTGTTGTCGTGGACACCCAAAATTTTCACGACTGCGCCAGCAAGGCTGAGGTAGGTCGTTTAGGCACTGGCGAAGAAAAAGAAGAAGATTAAGAATGAAAGAATAAATAATAAAAAGGGAGGAGATAATAATAAAAAAGGGGTAATAAATAAAAATAAAAGAAGAAAGAAGAAAAGGAAAAGAGAAATGAAAAAAAGAGAAGAAAAAGAGGTAAAAAAATAAAAAAGAAAAGAAGATGCTCTCTCTCTCCCCCGGGCGACTCTCTCTCTCTCCTGAGCAACTCTCTCTCTCTCTCTCTCGAGCGCTTTCCCTCCTCTCATCCTTTCTCTCTCGCGATCTCTCTCTCTCCCCTACTTCTTGCCTTTCCCCGCCCCGCTTCAAGCGCACGCGACCGACACAGCTCCTCCCAGCTCCGAGCACGTCGTCCAGGCACGGCACCAGCTGTCCCCTCTGAGCACGCCGCCCTCCCGAGCATGCATGCATGGGCAAGCGCCTCCGCCTCCGAGCATCTCTCTCTCAAGCCTCTCTCTCTCCTCCGGCCACTGCTCTCTCCCGAGCTCTCTCACTCTCCTCTCTCTCCCGAGCACGCTGGGCGAGCCTCTCTGCCTCCCCTCCGAGCATGGTCGTCTTCCCGAGTATGACGGCACCCACGTGTGCAGGCCCGGCGATGCTGGCATGGTGTTCCCCCACGCCGGTCATCACCTGCAGTTGCGGTCCGCCACGAGAACCCTGCCGGCCACCCCTCCAAGCACGCTGCATCCTCCCACCGTTGCCTTCTCGAGCAGGCACTGGCCGACCTCCATGGGTGCTCGGACCTGTTAAATTTGGGTGATTTAAAACTTAACACACGTTACCATTGCAACGTTCACATGAAATGAACGTTGCAATGTAACGTTTTCATTAAACGTGTAACGTTTTCATTCAATGGAAACGTTACACACACACACACACTAAAGCGTTAAAATATGTAAATATATATTGAATGGAGGCCATCAATGTGTAAACGTGGGGAGGGTCTCCTAAGGCCTATATATAGACCCCTTGGCCAACCCAAATAAAATATAACAACTAAAAGAGTAAGAGCATCAACGTGAAGTTCTCCAATTTTTCTTCTACTTTTCTTTCCTCCACAGATTTTATTTCATTTGTGCTGAGTTCTTGAAAGTTGGGTTGAGATTCGCTAAGACTCTCTTCGAGGACGTGCCGACGAGAGAGTGGGTGTCGCCTACCCGGGGTCGTCGTATCTCTAGAGACCGTTGTCACGAGGACCGCACGTCGGTCGGCAATAAGTTCTCTTAGTTCAGCGACATCGCGCTTCGACCAAAAGGCCACGCTTTCTTTAACCTTTTAATTTATGTTTTATGTTTAATTATTTGTTATTAATTTTTATTATTTTCAGCAATATCTTTAACGATCTAAGAGAACTTATTTACATTATATTGTTGAAAAAAAATCCAAGGCATTGTTTCTTATTAATATATGCGGATAAAATCTATCCTTATAAAACTTATTGTTTTGTTACAGTATATACATCAAAATACATATTACACATTACATCATATGTTGTTTAATCTATTTAATAGTATAACGTACAATTGACGTTGTTCCCTGCTTAAACAATTACCTGACAAAATAAAGTATTTATCACTTATGCCATATTGATTTCTATTATATTAAAATTGTCAAAATCTGTTTCGATTTGTTTTGTTTGTATACCTACACTTCTGAAATTAATATTTGACATATTATTACTGATTTAAAGTTCTTAAAAAAGGAGACCAAAATATAATTCTATTTTAAACAATTTGTTTTCAGAAAATAAAATCTTGGAAAACTATTTTTGATAATTAGTTCTGATTTCAGAAATTAAAAGTCAAAAAATAGATATATCGGAAATTAAGATTTAGTGAAATTTCTGAAATCAGAATTAAGTTTTTAAAATTTCAGAAATCAAAAATTATGATATTATATTTCTGAAATATAATTGCTCCTATTATTATATTTCTGATATTGTATTTAATAATAAATAAAAGGTTTCTGATTTCTTTTTTTTCTGAAAACCTTCCATTTTGCAGAAAAATAGTTTATGTAATTTCTGCAATTTCTATTTTGGAGAAAAGAAAATACAATTTTGTTTTTTCAGAAAACATAGTTCTGCATTAAATAATTTCTATTTACAGAAAATAATTTCTGATTTTTCTCAAAACAATTTCTGTTCACAGATTTTTTTTTCTTCACAAAAACAAACTGTTTCTGATTTTTATGATAATTCATGTTGCTATTTAAATAACTTATTTCTATCTTCAGAAAATTAGAAAATAGTTAAAATTATTTTTGCTTTCAGATAACTAGATTCTATATAAAAAAATCTAAAATATTGGTTCAATCATCAACTGCAGATAAAGAGTACAAAATCTATTCTCTTAAAATTTATTGTTTTATTATTACATATACATCAAAATACACATTATACGTTATACATTATATATTGCTTAATGTACGATACGTAACAACTAACATTATCAAACATTGTATATTTAATCTACAACAGAATAACGTCAACACAACTGACGTTATCAAACCAATATATTTAACACTAATGCCATAAATTCTGATCTTAAAAATATATATATGAAATTATTTACAATAGTTATTTCTGATTTCAGAAATTAAAAATTTTAGAAAAAAAATATTTTTATTCTTTAGAGAATAAAATTTGTTTTAATTACATCTGAAATTATATTTCTGTTTATTGGTAGTAATAAAAGGTTTCTGTTTGTTTTTTCTGAAAACATTATACTTTACAGAAAATAGTTTCTGTAATTTTTATTTAATGAAAATAGTTTCAGAATATACAATTCTAAAAAAAAAATATTTCTGTTTTCAGAGAATAAAATTCTAATAATTGACTTTTTCTGTTTCAATAGTTTTTGTGTTTTAGAAAACAAAATTCTGAAAATTATTACTCTTGATTAGTTTGCATGAATCTTAATTGATGAAAATAAAAATTTAGCATATTTTACTTGCTGAAAAAATATATCTTTAGTATTTTTTTGCTTTTATTAAATTTGTGCTTTTGTTAGTTACTATGTGATAATTTAAATTTAAAGTGATTATCTATTGACATTATATATTTAAGAGTTTTCATTAAAAAAAACTCAATGCATCACATTAATATATTTTGTCAACTCTTAAACATTCTCAATGGCTAACCATATAATATTAATGCTGGAAATTTTAGAATATGGTAAAATCAAATAAAGTTTTGGCTAAGTATCCTAGGCCAAATCTAAGTAATTAGTCAAATCTCAATAATTAATGATAACACTTGAGAACTTGTGGGGGGAGGCCATTTTAACGGCATGTTATGTCTTAAACATAATACCATTCAAACACCTTATGAAAATTGGAAGAAAAGAAGACATAATTTAAATTATCTCAAAGTGTGGGGGTGTTTTGCTAAAATACCATAAAACAAAATATTCATCGAGGATATAGTATAAATGGGATTATTGATTCTTTAGATGTAAAATCCACATCAAAGATTTGTTTGTTTCCTTGGAGGAGGTGCAGTATTTTGGAAATCAACTAAATAAACAATGTTAGCTAGGAGCACTATGGAATATGAAATAATTGCACTAGACACCACCTGAAGATATAAAGATGATAAGACACTTAAAAGTGAGACATAAATCAATAAGAGATAAAATGAAGCAACGACTAATTACTTTAAACTTTGTGAAATCAGAAAGAAACTTTGAAATGTGGGCTTCTAGTGTTTATATGTGCAGGGTCACCAGTTTCCATATAATTGGCAGAGGATATGACCTGCGCTCATATGATTGTGAAGATTTCTCTTCTAGCAAACTTTAAATCCAGAACCATCACGAGGATTTGGACGATGGATGCCGAGGATGTGCCAAGGTGGGTCGACCACGGGAACGTGATGCAGGACGACTACGAGACTCGCCGCGATCGGGTTGGTTGCGACCTTGGACTCTAAAGATTGACGCGACAAACAAGACGACGCGATCAGCAATGACACTACAACGTGGCACCAAATGAGCTCCATAAGAGGCGATATGTTCCAAGCAAGAAGTGCTAACTCACGGTCGTTCGTTCCCATCGAGGGAAGTACGACGATCTGCACGGACAGGTGCCTTTACAAAAGGCTTATCTAGAATCGTGATTCTAGAAGCGTCGAGGGGGATGGGATTGAGCCCATAAAGAAAGAAGTTACCACGGCGACAACCCAACCTCACAGAGGTTCAATGGGTAGAAACAAGCTTGATAGGTAACTTGGGAGAGCACTAATGAATTATGTTCTCATCCCTATGGCGCTAGTGCTCATTTAAAAGCAAGAGGTAAGGGTGAGTGCTATACTCTTAATGAATCCGAGACCCAAGTGGCAGGATGGTTACCTTGCTTCCATCCTTTGTAGGATTCACCGACATGTGTGGAGTCGTGAGGCCGCGACTATGAAAATGTGGGCTATTTTCTAAAACACACATGAGATACCCGCGCAAGGCCATTAATAGCGCAACCCGCATAGAATCTCGATTCAGTTATACTATGTGTGAATTTGGGAGAGCCTGAACCATAGGACCTGGTTCAAGGCATAGTCCACCAAGCGTTCCCACAGGTAATCTCAAATATCACTAAGTGAAAATTCAAACCGAAAGGTATTTTCACCCATTGCATAATATAAAGGACTCAGCATTTTTTTTATTCGTTTGTTTATTTTTTTAAAAAAATAATTTTAAAAGTTTTAAATCATGTGGGAGATTGTTAAATATGGGTGATTTAAAACTTAACACACGTTACCATTGCAACGTTCACATGAAATGAACGTTGCAATGTAACGTTTTCATTAAACGTGTAACGTTTTCATTCAATGGAAACGTTACACACACACACACTAAAGTGTTAAAATATGTAAATATATATTGAATGGAGGCCATCAATGTGTAAACGTGGGGAGGGTCTCCTAAGGCCTATATATAGACCCCTTGGCCAACCCAAATAAAATATAACAACTAAAAGAGTAAGAGCATCAACGTGAAGTTCTCCAATTTTTCTTCTACTTTTCTTTCCTCCACAGATTTTATTTCATTTGTGCTGAGTTCTTGAAAGTTGGGTTGAGATTCGCTAAGGCTCTCTTCGAGGACGTGCCGACGAGAGAGTGGGTGTCCCCTACCCGGGGTCGTCGTATCTCTAGGAGACCGTTGTCACGAGGACCGCACGTCGGTCGGCAATAAGTTCTCTTAGTTCAGCGACATCGCGCTTCGACCAAAAGACTACGCTTTCTGTAACCTTTTAATTTATGTTTTATGTTTAATTATTTGTTATTAATTTTTATTATTTTCAGCAATATTTCCAACAGGACCCCCACTGCGTCAGCTTGTTCCGTGCCGGCGTCCCTCATCTCAACCGGCGATGCAGCAGCTTGCCAAGCTTCAGAGGCTGTCAGCCTCATCCAGCCAGCCATCTCCGACACCACCGGCTAATGGCAGCAACAGAGGCGCTGCCACCACAGCCGCCGACGTCGCCGACCCACGGTGCAGGACGGCTCCCTAGACTGTGTTGTCCGCCACAATGCCATCAACTGAATCCTCAATACGCCACCGAAATGGGTCGGATGGCCGTGGCAGCTGCTGTCCGTGGCGTGCCTCTCGGTGGCGACGAAGATGGAGGAGACGTATGTCCCGCTGCTCGTGGACGTACAGATACTGGAGCCCCCCGAGTCCGGCACTATGTTGGGGAACCTGAAGCTCGGGAAGTCTATCCGCGGTCACGCGGTTCGTCTAGGCCTAGGCTCGGAGCTTTAAACGGGCAACCCCCCGATGAACATGTACTAAGCAAGGCTCACGTCTAAGTGATGAAGTGGTGGGCAAACATTTAACCGACGGACCTTCGGATACACATTCTGCCCAACGGTCCCTCGCCAACGGACCGCCGAAGAACTCGTCGACGTCGTTGTCAGTCGTCCTCCACCAACCATAGTCAAACACCGCAACAACCTCCTGCCACCCTACGTCAGGTTCTGAAAAGCCTCCGAGCGGGAAAACGGGGAGAAGAAACAAAAGGGGAAAGAGGCGGGGTTCGAAGGCCCACTACCTCCACTCCTATAAAAGGGAGGCATGCTCCGTTGGAGAAAGGGTTCCTGAATGTGCTAGCCGTGAGAGTCCATCCCCAGCTGGCTGCCAAAGGCCTGAAGAGAAGAAAAGAGAGCCAGCTGTGCCCCCCTACGCGTGCAGAGTGAAGAGAAGAAAAAAGGGTGAGAAAATAAGAGAGGGAGGAAGAGAGTGGCTTGAGGGTAGGTCCTTGCAGCTTGCTTCTTTCTTATTCATTGCCAACGAGGCCATCTCCAATGTATTTTGTATGGTTTTGAATAAATGAAAGATTCTGGGCTCCGACCCAAATTTCCTTGCTCCATATGTAGCTCTTCACTTTCTTTTTGTATCTTTCAGCAGACAGGATGCAACCCCTCTTTTCTTTCTTTAACAAGCCACCCATCCGGCGATTTCATTTTTAATCACGATGACCACCGGCCCGGAGCTCACTCCAACTCATGAGTGTGGCCCCGCGTTGCCAACCACCGAAAGCCAGATTTACATCTTCTTTGCTTCACCTTGAGCGTGATCTCTTCCTCAAAACCCCACTTTGGAGTTTGGACCGGCTCTATGGCCATGATTCTAAGAGAGTGAGGAATACAGGGTTTGCTCTCGCGAATTTCTGACTTTGGGTCTTGAACCACTCTTGAATCTCGGGGACCCACTTCCTCATAGCCTGGCTCCCGGGTGATCCCCTTGAAAGAGTGAATATCAAAGGCCGTATATGACGATAGCTCAAAGATCACGTCTCGGAATCGAGACTGTGGCAACTCTCGGGACATTGGAGTCCCTCGTAGGCTAGTCTTTGGGATTTTCATGTCCGATTCGAGTGATAGGATGGTGCCGCTTCTGTGCGCATCCTTCTTATTTTGGGGCCATCTCAGACTACCGTGGATGCATACCCGCTTTACTTCCCCTAGCATCCGGGTCCGAGAGAGATGCTGTCAAAATTTCGTTAGGGATATAACTAATAAACGAATAAAGGGCCTAATGATTCTAACTATAAAGGCATGGACAAGACACCTGAACAAAATGACCCCTGCCTAGCCCACTTCTATTTGGGATCCCCTGTGCAGCATCTCGTGAATCTTATGTATAAAAAAAAGGGGGGAAACAAATATTACACATGCATTAGGGCATCACATAGGCACGAGACTTGCATAAAACTCTCTGTTAATTCCATATGAATAGCAATAAGAACATTTTTGCATTCATTACACATCCGAACATTGCGTGTTCCTCATGTACATGTAGCTTCTACGTTCAGCATAAGCCTCAGTAACCCCATCCATACATGGAGTTGCACATAAATTCCCCACAGTCCCTCCATGAACGGCGATAAAAAAGAAATTGCATGCATGCTTTGCATACCTGAGCGTAGCATATTTGCTTGCATGCATATAGTTGTTGCATACATCAATAAAGCTCCATGCATATGCACAGTGACCCCCTGTTGGTCCGATCGGTTAACTGGAACCAACATGCATGGTCATGCAAAAAGGGGAAGAAACAAACAGAAGAGAAAAGAAGAAGCAAAAAAAAAGGAGAAGAAGAATGACATAGTAAAACCAAAACCAAAGGAAAAATGAATGAAATAATGAAATAAACAATAGAAATGAATGAAATGATGAAATAAATAATAATAATAATAATGATGATAAAAAATGATGATACATCCGTGCATCTAAATAATAATAATAATAAAAAATGAATAATAACAAAAAAATAAAATATTAAATAAATATATCAAATAACCAAACAACGAAAACATGTTAACGGTCGCTCCGGACTGCGCTTCCCCAGACTCGGTACGAAGGAAATATCAATGATGCCTTGGCAAGACGGGTTTGGACCTCGAGGATCATCCCCAACATGGCCATGACTCGGTATTGTCCTGGGCCAATAGCTTAATAAACTGGACCCGTTCCGGTTGGGATTTAATCTCGCAATCTTATTAAACTTGCCGCATACTCGGCAGTCATTTGCACGGGTTTTGCATCCGTCTACGTCACGCTTCCAACATGGACTTCTGTTAGAACACGAAATGGTCGGTAAGCGACCAACATGATTTAAACATTCTCACCCCATCGATGGACATTTTCATGCGATTCACGAATTTTGATATCTCATTTCTTTAATGTCAATTTCAGGTCATAAGGCCCCTTTTCCTGACGACTAATTAAGGGTTTTCCCTTCTCCGAGGGGATGTAATTAACGTCATGGCCTTTACGACACGGAGGGTTTCTGTCCCGACACGATATCCACTATCGTTTGATCAATCAGACGGCGCGTACCAGTGACTTCCTCGAAGTCCGAATAATTTGTCACATATGTGACTGGCACGCCCACACACTAAATAAAATGAATTAATGAACGAACAAACGAATAAGAATAAAATAAATAGACGTGTCGAAAAGTGCGTCCACAAGTCTTGCACGCCCGGTGGGACTTTACTTCCCTTCATCTCCTCGCCAGGACTAAGGGCCTCATGGCCTTCAAATAAACGATGTTTGCCTATTTTGATGAACTGCAGCTGGTGTCCTCGCCAGCCTAAGGGGAGAAAAGTCGAACTAGGCGCAATTATCTTTGTGGCCTCGAAGATGCTACCCCGAAGCACCCAAAGCTTCCAGGAATCATGAAAGTTGCTAAAAAGAAAGGAAAAGAAGAAATGAAGGGAAATCCCCCCCCCCTCCCCCCCAAAGAAAAAAAAGAAGAAGAAAGAAAATAAGAAAAGAGGAAGAAGAAGAAGAGAAAGAAAGAATTGACGAAGGAGGGTTGGATGGCTACATCTATCGACCGAACAATGGCTCCCTGCACATCCTGATCCGTGCTGAATAAAGACTATCATTGTGGGATAGGTGCGGTGGAGCGAATCACTCATCCCTTCCCTGAGGGGGTGAGCGCTCTCCTGTGCACCCACCTTGGTTTGTTATTAAAAAAGAGAGAGAGAGAGAAGAAAAGAAGAACAAAAACAAGTCCGTGGCGCTTCTTCCTGCGCACACTTATAGAGCCTATATTCTGGCGCCCGAAATAAAGAAAGAAAATTGTCAAGTATCACCGACAAAAAAAAACAAGAAGGCCGACATCTTGCCCGGCTTTGGGGGGGTCCAAGTTCGTGGTGTAATGCCCCAGCCTGCTCCTCCCCCTTGTATCCCCTATCTAGCATAAGACGACCCCTCAAGTGGCTGTTAGAAGACCAACTACTAACAAAAGGAAGCAGACCTCGTTGCGGGTATGTATACAACAAAAAAGGAAGAAAATGGGGGAATTTCCTCCCGCAGATTGTGAACAACACTCATGGGAGCAAAGTCATGCCCAAACTCCTGAGTCTAAAATCAGGGTACATAGAATAAACACAAGAGAAGCAGAAGAATAAACCGCCTTTGCGAATTGACGCCACCAGCTGGTGTAAAGTAATGTCAGGCGGGCCACCGCCGAAGAAATGAATACAACCGATGCCATGGCCGGCAGTAGCATGATGAAGCTATTGAAGAAAATCCCCAAGAGATGCTCCCTCCAAATAAAAAGACCCAACTAGATGCAACTGTAGCTTGGTGAATTCTTGTCTATTACGGGGATGCTTTATAGCAATGCGGCCAGGCACGGCCACGACTCCTGGAGAGAATACGTGCCAACCTCTTCGCAACTCTTGATGGGTCATTCCATGTGAAAAGGGGGCAGCAGAACAATCAACCTTCGCGGGAAATCTCAATTCCTTAGAGGGCACTATTGACATGTTTTCCCCCCTTTCCCTTTTGATTATCCTTCTAATCCTTTCTTTACTGTGTTAATGTAAAGAACTAAACAATGTGTAAATAGCAAGGGGAAGGATGTGGAGTGTGTGTGATCGCCACCAAGGTGCCGAATGTAAGCAAGTACACCGTACCTTGGAAAGAAAGGGGAGACACTCACCTAGAATAGCACTGCAGTGATACGCGGTCCTTAAGAAACCGCCCAGTGGACGTGCGGCCGCTCGACAGACCGCCCCACAGTGCTGGGACGAACAGGGGACGAAGAGTAGCTGGATGACAGGACGGTTCATGATCAACCGCTGGACAGAACTGGACGGTCAATGTTAAGCCGCCCTATGCTCGAACGGACAGATGAAGGCCGCTCTGTACCACAAACTTTCAAAACATGGGATCTCTACCTCCACCCTTCCTCGTCGGCCAGAAAGAGTGGGCCTCGTGTTAGGACACTGTTGACCTGCGAAACAAAGTGCAAAAAATGTAAAGAAACCCAAGATCAATACTGCGAAGTGTAGCAACTATAAAGGAGCGCAAGAAATGAACTAACTAACATGAAGTGGGGGATACCTGGGAGTTTTTAAACCCCTAGGGGCGTCAAAAAAATAGGAGGGTATGTGTAATGAAATGTGATGATGAAAAACGTGGGGAGAGAGAGAGAGAGCAAAGACGATGATTGCATGCAATGAAGAACGAGACGAAGAATACTTAAACTATGACCCAAAACAAATACTCCCTGAACCGAAGGCTTATGTGGACATAGAAAGCCTTCCTCCCTGACTGTAGGTCGCTTGAGAATTTGGCAGAGCTTCGTCGTGACCTTAAAATCTTCCCCCCTTTTCAAAGCTTAGCCTTAGGGTCATATTTATAGAGCCTAAAAGCCAGCCCCAAAATTAGGGTTTTCAATGAATTTCAGCTCGAGATATCAACATAAAATCCGTAGATAATGGAATTCTCTTCCAACCAGTTCAAACGGCACCCATTTGGTTGAGAAACCGCGGAGAAATGGTTGGAACAAGTTAAGGATAAAACCACAGATAGAGAGAGAAAAACCCTTAGTTTTTCAATAATCGAATCATTGTGCGGTCGTGCGATAGACCGCCCAGTCTATTGAGCGGCCCATTACAAGACCGTCCAACCTGTCGGTGGAAATTAAATAAATAAGCAATATTATCCAAATATCCATCGAACCGACCAATGATTTCGCCATCGGACTCTCATGAGTTGGGCAGTTATTGATGGAGCGCTCAGAGCATAGAACGACCATATACCAACCGTCCAACGCCTGTCGGTGATAAATCAGAATTCATTAGATAATTAGATAATTATCTGAACAACCAACGAATCTGGGACTCTGAGATATAGACGGTCATATTACCATCGTTCCATGGACCGAGACGGTTACGTATGAACCGTTCAAAAAGCTTGTCAGTGGAAATTCAAAAAAATCACCTTAATATCTCATAAATAGATAAACGGCTCAGATCCAACCGCTCGAAAACTGAATGGTCAACCGATAGACCGCGCAAAGGCCGGACATTTGAAAATCACCAAAATGTGATAAATCAAGCAAAACCAAGGCCCATTAAGCCCCAAATTAAAGCAGACCGAGTCAGGAAGAGAGGTACCCATAAAATTGGCCCAATAAGCTGCTTGAAAATAACCCAATGACTAATGGACAACTTGAGGCATCAACAAATGGTAGTAAGAGAAATGACTCAACTTATCGGTAAAAAACGGGTGTCAACAGATGCCCCTCCTTAACGTCCTCTTTGCAGGGGAGCGAGCGGAGGTGAAGCGAAAGCGAAATGGAACATGGAGATGAAGCGGAGCAGACCGAAAAGTGGGTGTTAAGGTAAAACGACACCCACTTTCTCGCCAACAAACGATAGGAATCTTTTGGAAAACTCCGAATCATTCACAAGGAACGGTTAGACCAAAAACGACACTAGTCTGGAGGAACTAATTAAATAAAAGGGAACACACGATCAACCTCATGGGGGACACAATCCCTCGGACCAATGAGGAGACCGGAATAAGCACTGAAAAGTAAAGAAATAGACTAAAACTCCTGACGGGGACCTCTTAATTAACCAAACAAAGTGACCAAACCAGAGAGAACCTTCCAACTTTGAGTGGAATTGTTCCTCTTACTCTGACCTAAATCACACATAGTCATCCATCACTGGTGGGATATTTTGCAGGCAAATCAAGGGTCATGAATGCTCAAAAGATGCGTATGATGCATGCTGGGCTAAAATAAAAGAAATCATTAAAGCGAATGCAAAGAAAGGATAACATATAAAATACTCGAGAATAATATTGTTAGATTGGGCAATTCAGTGTCAAGACACTATCCGCAACCACGGTGTGCAGGATAGAACCATCCTCCCCAGTTTTCCCAACCTAACGGCCTATCCGGAGGTTAAATACGTGGACCTGGATCATCATCCTTTTTTGTTAATGGGGAACATCAGATCTTGGAACAAGCGAATAACCAACCTGTTCTCGAGATAATATAGCATAGTACCATATAGTAATGCAATAAGGGATGTAGGGATAGAAAGCAATACCTGACTTACCTATGTAGGTGAAACGGCAAATAAATGTGATGTTGTAAAAATAACCATGAGCAGGTTGGCAATATATATCATCAAATCAAATTTATCAACGAATTATAGAATGCAGCACCAAGAAGGGGTCAAACTACCTCATTCAAGCATACGAACGGTCAAAAATAGACCGCTCAGACCCTAGAACGGCTCATCCAAGACCGTTCAATCACGAGCAATTTGAACTTGAATGTGAAGCCACGCGGCCCATGCGCAGACCGTGCAATAAAATGAACGGCCATGTTCTAGCCGCCCAATGCAAAGTACTGTTGGTGATAAAGCGGTTGTATTTGAGCCGTCCAAGTGTTAGGCGGTCTGGCGATAGACCGCCCCATACCAGCGACATTTAAAAAAACAAACCTTTCATCTCCTTCCCTCCTCCACCGTAACCGACGGCGGGAGGGAAGGAAACGCCCCCACTCCCCTATTCTCTCCATCCTTTCATCTCTCCCTCCACCACTCTCCCATTCTCCCATTCATGTGCCATAAGCACCAGGCCCGACGTCCCAACATGACCCGATAAGGGAGCCAACCACCGCCGGCGGTGGCCACCGGTGCACTACCACCGGAGGAGACGATGGCACCGCCAGCGACCGAGGAAGAAGTACCCCCGCCGCCACCCGAGGCCGACGAGGAGCCTGGAGCGATTGTCGCCGGGGAAGGAGACGCCGGAGAGGGAACACCGACGGAGAGGCAGGTCAAAGGACCACATCCGACCGAGGTAGGCCCATTGAAACTCCTCCCATTTTCATTTTTGTTCTATGCATGCTAGTTCTAGGGGTAAAAGAGGGGCACACGACCCCTTATAAACACCACATAAGGCCACTTCGGCCATGAACGGAGGTGGGGGAGGTTTTCCGGTCGTCGGAGACGACGGTAATAACGCGGTCCTACAGTGACCACCTAACAAAACAACGTGGCTCACATAGAGTCGTTCAAAGAACACACGGCCCGTGGGTGGCCTCTCAAAGAATATGAACCGACATCACATAACGGTCCCATGTGAACCGTCTAAACATAGGGCGGTCCATGTTGGTCCTCTTAGAATGTGAAATGTTGAAGACAGAATGGCCTCCATCAGACCGTGGGACTTAGGACGGACCTACCCGATCCGCTCAGAACCTAGAACACCTAGAGATAGAACGGCTGAACTCAAACCGCGAAATTCAAAACGGCCCTCCATGGTCCGTTTTGGGGGGAATCATCAGATAGAAAGACGGTCCAGGGAGAACTGTGGGGCTTATTGAAGTGGTTAGGAGACAACAGTTGGATAGGAAACAGTCCATGGGTGACCATTTAGAGGGTAGAGAGTGAATTATTGAATTAAATACAAAATTCTAAACTAAAATGTAAATATTCTAAATGTATGCAGGGAAAGCGTAGGACCCAGATCTCACGGCTACAGGTTCGGGCAGTGTACCTCACACTGCCCGACTTCCAGCGTGAGAGGCTGAGAGTCATGGGATTCTCGAAGTTCCTAAGCGTGGAGGTCAGTCGGTTTGACACACCGCTACTCTACGTTCTGCACGACCGCTGGGACCCAGTGAGTCGCGCGTTCCTCTTTCCGTGGGGGCACATCCTCCCCACGCTTGAGGATGTGGCCCGACTTACTAGCCTGCGCGTGCATGGGTCACCGGTCAGCGGGAGTACATATCCTGACTACTGAGAGATGGCCCAGGAGCTCCTAGGACTGGACTTGCTGCATCCCGAGCGTCAGTCCGCCACCCTGACTCGGGCGGCGCTTCAGGACAGCCTGGGGCTACGACGTGCAGGGATCGCAACTGGGGAGCTGCCCGAGCAGCACCTCGAGAGACTCATGGAGCGAGCCAGACCACGGGTTGCAGCGGAGGCGGGACCGAAGGCCGACCGGGTACTACGGTGGTTCTTCATGTTGCTGTTCGTCCGACTTCTGTTCGCGACGCGAGGGGACGTCATCAGCTATCATTTTTTGCCGTTGCTCCAGGACCTCGACTACGTGGGCGACTACGCGTGGGGGGCTACCGTCCTCGCGTTTCTGTTCGACACTCTGAGCTCGACGTCCCGACCGACGATGCTTGGGGGCTTCTCCCCTCTACTCCAGGCACGACTCTGACTCCTATTATGCATTTAGCTATAGGACTCCTACGACTGCTATATGCTGACTCTTGGTGAAATGCAATGCAGGTATGGGCCTACGTGTACTTACGCGGGCTCGGGCGAGGCGAGGAGACCCACACAGACCGACTACCTATTGCCCGGAGGTGGACCGCACCTCGGGAGAGCGGAGGTCTCCGGAGACATGTCCGGGAGCTCTAGGATGACATGGACACTCTACCGTACACCTCGGTACAACTCTAAACTTAGACTCTTCAATTAAATGCAATTCTATATGATTATGATGCTGATGTGACTTCCTATCTTGACAGGTACGGTGGACTCCTTATATAGGGGAGGGGCACGAGGGTCAGCCCTAGGTAGCAGGGGCCCTCGCCTTCTCAGGACGCGACGTGTGGCTACACTGCATGAACATAGTGGATCCACTACACTACAGGTTGGTGATGAGGACGACCGGCATCTCACAGCCAGCGGTGGAGTTTCTAGCACTAGGGGAGCGCGTCAGTTGGCACCCGCGGGGAGCAGCGACGGTGGTGGACTGGAGGGAGCGAGCTGCAGAGCAGATCTTAGATTGGACAGCACACGGACGAGGGGTGACCGCCCGTGCGGAGAGCAACGTGGCGTACTACACAGCGTACGCCATGCACTACCGGGACCAGGTGTTCCGTGGTGCCCGCCGACCGGTACGACTTCTAAACCTCAACACCTTTCTTTTATGCTTTCTATATGCCTATGCACTGATGTTTAAACTTTCTAAATGCAGATCGACCCTGAGGGACGGATCACTGAGCAGCAAGGGCTCCTCCACGCGACGATACGCGAGCGAGATGAGGCTCGGCAGACGCTAGCCCTACTGGTGAGTTCCTGAACCCTAAACTCTTTAAAATATGTAAATGTTCATGATTATATGTATGTGACTGACTTAGAGTGGTGGATGCAGCGAGCTGAGGGGACACAGCGGCAGGGGGCAGACGCTCCCTCTTCCTCCTCACAGACCCCTACGGACCGAGCTGAGCGGGACGCCGACCTTGCACAGATGATAGCGAGGGCCAAGGTGGCCGAGGTGGCGCTTACTGAGAGGGTACACAACTATTACACTTTCCATGTTGTTTCTACTTATCATTATGAAATGCAATTAACTGACCATGAACCGTGTATGCAGACGACCTAGCTGACCGCGTCTCTGGGCGAGATCGCTAGATTGCGAGAGGACGCAGAGCGGTCCCGTGCAGAGGTCGCAGCTTTACGTGCAGACGTAGTAGAGGCTTCACGCCTTTATGCAGAGATGGAGAGCTCCCATGTCGGGACAGTGGAGACGGAGCTTCTTAGAGCGCGGGCGGCAGAGGCAGACCTTTACCTGGCTGAGGTTTCTCGAGATGACGCGGAGCTGACCGGCAGATACAGTCGAGATGACGCTCCTTTACGCAGAGTTAGAGCGTCTCCGAGCCGGAGTCGCGGAGGCGGAGCGTTACCGGGTGGAGGCATCAGAGCTGAGGGGAGAGCTGCGAACATATAAGGAGATGAGCTGGCGATCAGCGAGTAGCGAGACTCCGAGCGGCAGCCACGGTACTCATGGCTCTGTGAGGATTTACTTTACGAGTTCCTCCGGCCACCGGAGGAATGAGGACGAGCAGCGGCGCCAGCGTCAACGTGATGAGGCGACCTCAGCGATGCCTCCACCAAAGAGGCACGAGGGTATTGACGATAGCGACGGGGGCCAAGGAGAGGGACAGACCTGACTTTTGCACTAGGGACACAACTTTTGTACATGTGGACATGATATCATAGTGATATGACATGCGTTCTTTTGGTTTTGTTTTGATTCTGTGGATGTATGAACATATGAATGAATGCAAATGACTGACACTACCTAACTGACTATGACTGCTAACTCGACTCGAGTGAGATGGACACGTGAGAGAGATGGCAGAACCATGAGTGAGAGAGGGATGACACGACCACGAGTGTGCCGACTACGAGTGAGAGAGAGACGACACGACCACGAGTGGGCCGAATACGAGTGAGAGAGAGATGACACGACTACGAGTGGGCCGACTACGAGGAGAGAGACGCCAAACTGAGTGAGAGGAGAGATGCCAAACTGAGTGAGAGGAGAGATGCCAAACTGAGTGAGAGGAGAGACGCCAAACTGAGTGAGAGGAGAGACGATACAGGTTTTGAGTGATACAAGTGCAAATGGGTTAAAACAATGCTTCAGACCTCCTAAACAGTCACCCATTAGACTGCCCTAAGAGACATGTGGTCTTCTCTTGACCGCCCAGATGATAAAGCAAACGGTCGACATTTGTCCGTTCAGGTTATAGGACGGTTCCATCTTGACTGCCCGTTTTACTAGCGGTCTGTGTTAGGCTGCCCAAATGCCAGCGTTTGAACTGTCTAGAAGATGCGGAACGGTCATAAGTAGACCGCCCAATGAATGAGGCGGTCTATCGAGGGACCGTGCAAATGGATGCCCTGAGCATTCGAACGGGACACTCTTGGAGAGTCCTAAACTGAGGATAGAGAGCTTCAACCTGATCCAAACCACATCCTAACCCATTCTAGACTTATCCAAGTTCAATTTTAATGGGTTTAGGCCTCTAACCAAGCCCTATAAGTAGGAGGGACCTCTAAATTTGTAACTCACACCCCACTCCTCTTTTTAGGCCTCAAATCTTTGCTATTCTTCATCAAATCATCATGAAAAGGTCCTTCGAGGGGAGCTCCATGGAGGGGGCAGCTTATGAAGAGCCAAAGCCGGCCAGGAAGGAGCGTGAAGTGCTCCAACGGCTGACCACGATCCCTCATCATCTCAGCTCGAGCCTTTTGAGAGAGGTATGTTAGCATGATTTCATTCAAATCAATCCATTCATTCGCTTACACGTTCTTCCTCTTTTCTCTTCTCTCTTTTCCGTCTCAGCTTTTCCCTGGCTCCAGACGCTATTCCACTTTAAAGTGGATGGCTCCCATGATCCGTGCATTGCCCCTATAAGTGATATCCATCCCGAAGTCCTGGCACTTACACCCACTCTTGGTATTAGGCCAAAATTACCCAAAGCTCTCCCTTGACTGGCACATCATCTCAGCCTTGGTAGAAATCTGGCACCCTCAGACCCATACATTCATGTTTCCATCTTTTGAGGCCACTATCCTACTAGAGGAGGTAGAGACCTACTTCTCTTTTCCTAGGTTTAAGGTGGGTGAGGAAGACTTAGTGTGTCACACTGTTGCCCTTGTAGACCCTAGGCTCATCTTGGGAGGGTTCATACCAGATAGTAGGGACATCCATACCTTCATAGGCCCACGTCAGATCCACCTTCTTCCTCTTAGCCAGTGGGTAGTGGAACATTGCCGGAATAGGTGTGGGTGGGATGAGGCCATAGCCAAGGCCGCGTCTATTTGCCTGTGCGGGGCTATCTTGTTCCCCTCAATTGACCATGTGCTAGAGACTCCTATCCTTAGTACCATCAGTGGCCTATGGCAGGGTCTTTCTATCTCTTAGGCCGTCCTTGCCTACTTGTACGAGGGCCTCACCTCAGCAGCTCTAGAAGGTCTTCTCTTTGGTTCCATGATGCTTTTAGAGTGCTGGATGGGTGTCAGGATGAAATTCATTCATAAGGAGGATGTCACTTCAGCTAGCCGGATCTTCGGGAGCCACCCCCTCTTCTTCATAGGTGGCGCTTTCGGGTTCTCTCCACAGGTAGAGTGCAGGATAGTAGAAAAGAAGACCAGGGACGAGTGGCAACTACACCTCAATAGATTACCCCTGGATTGGTTCGTGATGCGCCCTGACTTCCTCCATGGCACCACCGTCAGGGTGCCTAGGAGGTCGGGCTTGGATATGAGGTTGTGAGCAACACTGCACTGGCGATGTACAGCCCACACCGGTGCTACCTGCAGGTTGGACTACCCAGGACCGTACTACTAGCGCTACCCCACCTTCCCGCGCTACAGGCGGGGAGGATCGGTACAGAGGAGGACGAGCAGGCGGTCAGGAGTGCCCTGGTCATGTGGGAGGTGAGCAGGGTGCTTACCCTTCCAGCGGAGGTTGCAGAGATTCCGGCGACATGCCAGGCCTATGTTAGAGAGCTGGGAGAGATACGTCACCGCGGGGATGCCCAGCGGAGAACTGAGTGATTTTTCTTTTCTTTTCATGATGTTTATGTAGAGACTTATGCTTAGAGATGTTTGATATATGAATGAAATTGCTGGCTTGATTGGCTTGAGTTTGACTCTTCCATGTGTGATTGAGTGAGTTGGGATATGACTTCAGAATGCACACGGTCACACACAGACCGCTTAGTTGAATAGACGGTTAGAAACTGACAACTCTAAGAGTAGAACGGCTCCATTAGAGCCGTGCATTAGATTCACGGCGGAGTTGAAAGAAAGGAGTCAAACGGCCTATTGATAGGCCGTGAACCTGATTAAACGGTCAAGAATCTACCGTTCATATCTTTGAACGGTCTAATGGAAACTGCGGATATTTGGAGGGGCTTGAGATTGGGACGGTCTATATGAAACCGTGTGAATGGTTTGACGGTCTGACCATAGCCGTTTAAAGGAATAGGACGGTCGCTAAAGGACCGTTTTCTGATTGAAGTGCTGGACCTTGAGCTTCAACCTGCCCCTGCACATACAAAAACAAGGAAAGCAAATTAAATCTGTTTTAGGCTTAACCACTAGCCTGTAGCAAGTTAGTAAATGACCAGTTCTGGATTTTTGGTCAAGGAGATAAGCCTTATCAAATAGGCAACTAACAAAATGAAAATAAATGCAGTGCATGCCATGGAATGTAAATCATGATGATGAAAACCTTTTTTGTGATTTTGAAATCATTTAGACTTTTTTTTGGATTTTGAAATATTTGATTTTTTTAGATTTTGAAATATTTAATATTTTTTTATTTTGAAACCAGCTCAAGCCTGATGACGGGGAACCTCACATCTCATTAGGGGTCTCCTGGGTTCAACGTGGGCTATAAATGACCACCCATGGCTGGGGCTCAATCTCACTCAACGGTGCCTCTACCGAGGCCATACCCGGGGTAGGGTTCATTCCTTGAAAAATAAAAGAGAATTTGATAGAAAAGTTGGCGATGGGTATAGAGGTTTTTAGGGCTTGAGTTCTTCTCGCGACACCCCTTTTCAAAGAATTTGGTCTGTTGCGCCGGGGCTTTGCATCCGTCATCGAACATACATCCGCTCTAGGCACGCATATGACCGGGCTCATAATGTCTAGCGGGAAAACTGTACTGCCACTCTTGCCATGCCTAGTTTCCTTATTTTGGGGACTTTTAGATTTGTTGAAGTTGGATGGAAGGCTCTATCACCACAGGATGTGGATCTAGAGGGGGGGTGAATAGATCAACTGGCTATTTTAAAAATTAGGCCTAGAATCAAATGCGGAATTAGAAGAACACTAAACGAACACAGCCAATGCACCGAATGAAACAGACAAGATCTGCTGAACAAGCAATCAAACACACGAGAGGCACAAAGACTTTTAGGTGGTTCGGTCAATCCGACCTACGTCCACCCCACATTCAACTCGAATGTGGATTACTGCTGATACACAGCTTCAATCAGCTGGGCTCTACAGCTTGCCAACAACGGCTGGGGCTTACAGCTTATCCCGACCAGAGGAACACCCTCTGCAACAGCTGAGCTTCACAGCTTGCTCTGCTGGGCACTACAGCTTAGCCGACCAGAGGTAACACCTCTGCAACCCGCTGCCTCACAGCTTGAAACCGCTGACTAACAGCTTGATCGAACAAGAGTTTTCAAAGGAAAATAACAAAGACTGAAAATAAACAAAACACACAATCGAATGGAAGAAAACCAAAGCGACTGTAGCAATATCAGCTCTGGTAACTGGACCAAGAGGCTGATTCACAAGCTCTCACAATAACTCTCTCAACTCATTTCTCTTTTTCTTCTTCTCTGTTTGTTCTTCCTCTCACAGTGGATCTCGGTGGCTGCTGCTTCAGGCTGGATGTATAGACTTCGCCAACTTCGATCGACCTTTTACAGAAGATGAAGACTGCTATATATAACAGCAGCAGGTGGATAAGGGCGCGTGGCTTCCACAGTTCCCGCCCAAGTGAATTCGCCAGATCCGAGGCAATTCCATCCACGTGTCAGCATCTGCACACCTCGTCCTCCTGGGATCACGAGCCATGTCAGCAATCTCAGTAGAGAATTCCTGTCAGACAGAGTATCGGATGATCAGATTAAATAACAACTCTGTATAGACTTATCAGAAGAACTGCGTTGTATAGACTTCATATAATTGAAAGCGATGTACAGGCTTCGCAAATGAAGATGCAATGTGTAGACTTCATGAATGAAGATGCAATGTGTAGACTTCAATGAGAAGATGCAATGTGTAGACTTCAGTGAGACTCAAATGAAGACAGACGATGTATAGACTTCAGAACTGATGCATGATGTACATACTTCATGAGACTCAAATGAAGACAAGCAATGTATAGACTTCACGACTGATGAATGCAATGTACAGACTTTGCAAGATGTGAAGGAGTTGAGTGTATAGACTTCACGATGTGAAAACTTGTCAACAAAGGACTGTACAAACTTGAGGCAATGGAAAACATCGACTATATAGACTTTGGAGTCTGAGACCAATGTACAGACTTTGTAAAACAGAAGCATGTATAGACTTGGAAGATCAAGACGCTAAGGAAGATGGTCCACTGTATAGACTTATATGCCATTGACAAATGCATGCTACAGTCCAATGTATGGACTTACATGAGACGCTCATTGAGACGCTCAATGTACAGACTTCGCCTGACACCGTCCAATGTACAGACTTTGCCTCAGACTCTAAATGAGACGGACAGTGTATAGACTTAGCCAATGCAATGAGTTGACACTACAGTGTATGTCAATGCAATGAGTTGACGTAGTCCAATGTACAGACTTTCAAGCCTGAAGGCCAATGTGTGGACTTGCACAGTAGCTTCAAGGTATAGACTTGATATGTGTGCTTCGGCTGTACAGACTTCACTCTAGCAGGTAATGTAGCAATGTATATACTTTGATCTTGAACATGCAGTGTATAGACTATGCAATGCACTGTGGATGTATGGACTTTGCAACGACGGGCAATGTGTAGACTATGCACAAATAGATGAGTCGACTCATGAGAACAGGGGGTCGACCCATAACAATGTATAAACTTTGCAATCGACAGGCAATGTACACACTTGCTAGGATGCTGCAAGAGACACGGACAGTGTACAGACTTACGTTACTGTAGTAATGTATAGACTTTGAGACTTTGAGTGTGTGTTCAGTGTGAAAATAAGATAAGATGTATAGAACACACAGACAATCTGATAAAAGTAATTTCATCAAAACATAAACAGTGTTGCCAATCAATCAAAACAATGTGTTGCCATATGAAGTAAAGTTACATGTCAACACTATCAACACAGAGGAGTCACAACAATCTCCCCCTTTTTGATGATGGCAACCCCCTATCATATAGAGTAATAACATCCTGTCATACATATACATTTTTTGATGAACGACATGATTTGTTATTCAGATTGTTATGCAGATGCATATAGATGCTATGAATGACATGCTGCATGCTACAAAATGTAAGCAACTCCCTGCTAACAAAATTTCCCCCCTTTGCCATACCATGATGCAGATGCATACACTCCCCCTGAATGCAGAATTCTCAATTCAGAATTCTCCCCCTCAACTGAAGGAATGAGTTCGGACAATATTCTCCCCCTTTGCCATCAACAAATAGGAGGGAAAGTAAGTGCAAGGAAAGGAAAAAGAAAGTTCAGCTGACTGGCATTCTTAGCAAGTAGTTCAGAAATTAAGCAACTAAAGCACAGAACCTTCAGTCATATGAATTGAGAAACGGCTTAGAAATTGAAATTCTGGTTTAAAGGTTATAAAAATGAGAGTTCATGCACTACATTCATTGGATAAGGTAGATGTGCATGATAAAACAATAAACCAGAGTCATATTTACATGAGAGATTCAGTTTCAGAATATCTTACTTTCATAGACTCAGTAAAATGTGTTAAGAGAAACTAGGTCATGTATTGAAATTAAACAATTGACATCCATGAAATTTCTTTGAAGGAACAGTATTTTCAATATTATTTCATTTAGGGCATTCAGGTATCAAAAGTCTTTTTGCGTAAGGGTATACGTTTATCAGACGTCAATATCCCTAGATACTCAACATGATGGACCATCTTGCCTATGATCAAACTCAATAGAATTGATTGGCACCTTTTTGTGTGAGGGTACACGTTTATTAGACGCCAGTTACCCCCAGGTACTCAGTGAAAACAACCTATTATTTTGATCATTTTATACAGAGATAGCTGATACACCTCATGACATGAGTGGTGTCCACTTCTTTGATGGATCACTCAGTTTCTCGGTGATTTACCAGTCATTGCTCTGTCAATGCTATTTTTTAAATAATTTTTAATATTTTTCAATATCTTTCTTAGCCGCCCTTTATTTGTTTCAGAATGACTTGTTTAAGGACAATACACATACTTAGCTTCTTTAACATGATTTCAGATGAGTTTTCCGATTTCAGATATAATTGGCTTTGTCTGACATGTGATAAGATAAAGGTTGAGAGCTTTATCAATTTTCAGCATCCTTATTTACTGATTGTAATCTTTCAACTCTAAAGATTATAAACTTTAAACCATTAAGTCAGTCTTTAAGCAATTAAAGTTCTTATGAAAGAAGAAATCTATTTTCTATTGCTTAATATTAGAACTGACTAAAAGATTGTCATACTGTCAGACTCAACTCTGAATCATATGCAATACTCCCCCTGTCTATGTGCATGTGGTTTTGCGAATAGTGACTGAACAAATGATTTTGAAATTCATGCTTATTCAGACCTATTATGCTATATTATGTAGAGAAATGCAGTGCAATACAATCATGCAGAAATATAGACATATCATGCATCTAGACATATATATGCAATGATGATCATGAGTGCAATAAAAAATATGAGAGTCATGCATTATCATAAGTCTGTTGCACAATGTTTATTCAATCTATCAACAACAAGTCCAAATCAGAAGTTTATTCAAAGCAGCTCAAAAGTTTTATTCAAGTCAACAAAGAGTTCATTCATTATGCTGAAATTTACACAAGCCAAGTTCTCTTCTAAAAAATTTAAAATTTTCATTTCCAAGTGGCTTAGTAAAGATATCAGCAACTTGTTTGTCTATTTCAATGAAGTCCAGTTCAATTTCCTTTTTGTTCACGACATCTCTTAGAAAATGATGTTTTATTTCTATGTGCTTAGTCCTAGAATGATGAGCAGGATTTTTAGCAAGGCATATGGCACTAGTATTATCACATAGAATTGGAATACATTCCAGTTTTATCTGATAATCATCTAGTTGGTGCTTAATCCAAAGTACTTGGGCAGCACAATTACCTGCTGCAACATATTCAGCCTCAGCTGTAGACAAGGCTACAGTGTGTTGCTTCTTAGATGCCCAAGATACTAGACAGCCACCAAGGAATTGACAGTAGCCACTAGTGCTTTTTCTATCTACTCGACACCCAGCATAATCAGCATCAGTGTAAGCTAGAAGCTCTAACTCACACCTAGCAGGATACCATAATCCTAGCTCTTTGGTGCCTAGCAGATATCTAAAAATCCTTTTCACCGCTTTAAAATGAGTTTCTTTGGGACTGGCCTGAAACCTAGCACATAATCCTACAGCAAATTGAATATCAGGCCTAGATGCAGTTAAGTAGAGAAGGGATCCGATCATACCTCTGTATAACTTCTGGTCAAATGGGTTACCTTTAGTGTCTTCATCCAAGCTTGTAGAGGTGCCCATTGGAGAAGCTATCTCATTAAGGTTATCCATCTTATATTTCTTGAGTAGATCCCTTGTGTACTTGGACTGAGTGATAAACATTCCATCCTTTGTTTATGTAACCTGCAGTCCAAGAAACAATTTGAGCTCACCCATTGAGCTCATTTCAAACTCATTAGTCATTGTTTTAGAAAATTACTCACACAATTTGGGGTTAGTTGACCCAAAAATGATATCATCCACATAAATCTGTACAATAAGAATTTCAGAATGACTCACCTTTGTAAACAAGGTCTGATCAACTACTCCTCTAGTGAAATTTTGATTAGTGAGGAACTTGCTCAACCTGTCGTACCAAGCTCTGGGAGCTTGCTTAAGACCATAGAGAGCTTTATTTAATTTGTAAACATGATTAGGGAAATCTAGACATTCAAACCCAGGGGGCTGTCTAACATAGACATCCTCATTAATTTCCCCATTCAAGAATGCAGATTTTACATCCATCTGCTGGAGGATTATACCTAGGGAACATGCATAAGCTAATAAAATTCTAACAGCTTCTAATCTGGCTACAGGGGCAAATGACTCTTCAAAGTCAATACCAAACTCCTGGTTGTACCCCTGAGCAACAAGTCTGGCTTTATTTTTAACAATATTCCCTAATTCATCAGATTTATTCCCGAAAACCCACCTAGTCCCTATGACTGTTCCATGATCAGGAGGTGGGACCAAGTGCCACACCTTGTTCCTGTCGAACTGATTAAGCTCCTCATGCATGGCATTAATCCAATGCATATCCTTGAGGGCACAGTCAATGGACTTGGGTTCAATTTGAGAGACAAAAGCATATGCATTTAATTCATCCTGAATTCTAAAGTGACCTCTAGTTCCAGGGGGATCATTCAGATTGCCAATGACATTATTCACAGGGTGATCTTTAAGATATCTAATATTAACAATCTGAGTTTCAGGAATTTCACTTACCTCCCCCTGAACTTCAGGTTCTTCTTCATTTTGCTCTTCTTTATCTTCCTCACCATCAGACTGGTCTGCAGAGTTTTCATCTTTCAAAATGTTCCCATCTTCGTTCCTGCAATAACCATGGTTAGTTTCCATCAAGGTTTCATCAAAGATAATGTGTGGAGATTCTTCAACAATTTTTGAGTTTAAATTGAACACTCTATAAGCCCGGGTGTTTTCAGAATAACCAAGGAAGATTCCTGGTTCACCTTTTGGCTCAAATTTATCAAGTTCCCTCTTGTCATTTATATGTATAAAACATTTACAACCAAAGACCTTGAAGTGGGCGATTGAAGGTTTCTTACCTCTCAAAATATCATAAGGGGTTTTCTGGGTGGAAGGTCTTACCATTGCCCTGTTAATTACATAACAGTCTGTGTTGACTGCTTCAGCCCAGAATTTTCTTGGCAGTTGACCTTCAACTAAGAGAGTGCGGCCCATTTCACTAGAGTTCTGTTCCTCCTCTCGACAACACCATTCTGCTCAGGTGTCCTGGGTGAGGAGAACTTATGATGAATCCCACTTGTCCTGCAAAATTCTTCAAAGTGTGAGTTTTCAAACTCACCTCCATGATCAGTCAAAATATTTTCAATTTTTTGATTTATTCTTATACAGAACTCCTGAAATTATGAGAATGCATCATTCTTATGTGACAGAAAAAATACCCAAGTATACCTAGAAAAATCATCTACTAAGATAAACCCATACCTCCTCCCTGATAAGCTGACAGATCTGGTTGGCCCAAAAAGGTCCATGTGTATCAGCTCATAGGGTTTGGAAGACAGATTTTCAGTTCTAGACTTAAATGACTTTCTAGTTATCTTTGATTGAGTGCATGCATCACATATTTTATTTTCTTTCTTGAAGGAAACTTCAGGAAGTCCTCTAACCATGCTATGCTTGTTTAGTTTATGCAAAATGATATAACTAGCATGGCCTAACCTACGATGCCATAAAAATGCTAAATCTTCTCTACTGGCAGTAAGACATAGGTTAGAATGCTGAATATCATCTAAATCTATCATGTATGTGTTATTTATTCTTTTTCCAGAAAATTTGACAATTTCATAATCAGGTTCAAAAACCTTGCAGCATTGAGAATCAAATAAGACTTTATGTCCTTTATCACACAACTGGCTGATACTAAGTAAATTATAAGCTAACCCTTCAACCAGCATAACATCATCAATGCAGCAGGTAGAACACTTTCCTACCTTACCTGATCCAATGATCCTACCCTTTGTGTTGCTTCCAAAGGTGACAAGGCCTCCTAGCTTTTCAGTTAGCATGCAAAATTTAGCCTTATCTCCTGTCATATGCCTGGAGCAGCCACTGTCCAAGTACCACAAGTTGCTCTTGGCTGCCAGGCATACCTGCACACACAATTAGGGCAAAGAGTTTGGAACCCAAGTCTGATTGGGCTCCAATGCAGATGAAGTGCAAGTAAAGAAGGAGAGCATGGTTTTAGGAATCCACATTTGTTTGAAGCAGTTCTGTTCAGTGGATTTTCCAGATTTCTTTTTGTTTTGCTTTTTCTTGTTGACTTTCTTCTTATTTGCACCAACAGAGTTATTCACAGAATTGTTGTTATTGTGCCAATGCTTCGGCCAGGTTGCATTCATAAAGTTTTGGCCATAGTAGTTCCTGGGCTGGCTGTGGAAATGTTGGTAATTCCTAGGCATCCGACTACCATACCCATTTTCCCAATTTCTGACATAGGGTCTGTAAAAGTGTGTAGGTTGATGAATATACCCTGTATGCATCCCTTGAGTTCTAGTCCACCCACATCCATTAGGATAGATTGGCTGTGTGGGGTAGTATAACTGAACTCTAGGTGGATTGAATTTGTTGGGCTGACTTCTGAAAATATTTTGTCTTCCCTGCACCCTTGACCCTGCTGACCTATTCATAGGTTTTGGTTGGGTCCTTTTCTGTGATGATGGTGGTGAAGACTTTTTGGCATTGACATGGGGTTTGTTTACCTGAGCAGGCTGACCCCTAACCTTGGGTTGAGCACTAGAGCTAGGTTTAGAAGTCCCAATTCTACTAGGCTCACCTACTTTCTGTTTGCCCTTCTCCTCTGTATTTAGCCTTTTCAGATTCAAATTTTTCTTTACAGCATTATTAGAATTCATGTTGATTAGAGGTCCTTTCTCCTTTTGTGCAACAAAGGAAATAGTTTTCATTCCAAAGCTTTTAGTTGCACTAGAGTTGAATCATAGGCCCTCTCTTCTGAAATTTACCTTTGACCCCAATAATGCATCTAAATTTTCAGATCCTTGGGTCATTTTCTCAATTGTTTTTAGCTTATTCTCATTATCTTTCTGAACTTCATCAATAGATTTTTTCAACTCATTATTCACATTGAGGACAGCTTCATATTTTTCAGAAACAATTTTTATCTCATTTTCATAATTCTGAATTTTCAGTTTCCATGCATCAATTTCATTGTCTAATCTCATATTTTCTTCCTTAGAAATTTTCAGTTCTTTATTGATTTCTTCAAATTCAGAACATGTGAGTTTCAGCTTACTGTTCTCAGTTTCTAAGCAGGCAATTTTATTAGACAATGAAGTATCATTTTGCATGATTTTAATTTTTCTTCGTAGATGCCTGTTTTCTTTTCTGACCTCATCTACTCTATCAGTAAGTTCATCATAAGCAACCATCCAATCAGTAATAGTAAAATTTTCATAGCGAGAGGATACCTCATTAGATTCTTCCTCTTTATCTTCTGAGCTGGTTGCCATGAGACAGATTGGCTTCTCAGCTTCAACTTCACTGTCCGAAGTGTTGCTCAAAGATCCCTCGTCCTCATCACTCTAAGTACTCACCATAGCTTTCCCTTTTGTGTTCTTTTTCTTGGACTTGTCCTTGAGGTTCTGATTTGTCGGACATTCAACTTTAAAGTGACCAGCCTTCCTGCATTGATAGCAAACATTAGTCTCAGCTTTCTTTACAGGGTTTGATTTATACCTTGTGTCTCGGCGGCCACTGTTGGGATTTCTTCGGCTGAATCTTCTTCCTTCCTTCTTGAGAAATCTCCGGAATTCCCTAGTAATCATGGCAATATCAGCATTTTCCACTTCTTCTTTAGACAAGCTCTCTTCAGTTGATGATCCATTGGGGCTGGATCGACTGGATCTGCTAGCACCAGCCTTCAGAGCTATAGGCTTCCTCTTTCTGTCAGCCTCCGCTATCTTCGGCAGATTCATCTCATAAGCCATTAGAGATCCGATCAGCTCATCTGCCTTAGTATTGTGCAGATCTCTTGACTCTTCCATAACTATGGCCTTGGTGTGCCAAATTGGAGTCAAGGATCGCAAGATCTTCCTGACTACATCATACTCAGAATATTTTTTCCCAAAGCCTCTGAGACCATTTGTGATAATAGTCAGCCGAGCGTACATTTCTTTGATCGTCTCATTAGGCTTCATCTTGAAAGCTTCGTATTCTGAAACCAGTAGATTAGTCTTAGTCTCTCTGACTTGTGAAGTCCCCTCATAGATGACTTCAAGTCATCCCACATTTCCTTCGCTGAGGAGCAGGCAGATATTCGTGAGAACTCGGTGGGATGCAGAGAGCACTGGATTGTATTGATTGCACTCCAGTTGAGCATGGACCTTCTAACTTCCTCCTTGGTCCATACATCTTCATTTGGGGACAGCTCGAAAGGTCCCTTGCTAACCACCTTCCAAATTTCATAATCTTTAGCCCTCAAGAATACCTGCATACGGTGCTTCCAATATGCGTAGTTGGTTCCATCGAAGTACAGGGGCTTGGATGTGGAGTGTCCTTCAGCTATCATCCCTCTTCCATCCATCTGTGCTTATCCTCTTCGGGCGGTAAGTCCCTGTAGAAGAGTCTAGCTCTGATACCAAGTGTTGAAGTTGGATGGAAGGCTCTATCACCACAAGATGTGGATCTAGAGGGGGGGTGAATAGATCAACTGGCTATTTTAAAAATTAGGCCTAGAATCAAATGCGGAATTAGAAGAACACTAAACGAACACAGCCAATGCACCGAATGAAACACACAAGATCTGCTGAACAAGCAATCAAACACACGAGAGGCACAAAGACTTTTAGGTGGTTCGGTCAATCCGACCTACGTCCACCCCACATTCAACTTGAATGTGGATTACTGCTGATACACAGCTTCAATCAACTGGGCTCTACAGCTTGCCAACAACGGCTGGGGCTTACAGCTTATCCCGACCAGAGGAACACCCTCTGCAACAGCTGAGCTTCACAGCTTGCTCTGCTGGGCACTACAGCTTAGCCGACCAGAGGTAACACCTCTGCAACCCGCTGTCTCACAGCTTAAAACCGCTGACTAACAGCTTGATCGAACAAGAGTTTTCAAAGGAAAATAACAAAGACTGAAAACAAACAAAAAATACAATCGAATGGAAGAAAACCAAAGTGACTGTAGCAATATCAGCTCTGGTAACTAGACCAAGAGGCTGATTCACAAACTCTCACAATAACTCTCTCAACTCATCTCTCTTTTTCTTCTTCTCTGTTTGTTCTTCCTCTCACAGTGGATCTCGGTGGCTGTTGCTTCAGGCTGGATGTATAGACTTCGCCAACTTCGATCGACCTTTTACAGAAGATGAAGACTGCTATATATAGCAGCAGCAGGTGGATAAGGGCGCGTGGCTTCCACAGTTCCCGCCCAAGTGAATTCGCCAGATCCGACGTAATTCCATCCACGTGTCAGCATCTGCACACCTCGTCCTCCTGGGATCACGAGCCATGTCAGCAATCTCAGTAGAGAATCCCTGTCAGATAGAGTATCGGATGATCAGATTAAATAACAACTCTGTATAGACTTATCAGAAGAACTGCGTTGTATAGACTTCATATAATTGAAAGCGATGTACAGACTTCGCAAATGAAGATGCAATGTGTAGACTTCATGAATGAAGATGCAATGTGTAGACTTCAGTGAGAAGATGCAATGTGTAGACTTCAGTGAGACTCAAATGAAGACAGACGATGTATAGACTTCAGAACTGATGCACGATGTACATACTTCATGAGACTCGAATGAAGACAAGCGATGTATAGACTTCACGACTGATGTATGCAATGTACAGACTTTGCAAGATGTAAAGGAGTTGAGTGTATAGACTTCACGATGTGAAGACTTGTCAACAAAGGACTGTACAGACTTGAGGCAATGGAAAACATCGACTGTATAGACTTTAGAGTCTGAGACCAATGTACAGACTTTGTAAAACAGAAGCCTGTATAGACTTGGAAGATCAAGACGCTAAGGAAGATGGTCCACTGTACAGACTTATATGCCATTGACAAATGCATGCTACAGTCCAATGTATGGACTTACATGAGACGCTCAATGTACAGACTTCGCCTGACACCGTCCAATGTATAGACTTTGCCTTAGACTCTAAATGAGACGGACAGTGTATAGACTTAGCCAATGCAATGAGTTGACGCTATAGTGTATGTCAATGCAATGAGTTGACGCAGTCCAATGTACAGACTTTCAAGCCTGAAGGCCAATGTGTGGACTTGCACAGTAGCTTCAAGGTATAGACTTGATATGTGTGCTTCGGCTGTACATACTTCACTCTAGCAGGTAATGTAGCAATGTATATACTTTGATCTTGAACGTGCAGTGTATAGACTATGCAATGCACTGTGGATGTGTGAACTTTGCAACGACGGGCAGCGTGTAGACTATGCACAAACAGATGAGTCGACTCATGAGAACAGGGGGTCGACCCATAACAATGTATAAACTTTGCAATCGACAGGCAATGTACACACTTGCTAGGATGCTGCAAGAGACAGGGACAGTGTACAGACTTACGTTACTGTAGCAATGTATAGACATTGAGACTTTGAGTGTGTGTTCAGTGTGAAAACAAGATAAGATGCATAGAACACACAGACAATCTGATAAAAGTAATTTCATCAAAACATAAACAGTGTTGCCAATCAATCAAAACAATGTGTTGCCATATGAAGTAAAGTTACATGTCAACACCATCAACATAGAGGAGTCACAACAAGATTCTCAAGCTTCGAGCTTGTGAATGAGCCTTTAGCTTTTGATTTTGATTTTGCCCCTTTTCTCTATTTCTTCTCTTTTTGTCTTTTTGCTCTTATAATTACGGAATAAGGTCATAACAGACTGCCCCTATTTGAGACCTCTTTTATCAGGGGGTCTAGATCAGTTCTCGCCCCCTTATTCGCCACTTGCCCCTATTTTCAGTCGAGAGTGGAGAAAAAACAAGGACCTTCACTTTCCCCAAAGCATGGCCAAGGGAGAAACGGTGTTGCGCAAAAGAAGAGAACTGAACCACAGGGGGTCGTGTAGTGTGTGTATGTTGAACCGGGGGTCTCCCTTCATGATCAAGTAGAGGCATACCCCGCCGCCGGGCCATTGCTGGTTTGACTCTATGGATAAAAATGTTTTAAATATAACCCATTCCACGGATTTGGCAATTCTTCACCTTTAGCGTTGATTAAACGGTATGCGTTACCCGGATAGACTTCGTTAATTACAAATGGTCCTTCCCAATTGGGTTGCAGCTTAGACCTAGGACCTGCTATTCTGATAAATTTATGTTTCAAAACCATGTTACCCACTTGAAATTTCCTTTCAAACTCTTCTCGTCTAAGAGTTCCAGTTGGACTAGCAACGCCTCTCGACGCTCGTCGAGATTAAGTTCTTTATCTAGCTGCACTCTTAGGGAAGGGATCAGAATCTCATATGGGAGTACCGCCTCCATCCCATAGGTGAGAGCAAAAAGAGTTTGCTTTGTGGGAGTACGAACGGAGGTGCGATAAGTCCATAGAGCTTCTATCAGTTTGTCGGCCCAATTTGCAAATTTGTGCCACTCGCATGTTTTCTTAATGATTTTAAGAAGGGTTTTGTTCATGGCCTCGGCTTGGCCATTACCTTGAGGGTAGTATGGTGATGAGTGATGCAATGAAATATTAAATTTCTTACAGAGGTCCCTGTTGACGCCTGAAATAAAGATAATAATAATAGCAGCGATGAAACAATAATAATAACCCTAAAATACCTTTATTTCTGACAAAATGTCTTATTTCTGTTATCTTGTTTTCAGGAATAGAAGAAGAAAAGAAGAGACGGCCGGCTCTAATAGAGAACCACTGAAACGAGACATAAGATCTCGGAAGATACTCGGGGTCATCCCCAAACGAGGAAGAAAGAAGCCCAGCCGACAAGATATGTCAGCCGATGAGTCAGCCCTCGTCAGTGCTGATGCAATCAAAGGAATTAACAAGGCCAAATAAAAGAATGGGCCTGTTAATGTGCTATTAAGGATGGGCTTGATGCCCCTCGCGCAGAGAACCTCCCCATGGCAGCGGGTGCACCGGGAAGCCCCTCCAAAGGATGTCGCACCGAGATGCCCCTCGCGCCGGGAAGCTCCTCCAAGGGAGTGCGCCGAGAAGCCCCTCCAAAGGAGGCGCGCCGGGAAGCCCTTCGAATGGGCGTGCCGGGAACTAATGATGTAGGCACGCCGAGTGCCATTGATGTGAACAGGGTCTATATAAACCCACTCCTTCGATGAAACGAAGGGGGGCGGACAGAAGAGGAGAGAAATCAGAAGAAAAAAGAAAGAAAAGGGAGATATCCAGAGGATAGCCAGAAACCAAAGGAAGAAGAGAGAGCCTCCGCTAAAAGAAAAGAGAAGAAGCCTGAGAGAAGAAGCAGAAGAAGGAGAATACCCCAGGTGGGCTGCTCGGGGGAGGGAGAGGAGTCAATGCTCCACCCTCCCCCCCGATGTTTGCTGTCTTCTTGATCTGCCTCCAGTCTCTATACAAATCTGTTCTTCAGAGGAGCGTAGATAGGACCCCTACCCCTATCCAATGGGCTACTGGGTTCTGTCTTCTTCTCCCCTCCTGTCCCGATGGCAAATTCAGCGTATATGTATGAGTTTCTCTCAAGACCCTCAATGCCCCTCGTGCTGTTCAGGAACAAGAGACATCAATCTCTTGGCTTCCCTGAACTGCTGGCTGCACGAGGATACGTTACTCTGTAGACGAACGCCATCCCACGAGGTTCTAGCAAGCGGATCTCGATCTCTCAACCCTCCATTCTAACTCTTGAATGATTAGGGTCTGGAGTCTCGATGCTGAGGGTTCCTCCGTTGCCGGTTTTAGATGCCATTAGGGCTCGTCCGGGGGGATCAGAGACAGTCATCTCTTGATCCCCCCCCAGACGGCCTGCATCAAACAGATAAAGCTCTCCACAGGATCTGGGCGATGGTCTCAATTCCCCCTGTTGATTCCACCTTCTAATTCCCTTGGCATCCTTCTAATAGAAGCATCCATGAAACCCCATCCTGTACTCCAAATCCGGTCTCAATCCGAGCTAGAATCTGAGAAAATTCCCAAAACAGAGTGCCGTAATCAAGCCCTGAAATCCTTAACCTTTTTACCTTCTCGGCGCGATAATTTCCCCGCCGAGAACTACGCTGTCGAGAGGCCTCCCTCTTCAGCAAACCGACAAAAATCTCTTCAGGCCACTTCCACGTGAACCCCCCCCAGCTCTTAGCTTCCCGGCACCACCTTCCCGGCGCGGTAATGTGCGCGCCGGGAAGCCCCTAGCCGAGAGCCTCCCCCCTTTCCTTTTGCCTTTGGAACCACGCCGAGACCCCCTTGTTTAGTCGAGGAACCCGCGCCGAGAACACCCCCTTTTGGCCATTAAATCCCTCTCCACCTAGCCTTCCTGGCTTGGTGCATCTCGGCGCCAGCTTCCCGGCGCGGTGACGAGCGCGCCGGGAAGCCCCTGGCCGAGAACCCTTCTTTTGGCCGACTAAGCTCATGCCGAGAACCCCTTTTGCCAATACAAAATCATGCTGAGGGCTCCCTCTTTGGCCAATAGAAAGCCACGCCGAGATCCCTCCTTCGGCCAATGAAACACAGTCAGAGGCCCACTTCTGCACCATCATTTTTAACCTTTCGATCTCCCTACACATCTGCCTAGGGGATGTTCAGAGACCATCATACATGTCCTGAGGAAATACAGTAATGGGGAGGACCTTCCCTACATCTTTCGTTCCTGATCCGGGTTTCTCTGCTACCTTACGAACCCAAAGAGCCATGTTATTATATGCGTTCCGAGGAGTTCAAAGGGAATATTAATCGGGGATAAACATCATTGGGGATAACTCCCCTACATAACCTTACGAGTCAGGGAAGCTCTGCCATTGCATAAGCTTCAATGGCCTCAAAAAGGATATCAAGCTGGTGCTGCAAGCACATACACGGGCTAGGGGTCCTATACCCCCTTTTTTTTCTGGCTTTCATCCTGGCATTCCGTGGGTGATCGTCTATCATCCCCTGGCAAATGCTAAGTCTAGGGGAGGTGCTGTCAAAATTCTCCCAGGATGATGAAAGTCAATATTAAGCTGTCCCCGCGACTTTGCACACTGGTGGCGGGGATTCTCTGCACCTTGATCTTCCCGAATGCCCCCTGGAGCCCGATGCTTCTATAAAGCTCAAGCCTAATCCAGTTCAACTTTGAGGCCCGAATCTATTTTTGACCCCGAAGAAACCCTTCCCCTTTTTCCTACAGTAAGCCGATAAAACCCCGGCCCTGTTCATTGGCCATTAAGAGCCCTTTTCAATATAGCCTTCCCGGCGCCAGGCTCCCGGCGCGGTGACGAGCGCGCCGAGAACCTTGGCGCAGAGAGCCTCCCTTGGTCAATAAAACCCACGCCGAGAGCCTCTTCCTCCTCTTTTCAACCAGGCCGAGAACCCCCCTGGCCATCTCCCCTTCGCGCCGAGAAGCTCTCCAGTTGGGGCGCCGGGAACCCTGGCCATTTTGCCTTCGCGCCGGAAACCTTTGCACACTTGAACTGCACCGATAACCAACCCAAATTTTATTACTGAGCCTTCAATCCAAATTTTGTTCCGGGGGCTCCGCCCCGGAAACCCCCGCAAGGGGCGCTGCCCCCCTTGACCCCCGCGATCTGACCGGGCAGGTCGATCCCCGTGACCTGACCGCGCAGGTCGATCCGCGTGCGAGGGCGCAACATTGAGCGTTCGCTCACTTTCCGTCGTCCCGCATCGGGTTCATGAATAACCCCTTTAGCTCGGGAGGGCTCTGCCACTGCATGAGTTCCGCCGGCTTCTACAGGGAATATCAAACATTGCCCCATGGCAGATATGCGGTTCGGGAAGTTCAGCACTTCTCTCTTTCGGCTTTCATCCCGGCACTCCGTGGGTGATAGTCTATTTCCCCCTGGGCATAATCTAGATAAAGGGGAAATGCTATCGAAATATCGATCGATGCTTTGAACCCCCATCATGGCCACGGCCCAGTCTGCCTGTGATTGAAATTTTCCCTTCCCCCCTAAGCCCGGTCTTTGAACCGCTGACTTAACGATATCATCTGTATCTATGGTTGATGTTATTATCTTGCCCGCCTCCCTGGCTCCGGTATGAAGTTCCATTTGCGCACATGAATATATGTTTGCCTCTCGAGGCCTCCTATTTTTGGCGTTTAATCAAGGGTTGTCCTTCTTAGGAAGGGCGTAATTAACGTCATAACCTTTATGGTATGACGGACTTCTGGTCTAGACGCGATCACTCACAATCGACTGACCAAGTCAGATCGAGTGCACAATGAAATCGTCACACATGTGACTGGCACGCCAATAAATCAATAAATAAATGAATAAGATAAATAAGATAAAATCCGCGTTCCCACAGTCCCGAAGTTCTTGAGAAACGAATTGAGGCCCATTGTCGGTGACGATATCACTTCGCACTCCAAACCGTGAGATGATATTCTTGAGGATGAAGCGGCATACTGTGGTGGCTTTGATTTCTGCATAGGCTTCAGCTTCCGCCCACTTGGTGAAGTACTCTATAGCTGTCAGAATGAAGGACTTCTGTTTAACCTGAGCATTAGGGTCACCTAGTGGTCGAACGATATCAAAGGCCCACATCGAGAATGGCCAAGGAGCAGAAAGGGGATGGAGGGAAGAAGCCGGAGCATGGATTTTATCGACATGAAGCTGGCATTGAAGACACCTACGAACATAGGTGGAACAGTCTTCTTCTAGGGTTGGCCAGTAATAGCCCTGCCTAAGAATCTTCTTCACCAACGCCTGCCTATTTACGTGCCCTCCACATTCACTGGAGTGAGCAGCTTCTACCACCTTCCAGGCCTCATCGTCATCCAAACACCTCATTAGAACTCCATTGAGAGCCCGCCTATACAACTCTCCAACAATAATTATGTAACTGGAGGCGACGCTTCTAATGGCCTTGCGCTGCTCGGCATTCGCCGTCTCGGGAAAAGAACAATCCCTACAATATTGTTATATCTCATGATACCATGGCAGTTCCTCTTCTTCTATAATCTCCTCAAGCTCAATCAACGAAACTTCTTTCAACTCTTCCTTCTCCGCTTTCTTCTCTACAGTCTTCCTAAGGTTGTCGAACCAAGGATCCTGGAGGGATGGGGCGTCCATCCGCTGAACCACAATGGTCTCGGTGGAACGACTGAGCAGGAAGGAAAGGGACGAAGCAAGCGATGCAAGTGCAGCGGCCAAAATGTTCTAAGAACGAGGAGTATGAATGTAGATGAGCTTCCAAAATTGCCTAGCCAAGAGCGTGACCAAATCTTGATAAGGCTTGAGTTTGGGGTCACGGGTGCGGTAAGTTGATAAAACTTGATGCAGCACCAATTGAGAGTCTTCTATGATGTTAAGGTATCACGCGCCCATGAGGTAGGCGTGCTTCAGACCGGCAAGGAGAGCCTCATACTCGGCTATGTTATTAGTGGCAGGAAAAGAGAGCTGATAAGCGATAGGGATGGTCCCTCCTTCCGGAGTGAGGAGAATGGCGCCGATTACTCGGCCCTGAGAATTGAGAGCACCATCGAAATGAAGAGACCAAAATGGAAGATGAGTAAGTACAGCCAAGTGTTCACCAGGAAATTCATCCTGGATTGAATCAGTGCGAGGGATAGGAGAATGAGCAAGATGTTCAGCAATCGCGTATCCCTTGATCGCTTTCTGAACAACGAAGGTGATATCAAATTGTGAAAGAAAGCTCTGCCAGCGAGCTAATCGGCTAGAAAGGATAGGTTTTTCTAAGAGGTAACGAATGGGGTCCATTCTAGAGATCAGCTTAACCTCGTGGGCAAGGAAATAGTGTTTGAGTTTTTGAGCTACCAACACTAATGATGCGTCGGTCTTCTCCATGGCAGTATAATTGGATTCAGCAGGATTAAACAACCTCGAAAGGTAGTATGCTGCCCTTTCCCTTCCTTCATCATCCACCTGAGCCAGGACAGATCCTAGGGAGTCCTCAACGATAGAAATGTATAGAATTAAGGGTTTCCCAGGGATGGGTGGTTGCAGAACCGGGGAATTAGAAAGATACACCTTAAGATCCTCATAGGCCTTTTGGCATTGTTCATTCCATTCAAACTTTACTCCCGCCTTCAACAATTCATAGAATGGGCGGCACCTTTGCGAATGTTGAGATATGAATCTTCTAATGAATTGCAAGCGCCCAATCAGACCTCTGAGTTCGGTGATGTTCTTCGGTGGTGGCATTTCCATAATGGCCTTTGCTTTGTTCGGATCAATCGGAATCCCCTGATTACTAACTATAAACCCAAGCAACTTTCCTGATGCAACTCCAAATACACATTTCTTTGGATTCATTTTCAACTTGTATTCCCTAGCCCTTTGCAACACCTTCGCTAAAATGGTGGGGTGCTCTTCCTTGGACCTCGACTTTACCAGGATATCATCCACGTAGGCTTCCAAGTACACATGCATCATGTCATGGAAAATGGCCATCATTGCCTATTGATACGTGGCACCTGCATTCTTTAATCCAAACGACATAACGACATAGCAGTATGTGCCCCAAGGCGTGGTGAAGGAGGTATTCTCTTGGTCCTCGGGAGCAAGACGGATTTGATTGTAACCAGAATACCCATCCATAAATGAGAGGGCCTCATACCCAGTTGTGTTATCCACTAACACGTCAATGTGAGGAAGCGGGAAATCATCCTTCGGACATGCCTTATTTAAGTCCCTGAAATCGATACAAATCTGAATCTTTCCATCTTTTTTCATTACAGGGACTATGTTCGCCACCCATTACGGATATAAAACAACTCTGATAAACCTGGCCTTGTGCAATTTATCGACTTCTTCCTTGACCCTCAAGGCCATTTACGGGTGGAACCTTCTTGCTTTTTGTTTAACGGGTGTTGCCCCTGTTTTAAGAATGAGTCGGTGTTCAACCAACGTGGGGTCAAGACCCGACATGTCCACATAGGACCAGGCAAATGAATTGATGTACTCCCTCAAAACCTTGATCAGCTCCTCTTCAACCTGAGGAGGGAGACTAGCAGAAATGATTATGGGCCTGGGGTCCTCTTCGGTTCCAAGATTAATTTCTTTAGTGGGTTCATCCACTACCGACGACGGTTCATCAAACCTCTTCAAACCTTGCACGTACAAGTCGGCAGTGTCATCCACATCGCTTTCCTCATCATCGACTAGGTCCTTCTCATCTATGACTTCATATACACCTAACCCATCATTGCTCCACACCCCTTCTAACTCCTCATCATCTTCTAAAACAATCGTGGTCTCTACAAACTCAGGGCATTTAAGAAGGGCATGACATCTCTGAGCTAAGTCTTGGAGGAACCTATCTGGAATGGTTTTAAAATGACGCATCACCGGGTGCACCGCGGACGTGGATAGGCTGACCAAACTAGAACTAGACTCTACCCCAACTGACTCTACCAACCTAGGGGACTCTGCAGAATGTACATCGAACCTCGAAGATAAGAGATCTACTGGGAATGGAGCAAGGGTCTCGTCCTCCTGGAGAGATGGGCAGAATATAGCGTAATCCTCCATTGAAACCTCCGTTTTAAAATTAGAATTTTTTTGGAAGTCGGAGGAGATTACGCAACAGGAAGAAGAAGACGAGCGAGGAGGGAGTTGCATGGGAAACAGATCGGGGAAGATGCAATCGAAGAATGGGTCGGAAGATGAAAATCACATTTCGTGGAGTTTGGTAGTGGGGGAAGGAGGAGTAAATAGGGTTGATAAATCAATGGGTGAGCAGTGCCCACATGCACATGGCACAAACAGAATTTCAGGTGGTCTTTCCGTGAAGTACGGGTCAACCATAATCGGAGGGGAACGGGGAACAAACCCCAATTGTTGAAACAAGGAGGCAAGACGGGACGGGGACAAGGAAAAAGTAGTGATGGAGATCCCCACTTCCCATGGCCTCCGTTGCACTAGCTCAGTCGGGGAATGCTTCACCAGCTGCATCTCCATCTTCTTCGGGCAAGCTCCTTCTTCTTGGAAGAGCTTCTCAAAGCAACTATAAAAGTCTTCCATGTCACCCACCAGCCCCTTTGGTGGCGGCGGTGGGTCAGCAACAACATGAGCGGCATCGGTCTTCACGTCGGAATAGGACGGTAGCTTCTTCAAAGTACCTGGCTGTAATGGGCCCTTCACAAAGTGTTGACGGTAGTCCCACGTCAGTGGCCCGGAGTCCCCCAATATGGACAGTGCTGACTCCCGATAGCCAAGGCCTCTTCGGCTCACTTTCCTGCCTTTAGGGACGGGCTTAGTCCTCCCCTACAATTGTGCGCTGAGGCCCAAGCCCGGCTGATGGCCCAATTTTAAAATCATATGCCACCTTTTTGAATCTCGAATCTTGGACTTAATTTTCACATTTATCGATGCAGTGGCGGGCTTGCGTGACGCATATGCCCATGAATAATTTAGGTCCATCACGGAAAGAACTGGCCTGTTACTCGGCCACAAAGTGGGAAGAATCTTATCTGCAATCGCATCAACAGATTGGACTGTGGAGATACTCTTCATGTCACGCCCCGAGCGCGGAAGATTACCCGGAGGCGTGACGCGTCTATATAGATCGTGTCAATCATGTAAATATCAGAGTGCGCAAATAACTAAGATTTAACTTGAAATTTAATACAAATAGTACGAGCTGACAATTGTCACAATTAATCAAAGGACAATTACATGTGTTCCCAGAGTCCAACGACTAGGCTTCAAATCTTGAGCAGTTCTAATCAAGTTGACTAATACAAATGACATAGATGAATTGATACAACTGACATAAGTGAACTAATATAATAACAAAAAGGACATGATAATTTGATAACTTCACTCTAACACTCATCACTCAGTCTCATTCCCTTCCGAGTGTTGGTTGGCATCCAAATTACCTGAAAATATTAGAAAACAACTAGATGAGCGAATCGCTCAGTAGGAATTACATCTCAAGATTTAACAGGCTTTAAGTAATTTACAAGTTCAATTAATGTCAGTAAAACTATGCATGTAGATGAGTAGATATCAAGGATTGTAAAAATCGACAAGAGCAGTGAAGGAATAACAAGTGAGAGTATAAGGATTCCAACTTCAATGCAGCAATAGCAAGAGATTCAAGCAAGTAATAACTGGAATTAACGAAATCTTTCCAAGAGAGTAAGAACTCATGTCAAGCAAGTAATAGAAAGTAATATAAATTCAAGCATGTAAAATTGGAATTGGCTATTTATCAATTTCATTCAAGCAAAACTTTACCCTTCTGCGGGTCTCAAGTCAAATCAATCAAGTAATATCACGAGAATGAGTGGAATGTCTAAAGCCTAGCAAGCAAGTACTCCGGTGCAATGCCTAACTGTTGGGACGCTAAAGGGTGATCTAGAGGGGGGTGAATAGATCAATCACCCGTTAAAAATTTACTGCAGCAGAATCAAATGCGGAATGAAAACTTCTACTAAACAGATAGTGGGCACAATGCGAATGCCACCCAGAACAGATGAAGAACCGTCCTAAGCATACATCTACTGTGCGAAGATAGAAATATAGAAGCTAGGCAAACCATAAAACAATCACACAGTAGACGAAGGCTTTTAGGTGGTTCGGTCCTCCAGACCTACATCCACCCCACACTCAACCCGAGTGTGGCTTACTGCTGACTCACAGCTTGAACAGCTGGGCATCGCAGCTTGCCTACAACCGCTGGGCAACACAGCTTGCCGTCCGAGGAATCCTCCTCGCCCAGCTGAGCAACACAGCTTACTGTCCAGTGGACTCCTCCACTGCAAACCGCTGGGCAATACAGCTTAGCCGTCCAGAGGCAGCACCTCTGCAATCCGCTGACTAACAGCTTGACAAAGGAAGTTCAAAAGAAAACAAAAGATGGGAGTAAACAGCATCGGAAAGCTGTAAGCACTAAGCACAGAATATGGCTCTTAAAGAGCTGACTGGAGTGGATCTGATCCAACTTCCAGCAAGAACCGATCTCCCTCGATCTCACTCTCTTTCTTCACTCTCTCTCTTCTCAACTCCTTCACGTCTGCTTCTCTCCTCTTTTCTTTCTCTTCACACTCTGCTCGGGCTCTCTATCTCTCACTTTTTCTCTTCTGCTTCTTCTCTCTTTCTTTTCTTCTTCTTCTGCTGGATCGTGGAAGCTCTCTCTCCTTCTAATTCTTCTCTCAGCTTCTGCTCCCTGGCTTCGATCACGATCGGCCTCCATCTGAAGACGAAGGCTCCATTATATACCAGCAGCAGCAGTAGGGCTCGTGTGGCTTCCACAGTTCCTGACCTAAGAATTCAGACCACGTGGCAGTATCCAGCAGGCTGTCAGTACACGTGTCCTCATCTGGGCATTCTCCTTATCCTTGGATCACGTGCCCAGCACCAGTACGCTCAGCAACTGGAGTTAGATGGCGTCAACTCACTTGCTCCAAGGAGTTGACGCAGCCTTCAGAGATACTTTATCAACAAAGCTCAAGTCTGCTGCGTTGACGCTTCCAACCCGCAGCGTTGACGCATCAGAGTAATCCGGTAAGCTTCTTTCTTGATTGTTTGAACTACAGCGTCCACGCAACTTGATCAAGGCGTTGACGCATTGGTGTCCAGTGATCAATGTCTTCAGTATATAGGCGTGCTGCGTTGACGCTGCTAGCCCATAGCGTTGACGCAGTGGTGTTCCAGCAGCTAATACTTTAGCTTGTTTGCTTGCTGTGTGGACGCTACCAGGCCGTGGCGTTGATGCAGTGATGTGTTCCAGCAGCTAATACTTCAGCTTGTTTGCTTGCTGCGTGGATGCTATGGTCATTCTGCGTTAACCCTGCACACACAAAAATCTTATAATCATATCATAGAACAAGTGGTTATTTAAATCATATAACACTGAGTGTATATATTCTGAAACAGCAAATGGGCAAGTATGTACACTGAGAGAGTGTATAGACTTGGAAGTCTTCTTGTGAGCTCAGTGTATATACTTCCCAATGACTAGACTTCAGGAGATGAAGACCAAAGTGCAGACATCACGCTAGTACAGACTTGATCAATAAACTGGCTGTACAGACTTCAACATAGCTGCGATGTACAGGCTTTGACAAAGCAGCATTGTACATACTTGAAAGTTCAAGGCCACGATGTATAGACTTTCAAAGAGGAAGCATTGTGTAGACTTGAGAGGTCTAAGCCAGTGTATAGACTCTGCCTCAACAATGAAGGGGCAACACGATGTACAGAGTTGGCCAAACACTTGAAGATAGGCTGTACAGACTTGAAACTTAATGCACAGCCCAATGTACAGACTTCTAAATGTTGATGCGTTGTATAGACGTTCATGAGACGCTAACAGAGACGGACGGATGCATATACTTGAACTTGAATGCATGAACAGTCTGTATAGACTTCACCCAGACACTGCATAACACTATGATGCAATGTACAGACTTAACTGAACAGGATGTGCAGACTTTGGCTGTACAGACTTTGAAAGCTTGACGGAGGATGTACAGACTTGAAGAGTGAAGACCATTGTATAGAGATGGTGAAATGAAGTCCAGTGTACAGACTTGCAGATACGAAGTCAATGTACAGACTTACACAAGCGAGCTATAGTGCCAATGTGTAGACTTAACGCTGTACAGACTTTCCAAAGAGAACTTAACGCTGTACAGACTTGAGGCTTTGAACGTTGAAGGCACAAGACGATGTACAGACTCAGATACTAGACCAATGTATGAAGCAAAGCAAGAGCTCTTTCAAAACGATTCCAATGCGTCAACGCATTGAGTCCACTGCATCGACGCACCAGTTGACACATTTTATAGACCAGCTCTGGGACAGACCAGTGAGTTGACGCAATGATCCCATGCGTCAACGCATTATGCAATACTCATGCATTCAATGCTGTATATCAGACACAGTCCTATGCAATCAAATCAGCAGCCATATTCAAAACACAATATCATAATGCACTGACTGTGTTGCAATCATCAAAACACAATGCACATGCTTGTGCCTAAGAGGCACAACATTCTCCCCCTTTTTGATGATGGCAACACAATGTGACAGTGAGTCGCACAAGATTTTCTCCCCCTTTGACATGATCAAAAAGAGAAAAACAGTAAAAGCAAGAGTGCAAAGTGCATTATGCATGTAAATTCCTCTAGAACATTCTCCCCCTGAATATAAGACTCCCCTGAATTATTTCTCCCCCTAAATAATAGCCCCCCCCCTTTGAGAAGGAATATGAACAGATAAACAAGGTAGAGAAGGTAGGAGGGTCACTTGACAACAGCTAAATCATAGGTTCAGAAGGGAAGCATGATTATAAACAACTGTTAAAGTATAAGAATCAGCAACATACAATTTTGACAAAAAAATCAGGTTTAACAGTGATAAATCTAGAGTAAAACATTTGACCCCTGAATAAGAGTTTATAGATTCCATTTATAGCAATGAATCTAGGGCACATGGTATTAATAGATAAGTCAGAAATAATACCCTTTTGTGAATAAACAAGGAAATTCAAGAGAGGCAACTTGAACATGTATTGATAAAAACAATTTTCACTCATTGACTTTTGATTTTTCGAAAGGTTACAGCAGTTTGATTTTCACTTTTAAATTTTTCAGAACCTGAACTAAGTAAATAGATCAGTGGCATTTATGCTGTTGACATTAGGTGTACACCTTGATCAGAGGCAGATACCCCCAGTTACTAGGCATAAACTACTAGACCTATTTCAGATCAGAACCCACAAAGGATAGTCTTCACTTTTGACATTAAGGGTATACCTTGATTAGAGGCCAGTACCCTCAGTTACTTGGTGAGGACTCCCCCTATAGATTTGACCCTATGAACAGAGATATTCTGAAGCACCTCATGTCATGTGAATTCTCCTGCTTCTTTGGGGGAGTTCACAGTTTCTCAGTGCAATCAGCCATTGCTCTGTCACTATGTTCAGCTCATAGCATTTATGATCTTATTTACTGCTGCCCTTAATTCTTTTAGAGTGATTGTTTAAAAAATCAGTACACACTCTTATTAGCCTGTTCTAGACATATCCAGTTCAACACATTTAGGCATTACAAAAACTTTTTCTATTTTAGCCATGAGACAAAGATTAAGAGCTATAAAAGTTTTCTTTTATCTCAAATTCTGAAGTGCAGACACTTAACTCTCCAATTTATAAAGGTTAAACCTTTAGTTCCTTTCAATTTGTAAGTGTGATTCTTATAAGTGAACAATTGCAATAATCACCATTCAATGTACTAAACCAGATGCAAAGCTGTTGTTTAGTAAAAATGATGGGGAAAAGATAGCAATTGACAATATGGTTCAATGAGCAACTAATGTCAAAGAATATGAATCATTTGAATGAGAACACTGAGAGGTGAATAAGATTCAATGAATTGAATAGAACTCTCAGCTCCCCCTGACATCATGATGCAAGAGATATGCTATGCAACATACTGTCCTACATGCAGACTATGCACCATGGATACATGAGACAAGTATGCAATCAATTCAGGTTTATGCATCCAAGTTATAAGCATTTTCATCCTTTTTCAGATTTTTCAACATATGATGCAGTGCACTGTTCTACATAAAGACAGGACCCATGGTACTTGGCGGAGAACCTGGTCTCAAAGACCATCTCACACATGGTAGAACCTCCGGGCAGATTTCCCTGCCTTTTAGTAACTTACCATTTATATACCAAAGTGGTCATGCAAAGAAATACAGTGCAAGGCTGTCCTATATGCATTGAACAATTTCATTGACAGTCATGCAAATGATGTATGCATACATTAGACACATGCATTGACTGTATGTACTAACTGAACCATTCACAATCAGCAAGTTATGTATTTAATAACAAGCATGCAATGCATTGACATAAAACACATGCAGCGACTCTATACATTAAAGAACCGTTTAGCCTAGTGAAAAATGCAGTGCATCTAGCATCTCATTCATTTAGTGCAAACAACAGCATGAGAAGAACATCAAATATATTCAGAATTGAATTCAGTGAAGAGATCATCAAAATTCAGACAAGCAGACCAACATGAAATTCACAATTTAGTTCTGAAGGTAAATCACTTACCTGCTTTACCAGATTGATTTATTTTTACCCTTGGTGTTGCATCAGATTTTTTTTGACAAGGCCTCCAATTTCCTTCAGCACTTAGGATTTTGGCCCTGCCTCTTGTCATATGCCTGAAGTAGCTTTTTCTGTTTCATCAGTTTGTTCCCGGCTACCAGACATACCTGCAAACACACTTAGGGAGCAGGTTTTGGAACCCAAGATATTTTGGGCCCCAAGACAGAACCAGATACTTGAGAGTGAAAACATGACAACAACTGTTTAGGGATCCACATTTGTGTAAAGATGGAAGGTTTGGTGGATTCTACAGCTTGAGAGTTATTTTTGTTATTTTTCTTTTTCTCAGCACCAACAGGTTTAGTTTTCTTTTTCTGGTGCTTTGATGGTTGTTGTGAAGTCCTGGCATTCATTTTATTAAAAACGTTTTTATTTTTCTGCCAGTGCCTTGGCCAATGAATGTACTGGAAGTTGTGGCCCAAATTGGTCCTAGGCTGATCAAAAAACCTTTGGTGACTAGGACTCCATGTCCTAAACTGACTATCCCATCTCCTAGCTGGCTGAGGTCTATATGGCTGATACCAAGTGGGGAAATTCTGATACCCGAACCTCATGTGTATAGGGTTCCACCCAAGCCTATTAAGTGGTTGAGGATGAAAGTTATGATAGACTTGGGCTCTAGGGAAATAGGGATGAGCAATTGGGTTCCTAGTTGCACTTGGTCTCCCTGCCACCTTTGACCCTCTAGGTTTCTGAACTGACTTATATTGGGTCTTTTTCTGAGTAGTTGATGGTGAAGGAGACTTAGCAGCCTTGGGCTGGGGTTTTGATGTGCTAGCTGACTGACCCCTAGCCTTGGACTTATCCTTGGAAGAAGAGCATGTAGCTCTAGGCTCTACAACTTTCTGCTTTCCCTTGTCCTTAGCATTGGACACTTTTGATTTAACATTATTAAAGGCAAATTTTTCATTGACCATTTTTATGAGTGGTCCTCTATTCTTTTCTCCCACACATGAAATGGTTTTCAATTCAAAGCTCTTTTTAGCTGAGGGATTAAAACCAAGACCCTCCTTTATGAAATTAACTTTTGACCCTAGCAAGGCATTTAGATTTTCAGTTCCTTGGGTCATGCTTTCAATGATTTTCATTTTGTCAGAATTTTCATTTTCCAGATTTTCAATAGTTTTCTTTAATTCAGCATTCACTGACAAAACAGCTTCATATTTTTCATTTGAAGTCTTTATTTCATTTTCAGACGTCTGAATTTTCAATTTCAACTCATCAACACCATTTTTCAGCAAATTATTTTCTTTCCTACGATCAATCACAACATGCTTTAATTCATCAAAATCAGAACATGCATTTTTCAATTTGTCATTCTCTGATTGTAAGCATGCAACTATATCAGAGAGAGATTTATCATTAACCAGAGAGTTCATTTTCTTCTTTAAGAGTCTGTTTTCCTTCTTAATATCATTAGCTTTATCTAACAGCTCTCCATAAGCATCTGCCCAATTAGAAATAGTGTAATGTTCGAAAAGGGATGATACCTAATCAGACTCTTCTTCTTCATCTCCATTTCTAGCCATCAAGCAGATGTCCTTTTCTGATTTTCCACTATCTGAGGAAGTGCTCAGCGTGCCTTCTTCCTCATCACTCCATGTACTGACCATGGCCTTTCCCTTTGGCGCCTTCTTCCATGGTCTTCCTTTCATTTTCTGTAACTCTAGACAATCAGCCTTCATATGACCTGTCTTCCTGCAATGATAACAAGCATTAACATCAGATTTTTCAGCAGGGTTAAATTTATACCTGTCTTGCTTCCTGCTGTGGTATTTTCTGTAGAGATTCTTCCCTTCTCTTCTAAGAAATCTACTGAACTCTTTTGTGATCATAGCTATTTCATCCTTTTCAAGATCTGATCCAGATGAATTCCGATCACTGGATGATCCAATGCTGCTGGACTGTTTTGAGCAGCCATGCTTGGCCTTCAGAGCAATAGACTTCCTATTTTCAAGCTCTTCAGCTTGTAGTAAATTCATCTCGTACGCCATCAAGGAACCTATCAGCTCATTGGGTTTCATCTTTTGTAGATCTTTTGACTCCTCAACCACAGTTGCTTTGGTATGCCATATAGGAGTCAACGATCGAAGGATCTTCCTTATAACTTCATGATTAGTATAACTCTTTCCCAGATTTCTTAGACCATTTGTGATGATGGTCAGACGAGCATACATTTCGGTCACTGTCTCACCAGGCTTCATCCGAAATGCTTCATACTTTGACACTAGCATATTTGCCCTCGTCTCTCTCACTTCAGATGTTCCCTCATAGATAACTTCGAGGGTATCCCACATCTCCTTCGCTGTCTTGCAGGATGACACTCTGTCAAATTTAGTGGGATGGAGTGCACACTGAATGGCATTGATAGCGCTCCAATTCAGAGTAGATTTTCGGACTTCTTCTCTTGTCCATAATTCCTCATTCTCATGTAGCTCATAAGGACCTTTGCTCACAATTTTCCATACCTCGTAATCTTTGGTTCTGAGGAAGACCTGCATCCGGTTCTTCCAATATGGGAAGTTGGAACCATCGAAGAATGGTGGCTTCGTAGTGGACTGACCGTCTGCTGTTAGCCCTCTAGCATCCATGGCCGATCCTCTTTAGGATGTTAGTCCTGCACAAAGAGTTAGGCTCTGATACCAATTGTTGGGACGCTAAAGGGTGATCTAGAGGGGGGTGAATAGATCAATCACCCGTTAAAAATTTACTGCAGCAGAATCAAATGCGGAATGAAAACTTCTACTAAACAGATAGTGGGCACAATGCGAATGCCACCCAGAATAGATGAAGAACCGTCCTAAGCATACATCTACTGTGCGAAGATAGAAATATAGAAGCTAGGCAAACCACAAAACAATCACACAGTAGACGAAGGCTTTTAGGTGGTTCGGTCCTCCAGACCTACATCCACCCCACACTCAACCCGAGTGTGGCTTACTGCTGACTCACAGCTTGAACAGCTGGGCATCACAGCTTGCCTACAACCACTGGGCAACACAGCTTGCCGTCCGAGGAATCCTCCTCGCCCCGCTGAGCAACACAGCTTGCTGTCCAGTAGACTCCTCCACTGCAAACCGCTGGGCAATACAGCTTAACCGTCCAGAGGCAGCACCTCTGCAATCCGCTGACTAACAACTTGACAAAGGAAGTTCAAAAGAAAACAAAAGATGGGAGTAAACAACATCGGAAAGCTGTAAGCACTAAGCACAGAATATGGCTCTTAAAGAGCTGACTGGAGTGGATCTGATCCAACTTCCAGCAAGAACCGATCTCCCTCGATCTCGCTCTCTTTCTTCACTCTCTCTCTTCTCAACTCCTTCACGTCTGCTTCTCTCCTCTTTTCTTTCTCTTCACACTCTGCTCGAGCTCTCTATCTCTCACTTTTTCTCTTCTACTTCTTCTCTCTTTCTTTTCTTCTTCTTCTGCTGGATCGTGGAAGCTCTCTCTCCTTCTAATTCTTCTCTCAGCTTCTGCTCCCTGGCTTCAATCATGATCGACCTCCATCTGAAGACGAAGGCTCCATTATATACCAGCAGCAGTAGCAGCAGCATGGCGCATGTGGCTTCCACAGTTCCCGCCCTAAGAATTCGGACCACGTGGCAGTATCCAGCAGGCTGTCAGTACACGTGTCCTCATCTGGGCATTCTCCTTATCCTTGGATCACGTGCCCAGCACTAGTACACTCAGCAACTGGAGTTAGATGGCGTCAACTCACTTGCTCCAAGGAGTTGACGCAGCCTTCAGAGATACTTTATCAGCAAAGCTCAAGTCTGCTGCGTTGACGCTTCCAACCCGCAGCGTTGACGCATCAGAGTAATCCAGTAAGCTTCTTTCTTGATTGTTTGAACTACAGCGTCCACGCCACTTGATCAAGGCGTTGACGCATTGGTGTCCAGTGATCAATGTCTTTAGTATATAGGCGTGCTGCGTCGACGCTGCTAGCCCATAGCGTTGACGCAGTGGTGTTCCAGCAGCTAATACTTTAGCTTGTTTGCTTGCTGCGTGGACGCTACCAGACCGTGGCGTTGACGCAGTGATGTGTTCCAGCAGCTAATACTTCAGCTTGTTTGCTTGCTGCGTGGACGCTATGGTCATTCTGCGTTAACCTTGCACACACAAAAATCTTATAATCATATCATAGAACAAGTGGTTATTTAAATCATATAACACTGAGTGTATATATTCTAAAACAGCAAATGGGCAAGTATGTACACTGAGAGAGTGTATAGACTTGGAAGTCTTCTTGTGAGCTCAGTGTATATACTTCCCAATGACTAGACTTCAGGAGATGAAGACCAAAGTGCAGACATCACGCTAGTACAGACTTGATCAAGAAACTGGCTGTACAGACTTCAACATAGCGGCGATGTACAGGCTTTGACAAAGCAGCATTGTACATACTTGAAAGTTCAAAGCCACGATGTATAGACTTTCAAAGAGGAAGCATTGTGTAGACTTGAGAGGTCTAAGCCAGTGTACAGACTCTGCCTCAACAATGAAAGGGCAACACGGATGTACAGAGTTGGCCAAACACTTGAAGATAGGCTGTACAGACTTGAAACTTAATGCACAGCCCAATGTACAGACTTCTAAATGCTGATGCGTTGTATAGACGTTCATGAGATGATAACAGAGACGGACGGATGCATATACTTGAACTTGAATGCATGAACAGTCTGTATAGACTTCACCCAGACACTGCATAACACTATGATGCAATGTACAGACTTAACTGAACAGGATGTGCAGACATTGGCTGTACAGACTTTGAAAGCTTGGCGGAGGATGTACAGACTTGAAGAGTGAAGACCATTGTATAGAGATGGTGGAATGAAGTCCAGTGTACAGACTTGCAGATACGAAGTCAATGTACAGACTTACACAAGCGAGCTATAGTGCCAATGTGGAGACTTCACGCTGTACAGACTTTCCAAAGAGAACTTAACGCTGTACAGACTTGAGGCTTTGAACGTTGAAGGCACAAGACGATGTACAGACTCAGATACTAGACCAATGTATGAAGCAAAGCAAGAGCTCTTTTAAAACGATTCCAATGCGTCAACGCATTGAGTCCACTGCGTCGACGCACCAGTTGACACATTTTATAGACCAGCTCTGGGACAGACCAGTGAGTTGACGCAATGATCCCATGCGTCAACGCATTATGCAATACTCATGCATTCAATGCTGTATATCAGACACAGTCCTATGCAATCAAATCAGCAGCCATATTCAAAACACAATATCATAATGCACTGACTGTGTTGCAATCATCAAAACAAAATCAGCATGCTATCATCAAAACACAATGCACATGCTTGTGCCTAAGAGGCACAACACTAACACCGTGGTCAATAAACTCCCATGGGCACAAGTACCTTCGGGTGCTCCCCCAGGACCAGACCGGGCCCTATATGCACAGCATTTATATTATTTATTGACATCCACTCTTATTTATAGCCAATATGGAATTTCAAGGTTTGACCAGTATGATATATAAGGTGGAATTATGGAATGGAGTCCAAGGGCGCATTTATGTGTAGGGATGAACTAGGAGTGGAAACCAGTAACGTTTGATACACGAAAAAAAACTAGATAAGAGAGGTGCCTTATGGGCCACCTGACAATTTTTAGAAACGACACCCTCACTGTGGGATGCCCTTCCTGGGAACTATACAGGGTTTAGAGGACCCTATCAGGAGTTAAATATCACTTCTCAGGCTGCCATCTATCAGTGGAGATGGCAAAAGAGAAGGCCTAACGATCAGGTTGACGTAATGAGCCGGCTGTGTCGACTCAGTAGTTCATCGCGTCAACCCTGCGAACAGGCAGGGTCGACCCTCTGAACAGGCAGGGTCGACTCTGCAGTTCATCGCGTGAACGCGGTGAACAGGTAGGGTCGACCCTGTCAATAGGCAGGGTCGACCCTGTCAACAGGCAGGGTCGACTCTGCCGTTCACTGCGTCAACGTAGTGAACATGCAGCGTCGACCCTGTCAATAGGCAGGGTCGACTCTGCCAACAGGCAGGGTCGACCCTGTCAACAGGCAGGGTCGATACTTTCTTTTGTTCCCCATTTTTCATACCCTTCCAATCCTCCTTTCACTCTGAGTTCTTCACAAAAGTTCTTCTTCTCTTGTAGATATAGATTTTCTTCTTCTACCACATCCTCCAATTCTTCTTAGTTTTTAAGTTATAATTAATTTTCTACGGTTCTATTTTTTACTCAGTAACTGTTCACCTGCGCCTATAGATCTCATTTTTTTCACATTTTTCACCTTCTTCCTCTCATTTTCTCTCTCTACACTCTTCATAAAACTTCTTCCTAACCTTCCAATCTATGACTTTCTCTTCTTTCACATATTCTCATTCTCTCTATATTTTTCATTATTCTCCTTCTTAGAACCCCCTATTTTCAATATCATTTCATTGTGCTTTCAACTTGGTCTTTTTCCACATTTTTCATCCTCTTGACTATAATTTATTCTTTCACTATTTTCAGGCTTTAGTTTCTCTCATATAACATCTTTAACATGGTGGTTTTAGTTTCACAGAAATTGACATAATGACAGGCCCTTTACTAAAGTATGAACTATATCAAATATAGATATTAGCTAATACATGCTAATCATTCTAGATTTAAGCTAACACATACTAATTATTCTAGGTATGAGACTAATACTTGCTAATACTTGTTAATTATTCTTGGTATAAGGCTAATACATGCTAATTATCTTAGGTATAAAGCTAATACATGCTAATCATCTCAAGTATGAAGCTAATGCATGCTAATCGGCTTAGGTATGAAGCTAATACATGCTAATCATCCTAGATTTAAATTAACACATGCTAATTATTCTAGGTATGAGACTAATACTTGCTAATTATTCTGGGTATAAGGCTAATACATGCTAATCGGCTTAGGTATGAAGCTAATACATGCTAATCATCCTAGATTTAAATTAACACATGCTAATTAAACACTAAATATCGCATGGAAATGAGCCTAAGACTAAATGCCTAGACTAATCATCCTAGATTAGCTATTAGTTTAGTTAAAAGTTGAGAACACCTACTATAACATGATGTGTAACCACTAAATACCGCATGGAGATGAGACTAATCACTAATTTTACATGCTAATATAACCTAGATTAGCTATGGTTTGGTTAAAGCTCGAGATCAGCTACCTCTGTGTGGTGGCGGAAAGGGTACATGTGGAAGAAGAAAGGGAGAAGATCAGCTCCTTCCCTCCTCTACAATGCTTCAGAGAATGCTCCCACGTTCTCTGCAGCAAGGCTTCGAATGTCAGAGAAGGCAAGAGTCTCTGCCTCAATAGAGGGGTATAATATAGGGATTTTAGGATTTTTGATAGACAGGAGGGGAACCAGATCTGAAATAATAGCATCCCATAGTGCGATGCCAACTCAAATAGACTGTTCGTGTCTCTTTACGAAGTGCTGTAAGTTGGGGTGCACTGTTCATAAGTTAAGATTCCAAGTTAAACTTCAAAGATTTTTATCTTTAAAAATTGATGGAGTTAGTTTATGAAATTGCATGGGTGAGATCGTTACATTTTTCTCTATTTTTACATATAATTTTTTTTGAAAAATTCTTTTTAAATAAAAAGGGATACTATTCATGACACTATTCACATTAGGAAATAATGGGGCTTTTACGACAGATAGAGATAATGTTTGGACAGCTAATCCATGGCCCATCTCTCTATAACATATAATTATTTGGCAAAAAACATAAATGGTGGATGCTAAGATTTGAACCTTGATCATTGGGTTGGAAGACAAGTTACTTAACCAACTACACTAGGAAGCCACTTGTTAAATGAATAACCTTTACATATGATAATTTCGTGTTCCACTTCTTACATAAACTTCCTAAAGAGTTTATTTAATATTTTTTTATTTGGCAAATAATAATAATAATAATAATAATTTTTTCATTTTTTTTATAAGGGGTGCTACACTTCACCTTAACTACCCGTCATTGAAATAGGAACTTAAGGCATTGGTGGGCGGTTGAAGGCACATCATTCAGACTATCTATCCATGGACGACCCAGAATTGCCTTGAACATCGGGTCTATGTCCAATACATAAAATTCCACGTCCATCACCAAAGGCCCTAGCTCGGCCTGGACTGTCATGACCCCGTGGCAAGCTCATCTGGAGTTGTCATATGCCGCGATTGTAGTTGGCGTCGGCCTAAGCATATCTTCTGAAATATTACAGGCACGTAGTGTACTTAGCGGACACACATTTATCGATGCTCCTGTGTCCACAAGGGCTGATTCAACTGCCACTTTGTTTAAAGAAATGGTAATGCATAGTGGCATCTGCCGTGCCTCTGGGGGTGCCAGTTCTGACTCAGAGAATGAAATGGGAGGCCCCCTTGTAATTGTTGCCAATACTGATGGTAAACTGTCTACCGCCACGTTCTCGCTGACCATAACCTTCTGCAAAAAAGTCCTGAGGGCGTCCTGGTGTAGCGTGGACCTTTTGATCAATTCCAGAACTGATATTTTGGCCAGCATTCGGTCCAAATACTGTAGCAAGTCATACTTCGTGCCCGACACGGGGTCTACTTCTTCTGCTTCGGCTGTTGGGGAAGGAACTTGGGGGTTGGGTGAAGATGCACCAGGGAAAGGGTAATTTCTATGGAATGAACGCCTGCTCCGGAGGGCGCATTGTCGTGCCGGCACGGCATCAGATGGACTCTCGATTGGCCCGGTAGGGTAAGGGGAAAGAGTAGAAATGAGGGTGAGGATGGCGGAGGCTAGCCTGACGGGCCCTGGCGGGATGATGATTAGTGAAGGGTTAAATGGAGGGGTGATGATGGAGGGCATGGTGGGTAATGGTGGAAGGGTTGGCGGAACGATGGGGAACGTAGGGGGTGCAATAGGTGACTGGGAGAGGACAGTGGGTGGAGCGGTGGCCATGGTGGTGGGCCGGAGAATGGAAGGAATAGAAGGTGCGGGGAAGTTGGTGTGGTGGAAGGCCAAGAGGTGAGCCGGGGTCTCATCATCAAAATACCACCCAACGTTAGGGGCTGGGTGGTGAACTACATTCACTTGAGCCGGTGCCGGCGACTGTTGTTGCTGTTGCTGCTGAGGAGCGGGCGAATGTTCTGGCATAGGATTCTGATGAATCCCGAGGTCTTGGTGTTGTTGTTGCTGCTGTGGAGGTTGTTGTTGTTGGAGAGGTTGCTGGAACTGTTGTTGCTGAGGTGCCGCCTGCTGCGGCCTGGCTTGTCTTCTTCTTTCTTTTATATCTTCGATTAATTTATGCATTTGGGCCCAATCAATCCTCTAGCCCTCATGTGAATCATACACCAAATCTCTGAAATGGTAGCATCTCTCTATGGTGTGCCCGGGCTGCCGATGATATATGCAATACCTTGACTGATCGGCTGTCGGATTCCAATTCTGACGCTCCGGAGGCAATTGAATGTCACCAGTGTACATTAAGGCCAAAAAGATGTCAGGGAGTGTTCCTGGAAGTGGCGGGTAATTGACTCTCTTGGGTCCCGGCCGAGCAGGCCCATAACTAGCGGGAGGAGGAATGTTATGGTATTGGGGTGGCTATTGAGGCTGTGGTGGTGGAGGTGGTTGTTGTGGGTGTTGAGGAGCTTGGAAAGTGGGTCGGGGAGCTTGTGGAGCGGAGAACTGGGGGTTGCGTGGGGGTTGCTGGAAACGGGGTGAAGCGGGCTGGTTAGGGAATTGAACAGCCTGGACCTGCTCATTAGTTTGTACTCCCTCAGTAACTGGGCCTTGGGACTTTCGGGTGGTTTTAGATTTCTGGGCCTCGAAAAGGGAATGGATGGGGGAGTCTTTGAATTGGGTCTGGATAAACCGGGCCCTACTGTACAACTGGTGCATGTTTGAAATGTCGTTCATTGCCAATATGTTCCGGAATGTCGGAGTGGCATTAGAAATTAACAACTTGACTTTTTCTTCTTCCGGGATCTACCTGGGTACACGTGAGGCCATCTGCCTCCATCGGTCTGCATACGCGGCAAAGTCCTCATCTGGTTTCATCTTCTCTGCAACTAGGTCGGTGAAAGAATACTCGGGACCAACCCGATCCTGGAATCTCTGGATAAACTTCTCCTTCACGGTCGTAAAACTCTCTGCCTCCTCCAGCGACAAGGTGTAGAACCATTCAAGGGCGACCCCGTCCAAGTATCAGCGAAACAAATATGCCATCAAGCGATCGTCGTGTTGGAACTGCGCCGATTCATAGAGGAATTCCCTGATATGAATAAACGGGTTGCCATTCCCATCATATTTCCGGTACACGAGGAGCTCAGACTGGGGAGGGAAGCGAATGTCCCTGAAGGTGGGAATGGGGACATCGGCTAGAGACTACGGGCTGAGCCGCTTGTGGAGGAGGTCAATCTGCTACTGCATGGCAGCCCATTTGTCAAGAAGTTCTCGTTCTCGGGAAGGAGGAGATACGACAGGAAAGGCAGATCCAAAGTAGGGAGCTGAAGGATAAACTGACTGAGGGGGCGGCCCATAAGATGTATAATGGGCCAGGGAAGGGCCCATATCTGCATGAGCCAACTGGGTGGCCCCTGGTTGCAGACGAACGAAATTGGCTAGGGCCACGAGGGCCTACGGCGCTGGAGAGATGGTGGTGTAAGGATCAACATAAGAACTGGAGGGGATCTGGGTCTTCCCCTTATCAAGTGGCTGACGGGCCGAGGTGGAAGCCCGGCCCGCTTCCGTAGTGGGGAACCGGAGAACCTGAGGGTGGATCGGAGTGAGATCAATGGGGGCCGAAGAGGTGGCCCCTAATCCGGCAGCCGGAAATGTAGTGGCGGCAGTAGTCACGCCTTGAGAAGGAACTGAAGATGGAGCATCCGCCCCCTGCAGAGCTTGTCGAATAAGGTGAAGCTGGGTCAGATCAAGCTGGGCCATCATGTTAAGAATTTGATTGGCCGAATTCTATGAAGAGGAACCAGAAAGGGAGGGCTGAGAGCCCTCGATGACAATGCTCGGGAGAGGAGGGACAGTCCCCTCTCCCACCTGCACATGGGTGACCCTAGGCGGGTCCTCGAGAAGTCCCTGAGGGAGAGAATCCTCATGGGAATGGGAGAAGTTGTAGGATGACATAGTGGGTGATGAGTCGAACAGGGGATTAAGATAGGAATAGAAATGCGAGCTGCCCCTAAGAGATGATCCTGAGGGTGCGAGGCAACTCCACATACACTAGAGCACCTAGGAAGAAGAGGCAATTAAACAATCCTAACCAAAATCTAAATAACAACCAAGCGATGCACAGAAGAGAGAGAAGAGATAAGGAGAGAAACAACCAAGTGAACACCCAAATTATGGATGATGTGCGCCATATTTTATGAATTTTTCCCTTTAGAACATTAGTGAATTAATTAAGATGTGAGTTCACTCAACCACAAAGGTGCCTAACAGGGGTAGGAGATGGGGAACTGGCTGACTCTAGGGGACTCTCTCTCTCGCTCTGATGCAAACCCTATACTGGGGTGGGTACGGTACAACCTGCCTGGCATCCGTGTGGGAATCCACGGCTCACGGGGACTTACGGAGGCCCTCAGCAAGGTCACCTAGTCGGCTCCAAGGAATATGGAGAGGAGAGGAAACCCCACCTCGGTAGGAATGCAACTACTGTGAAGAGTATGTATGCCCCTATGGCATGCAAAGGTCTAGCCTAGGTCTAGCAAGCAATGGCAAACAAGTATGATGAATAGAACTCACAATGATGCAGCCGTAAGGAACAATCAAGGGGGACAAAAATCAACACCAAATATGATGAACAAGATATAACATAGAAATCAAAATGAGGCTCGGGTGCACTGTAGCACAATAAGGATGGTCTGTAACAGACCGCTCAGGGGTGGAGGATGGTCTGGAATGGACCGTTTAGGGCGTATACACGGTCTGGGATGGACCGTGCGAAAGCAGGGAGTAACGCTAAAACGAGAGAAAACCCACAAAATGGCGAGATGACTAAAGAATGAGGCTCAGAAGCGTACCTACATGGGCGGTCTTTCGACAGACCACGCAGAGTCTGGAACGGACCAGAAACAACCACGGAATATCAACAGAAATCACAAATATAAGCACGGCAATGTACCTGAACTAGCGATGATGAACGGTCCGTATCAGACCGCGGGAGGAAGTGGACGGTTTGTATAGAACCGCTAGATATAACGGGCTGGCACGAATGGAACACCAGGATGAGCACAGAACGGCTAACAAACGGCCGCTTAGACAGGTGGGTGGCTCCGAAATAACCACGTAATCTTTAGAGGACAGAAACGAAGGCAGAGCTAATAACAACCTGCAACCACTCAAACAGAAACCCTAAACAAGCACAAAAATAGGTCAGCACACCACTAACACGATGGGCACTAGGTGTCCCACCGTGATCGCCAAAACAGAGGGTGTTGACATGTTTTCCCCCCTTCCCCTTTTGATTATCCTTCCAATCCTTTCTTTACTGTGTTAATGTAAAGAACTAAACAACGTGTAAATAGCAAGGGGAGGGATGTGGAGTGTATGTGATCGCCACCAAGGTGCCGAATGTAAGCAAGTACACCGTACCTTAGAAAGAAAGGGGAGACACTCACCTAGAACAGCACTGCAGTGATACGCGGTCCTTAAGAAACCGCCCAGTGGACGTGCGGCCGCTCGACAGACCGCCCCACAGCGCTGGGACGAACGCGGGACGAAGAGTAGCTGAATGACAGGACGGTTCAGGATCAACCGCTGGACAGAACTGGATGGTCAATGTTAAGCTGGCATGTGCCTTGAACGGACAGATGAAGGCCGCTCTGTACCACCAACTTTCAAAACATGGGATCTCTACCTCCACACTTCCCGACCGGCCAGAAAGAGTGGGCCTCGTGCTAGGATGCTGCTGACCTGCAAAACAAAGTGAAAAACACGCAAAGAAACCCAATATCAATACTGTGAAGTGTAGCAACTATAATGGAATGCAAGAAATGAACTAACTAACATGAAGTGGGGGATACCTGGGAGTTTTTAAACCCCTAGGGGCGTCAAAAAAATAGGAGGGTGTGTGTAATGAAATGTGATGATGAAAAACGTGGGGAGAGAGAGAGCAAAGATGATGATTGCATGCAATGAAGAACGCGACGAAGAATACTTAAACTATGACCCAAAACAAATACTCCCTGAACCGAAAGCTTATGTGGACGTAGAAAGCCTTCCTCCCTTACTGTAAGTCGCTTGAGAATTCGACATAGCTTCGCCGTGACCTTAAAATCTTCCCCCCCTTTTCAAAGCTTAGCCTTAGGGTCCTATTTATAGAGCCTAAAAGCCAGCCCCGAAATTAAGGTTTTCAATGAATTTCAGCTCAAGATATCAACATAAAATCCGTAGATAATGGAATTCTCTTCCAACCAGTTCAAGCGGCACCCCATTTGGTTGAGAAACCACGGAGAAATGGTTGGAACAAGTTAAGGATAAAACCACGGATAGAGAGAGAAAAACCCTTAGCTTTTCAGTAATCGAACCATTGCGCGGTCGTACGATAGACCGCCCAGTCCATTGAGTGGCCCATTACCAGACCGTCCAACCTGTCGGTGGAAATTAAATAAATAAGCAATATTATCCAAATATCCATCAAACCGACCGATGATTTCACCGTCGAACTCTCATGAGTTGGGCGGTTATTGATGGAGCGCTCAGAGCATAGAACGGCCATCTACCAACCGTCCAACGCCTGTCGATGATAAATCAGAATTCATTAGATAATTAGATAATTATCTGAACAACCAACGAATCTGGGACTCTGAGATATAGACGGTCATATTACCACCGTTCCATGGACCGAGACGGTTACATATGAACCGATCAAAAAGCTTATCGGTGGAAATTCAAAAAAAGCACCTTAATATCTCATAAATAGATAAACAGCTCAGATCTAATCGCTCGGAAACTGAACGGTCAACCGATAGACCGCGCAAAGGATGGACATTTGAAAATCACTAAAATGTGATAAATCAAGTCAAACTAAGGCCCATTAAGCCCCAAATTGAAGCAGACCGAGTCAGGGAGGGAGGTACCCATAAAATAGGCCCAATAAGCTGCCTGAAAATAGCCTAATGACTAATGGACAACTTGAGGCATCAACAAATGGTAGTAAGAGAAATGACTCAACTTATCGGTAAAAAATGGGTGTCAACAGGCACCTAGCAGCGTACTCCCCTCTCGGGGTCGCCAAAAAAAAACTATTTCAATATACACCTGACGGGAGCCAAGAGCATGAAGACGGCCTCGCCGAGGAATTCACCATCAAACCACGGTGTCAGGGCTCCCTTCGACTTTCGTCAGCGTGCCAAATACCCCGATGTGGGGAAGGAAAGAAGGAATCGGCCGAATACACTCACGTGGGGTGCTTGCATGCCACCCCCCCTTGAGGCATGCCTTTCTATGAAAAGATGCAAAGAGTAGCCCGCTAAGGTGGCCGAAGATAAATAAGAAGATGATGGGGTCTCATGACCGGCCCCCTTATCACCACTTGGTCACGCAACTTACCATGAAGGAACAAAACTGCCCAAAACAAATGCTACGTAAGCAGTTTCTCAAGCATACACCCCACACTGGGGGCACAAGAGGCAAATAATACCCTGCCTGGGGGCACACAAAACAAAATAATGCTCCCCAACCTCGGGGCATCTGAAGCCAGAAGAAATACACCCCGTCCCGGGGGCATAAGAAGCAAAGGATATACCCCGGCCCAGGGGCATGTGACGCCTAATACACCCCGGCCTGGGGGCATGTGAAGTCAAACAATATACCCCAGCTTGGGGGCATCTAAAACCGAAAGAAGTACACCCCGGCCTAGGGGCATACGAAGAAGAAAATACACCCCGGCCTGGGAGGCATCTAAAGTAAGAAATACACCCCGACTCGGGGGCACAAGAAGTAAAAACACATACCCCGATCTGGGGGCGTATGGAGCAAAATTGAACCCCATTCAGGGGACATAAGGGGCAGAATACACCCCGACATGGGGGCATGGAAGCAAAAAGCTACACCCCGACCTGGGGGCACATTAAGAGAAATACACCCTAGTCCAGGGGCATCGAAGGCAAAACTGAGTGGGCACTAAAGTCCCACCAGGAATCACAGAGCCTACCTCAAATGTCGATCGTCAAGCGATTGAGCCCCACAAGATGCTGGAAGCTCCTCGACCGGAAGGCCTCTCACATGCATTCTATGCAAATGGAAGAATAGCGTCTGAAAGGGGACTACGGCAGTCGCCTCCCTGAAGAATAATATGCTCTGTTCATTTTGACCATGGGAGCCCCCCCCGAAGATGCTAGCAAGGCGGTCAAGCTGACGAAAATCAATGAGACCCCGTCCTCCCCGTCTGGGAGCCCAATAAAAAGGGGGGAATGATGATGAAATGTCGAGGCAATCAGCAAAAAGAAGAGAGCTCCTTTGGCGGGTACGTACAAACTCTCGGTCTCGCCATTCATCCATGCTTCCTTGGCCTAGACCTCTCACTTCACCAAGTTTGTTGACCTCAATGCTCCATCGAATCAACGTCTACATCTATGCCTCATTAGCCTAGACCTCCTGTCTTCGCCGAATTTGTTGGCCTCGACATCCCGTCAAACCAACACCCACACTTAAACCCTGCCCTTGACCCAAACTTTTCGTCTGGACAAGGTTAACAAACCCAAATGAACCTCACATGAACCCAACGAACCTAATAAACCATATCAACCCATTAAACTGAACAAGCTGAAAAATCCAAATGTAGTCGGCATCGTGACCTTTTTTCTAAGCCGGTGAATACTCTACCTTTGGCTAGGATGGCCACCCTAGAGAACAAAGAAGAGACCTTTCACTTCAGTTCGGATCCTCCATCTGGCCAGAGAACAAAGAAGAGACCTGTTAGGTACAATAATGAGATCTAGAGGGGGGTGAATAGATCTCTTTATAAAAGTATGGATCAATTAAATTCTCACACTCATAAAACACATTTGGTAAAACCAGAACAGAAGCTAACACTTCAGATTGCTTTATACTTAAACAAAGCTAAAGACTCACAGCACAATCAAGGTCTGAACAATGACAAGAGCTCCGAGCTCACACTCTATGTAGAGCAGCTCTTGAACACCCCCACTGAAACACCAATAGATAAAGATTCAAATAGGACCAATATCAAATACCTAGCAGTGTGCCAGAGCTAGTCAAACTCGGAATGGCCAATTATAGCAGAAGTGATCCAACAGAATCAATTAAGCATTCATTCAAATAGAGCAGTTATCGAGCACTAGCTAGTTAATCCAAATCAGAAAAGAAATGAATATTAGCTCACACAAAGCAGCTCTCGAACACTTAGCACACATTGAGAGTGGAGTGCAGAACCTGATCACACATCGACCTGAACAACCATCAATCACTTGGCCAACGATGGAATCACAGTGCAGACTCAACTCACAATCAAACTTATGAAGGGGTTAGAGGATAAAGAGCATACACACAAGTTCAAACCACTGAACACATAGGATTTTTAGGTGGCTCGATCTGCCTTGCAGATCTACGTCCACCCCACACTCAGACCAGAGTGTGTCTTCCCCTTGCAACAGCAAGAACGTAGACTCAGTCTGCAAAAAAACACTGACTAACAGCTTGATCTAAAGGGAGACAAAACCCTCAAACTCTATTCTAGCGCCACGCTAGATCAGAACCCACTACCTCAGTAGTGACCAGAGGAACACGCCTCCCTTCCTCTAAAACCACAAAGGGGACAACCGGAGAAACACCTCCCTTCCTCTGAAACCACAGAGGGGACCCGAACCCTGAACAGGGTATTGGAAGAACACAAAGGAAATGGAAAAATCAAACAAAAATGAAAAAAAAACACAACCAAAATGTAGCTCCGAGGAGCAGATTGACTCTATATTTGATCCACGAGTCAAGACACTAGCGGATCTTCAAGTATAAGCTTGACTGCACTCTGATATAGCTCTCACTTGAATTGGGATGCAGATATGGCCTCTCGATCTTGCTTTCTTTCTTCTTCTTTTTCCTCTCTCGAACTCTCACTCATATTCATCTTCGAACTGATCTACCCAACAACTCTCAGATAGCCCACGAAATTCTTTCTATCGTAGCACCTCTCTTCTTACGAAGAGGGCTCTGTTATATAGGCAGAAAATAGCCCCTTTTCTGAAATAACATTATCTCTAAACTGAAAATACCATTGGACCACCTGTCTTAGAGAATATTCCCTTCTGGAAGGGTGCCAGGTGTCTTCAGATCACGTGCCAATAATTGAGTTCGAAGGCACCTGACTACGTTAAGTCAGTCACGTGCTTCATTGGATGGACTGAAATCTTCTGATGCATCGACCTGTTGAGCAGATGAGGTCGAGGCATCCTGCAGCAAGCAATATTCTCAACATGTTCTGATTTGGCCTGATGCATCAGTGCAGTTGGAAGATGGGTCGATGCATCTTTCACGGAGGATGCTTTCTCTGTTGTATAGGCTTTAATGCTTCGACGCGATATCCTTGATGCGTCAACGTGGTGTTGATGAAGAGCCTTTTGACAGAATGCTTCGAGTTATGGCACTTGACTTGGTGCGTCGATGCAGTTCCTTGATGCATCGACATAGGATGATTAAGTGCAGATCCTAGACTTAGTGCGTCGAGGCACTACTCTTGATTCTTCGACGTGACAGTGAAAATGGATTCTTTTGAACAGAGGCTTTGACGGCTGTCATTTGACTGGTGTGTCGAGGCAGCTTTCAATTTGCGTCGGGGCAGCAATAAGGACAATGCTTTTGTAATGCTTCTTGAAGCTAGGCTGCATAAAGGTGATATTCTTTTGAAAACTATATTTGAACTTGATGCATCGAGGCAGTATTCTGCTGCGTTGAGGCAGGGCCTTGAAAGTCGCTTCTGTGGGCATTACTGCGTCAAGACTGTTCTTTGTTGCATCGGTGTAGAACTCTTGAAATAGCTTCTTTGGACATCACTGCCTTGAGGCAGTGGTGTTCCTACTTCGACACTCTTATGGCAACCAGAGCTCTTGATCTCTTGAGTCCCCTTCATTTGAAGTTCATTTGTCAGCGTTGACTTCTTCCTGTCTTCTTTAACCTTCAGGTCTGATCTTGACTGGAGTCAACTGAATTTATTCTATGTTGAGCTTGAGTGAAATTAACTTGGCCTTCATCTTTTCTTCAGTCTTCATGTAATGCCCTGGATTTTTCAGATATTTTTCGGATCATTTTTGTGGGTCTCGAAGTGCATTTTGTGCTTTACACGTGTTTTTCCCTGATGTATCTTCGGAACTTTGTGCAGGGCGAACCGTGGTGTTCTCCGACTCCGGGATAGTACCGGCACGTTATGCTCTTCCCGAGGATCACGAAGGTAACTTTTCATAATTTTCTAAATTTCTAAAATTTTTGGATTTTTCCTACCCTTTAACCCCTCTCTCTCCCCATTCTCTCTTTCTCACTCTCTCTCATCTCTTTCTCTCTCCCTCTCCCCGAGCGACCGACCGTGGCGGAGGAGGGCGAGGCGGCGATGGCGGGAGGCGAGGAACTAGGAACGGGTCGAGGATCGAGGGCCGGTGGCGCGGTGAAGCTCGGGTGCGAGTTCGTGAACCAGCGAGGGTTTTGTGGAGTTTTCTTCGTGGATCGGCATCCACGGCGTGTCGAATCTTCGGTGGAGGTAGGGAGATGGACCCTCAGCTCGTGCACTTCCTTTCCTGCGAGTTTTGTAGGCCGTGGCGAGCCGAGCGTAGGGTTATTGCCGTTTTGGGGGAAAATCATGATTTTGGGGAGTGAGTCGGATCTCCCATTTTTGCGGTGTTATTGGCCGATCTAGGGGTTTAGATGCATGCTAGGGGCTTGGGAATGGATTCCTCTTTGTTTCCCTATCACCCGAGGGTGATTGGGGCGTGGAATGGGTTTTGGGATTCTTCCTGCCGGTCCCGTTCTCGGGAGGGTGTAGCGGTCCTTCCAGAGACCACCACACCCCTGGCGGCCTAAGGTAGGCGCGCCACGAGTTACTATTTTGTCGGCAGGGCTGGCACCGGCCGGCGGCCGCACAATAAACCGCCAACCGGGGTGGCGGCCGAACCTTCGACCGCTTCCTCTATTTTTGACCGTTGTGCCTTGGGGCACGTGTTTTGACAGTTGGGGGTCACATGCCCTCTAGCTGCCGTAGGTACGAGTGCCAGAGGGAGTGTAGCGGCCCAAGGTTGGACCATTTTCTGGGTGGGCGGCCTTTCTATAGACCGCCAGACCCAAAGTGACTCGCCTTGTAGCAGCCTAAGGTTGGGCCGCTAGAGTCGTGTGGCGGCCCAAGAGAGGACCGCCAGGCGATTTCCGTGCTTGCGATGTCGGGTTCGCGTTGTGTTGGTCTCTGGTCGACCCTGTTGTGATCCAATGGTCGACCTTTGGCCTCGTGAGTGTCCCGGACACCCCGTGGGTTCCGTGTCCGTGTTTCTGGGGTATCTAGAGGTGCCTTGTTACCTCGACTAGCGTGCCCATAGGTGTGTATGTTCCGAGCTTTGTGTTACGCTTGATCGAGTCACCGTGTATCGGTGTGAGTGCGGTGGGGTTCCCCCGCATGTCATGGGTTTCTATGGAAGATGGTTCCCGAGTGGGCCAAGTGTTTGGCCTTGGACTACGAATCCAGTCATCCAGCCTAGAGCTGGAGGTTTCCCGCTTTTACCTGGGATGGGGAATCGACGCGGCGGCTTGTGAGCTGCCTCGGGAATCATGCTTTTGTGTTTTATGCGTCGGCCATATGTGTGGCCTTGGACTGTGAGTCCAATTACCCAGCCTGGGGTTGGAGGGTTTCTGGGTTCCCTTTTAAGGGGATGGTCTCGGCGGCTTGTGAGCTACCTCGGTATTCGTGCTACCGTGATTTTAGACCTAGGGATTAGGCTAGATTAACGGCATTGCGTCGTTACGTTCAATGGTCTTGACCCTGATTCTTGTGACTCAAGGACCGTTAGATTTAGTAAGTCTAGAGGACTGTCCAGAGTCAAGTGGCTTGATGCCACTTGGTTCTTCTCGACTTTCGCACAGGGTGCGTGCGTGTTTCTCGGAGTTTCTCCTTGGAGAGTGGTCACACCAGTGACTCCCCACTAGTCGTAGCCTTCCGACACGCGAGTGGTCCCACCAGGGAGTGGTGGCAAGGCTACCCCAGAGAGAGACGGTTTGAGACTAGTTTTCATCGGGCCCCACGTCTACCAACCAGAGTTCGGCTGAGGGGAAAACCAATTAGAGGGCCAGACCAGAGACGTACGATCTGTGTGTGCACACGTGGTTGGGGGTAGTTGGACCCGTGCTGACGAGCGCAACCCCAGCTAGTCACTTATTCTGTGGTTACTAGTACGGTGTCTCAGTTCCCGCTGGGCCAGAGGGAGACACCTGAGGCGCAGTCTAAGCCATCAGTGGACGTATCCGGCCTTGCTTCTGGTGGGAAGGTACTCCTGTCACGTGAGACGTGACTCTCCTATTTTTGGGTTCCGTTTCCCGTCTGCGAGACGTGGTTTTCTGGACCATCCTGTGTTTTTGAGGTAGTGGCCAGGGTGCCTGTGGCTTCACCGAGGTTTCGTCGTGCCAGTGTGGGACTGTGCGGTCCCGATTGGTCGTGCCTATGTGGGTAGACTTCTACGGCAGGGTTACCGTGAGGGTTCCTCGGTAGGCCTGGTGTTAGAGTGGTCCGATTCCCGATTGTGAGATCGAGATTTCTCTTTCTGCTTGACCGGTACAGTAGGAGTAGCTTTAGCGCCGAGTTTTGACCGGCCACCGGTTCGCTGTTCCTACTGTAGTTGTAGCTGTTTTTCCTTTTCGCTACCGCCGTTGTTCTCGGTTGGGGTTCCGCAGGATCCCTACTGAGCCAGTGACAGGAGGCTTACCCCTACGTTTCTAGTGCGGCAGTTCTTCCTCGAGGTTCGAGGATGCTGTTCAGAGGTTCTTAGTTGCCAGCTCGCCGGGCCGAGTGCTCACTTGGCATGTGGTACGTTTTACTACTTTAGATTGTACTTTCTGTTGGACTGGACTCTATTGTAGTTGTTATTTATTTCTGTTAATTGTTGAATTATCCTGCTTTATTTCCTATTTCTTTGTACCTCCACACTCCTTTTATCCCTTCCGAGCCCTCCCGGCTCGTGGGCAGCGGCCAGGGTTCGAATGGTATCGGGTTCTTCCCGATATCCGGATCTTGGGTCGTCACAGCTGGTATCAGAGCGGTGGTTGTGGACGTACATAGAAATTCAAAACATTGCAGTGATCAGAGTCCATAAGGTACCGTACAGTCGGTAGTTGGCTTAGGGTTTTGTGTTTGTTTTTCGCTTGATTTTTCGCTGGAGAGCTTGAGTGCGCTGTGTGGCGTTGTGATGGCGGTTGCTGTTCACAACTTTCATGCTGGCATGGGGTCTAAGGATTGAGGTTGAGAGTTTCACCCTCATTGGTGGTGGCCCTGATTGTGCTGTGTTGAGCAGAGGTTGCCGGTAGGCGCAGATTTACGGTGCTGCGTTCGAGGTTTCTGCAGTGAGGTCAGGTGGCTCGCGAGGATTGTCCGTGGTCAAGTGGCCATGAGCGTGCTCTGAGAGAGATGTTGTCGAGTTTGGCCACTTTAGCTTGAGGCTATCCGGCGCCTGAGGTGTTAAGGTTGTGGCTTGAGGTGTCGGAGCGAGTGCTCTGATCGAGAAGTGTGCTCGGGTGAGAGGAGGCTCTTCTCGGTGAGCTGTTGTTTTGTCGAGCATGATGTTCTTATCGTGCTCTGTGGCGTTAGAAATGATGTGTTGGTCCTGGTTATTCTTGTGGATTTTGAGGCAGGATTGGATGGAGTTGTCCCAGTGAGTTCTTGCTCTTGCGCTCATGTGTGCGAATGGATTATGTTCGCCTTGGATTTGGTATGAGTTGTGAAGGTTCCGTGGCGAGTTCGGGACTCGAGGATGGGCGTTAACAGTTGTCGATTATGGCTCGTGTTGCGGCTCTTGGCGTGATGTGTTACAGTTTGAGGAATTGTAGTGGTGGTACATCGAGAGATGTTGTGATCATGGTCTGACATGACACTCGCCGAGCGTGTCGGAGGCACTGACCTGATGGAAGCGATGGTTTTCTTGGTGCTAGAAGGTGCTGCTCCCAGCATGCGTGAGATTCAAGGTCAGGTTGAGCGTGGAAACCTTCTGTTGGTCGGAGGTGTATTGAGTTTCTCCTTTGGTTGGAGAGCGTTGTGTTTGGTTAAGGTTCATCATCTTGCATTGCGCGTTCGGATTGGTTGGCCTCGGTGTGCCATGAAATCCATGCGAGAAGTGTCCTGTGTTTTGGCAAGGTGGTTGTTGGTGAGAAGTCGTGCCCAATTCCCTTGCTGTGTGAGGGTACTGGCGCTGTTCCGGAAGGACGGGTGCTGGTTGGACGGTGTTCGCATTCTTGGCTAGTGCTGGAACTTTTCGATGCGTGGCGGATTGGAGCCTACAGAGTTGCAGAGGATTTCCAGATTTGAGAGAGAATCTGTGCTTGGGGTTCGAGGTAATGGAGCTTTCCTCACCATGTTTCCTGAGGTTGACCAGCCGAGTTGTGGATTATCGGGATGGCGAGTCTCGAGTTGCCATGTTTGGCGGTGTGCGTGGATCAGAGTGTGCAGTGGAAGCCTGGTGGGCCTGTGACCCACTGGTTCACGATCATAGCGTAATTGGTTGCTACGGTTGGATTCCTGAGTTTGCGTTGAGCATGTGAGGATTGGTTCCTCTATGCGAGATGTGTTGTTGTCGTGCCGTTGCTCGAGGTATCGTGATTCTTGGCACTAGTAGGATGGAGTGTTGGGGAATGTGCTGGCTAGTGCGCCGCATGAGTACCCTGTTCCTGTGATGGAAGCCGTGTCAGGCGTCGGTGTGAGCCCGGATGGGGTTGTTGAGGATGTCGCCTGACGGAGGTCGAGGACGTGTTGGTCAGAGTCGGTGGCTTGGTGCCCGACTTATGTTGCCAGTCGTGTCCTCGGATGAGGTCACCTTTGGAGAAGTGATCTCTGGCAGACTATGGGTCCCAGTTGGCGGCTTGAGCCTAACCGTGTGATCGACCACAACATCGTTTGTTGGTTATATGGTCGTGTCGGATTGTGTCGGTGAGATATATAATTGACTGGGGACCTGTGTGCATTGGCCGCAGCGTTGGCGACCAGGTTGCTGTGATATTGGATGGCACTTTCCTCCCCTAGAGACGTGTGACATGAATTGTTCCGGTGGTGTCCTGTGGCTCTGTGGTAAGGGCGGAATCGGGATTGGTAGGTGTCCACTTGGACTAATTGAGATAGGATTCGATGAGACAAGACGGAATAGTGATGCTTGTGGGCTGAGTTTTTTGGATAAGATTGGCGTCAGAATGGTGGTCATTAATGGGACGTTGGTGTCGCAATGGTTATCCCTAGTCTGGTGACCAGCATGGGAGGATTTTCCTGTAAGTTTAAGTCGAGTGAGGTGATGATTGAAGACTCCTGAGTCTTGTCGTTGGTTTTATCGTGCTCCCCTGAGAGGGTCGAGTTGGCGCGATGATTGAGATCGGGCGCGATGTCTGAGAGAAGTTCAGCTCGTAATGTGGTAATTGTCTGTGTGTGAGTTAGCGGATGGCCTGTTGTGAGTTAGATCGTGTCTGTTGGGCCGATGGAGGTTTCCCGTTGACGAGCAGCTGCTGACCAGTGTGTGGTCTTTCACAAACAGAAGATGATGTTGGTTGTGCATCGTGAACGGTGAGAGCCGTGTATCGGTGAGACCTTTGGTGGTCGTTTCCGTGGTGTGCTTTTCGGATGGGATCTAGGCTTTGTTGAAGTTTGAGTTCTGACAAAGTTGGTCCCGTGCTATTGTGAGCTGATGGAGGCTCTGTATTGGTTGTTCCCTTGAGAAGGGAGTGCGATCTGTCAGCTGGCTGTGACACTGACGTGCGATTTGTCCGCCGACCATAGGATGGATCGGTAGTTGTTTCTCGTGACGAGGACTGTGTCTCCTCGGTGAGTGAGATGGTGGCAGCGGTGCCATGATTAGTTTTCCTTGAGACTAAGGTGATGCTGGACTGTGTCCTTTGGTGTGTGCCTGCTCTGATGGCCGGTGTGCATAGCATGCGGAGCGAGGTGCCGTTTGTGATTGTAGTCTGGTTGTGTCCCTCAGGAGAAGCTTTTGTGAGAATCGAGATTTTCTGTGCTGGGGCTCTGACAACGTTGTCAGTTGGTGAAGGCTTTCCTCCACTCTGTTCCAGCATTTGTCCTTAATTACGAGGATGAAATTTCCTAAAGGGGGGAGGGCCGTAATGCCCCGGATTTTTTGGATATTTTTCGGATCAATTTTGTGGGTCTCGGAGTGTATTTTGTGCTTTACACGTGTTTTTCCATGATGCGTCTTCGGAACTCTGTGCAGGGTGAACCGTGGCGTTCTCCGACTCCAGGACAGTACCGACGCGTTGTGCTCTTCCCGAGGATCACGGAGGTAATTTTTCATAATTTTCTGAATTTTTGGAATTTTCTATATATTAACCCTTTAACCTCTCTCTCTCCTCATTCTCTCTTTCTCACTCTCTCTCATCTCTTTCTCTCTCGCTCTCCCCTGGCGGCCGACCATGGCGGAGGAGGGCGAGGCGGCGATGGCGGGAGGCGAGGAACTAGGAACGGGTCGAGGATCGAGGGCCGGTGGCGCGGTGAAGCTCGGGTGCGAGTTCGTGAACCGGCGAGTGTTTCGTGGAGTTTTCTTCGTGGATCGGCATCCACGGCATGTCGAATCTTCGGTGGAGGTAGGGAGATGGACCCTCAGCTCGTGCACTTCCTTTCCCGCGAGTTTTGTAGGACGTAGCGAGCCAAGCGTGGGTTTATTTCTGTTTTGGGGAAAAACCATGATTTTGGGGAGTGAGCCGGATCTCCCATTTTTGTGGTGTTTTTGGCGGATCTAGGGGTTTAGATGCATGCTAGGGGCTTGGGGATGGATTCCCCTTTGTTTCCCCATCACTCAGGAGTGATTTGGGCGTGGAACGAGATTTTGGGATTCTTTCCACCGGTCCCATTCTCGGGAGGGCGTAGCGGTCCTTCCAGAGACCGCCACACCCCTGGCGGCCTAAGGTAGGCGCGCCACGAGTTACTGTTTTGTCGGCAGGGCTGGAACCGGCCGGCGGCCACACGATAAACCGCCAACCGGGGTGGCGGCCGAACCTTCGACCGCTTCCTCTATTTTTGACTGTTGTGCCTTGGGGCGCGTGTTTTGACCGTTGGGGGTCACGTGCCCTCTAGCGGCCGTAGGTACGGGTGCCAGAGGGAGTGTAGCGGCCCAAGGTTGGACCATTTTCTGGGTGGGCGGCCTTTCTATAGACCGCCAGACCAAAAGTGACTCACCTTGTAGCGGCCTAAGGTTGGGCCGCTACAGTCGTGTGGCGGCCCAAGAGAGGATTGCCAGGCAATTTCTGTGCTTGCGATGTCGGGTTCACGTTGTGTTGGTCTCCGGTCAACCCGATTGTGACCCAGTGGTCGACCTTCGGCCTCGTGAGTGTCCTGGACACTCCGTGTCCGTATTTCTGGGGTATCTGGAGATGCCGTGTTACCTCGACTAGCGTGCCCATAGGTGTGTGTGTTCCGGGCTTTGTGTTACGCTCGATCGAGTCACCGTGTATCGGTGTAAGTGCGGTGGGGTTCCCCCGCATGTCGTGGGTTTCTGCGGAAGATGGTTCCCAAGTGTGCCAAGTGTTTGGCCTTGGACTGCGAGTCCAGTCATCCAGCCTGGAGCTGGAGGTTTCCCACTTTTCCCTGGGATGGGGAATCGGCGTGGCGGCTTGTGAGCTGCCTTGGGAATCATGCTTCTGTGTTTTTCGCGTGGGCCATATGTGTTGTAGTGCCCCAGAATTTATATAATAATTTCTGGATTATTTATAGAATTTTTTGGAATTTATTAGGAATTTATAATGGCTAAATAGATTAATAAATGGATTATAGAAATAATAAAGTCATTATAAGGCCTAATTGTGTTAACTCATTAACCTAGCCTATTTAAATAAAATCCAAAAGGTTTAAGGACCAAGCCCATTAAGCTTGGCCCATACTCTAGAAGGTTATTTAGCCTATTTTAAGGATAAATACTATTTTTATAGATAATAATATGGGTAATTAACAAAAGAGTTTGATTTATGTTGAATTCTGTGCACGTTGGATGTAGCGGTCTATCGTGCGACCGCCACAGCCAGTCTTGATGCGTTACACCCTGTCAATTCCGTGGAGGAAGAACGAGCAAAAAGATTAGAACTTTGGGATCCTATCTGCAAGAGATCAACTTAGGAGAGCTTATAACATTACTAAGGACTCTTAGGGATTAGGTTCTGGCAAATTAAGGACTCTAGAATCCATCTAATCTTCAAACCCTAGCCAAAACCCCATAAATAGGACCTAGTTCTGAACTGAGCGACCCTTACTTTTGGCTCGTGAAGAATCAAGGTAAGGAGTCATAATTTTGGGTAAGTTCTTTAGAAGATTTTGTTTAGTATACTTTAGACTAATAGTTCAAATTTGGAGATCAAGCAACCAAGGAGATTGAAGCTTCAAAAGTTGATGGTTCGACCATAATAACTCAGGAAACTGAACGCAAGACCCCTGAAGATCAAGAGATTAGGACATCTAAACGAGGTAAATAGAGCTCAGTCCTTTAGAACTTTTAGTTCATCTTAGTTTCATCTTCTTACCCTTAAATTTTCACATCTTTAGGTCAAGAGGTCGTGGAGTTAGAGCAGCAGGAAATTGTTAGAAAATCACTGGAAAAGAAGAACTAGGGCACGATTTTCAGACTCAAATTAGAAAGCTTAAAGTCTAGTTAAGAGGAAGGTCATCTCATGATTGGCAAAAACATCTTGTTAGGGATAAAAGCCCTCTAATTTTGATTGATTTCATGTATCATAGATCATGAATTTTATGTTTTAGTAGGTCATGCATACATGTATACTCTTAACCCTAACTAAGTTAAAAAGGAACTCTCTTGTCGAATTCACAGAAAACCCATGCATACTAGTAGGTTAGCCTTCATTCTATCTTGTGGAAGTTTATATATGATTTCCAGACATGATGTAAGTTGAAACCTTAGATTTTTTTATATCTTTTCTGCCAGCAGACGATCTGACGCATCAAGGTAAGACCGTCACAATGATCTAACGGCCTTACAACAAGCCGTCACACCTTCTGTGTTTTTAAATTTCTCTGTTATCTCTGACGGCCCAGACTCAGTGCGTTACAACACTGTAACGGCCCTACGATAAACCGTCACAAGCACTGTAACGCGCCTATCCTAGACCGACAGACACCTGTGTTCTGTCAGCCCGAGGCAGAATGATAACCAGTTAAGTTTACTTATAAATAAGCTTAGATAGCTAAGTTTTGACATGTTATCATGACTTTAAGTTTAGTTACTGATTCATAATCGAAATTGCATGATTAAGGTGTCTTAAGTTATTTTAAGCTATGTTAATTTCATGTGTCAAAATTTTATAGTTTGGTATCTAAATCATGATTTTCAATGATGTATTGACGAAGTTTATGTTGGTTTCACACATTTTCTCTCTATCTATAGAGTCATTTATTTAAGTACATGGCATATATTCTGGTATATGGCCATTCGTTCACACTTTGCACTATAGGAACATTATTCTTGGACATGAGGACCTCTCAAATGGATATTCCTTCCAATAGACTAGGAAATCTTGTTTCAAGGCCTCCGTAATTCTCCGCGAGCCTGGTGTTGATATTTATTTGCCTATCTTTGATCTTACTTTTGAGGTTTGCTAAGTAATATGGCAAGATGACAAACAAGCAATCAAAGATCTGCTCAAACCTATGAACATGTGAACATGAACCTAGGCAATCATAGCTAGCTTTAGCATGGGCATGCTATCTCAATCAAATTACGCTAAGGAAAAGGAAAAACACACGCCGGGGCGTGGAGCAAGGAGTAAATAAAAACACACTACTAGGGGTGGAACAAGCAAGGAAATAAAGATGTGATGAAGGAAATAGCTATTTCCCAGTACCAAGGAAAGATGTGATCGCCACCAAAGTAAACACAAGTCAAAGACTCGAATATACCTTGGAAATAGGTGGATGAAGCACCCGCCCACGGGAGAGAAAACCATGGAAAGCCTGTAGATCAGCTTGGAAGTAACGGCCAGAGACCCGTGCGTTGCTTGAAGTAACGGTCGCACCCTAGACCGCCAGAAGAAAGTGACGCTCCTGCACCAGACCGTCAGATAACCTGCAGTAGTAAAGCTTGAATTCTTTTAACTCCAACTCTTCCAGCCGGCTAGAAGACTTGGGCCTCGTGCTAATGAACCACTAAACTTGCCAAAGAAGTAGAAAGACAAGACAAGACAACCTCAATCAGCCCTCTTTGCAAGCATAGCATCAATTCTTAAAGAATTTAAGAACATCAAAAGGAGAGGGAATTACCGGGGAGTTTTGGTTTTTTAACCCCTCTGGGCGTTTTTAAAAGTTGGGAGGATGTTTGTATGCTTAGAACAACAGTGAAAAACGTGGAGGAGGAGGAGGGACAATGCTTTGTTTGGAGAAAAACCAAGGAATAACTCAAGCATGCAAAGATGAACTTGAAAGATCAAAACAAAAGTACTCCCTTGACTAGAAGATGGATGGACGTGGGAAGCAACTCCTCCTGGATGAAGATGGCTCCTGAGTTCGGCAGCACTTCGTCGTGAATCAAAATCTCCTCCTCTCTTGCCATGAATTCAAGGGTTCTATTTATAGACCCTCAAAACTCGTAGGTCGAGTAGAGGATTATTCATCAGGAAAAAGGGATAAGTCTTAGCAAATCCTTGAGGATAATATCACCAAGAGTCCAAAGAAACAAACGGGAAGTCCTGAGGATCGGATTAGAAAGAGATAAGGTCAATCCACGTTCTTATCTCAAACACGGAGTAGCAGAGAAAAGGCCTGAACTGCCAGGACTCCCGGAAAGAAGTAACGGCTGCACGATAGACCGCCACTTGGAAGTAACGCATTAAGGAACGACCGCTATTTGCAACCTTATCCAAAGAGATAAGATCAACGGAAAGAAGCCCCAACAAGCTGAACTCTTCAAGGAAATGACGGTCAAGGCATTAGGCGTCATAGGGAAGCAACGGCTGCACGACAGACCGTTATTATCAACGTGGATTCAACAGGATAAGCACTGAACACGTGGCCTTAAGCCTTAGGACTCTTCAAAGAGTAACGGTCTAAGATCCATCCGTTAGAAGGCAGTGACGCACCTGTCTGGGACCGTTATTTAGCATTGAGATTCAAAAAAAAGAAGAGAAGGGTTTTGCTAAGCTTTATTGAACGAAAATGCCACCGGGAGCCAATTCTTTATCCAGGAAAAGACTCAAGAAACAGGCTTCAACTGATCAGGAGACTCGATGAAAAGCGAACAACTCGGAGCATCATATTGAATGAATAAGGAGATGACCCGACTTACGGGTATAAAACGGGTGTCAACAGATGCCCCTCCTTAACGTCCTCTTTGCAGGGGAATGAGCGGAGGTGAAGCGGAAGTGAAATGGGACATGGAGGTGAAGTGGAGATGAAGCGGAGTGTATCAAAAAGAGGGCGTTAAGGTAAACGACACCCGTTCTTTACCAACAAGCGACAAGAATTTTCTGGAAAACTTCAAATTGATCACAAGGAAATAGCCAACCAAAGGATGCAAGTCTGGAGGAATTAATTAACTAAGGAAAGGAAACACGGCTAGCCGCCGGAGGCAACGGAAAGGAAAGAGACTAAACTCCAGACAGGAATCTTTAGTGAACCAGATCAAGCGAGCAAATCGAAGAAAACCTTCTAATTCAGAGTGGAATGATTCTCCTTATTCGGGATTAAGAACACAGCTGTTCACCATCACTGAGATATCTTGAACAGACGAAGCTTCATGAATACTCAAAAATGCGAATGATGCATGCTGGGCTAAAGGAAAAATAAATCATTAAAACAAATGCAAAGAAAGATAAAATAGCAAATACTCGAGAATAATATTGCTAGATTGGAGAAATCAGAGTCAGGACACCATTTGCAACCACGGCATGCAAGACAGAACCATCGTCCCCAAATTTTTCAATCTAACGGCCTATCCAACGATTAAACATATGAACTTAGATCATCATCATTTTTGTTTAAGGGGAACATCAGATCCCAGGACACATGAATGACCAGCCGGTTCTCAAGGTAATATATAATAAATAGCATATAGTAATGCATTAAGGAAATGAGGGAATGATATACAATACCTGACTTACCTGCCTGACGGACGGCCAAGCGTGATTTTTGCTTATAATCCTTCATGAAAGATAGGTTAGCCGGATAATAATCATGATAAGAATTAGGCATAACCATAAGAAGCATCAAATAGGAACATCATATAGACAATAGGGTTGTTCAAGCATCAATTAGAGCTTCTAATTCATCAAGAAACTTGCAAGAATATAACGGTCAGATGTAGGGGCGTCACATCAAGTAACGGATCACACCTAGTCCGTCATAATCAAGGCGGTTCACATTCTTCGATAAAGCAGTTCAACACATGTAACGGCCTTAAACAGGAGCGTCAGGAGGATGTGACGGCCGGTCGATAGACCGTCACATTTCCTGAGATTTCAAAAAAAACAACCGAACGGTCACGGCCCGTTCATTCCGTTCCAATCAACCAAAAACCCCAAAAAACCGAGAGCTCCGGCGACCACCGTCCCCACCATTCCAATGGCCGGCGACGAGGCACCCCAGCCGCCACCAAAGAAGAGAGAGAGAGGGAAAAGGATGGCAATACGGCGGCTTCACCGCCGGATTGAACGGGAGGTGATCCCGCCGGTGGAAGAGGAACAACCGACGAGGGGAGGCCAAACGGAAGAAGAAGAAGTTCCCATGACTACGGGGGACGAGGGGGAAGTTCCCTTGGGTGCAGAGGAGCCCAAGGAACCAAAGAAGAAGAAGAAGAGAGCCATGGACCATGAGGTAGGCCCTCCACCCTAATTTTTCAAATTTTGATTTTTGTGTTTATTTATGGATGCATGTGGGGGATAAGGGTAGAAATGGGTCTACGAACCCACTAGGAGCCATTGTAGGCCATTTGGCCAACAAGGGGGGCCATGAGAATGCAGGGAAAAAAGTTCCCAAACACAGCCAAATGTGACGGTCCTACCAGAGACCGTCACTCCCCTGACGCTCCAGGACCAGGCCGTCACACGCAAGTGACGCCCCATCCCAGGACCGTCACTCCTGCCAGGGACTTAAGCTATTTTTTAGGGTTTTTAATTTTCAAATTTTTGTTTTGTTTTCAATTCTGAATGTTTATGCAATGATTTATATGATGGAAAATTTGACTAATTGATGATCTTACATGCAATGCAGGGAAAGAGGAGATCACGGATCTCCTGGCTTCAGATCCGGGCGGTGTACCAGGCACTGCCCGACTACCAGAGAGAGAGACTCGCCGATATGGGATTCGCCGAGGTGCTTAGCATCGAGGTGATCCAGATGGATACGCCACTGCTATACGCACTGCATGAGAGATGGGACCCGATCAGCCGTGCTTTCATCTTCCCGTGGGGCCACATGATCCCCACATTGGAAGACATAGCGAGGATTACAGGATTGAGAGTCCACGGCTCCGCAGTGACTGGATGGACGTACGGGGACTACCGGGAGATAGCGCAGTAGCTGCTCGGGTTAGATCTGATCAGGCCGGGTCAGTCCTCTTCCCAGCTCACGAGATCGGTGCTGCAGGAGAGTTTGGGATTGAGGGGAGCGGCAATCACCGTAGGAGAGCTGTCGGAAGAGCATCTGGGCAGAGTGATTGATCAGGTGCGCCCTCGCGTGGCGGCAGAGGTAGGAGCAGAGGGAGACAGAGTGCTCAGACGCTTCCTGATGCTACTGTTCGGGAAGCTCCTGTTCGCGACTCGGGCAGATGTCATCAGCTGCAGATTGCTGCCGCTGATAGAGGATCTGAGCAGAGTGAGGAAGTATGCATGGGGGGCAGCCATACTAGCATTCCTGTTCGACTCCCTGAGCACCACGGACCGACAGACGATGATGGGTGGCTTTTCGCCCTTCCTACAGGTAAATGCACTTTAAATGCTTTCTATTATGCCATGTTTATGATTATGCAGTGATTTATGCAAAATGACCTGACTTCTAAATGCAGGTCTGGAGCTACATGTACCTTCCAGGCATTGGGAGAGGTGCGCTACTCCATCCCGGCCTCATACCAATCGCGAGGCGATGGTCGGTGGCGAGGGACACGGGATCGATCCTCAGATTGACCCGGACGATCCAGGGCGACCTGGACTCCTACCCGCATACATCGGTAAGCCCGAGACTCAAAATGATTTCTATGTGCTTTATATGCTAACAAATGCTGACAAATGCTGACAAATGAATGAATGCAACATGCTTTCAGGTGAGATGGACCCCGTACCGCAGCGAGGGCTTCACAGGACAGCCGTGGGTGGAGGCGTCCTTATCGTACCGGGGGCGAGACATATGGTTGCATTGCATCCATATCATCGAGCCTCTGCACTACAGGCTGATCCTGCGGACTCGGGGACTACACCAGCCTGAGGTGGCCTTTCCGCATCGCAACGATGACCACCCAGGCAAGTCGGCGAGGGGCATCAGCGGCAGTGTGGATTGGCGCGCCCGGAAGGCGAAGTACGTCCTCGACTGGAGGCAGCGAGGCAGGGCCGTGAAGGAGCGGGACGAGAGCGACGAGGCCTACCTGAAGGCCTTCGCTCGACACTACGGCGACCGGGTATACCGAGGCACCCGACGATCGGTATGCAACTCTAAACCTAAAAACCTTTCTATATGAACCTGCAAGATGATGGATGCTGACTTATGCTTTCTAAATGCAGCTAGACCCAGAAGGACGGATAGCCGAGCTAGAAGGGCTACTCCACTCCACCATCCAACAGCGGGATGGGTATCGGTCTGCCCTGGAGCTCCTGGTGAGACTAAAACTTAAATGCTTATGATTTATAGAATGATGTTCATGATGCAAATGCAAATGTCAACTAACTTATGAACGCAGCGGGCTGAGGGAGCCCAACGAGCAGGACCAGATGCCCCGTCATCGTCCTCGCAACCTGCGGGAGATAGGACCGAGCGGGATGCTAACTTTGCTCAGGCAATTGCCCGGGCCGAGGAGGCGGAGGCCACCCTCGCGGAGCGGGTAAGAGACTGAAAAACTTATGATTATGCCTAATTAAATGCTTTATGACTAATGATGTGAAAATGCAATCTACAGGCGAGGGATCTAGCAGCAGCAGTAGCCGAGGTAGAGAGAAGCAGGGCCGAGACTGATCGAGCCAGAGCGGAGACGGAGCTGGTACGGGCAAAGATGGCCCGGCAGAGAGCGGAGACCCTGCGACGGCCAGATGATCCAGAGATGGAACAACTCCGGAAGGAGTTAGCGCAGGCGCGAGCTGAGGTGGAGGAGCTTCGGATCGGGACGGCTGACTTGGATCGCTACCGGACCGAGGCTCGAGAGACGCGGCGTCAGATCTTTACACTGAAGATCGAGCTGCGGACATTGGAGCGGACGGTGCGGATGATTGGCCGGGGACCGGAGCGAGGTACCTCCCAGAGTGGGATACATAGGAGCGCTGCCCCTAGCGACTCAGTAGGGGACTTCCTCGTCAGCTCCTCCGCCCAGCGGAGGAATGAGAGGGCAGAGAGAGGACAGCAGGAGGAGAGTGCTTCCATAGCACCGCCACCCAGGAAACCCGAGGGTGGAGAGGATGAGGGTGGCCCGGCGGATAAGCCGGCCGAATGATGCCTTTTTTATGTTTTTTTTTATTTGCATATAACTTTTAGCAAAAATGGAATGAAATTATCTTTTTCATTTTTCTGTTTGGTTTTAATTTGATGCGAGCGTGCATGAATGAATGTGAAATGTACAGGATGGATGAAATGTGGATGAATGAATGAGATGTATGCCGGAATGCATGTATGAAAATGGGAAGAAGATGAGGTGTATAAATGTGAAAGACCGCCAGGTCTAGTCAAGGATTAAAGGAATAGCTTGAACCCAGCAGCAGAGAAAGTGACGGTCCAAGATCTGACCGTCATAATCAAGTGACGCTCTGGTTAGAGACCGTTAATCATCAGAGGCCCACACGGGCTGTGGGGCTTCAGGATAAGCGACGGCCAATTGATGGTGCGTCAGAGGCAAATAACGGCCAAGGGTCAGACCGTTGATCATGGTAGAACGTTAGTTGGGCAGGGTAACTAGCAGGAAAATGTGACGGTCTGAAGGGGACGCGTCAGAATCAAGAGACGGTCAGAAGAAAGACCGTCAGGAAGCGTTTTAGCCCAGAAGAGAAAGAAGCAAGTGGCTGAGAATGTGACGGCTCAGGGATAGAGCGTTACAGAAAGCGACGGTAGACCCTACGACCGTTACTCTCCACAGAACATGATTCGGGGAACTGAAACCCACAGAGAATGCGACGGTCGAGTGATGGCGCGTTAGAGTGGAGTGACGGCCATGCGATGGACCGTTAGAGTCTGGGTCGCAATCCGAATCGGATTGAGCCGAAATAACTAAAAACCCGAGGTTTAGCCACTTAGACCATCGCTAGGACTTATCCTAATTGAAGATAAAGCCTTCTAGCCCGAGTCTTACCCTTCCAAAGTTAAATACAAGCCTTGGCAACTTAAAACCTTAATCAAAATCGCAGCTTTGCTAAAACTTCTGTTCTAGGGTTTGAAGAGCCCTCTCTAAAGAGCAGAAAACATGATGAAGAGGAGCTTCGAGGTGATGGATATGGAGGAGAAAGCCCACACCGGCCCTAAAGCTGCAAGGAAGGAACATGGAGAGCTCCAACGGCTAACCTCAATTCCCAAGCACTTAAGTTCTAACGTCCAAAGGGTGGTAAGTACTTATAACTTCATCCAAAGTTCAGAATTTTGCTGCACTTGTTTTTTTCATGACTTCCTCCTTTCTTTTCTCAAGCCCCTTCCTGGCCCAAGGTGTTATTCCAATCTAAAGTGGGTGGCTCCCATGGTAAAGGCACTTCCCATAGAGGTCACATCCATCCTCAAAGCATGGCACCTCCAACCTCTCTTGGTTTTAGGCAAGAATTTCCAAAAATTGTCTTTCGATTGGCCAAGCCTTTCAGCACTTGTGGAATTATGGCATCCACAAACTCATACTTTCATCTTTCCATCCTTCGAAGTAACCGTCCTTTTGGAGGAGGTAGAAACCTACTTAGCCCTTCCTAAGACCAAGGTGGGGGATGAGGACCGGGTTTGCTACACAATAGAGCCTATTGACCCGTCCTTAATTTTAAGTGACTTCATTCATAACCCGAAGGACGTGAGGACCATGATCAGCCCACACCACGTTCACCTGATACCCTTGGCCCAATGGATAGTGTCTCATTGTAAAAATAAATGGGAGAGACATGAAGCAATAGCCAAGGCGGTAGCGGTTTGCTTGTGTGGAGTCTTTCTTTTTACCACTACCGACCACCTCTTAGATATCCAAAACCTTGGTATTATTAGCGGGCTGTGGTGGGGTATGTCTATCTCTCAAGCGGTCCTCTCATACCTCTATGAAGGACTAAGCTCGGCGTGCCAAGGAGGGCTTTTGTTTGGTTCCATGATACTCCTTGAGTGCTGGATATGAGTGAGAGTCAAATTCCTTCCTAAGGAAGACATAACTTCTGCAAGCCGACTCTTCGGGAGCCACCCTCTCTTCTTTATTGGAGGGGCATTTGGATATTCTCCTCAGGTTGAATGCAAGACAGCGGATAAGAAAACTCGGGATGAATGACGCCTCTTCTTCAACACTTTACCAATGGACAAGTTCATCATGCGACCAAGAGTCCTCCGAAGTGCTCTTCTCAAAATACCGCGGCGCCAAGGCCTCGACCTCCAGCTAGTAGGGAACACTACCATGGCGATCTACTACCCGCACCGATGCCACCTTCAGATCGGATCACCTCGAATCAGCGTTTCTTCACTATCACACTACCCTCCCCTTCTACCTAGGAAGATGGGGACCGAGGAAGATGAAAGAGCAATCCGGAACGCGCTGACCATGTGGGAGATCAGCAAGGTGCGTCCGTGGCAAGCAGAAGTTGAAGAGAACGACGAAATACGCCGAGATTACTTGAAAGAGTTGAGAAGAATCCGCCCTCTTGCGGATAAGAAGTTGAATGTACCTTGATTTTCTTTTTGTTTATGAGAGATATTTATGTTATTGACAATCAAATTTGATTTTATCAAAAAATTGTATTTCGTTAATCTTTACTTGAATGAGATGAGATTGCCTTAGTTGAAAGATCTTGGGTTCCATCATGGGGAAGGCTTAGAATGATGTGACCAGATGGGGCTTCTGGAGGATATGACGGATGTGCAATGGACCGTTATAAGGAAATAACGGTCTTGAGACTGGCCGTCAGAATCGGAGTAACAAGAGCCCAGTCTCTGAAGGATGTGACGGATGGGTCTTGAGCCGTTATTTTCAAGTAACGATAGGTTCCCAGACCGTCATAATGATAGTTTAATGGAAAGGAAGAAGGCCCACGCCTGAAGGACGTGACGGTCAAAGATGGGCCCGTTACATGACTGTAACGGTCTGATGCTGGCGCGTTACACACCTGAACCTGCATAGTTGTGAGCTTTTACCTTTGGGCTTGCCCCTGTATTCTGTACACACTTAGACATGAAACAAGTTAGATCTGTTCTTAGACTCAACCCCTTGCCTTGAAGCAAGTTAGATAATGACCGTTTCTTGATATTTGGTCAAGGGGTGGAGCCTTATTAAATAGGCGAAAAACATAATGAAAATGCGATGCATGCTATGCATATGATGGTATTTTGGGGGTTTTGGAAAATCTTTAATGTTTTGGATTTTGAAAATATTTGTTGTTTTTGGATTTTGAAAATATTTGATGTTTTTGGATTTTGAAAATATTTGATGTTTTTGGATTTTGAAACATATTTGATGTTTTTGGATTTTGAAACATATTTGATGTTTTTGGATTTTGAAAAACCAGTGCCTCTCTAGCAACACGAGACCTCCCTTGTTTTATCTTGAGTCTCGAGACCGGCGTGCAAATAGTGTGACAACCCCTGGCCGAGACCTGATCATTGTGACGGTGTTTTTACCAACGTCATACCTAGGGTACTCGTCTCAGTCTTAAAAGAAAAAAAAAAGAACATGGGGGTAAGCTTAGGCCAGATATGGGAGTTTTTAGAACTTGATTCCCTCACCGTACAACCTTATTAGAGATTTGGTCTGTTGTGCCGGGGCTTTTATGTCCGTCATCGAACCTTTGTCCACTTAGGCACGCATGCGACCGGGCTCATAACGTCCCGCGGGGAACTGTACTGCCACTCTTGTCATGCCTAATTTTCTTTTTCCTTTGGAGCTTTTGAGAATTCATTCACAGACTTTGAGATGATGCTTTTGATTGCATGGTAAAGAGCACTCCTTTTCTCCTCCTTTCTTTTCTTTCTTGTGGCGTCAGGTCATAACGGACTTGCCCCTATTTGAGACCTCTTCTCGTTAGGGAGTTTGGATTGGTTGTCTCCTTCTTATTTACTCCTTGCCCCTGGATGCAGCCGAAGAATGAAACGTACAGGGACTTTGACTTTCCCGCAAAGCATGGCCGAGGAAAAATGGTGTCTTTTTAAACAAGGAACCCGACCAGGGGCGTCGTGTAGTGTGTGTTTGCCTTACTCAAGACTCTCTTTTGAAGATAGGGAGGCATTTCTTATTGCCGAAAAAGCACATGGTTTAGATTTTTAAGGAAAGAAACGCTTAAGATACAACCCATTCCACGGGTGAGAGAGCTCCTCACCTTCCGCGTTTACTAAACGATAAGCATTCCCTGGATAAGCTTCTTTTATTACAAACGGCCCTTCCCAGTTAGGTTGCAACTTGGACCTAGGACCTGCAGACCGAATGAATTTGCGTTTCAAAACAATTTCACCCTTACAAAATTTTCATTCGATTACCTTCTTTTGAAAATAGCGCGAAACCCTCCTTTGATAAACAGAAACGTGATCGGCCGCATTCATCCTCTTCTCATCTAAGAGTTCTAGCTGGACCAGCAACGCCTCTCGACGTTCATCGAGATTAAGTTCCTTATCGAGCTGCACTCTAAGAGAAGGGATTAAGATCTCATATGGGAGCACCGCCTCCATCCCATAAGTTAAAGAGTAGGGAGTTTGTCCCGTAGGGGTGCGGACGGAGGTGCGGTAAGCCCACAGAGCTTCCACCAATCTTTCAGGCCAATCAGAAAACTTATGTGCTTCGCATGTTTTCTTAATGATTTTAAGAAGGGTTTTATTAGTGGCCTCGGCTTGACCGTTGCCTTGAGGGTAATATGGAGATGAATGATGCAGTGCAATATTGAACTTCTTACATAGGTCCTTAAGCTCTTGGGAGACGAACTGGGGTCCGTTGTCGGTGATGATACTACTTGGTACTCCGAATCGCGAGATGATATTCTTCATGATAAAGCGGCACACCGTTGTATCTTTGATATCTGCGTACGCCTCGGCTTCGGCCTATTTGGTGAAGTACTCAGTGGCGGTGAGGATGAAAGATTTCTGCTTGATCTGAGAATTAGGATCACCGAGTGGGCCGACGACGTCAAAAGCCCACATAGAGAACGGCCAAGGAGCAGTCATAGGATGGAGGGATGAAGCTGGAGAGTGAATTTTATCAGCATGGAGTTGGCATTTAAGACACCTCCGGACATAGAGGGAGCAATCTTCCTCTAGAGTGGGCCAATAGTAGCCCTACCTAAGGATCTTCTTTGCTAGAGCCTGGCCATTGACATGACCTCCACACTCACTTGAATGGGCTGCCTCAGCCACTTTCCAAGCTTCTACATCATCCAAGCATCTCATGAGCATTCCATTAGTAGCGCGCCTATATAGTTCTCCTGCAATGATAGTGTACCTTGCGGCGGCTCTTCTTATTGCTTTACGCTACTCAGCCTTTGCCCCTTCTGGGAACGACCCTTCTTTGCAAAATAATTCGATTTCATGATACCAAGGTAATTCCTCTTCGTCCAGAATCTCCTCTAGTTCTGTTAATGAAACTTCCTTGAGATCCTCCTTCTCAACTTTTGCCTCTACAAATTTCCTAAGGTTGATGAACCAAGGATCTTGAATGGAGGGTGCGTCCAATCTCTGGACGACGATGGTCTCAGTACTACGACTGAGGGGGAAGGATAAGGAGGAAGCAAGGGATGCCAAAGCATCAGCTAGAATGTTTAAAGAACGAGGAGTATGGATATAGATGAGCTTACGGAATCGCTTAGCGAGGAGCGTGACCAAATCTTGATAAGGTTTGAGCTTAGGGTCACGAGTACGGTAAGTTGATAGAACTTGCCATAGGACGAGCTGAGAGTCTCCTATAATGTTCAAATAACGCGCGCCTAGGAGATAGGCGTGCTTCAAGCTGGCCAGGAGAGCCTCATACTCAGTGATGTTGTTGGTAATAGGGAAGCGAAGTTGATAAGCGAAGGGGATGGTTACTCCCTCTGGAGTAAGCAAGATAGCCCCGATCCCTTGGCCTTGAGAGTTGAGTGCACCGTCAAAGTGCAGAGACCAGAAGGGATGATTAGAAAGGACAGAGAGATGCTCATCAGGGAAATCGTCCTGAATGGAATCGGTATGAGGAATAGGGAGATGTGCGAGATGCTCAGCAATGGCATATCCCTTGACTACCTTCTGAACGACAAAGGTGATGTCAAACTGAGAGAGGAAGCTCTGCCAGCGAGCTAACCTACTAGAAAGGATGGACTTTTCTAGGAGATAACGGATTGGGTCCATTCTAGAGATCAGCCTAACTGGGTGGGCGAGAAAGTAATGTTTAAGCTTCTGAGCTACCCACACTAAGGCGGCACAAGTCTTCTCCATAGCGGTGTACTTGGATTCAGCTGGATTAAACAGCCGAGAGAGGTAGTACGCAGCCCGCTCTTTCCCTTCGTCATCCACTTGTGCTAAGACCGCCCCTAGGGAGTCCTCAATAACCGAGATATATAGGATTAGGGGTTTCCCGGGGACAGGAGGTTGCAAAACCGGGGGATTGGACAGGTACTCTTTGAGGTCCTCATAGGCCTCTTGACAATCTTGATTCCATTCGAATTTGACCCCTGCCTTAAGCAATTCATAGAACGGGCGGCACCTTTGAGAATGTTGGGATATGAATCTCCTAATGAATTGCAGCCGACCAATCAGTCCTCGAAGTTCCGTTATGTTCTTCGGCGGAGGCATGTCCATGACGGCCTGTGCTTTATTAGGATCAATCTGGATCCCCCGCTTGCTTACTATGAACCCTAGCAATTTCCCTGAGGAGACTCCGAATACGCACTTCTTCGGATTCATCTTGAGCTTATACTCCCTGGCTCTCTGCAGCACCTTAGCCAGAATAGAGGGGTGTTCTTCTTTTGTCCTTGACTTCACCAAGATGTCATCCACATAAGCTTCCATGTATATGTGCATCATGTCGTGGAAGATGGCCATCATCGCCCTTTGATAGGTGGCACCTGCGTTCTTCAACCCAAACGGCATAACCACATAACAATACGTGCCCCAGGGCGTGGTGAAGGAAGTTTTCTCTTGATCTTCCGGGGCGAGACGGATTTGATTGTAGCCCGAGTACCCATCCATAAACGACAGAGCTTCGTACCCGGCAGTGTTATCCACTAGGACGTCTATATGAGGTAGCGGGAAATCATCTTTGGGACATGCTTTGTTCAAGTCCCTGAAATCAATGCATATGCGCACTTTTCCATCCTTCTTGAGAACATGGACTATGTTCGCCACCCACTGAGGATATAAGACTACTCTGACGAACTTGGCCTTGTATAACTTATCGACTTCTTCTTTGATCCTCAAGGCCATGTGGAGGTGAAATCTTCTTGACCTTTGTTTAACAGGTGTTGCCCCTGGTTTAAGTACGAGACGATGTTCCACTAAGGAGGGGTCAAGACCTGGCATGTCCTCATAAGACCAGGCGAAAGAATCGCTGTACTCCCTTAGAACCTTAATTAGATCCTCTTCTACCTGTGAAGGGAGATCAGCTGAAATAATGATAGGCCTTGGGTCTTCTTCTGTTCCCAAGTTGATTTCCTTTGTAGGTTCATCCAGTGCCGTCGACGGCTGGTCGAATCTCTTTAATCCTTGTGCATATAAATCAGTAGTGTCATCTATATTGCTATCTTCATCTATTGGATCCTTCTCATCCAGAACCTCATAGACTCCTAATCCGTCGTCGCTCCATTCCCCTTCTATTTCCTCTTCATCTTCGATCATAATCGCCGTGGCGACGAATTCCGGACACTTCAGAAGAGCATGACATCGCTGAGCCAAATCTTGCAAGAACCTATCAGGAACAGATCGGGAAGGATGCGCAAGCGAGCGCGGCTCAGAATGGGAAGGGTTGGACGACCTAGAATAAGACCCTACTTCTCTAGACCTAACTGACTCTACTTCCTTAGACTTGCTAGACCCTAACCCTAACCTAGGAGAGAGAAGGCTTAGTGGAAGGGAAGGAGCAGGGGACTCGTGCCCCTGGGAGGAGGAGAATGGAGACAGGACATCGTAATCTTCCACTGAAATCTCCGTTTTAAATTTGACATTTTTTTTGGAGATCAGTAGAGACTATGCAGCAAGACGGAGGAGGTGGGAGCTGCATGGGGAACATCTCGGAAAGGATGCGATTGGAGAAAGGATCAGCAGAAGACAACCACATCTCATGGAGCTGAGCATTGTGGGAGAGAGGAGTGAGTAGAGTGGACAGATCAATACGCGGGCACTTCCCGCGAGCACAAGGGATGAATTGAATCTCCGGTGGATCGATGATGGTTGGATTTATCATGACAGGAGGAAGACGGGGTATGGGCTCCCTTTGTTGCAAGATAGATTGGAAGCGTGAGGGAGACCAAGAGAAAACAATCGGAGAGCTCCCCACTTTTTACATTTTAACCGTGGGTTGCTTCTTCGGCCTCCACTGTACGCGCCGAACCTCTCGCTACTTCTGGTGATCTTCTTCAGAAAAGATCCTTTGCAAGGCCTGACTGTAGTCGAGCATGTCACCATTTGACCTTCCTGGCAGGGAAGGTGGACTGGCAATTGGACAAACTATATCCCTTCTTGGCTGCACCGGTTCTGGAGCTAATGTGCCGGGCTGGAGAGGCCCCCTGACAAAGTGCTCACGATAATCCCATGTAAGTGGCCCAGAATCACCCATCATAGATAATGTTGTTTCCTTGTAACCAAGGCCTCTTCTGCCCATTTTCTTTCCCTTAGGTATGGGCTTAGTCATTCCTTGCAGTTGCGCCCCGAGGCCTCTCCCCGGTTGATAGCCCAGTTTCAATATGATATTCCACCCTTTTGAATCTCGGATCTGTGGCTTCACTTTGACATTGACTGGAGTAGTGATGGGCTTGGGAGATGTGTAAGCCCAAGGAAAGTTCAAATCAAGCACTGATATGACGGGCCGGATACTCGGCCATAGTGTGGGAAGAACCTGATCTGAGAGGGCCTTGACCGTCTGTACCGTGGCCAAGCTTTTAACTTTGACGACCCTCCCTTGAAAGGGAAATTTGACGCACTGATGTGCGGTGGAGGGTACGGCGCCAAGTGTGTCAATCCAGGGACGACCCAAGATAGCCTTGAACATAGGGTCGATGTCGAGAACATAAAACTCCACGGCCATAGTGAGGGGACCGAGCTCCGCCTGAATGGTGATCACCCCGTGACATGCTCGCCTTGAGTTGTCATATGCTGCTATAGTAGTGGGGGTAGGCTGTAGTAACTCTTCAGATATGTTGCATGCTCGGAGGGTACTAAGTGGGCAAACATTAATTGAGGCCCCGGTGTCAACCAATGCTGCTTCAATGTCGACTTTATTCAGGGTAATTGTTATGCAGAGCGGCTTTTGTCGAGCCCCTGGAGGTGTAAGCTCGGTTTCTGAGAATGTAATTACCGGCCCTTTGGAAATAGTTGCCAATGCCGTTGGTAAACTGTCGACTGCCATGTCTTCGCTAACCATTACTTTCTGCAAGAAGTCCCTCGGTGCATCCTGATGAAGGGTGGACCTTTTGATTAACTCCAACACAGATATCTTAGCGGGTACTCTATCCAGGTGATGTAGCAAGTCATATTGAGTACCCGGCAGAGGTTCAGCCTCTTCTTGCTCGGCCGTTGGCTGGGTGGACTGGGGATTGGAAGCAGTAATGTAATTCCGATGGAACATCTTTCCGCTTCTTAAGGCACAGTTTGCCGCAGCATCTGAAGATAGTGTGACGGGTGCCGCAGGGTGGATGAGTGGGATAGGCTGTGTGGGGGAGGTGTTTTGGTGGAGCGTGGGGTTAGCGAGGTTAATGGGGGGTGAGTGGATGATAGGTGAGGGATTGGTGGAAGGCAAGGTGGTGACGAATGTCGATGCAGGTGGTGGGAAGGCTAGTGGGTGTTTGAGAACGGGTGAAGGATTAGGGGATGGTGTGACGATGGCGAGGGGGGTAAGTGTTGGAGGGTATGATGGGATGGAGAGCGGTAGAGGGTTGGCTGGAGCGGGTGTGGATGGTAGGATGAGCGGAGAAGGTGTTGGTTGCCTGGGGAGGATGAAGGAAGGGTTGCGGAGGTTGTGGTGGAAGGCCATTACTTGCGGTGCGGCGCCATCATCATCGAAAGACCACCCGGCATTGGGAGCCGGTGGTTGAACCATGTTAACTTGTGCTGGTGCCGGCTGCTGCTGCTGAGGAGCGGGTGGATGATTCGGCATCGGATTCTGATGGATGCCTAGGTCTTGCACTTGCTGTGGTTGCTATTGTTGTGGCGGCTGCTGCGGCTGCGGTGCTTGATGCTGCTGCACTTGCTGCCCCTGCGGCTGCCTCCTCTTCTCTTTAATCTCCACAATGGCCCTATGCATTTCAGCCCAGTCGATTCTCTGCCCTTCATGAAGGTCATATACTAGATCTCGGAATTGATAACATCCTTCTATGGTATGGCCTGGCTGCCTATGGAACATGCAATATTTGGTTTGATCAACCGCCGGGTTCCAAACAGGCCGTTCCGGAGGAAGTTGGATTGCATTTACTGACATAAGTGCTGAGAAAATATCCGTAAGTGTCTTGGGCAATGGAGGATATTGGGCTCTCCTGGGAGCCGTGCGCTTGGTGTTTGGATTGTTGTTGCTGTAGCCACTGGGTGGAGGGACGTTATGGTATTGTGATGGTGGTGGTGGTTATTGTGGTGTGGTGAAGGCGTTTTGTGGAATGGTGAAGGCGGGGGGAGTGTTTTGTGGAGTGACCTGGAAGTTGTGCGGAGTGGAGTTTTGTGGATTGCGGGGGTTTTGATTGTAGCGAAAAGGTGCGGCCTGATATGGAAAAGCAACGGCTTGTACTTGCTCATTTGTTTGGACCCCCTCAGTAACCGGCCCTTGCGGTTTCTTGTGGTACTTGGGCTTTTGGTTTTCGAACAGAGAATGGATAGGGGAATCCTTGAATTGAGTCTGTATGAAGCGCGCCCGGCTGTAGAGTTGATGCATGTTGGCTATGTCATTCATTGCCAGGATGTTGCGGAAAGTTGGCGTGGCATTGGAGATCAGTAACTTGACCTTCTCTTCCTCCGGAATGTGGCCCGGCACTCTGGCGGCCATCTGCCTCCATCTGTCTGCATAGGTGGCGAAGTCTTCCTCCGGCTTCATCTTCTCTGCTACTAGATCTGTGAATGAATATTTTGGCCCGACCCGGTCTTGAAATCGCTGAATGAACTTGTCCTTAACTACCTTGAAACTCTCGGCCTCTTCCAGTGGCAGAGAATAAAACCATTCCAGAGCAACTCCATCTAAGGATCGGCGGAACAAGTACGCCATGAGGCGATCATCATACTGGAACTGCGCCGACTCATATAGAAAATCCCTCACATGGATAAAGGGATTGCTGTTCCCATCATATTTGCGATAGTTAGGGAGCTCAGATTGCAGAGGGAACTGAATGTTTTGGAAGCTCGGAATAGGAATATCGGCCAAGGATTGTGGGCCAACCCTTTTCTGGAGGAAGTCAAGTTGTTGCTGCATGGCGACCCACTTGTTAAGCAAGTCCTGCTCTTGGGAGGGAGCAGGGGTAGCGAAGGACGCCGATTGTTGAGAAGCGGATGGAATGACAGTGGCAGACGGGGGAGGCCCATAGGCATGAGTAGAAGGATAGACAGTGGAAATAGGGGGCCCGTAAGAAGGATATTGAGCCTGAGATAGACCCGGATGGGAGTGAGTTTGGGCCGCCCCTTGCTGAGGGTGTAAGAAATCAGAAGGGTTCATGAGAAGCTGTGAAGCCACCGAACCAGAATTATGATGATCCACCTGGACAAAAGGAGGGATAGGCGATTTCCCTTTATCAAAAGACTGATGTGCTGAATTGGAAGATTGGCCCATCTCCATGCCGGCAAAAGTGATGGTCCGAGGTTGGACCGGAGTGAGGTCAATCGGATTGGGCTGAACGGACGGCCCGACAATGGAAGGATTAGATTGACCTTGAATGGCGGCGGAGGGAGGAGCGTTGGACCCTTGCATAGCTTGGTATAGGACTTGAAGTTGAGCTGGGTCCAATTGGGCCATCATGTAAAGGACGGAGCCCGCGGAAGGAGTAGCGAGAGAAGGGGTACCTTGACTACCTCCCACAGACGTGGAAGACGGGAGAGGGGCAGTCCCTTCTCCGGAAGGAAAGGTAGCAACCCTAGGGGGGTTTTCAAGGAGCCCTTGAGGGAGAGATTCTTCTTGTGAGCGCGGAGGATTGAAGGATGCCATGGTGGATTCGAAGAGGGGATTGGAATAGAATGTGAAGGAAGAAGCGACTGGAGAAGATGACTCAAACGGACGAAAGCAACTCCACATGCAACGGACAACCTTGGAAAATGCAAAAACAACCAACACAAAACACACAATGAGCAATCAATCTTAGGTGTTCTAACAAGATGCAAGTGATAAGAGATGAAGACACTCAAGAATCAAGCAAGTTGTTTAGAATGATGCGACAATATTCTTATGATTTCTGCTTTGGAACCTTAGTGAATTGATTGATATGTGCTCTCAACAATAGGTCCCTAGTAGGAGATGGATATAGGACTTGGTTTGACTCTAAGTGTAACCACTCAATCACTTATGCAACCCTAGACACAGGGTGGGAAAGGTACAACCAGCCTAGCGTCCGTGTGGGAATCCACGACTCGCGGGGACTTATGGAGGTCCCTGCTGTGATTTCCTAGTCGGCCCCAAGGAATATGGAGACGAGAGGTCCTCACAACAAGGTAGGAAAATGCAATCTAATGTATGAAAGATGAATGACCCTATGTGCACCGGAGTGCATGCAAAGTCTAGCCTAACAATCTAACACTCAATAGTGCACACCATGATATGCAGATATGAGCAGAGCAAGAGGAGAGCCAGGTGTCACCCAAGCAAACAAATCACAGCACAAACTGCGGAAATAAATGCACCTCGGATGCGTACCTGCCAGAAGAGCAACGGTCGAAGGCCCCTGCGTCAGAGAGAAGTAACGGTCGAGGACCAGACCGCCGGACAATATATAACGCAGGGGGACGAGACCGTCAGATGAGCCAGGGAACCAAAAACCAACAGAAGTAACCGGAAAGCCCGTAAAGCTCACACAGCAAGATGAAAGCGGCGGTCTAATGCCCCTGCGTCAGAATGCTGTGACGCGTGGGCACAGGCCCGTCAGACGACTCAGAAAACCAGGATGAACAATGAAAACAACGAAAACAAAAGACCACTGAACAAATAGATGATGGCAGGTTTAAACAAGAATCAGAGGCACGATTGGCACAAGTTGTCCCACCGTGATCGCCAAAAAATTATCTGTTGATATTTATTTGCCTATCTTTGATCTTACTTTTGAGGTTTGCTAAGTAATATGGCAAGATGACAAACAAGCAATCAAAGATCTGCTCAAACCTATGAACATGTGAACATGAACCTAGGCAATCATAGCTAGCTTTAGCATGGGCATGCTATCTCAATCAAATTACGCTAAGGAAAAGGAAAAACACACGCCGGGGCGTGGAGCAAGGAGTAAATAAAAACACACCACTAGGGGTGGAACAAGCAAGGAAATAAAGATGTGATGAAGGAAATAGCTATTGCCCAGTACCAAGGAAAGATGTGATCGCCACCAAAGTAAACACAAGTCAAAGACTCGAATATACCTTGGAAATAGGTGGATGAAGCACCCGCCCACGGGAGAGAAAACCAAGGAAAGCCTGCAGATCAGCTTGGAAGTAACGGCCAGAGACCCGTGCGTTGCTTGAAGTAACGGTCGCACCCTAGACCGCCAGAAGAAAGTGACGCTCCTGCACCAGACCGTCAGATAACCTGCAGTAGTAAAGCTTGAATTCTTTTAACTCCAACTCTTCCAGCCGGCTAGAAGACTTGGGCCTCGTGCTAATGAACCTGTAAACCTGCCAAAGAAGTAGAAAGACAAGACAAGACAACCTCAATCAGCCCTCTTTGCAAGCATAGCATCAATTCTTAAAGAATTTAAGAACATCAAAAGGAGAGGGAATTACCGGGGAGTTTTGGTTTTTTAACCCCTCTGGACATTTTTAAAAGTTGGGAGGATGTTTGTATGCTTAGAACAACAGTGAAAAACGTGGAGGAGGAGGAGGGACAATGCTTTGTTTGGAGAAAAACCAAGGAATAACTCAAGCATGCAAAGATGAACTTGAAAGATCAAAACAAAAGTACTCCCTTGACTGGAAGATGGATGGACGTGGGAAGCAACTCCTCCTGGATGAAGATGGCTCCTGAGTTCGGCAGCACTTCGTCGTGAATCAAAATCTCCTCCTCTCTTGCCATGAATTCAAGGGTTCTATTTATAGACCCTCAAAACTCGTAGGTCGAGTAGAGGATTATTCAGCAGGAAAAAGGGATAAGTCTTAGCAAATCCTTGAGGATAATATCACCAAGAGTCCAAAGAAACAAACGGGAAGTCCTGAGGATCGGATTAGAAAGAGATAAGGTCAATCCACGTTCTTATCTCAAACACGGAGTAGCAGAGAAAAGGCCTGAACTGCCAGGACTCCCAGAAAGAAGTAACGGCTGCACGATAGACCGCCACTTGGAAGTAACGCATTAAGGAACGACCGCTATTTGCAACCTTATCCAAAGAGATAAGATCAACGGAAAGAAGCCCCAACAAGCTGAACTCTTCAAGGAAATGACGGTCAAGGCATAAGGCGTCATAGGGAAGCAACGGCTGCACGACAGACCGTTATTATCAACGTGGATTCAACAGGATAAGCACTGAACACGTGGTCTTAAGCCTTAGGACTCTTCAAAGAGTAACGGTCTAAGATCCATCCGTTAGAAGGCAGTGACGCACCTGTCTGGGACCGTTATTTAGCATTGAGATTCAAAAAAAAGAAGAGAAGGGTTTTGCTAAGCTTTATCCAACGAAAATGCCACCGGGAGCCAATTCTTTATCCAGGAAAAGACTCAAGAAACAGGCTTCAACTGATCAGGAGACTCGATGAAAAGCGAACAACTCGGAGCATCATATTGAATGAATAAGGAGATGACCTGACTTACGGGTATAAAACGGGTGTCAACACCTGGGATTCCCACTAGGATGCCGAGTTGGTTGTACCATTAAGGCCCATTTAGTAGATTACACTATCGATGTTTCTGGTTCTAACAATGTAACGGATCTATACTGGACCATCAGGAGCATCTAACGGCCAATATACGACCGTCACATTTCACTAAGTCTATTTTACTATTTCTGGATTCAGACTAATGTAACGGCTGAATACTGGAGCGTCACATCATGTAACGGCCCAGTACATGGCCGTCACATTGTTTCAGTGCTTAACCCGAGGTTTGACCCAAGGGTTGATGTTCCAAAGTTTCTAGATGGATTATTGATGATCTAGAACTTGCCATATTATCCAAGGAGGCTTAATATAATGAAATAAAAGTTAAAGAAATGTACCGTTATGCTGCCGATTTATTTCCATAAGCATAACCTTGTTTAAGTCATTCTTGACTCTCGCATTATTAAATTGAAACGTTCATTCATTGAATAGTGTTATCATGAACTTATTGAATTGTACATTCTTGGCCATACTCTATTGTTACATGCGTGGAAGTAGCTTGATTTATACTTGAAGATGCGATCGAGCACTGATTGTGTTCAAGGGCTCTATGCTAGTCCCCTCGGTTGATTGTCGAAAACATACTATTATAAACCATGGGGTATGATGCTACTGGCGTCGCATTGCGCTGGGAGTACTTTCTCTATAAATAAGTGAAGATCCACTGCACGGCATGACTTTCTTGTACATGACTTGATATTCCACAGAAATTTACGAAGTACTTGCTCATAAGCAAAATATACTGGAGTGATGATTACGTGGCTTGCTAGTACATTCTCGTTACATTCTTATTCTTGAAAGGTCATAACATGTTCTTGTTACACTCTTGCTAGTTCATACTTGCTCTCATTCTATCTTAATGATCATCTTTGTTACTTTGGGTATTCGCATGATTGATCGCATTCGCATGATTTTACCTTATTTCTTTAGAGCTAAAATATTAATTACTTTAATGATGTCTTCATGTTGATGCGAAGATACCTACTGTGTAAGTGTGCTCATTACCTATTTCCATTCTTTTCCGGAAATGAAAGTGATTCGAATTCAGATTCGGGTTATACAAGTAGCGGGTCCGAGAGCGAATGAAAGTGTTGTCAAGATGAGAGTGAAGACTTAGGAAAGTATATATTGTTTAGATTGAGTCTATGTAATTTTCCTATTTCTTGAGTCTGATAGATTGAAAGAAGTTGAAAGTTATTGTATTTGAATATTGATTATCAATGAAATAAGTTGGAGGTTTGATTAAAATATTGTGCAATTGCATTTATGTGTGTGATTGTCTTGCGCTCTGATCATTCTTACTTGCAAGAGGCTTACCATGCTGGCTGTTCACGTTCTTCGAGCAAGTCTTCCACTGTCATAAAAGCTCGGGGCGTGACAGCTAAGTTGGTATCAGAGCCTAAGTCTCAGGACTTAGGAAGAAGAGTCATGTCATAGGATAAGTCCAAGGTTTAAGGACCCCTACCTATGAACTATGGAAGAAATTTTCACACCCATGTGAGAATTGGGTAGAACCCGGGATAAGATAGTTAATTAGTTTTAATATTGATTTCCCTTCCAGTTTCACGAGAAATAACAAGTTGTTATTTTTTCTCTCAGGTACCCTATTATTACCATGGCTCATCGCGTAGATTGGAATGGTATGCAACAAACTGTTGCTAGCCTTACACTCGCATTACAAACCATGGCGCAAGCTGGCACAGGAGCAAGGGCTGGTGATTTGCATCGCAACTTTCGGAGCTTAAATCCTCCGTGTTTCTTCGGTTCTTGTAATCCTGACGAGGCAGAGAACTGGATAGATGACATGAATCATATCTTTGATGTTATCCAATGCACCGATCAAGAGAAGGTGCGTCTCACAACCTTTCAACTCAATAAAGATGCCCGCACATGGTGAAAGTCGGTTCCGGCACCTCCGGTCGATGCCCCTCATACCTGGGATGGTTTTCTTACCCTATTCCGTGCCAAGTACTTTTCTGAGCACGTAAAAGAGAGAAGACTATGGAGTTTGCCGCTCTTCGGCAAGGAATGATGACAGTTGCCGAATATGAATTGCAATTGTCAAGGCTTGCACCTTACGCACCGCATCTTATCAGCACCGATTTATTGAAGGCAAATTGGTTCATGGACGGGTTACGGCCCGATTTCATTCAACAGCTCGGGACCCAAAACATCCGTACTTATGCGGAAATGGTTCAACGAGCGTATTTGTGTGAAAGGACCTTAGAGAAGGTTGAAAAATTAAAAGGGAAAGGAGAAGAATCCAGCCGACGCTCAGATCGGCGTTATAAGAAAGAAAAGTTCAGCATCACGGAGCCCTACAAAAGCGTGATAGTAAGAAAAGATCCATGAATGGGAATTGTGGAAGTTCCCATAAGCAAAAGAAAGTCAAGGAAGAGGAGGAGCAAGTTGCTACAGCTTTCACGTTTTGCAAAAAAATTCAGCCATTCGACTGAGGAATGCTGGAAGCGTCTCGGTGCTTATTTACGTTGTGGAAGCAGGGAGCATCGCATGACAAATTGCCCCCTTATGAAAGACCAATCGTCTAGTGGAGGACGTAGGACGCAGGCTCGCCTCAATGCCGTTTTAGAAGAAGAGGAAGCGCCCAGGGATGGTGTGCTTATGGAAGGTACTCTTCAAATTTGTTCTCGTCTTGCATTTGTGCTATTTAATACGGGTGCCTCTCATTCTTTTATCTCCACTACTTTTGCAAAAACATTATCAATTGCATCAGTCCCCTTACCTTCAGATCTCGCTATTACCACACCCTTAGGTTCTGGAACAAAGCTTACCGACTATTATCCTGATAGCGAAGTGATAGTAGAAGGTCATAATCTCCCCGCAAACTTAGTATGCCTTGACATGAAAGGTTATGATGCCATTTTAGGGGTAGATTGGCTTGTAAATCATGATGGTTATATCAATTGCCGAAATAGGATTATATCCTTTCGAAAGCCCGATCTTCCAAGATTTTCCTTCCTTGGCATCAAGTTCAAGAAGCATCCTACTATCATATCTTCTCTTCACGCTTGCAAACTTATCTCGCAAGGATGTGAAGCTTTTCTTACTTTTGTCATTGTTACCGAATCCATGGAGATTATCTTAGCAGACATTCCTATTGTAAATGAGTTCCCCGATGTGTTCCCATCCGAATTACCCAGTTTACCACCCGAGAGGGAAGTAAACTTTACTATTGAACTCATTCCAGGAGCAGCACCTGTTTCTATAGCCCCTTACAGGATGTCTCCCACAGAACTCAAAGAACTAAAGAAGCAGTTGCAGGAACTACTGGATAAGGGCTTTATCAGACCTAACACATCCCCTTGGGGTGCGCCGATTCTATTTGTCAAAAAGAAGGATGGTTCTCTCAGGCTATGAATCGATTACCGGTGACTGAATCAACTTACAATCAAAAATAAGTATCCGTTGTCGCGTATTGATGAGCTCTTTGATCAGCTTTCAAGAGCAGAATATTTCTCCAAGATTGACCTCAGATCAGGTTATCATCAGCTTAGAATTAAAGAATAAGACATTAATAAATCGACTTTTCAAAGTCGTTATGGCCACTATGAATTCGTGGTAATGCCATTCGGGTTAACAAATGCCCCAGCAGCATTTATGCAACTTATGAACAGTGTTTTTCAGCAATATCTAGACCAATTCATCGTCGTCTTCATCGATGACATCTTGATATATTCCAAGACAAAGGAAGAACATGAAGAATATCTGAAGATAACTTTGCAAACACTTAGAGAACATAAACTTTATGCCAAGCTTAATAAGTGTGAATTCTGGCTCAAGGAAGTTTCATTCCTAGGCCACATTATCTCAAAAGAAGGTATCGATGTGGATCCTTCTAAGGTAGAAGCCGTCAAGAATTGGAGCCGGCCAACGACCGTATCGGAAGTACGAAGTTTTTTGGGTCTAGCAGGTTATTATAGAAGATTTATTAGGGATTTCTCGAAGATTGCAGTTCCTTTAACTAGACTCACGAGAAAAGAAAATCCTTTTGTCTTGTCATAGGAATGTGAAAAGAGTTTCCAAACTCTTAAGAATCATCTTACTACAGTTCCTATTCTAACACTACCGATGGAAGGTGGTGGATTCGAAGTATATACGGATGCATCTGGCATTGGCCTAGGGTGTTTCCTCATGCAAAATGAAAGAGTAATGTGTTATTCTTCAAAACAATTGAAGCGTCACGAGGAAAATTATCCTATGCATGACTTGGAATTAGCAGCTGTCATTTTCACCTTGAAAATTTGGCGTCATTATCTCTGTGGAGAAAAGTTTACGATCTACTCGGACCACAAAAACTTGAAGTACTTATTTTCTTAAAAAGAGCTAAATGTGAGGCAGAGGAGGTGGTTAGAATATCTCAAAGACTTTAATTTTGCTATTCAATATCATCTTGGCAAGGTTAATGCTGTAGCAGATGCACTCAGCAGAAAACCAATGGGTATGCTATCAAGTCTCATGATTAGTATGACTAATCTTATTCCTCAATTTGCTCAGTTGAACTTAGATATTGACAAGAAGGAGGATTGTTTCCTAGTTAATATTCAAGCTCAACCTACATTGATAGAAGATCTGGTCAAGTTGCAAAATGATGATCCTATATTATTGGAGATCAAGGCCAATGTTGAACAAAGGTCAGATTTTTCTATTAAGGATGGAAGATTGCTATTTAAAGATCGAGTATGTGTACCGGATCATGAGGATACGAAGAAATTGATTCTAGAAGAAGCACATAAATTCAGGTATACCATTCACCCAGGTAGTACAAAAATATATCAGGATCTCAAAAGAAATTTCTGGTGGCCCAACATGAAGAGGGAAATAGCTGATTTCGTGTCTCGCTGTCTCACTTGTCAACAAGTAAAGGCAGAGCATTTTAGACCCGCAGGTAAACTGCATCCCTTGAATATTCCCGATTGGAAGTGGGAGAGTATAGGGATGGATTTCATTATGGGGTTACCTAAGGCAAGAGGTGGACACGATGGTATATGGGTAATCATAGACCGATTAACTAAATCTGCACATTTCATACCAATCAAAAGTCGATGGTCTGTGGATATCCTGGCAGCATTATACATAAGGGAAATTGTTAAATTACATGGTGTCCCAGTCACTATTATATCTGATAGAGATCCTCGATTCACATCACAATTTTGGAAGGGTCTACAACAATCACTAGGGACTAGATTGAATTTCAGCACAGCCTTTCATCCACAAACTGATGGTCAGACAGAAAGAACGAATCAAGTGGTAGAAGACATGCTCAGGGCTTGTGTTATTGATTTTGGAGGTAGTTGACATGATCACTTGTCTCTAGTAGAATTTGCATATAACAATAGTTATCAGGCCAGCATACAAATGGCACCTTTTGAATCTTTATATGGAAAAAGTTGTCGATCACCAATATGTTGGAATGATATAAGGGAAAAGCAATTTCTAGGCCCCGACCTTATCAGAGATTCTACAGAGAAGATCAAGCTCATTCAAGAGAGAATAAAGATGGCGCAAGATAGACAGAAATCTTATGCTGATAATCGAAGACGCGACTTGGAATTTCAAGTAGGAGACCAAGTGTATCTCAAGGTTTCTCCAGGTCGAGGTATTCGAAGATTTGGCATTAAGGGCAAGCTAACTCCAAGGTTCATTGGCCCGTTTGAAATTCTTGAAAGGGTCGGTGAAGTGGCCTAAAAACTGGCTTTACCTCCACAATTAGCAGGAGTTCATGACGTATTTCATGTCTCTATGCTGAAAAAGTATGTATATGATCCTGACCATATTATCACTTATGACAATCTGGAGATTTAGAAGGATATGACGTACGAGCAAATGCCAATAAAGATTCTGGAACGGGAAGTGCGTCAACTAAGAAATAAAGTTATTCCTATGGTCTAGATTCAATGGAAGAAAACATGGCTATATGAAGCAACACGGGAAACCAAAGCAGCCATGCGGAAAAGATTCCCAGAATTATTTTAACTGTAAGTACACTCTCCATAATCCATGTATTGAATTTGGGGATCAAATTCTTCTAAGTGGGGGAGGGTTTAGTGCCCAGAATTTATATAATAATTTCTAGATTATTTATAGAATTTTCTGGAATTTATTAGGAATTTATAAAGGCTAAATAGATTAATAAATAGATTATTGAAATAATAAAGTCATTATAAGGCCCAATTGTGTTAAATAAATAACCTAGCCTATTTAAATAAAATCCAAAAGGTTTAAGGACCAAGCACATTAAGTTTGGCCCATATTCTAGAAGATTATTTAGCTTATTTTAAGGATAAATATTATTTTTATAGATAATAATATGGGTAATTAACAAAAGAGTTTGATTTATGTTGAATTCTGTGCACGTTGGATGTAGCGGTCTATCGTGCGACCGCCATAGCCACGTAACGCACCAGTCTTGATGCGTTACACCCTGTCAATTCCGTGAATGGAAGAACAAGTAAAAAGATTGGAACTTTGGGATCCTATCTGCAAGAGATCAACTTAGGAGAGCTTATAACATTATTAAGGACTCTTAGGGATTAGGTTCTCGCAAATTAAGGACTCTAGAATCGATCTAATCTTCAAACCCAAGCCAAAACCCTATAAATAGGACGTAGTTCTGAACTGAGCGACCCTTACTTTTGGCTCGTGAAGAATCAAGGTAAGGAGTCATAATTTCAGGTAAGTTCTTTAGAAGATTTTGTTTAGTATGCTTTAGACTGATAGTTCTCCAAATTTCATGTTAGGAGATCAAGCAACCAAGGAGATTGAAGCTTCCAACGTTGCTGGTTCGACCATAATAACTCAGGAAACTGAACGCAAGACCCCTGAAGATCAAGAGATTAGGACATCTAAACGAGGTAATTAGAGCTCAGTCCTTTAGAACTTTTTGTTCACCTTAGTTTCATCTTCTTACCCTCAAATTTTCACATCTTTAGGTCAAGAGGTCGTGGAGTTAGAGCAGCAGGAATTGGCGGAAAATCACTGAAAAAGGAGAACTAGGGCACGATTTTCAGACTCAAATTAGAAAGCTTAAGGCCGAGTTAAGAGGTAGGTCATCTCATGATTGGCAAAAATATCTTGTTAGGGATAAAAGCCCTCTGGTTTTGATTGATTTCATGCATCATAGATAATGAATTTCATGTTTTAGTAGGTCATGCATACATGTATACTCTTAACCCTAACTAAGTTAAAAAGGAACTCTCTTGTCAAATTCACAGAAAACCCATGCATACTAGTAGGTTAGCCTTCATTCTATCATGTGGAAGTTTATATATGATTTCCAAACATGATGTAAGTTGAAACCTTAAATTTTTTTATATCTTTTCTGCCAGCAGACGATCTGACGCATCAAGGTAAGACCGTCACAATGATCTAACGGCCTTACAACAAGTCGTCACACCTTCTGTTGTTTTTAAATTTCTCTGTTATCTCTGACGGCCCAGACTCAGTGCATTACAACACTGTAACGGCCCTACGATAAAACGTCATAAGCACTGTAACGCGCCTATCCTAGACCGTCAGACACCTGTGTTCTGTCAGCCCGAGGCAGAATGATAACTAGTTAAGTTTACTTATAAATAAGCTTAGATAGCTAAGTTTGGACCTATTATCATGACTTTAAGTTTAGTTACTGATTCATAATCGAAATTGCATGATTAAGGTGTCTTAAGTTATTTTAAGTTATGTTAATTTCATGTGCCAAAATTTTATAGTTTGGTATCTAAATCATGATTTTCAATGATGTATTGACGAAGTTTATGTTGGTTTCACACATTCTCTCTCTATCTATAGAGTCATTTCTTTAAGTACATGGCATATATTTCGGTATATGGCCATTAGTTCACACTTTTCACTATAGGAACATTATTCTTGGACATGAGGACCTCTCTATTGGATATTCCTTCCAATGGACTAGGAAATCTTGTTTCAAGGCCTCCGTAATTCTCCGCGAGCTTGAGATTCCCACTAGGACGCCGAGTTGGTTGTACCATTAAAGCCCATTTAGTAGATTACACTATCGATGTTTCTGGTTCTAGCAATTTAACGGACCTATACTAGACCGTCAGGAGCATCTAACGGCCAATATACGACCGTCACATTTCACTAAGTCTATTTTACTATTTCTGGATTCAGACTAATGTAACGGCTGAATACTGGAGCATCACATCATGTAACGGCCCAGTACTTGACCGTCACACTATTTGAGTGCTTAACCCAAGATTTGACCCAAGGGTTGATGTTCCAAAGCTTCTAAATGAATTATTGATGATCTAGAACTTGTCATATTATCCAAAGAGGCTTAATATAATGAAATAAATGTTAAAGAAATGTACCGTTATGCTGCCGATTTATTTCCATAAGCATAACCTTGTTTAAGTCATTCTTGACTCTCGCATTATTAAATTAAAGCGTTCATTCATTGAATGGTGTTATCATGAACTTATTGAATTATACATTCTTGGCCATACTTTATTATTACATGCGTGGAAGTAGCTTGATTTATACTTGAAGATGCGATCGAGCACTGATTGTGTTCAAGGGCTCTATGCTAGTCCCCTCGGCTGATTGTCGAAAACATACTATTATAAACCATGGGGTATGATACTATTGGCATCGTATTACGCTGGGAGTACTTTCTCTATAAATAAGTGAAGATCCACGGCACGACATGACTTTCTTGTATATGACTTGATATTCCACAGAAATTCACGAAGTACTTGCTCATAAGCAAAATATACTGGAGTGATGATTACGTGGCTTGCTAGTACATTCTCGTTACATTATTGTTCTTGAATGGACATAACATGTTCTTGTTACACTCTTTCTAGTTCATACTTACTCTCATTCTATCTTAACGATCATCTTTGTTACTTTGGGTATTCGCATGATTGATCGCATTCACATGATTTTACCTTATTTCTTTAGAGCTAAAATGTTAATTACTTTAATGATGTCTTCATATTGATGCGAAGATACCTACTGGCAAGTGTGCTCATTACCTATTTCCATTCTTTTCCGAAAATTAAAGTGATTTGAATTCGGATTCGGGTTATACAAGTAGCGGGTCCGAGAGCGAATGAAAGTGTTGTCAAGATGAGAGTGAAGACTTAGGAAAGTCTATATTGTTTAGATTGAGTCTATGTAATTTTCCTATTTCTTGAGTCTAATAGATTGAAAGAAGTTGAAAGTTATTGTATTTGAATATTGATTATCAATGAAATAAGTTGGAGGTTTGATTAAAATATTGAGCAATTGCATTTATGTGTATGATTGTCTTGCGCTCTGATGATTCTTGCTTGCAAGAGGCTTACCATGCCAGCTGTTCATGTTCCTCGAGCGAGTCTTCCGCTGTCATAAAAGCTCGGGGCGTGACATGTGTGGCCTCAGACTGTGAGTCCAATTACCCAGCCTGGGGCTGGAGGGTTTCTGAGTTCCCTTTTGAGGGGATGGTCTCTGCGGCTTGTGAGCTACCTCGGTATTCATGCTACAATGATTTTATACCTAAAGATTAGGCTAGATTAATGGCATTGCGTTGTTGCATTCAACGGTCTTGACCCCGAGTCTTGTGATTCAAGGACCATTGGATTTAGTGAGTCTAGAAGATTGTCCATAGTCCAGTGGCTCGATGCCACTTGGTTCTTCTCGACTTTCGTACAGGGTGCGTGCATGTTTCTCAGAGTTTCTCTTTGGAGAGTGGTCACACCAGTGACTCCCCACTAGTCGTAGCCTTCCGACACGCGAGTGGTCCCACCAGGGAGTGGTGGCGAGGCTACCTCAGAGAGAGACAGTTTTAGACTGGTTTCCATCGGGCCCCACGTCTACTAGCCAGAGTCCGGCTGAAGGGAAAACCAGTCAGAGGGCCAGACCAGAGACGCATAGTCTGTGTGTGCACACGTGGTTGGGGGCGGTTGGACCCGCGCTGACGAGCGCGACCCCATCTAGTCACTTGTTCTGTGGTTACTAGTACGGTGTCTTAGTTCCCGTTGGGTCGGAGGGAGACACCTGAGGCATGGTCTAAGCCGTCAATGGACGCATCCGGCCTTACTTCTGGTGGGCAGGTACTCCTGTCACGTGAGATGTGACTCTCCTATTTCCGGGTTCCATTTCCCGTCTGCGAGACGTGGTTTTTTGGACAGCCCGGTGTTTCCGAGGTAGTGGCCAGGGTGCCAGTGGCTTCACCGAGATTTCATCGTGCCAGTGTGGGACTGTGCGGTCCCGATTGGTCGTGCCTGTGTGGGCAGACTTCTACGGCAGGGTTGCCATGAGTGTTCCTCGGTAGGCCTAGTGTTAGAGTGGTCTGGTTCCCAATTGTGAGATCGGGATTTCTCTTTCTGCTTGACCGGTACAGTAGGAGCAGCTGTAGCGCCGAGTTTTGACCAGCCACCGGTTCGCCGTTCCTACTATAGTTGTAGCAATTTTTCCTTTCGCTACCGCCGTTGTTCTCGGTTGGGGTTCCGCGGGATCCCTACTGAGCTAGTGACAGGAGGCTCACCCTTGTGTTTCAGGTGCGGCAGTTCTTCCTCGAAGTTTGAGGATGTTGTTCAGAGGTTCTTAGTTGCCTGCTCGTCGGGCCGAGTGTTCACTTGGCATGTGGTACATTTTACTGCTTTAGACTGTACTTTCTGTTGGACTGGACTATGTTTTAGTTGTTATTTATTTCTATTAATTGTTGAATTGTCCTGCTTTATTTCCTATTTCTTTATACCTCCACACTCCTTTTAGCCCTTCCGAGCCCTCCCGACTCGTGGGCGGTGGGCCAGAATTCAAATGGTATCGGGTTCTTCCCGGTATCCGGATCTTGGGTCGTCACACTTCAGCTGTTGACTTCTGTTGATCTACTATACCAATCCTCTTACTCCACTGAATGTACTACTACCATGGCTTCACAATTAGCTTGAATTCTGCTGACTTGACTTTGCTTTAGAACCCTTTTGAGACCTATTCTTTTTAGCATACAAACATATCCTTCTACACATGAATCAATTGCATATAACATCAACATGTAAACATGGTAATGCATCACAAACCAATGCACCATTAACACATATGACTTCATCATTCCATTCTCATGCAGACTCATGATGAGTCATAGTGTTTGTCATCATCAAAAGTGTTTGTCATCATCAAAATCATAGGGATATACAACAATCTCCCCCTTTTTGATTAGTACTCATGATGAGTCATAACGCATCATGCTGACTCATATCAAACTATTCTCCCCCTTTGACTTCATCAAAAAGGAAACAATAGTTTGATAAAAATATTAGAAATATTCTGTGTGAACATATGTTTTGACATGATAATTTCCTCAAACTATTTTCCCCCTTGACATGAGACCAAAATTTTTTTTCTCCCCCTTAATAAATGAACACAACTCCCAGACAAATCAATATATCTCCCCCTTTATCAAAACAGAAGAATTTGAAGGGAGTTATGACAGTGAAGGACATGATAGCACTTTAGAAACACAGTCAATGAAGATATCAACAAAAACACAGGGAGGAATTGATCTCAAGCAATGACAATTTAGGTTATGAGAAAACAGTGGGTATGACATGTGCAAGCAATTAATTTTCAGCAGATGTTAAAACTGGATATAGGTATTTCATCTGAAGTTCCAAACCAATGGATAGTTCAAGAAGGTTTTCAATGAGATACCAATTTCATAAATCTAAAAGTAAAGAATTTTCATACTCTTCTATTATAAGGGCTTATGACATGATCTTTATTGGACAACATGGTTTAAATCTTATGTGTTCAAAGTTTGTCCATAAAAATTTCTGTATTCATATCTGAATTCAAATTTTAATAAAGATGAACCAAACCCTCATATTTACATCTTGTTTAAAACCTTCCTTCATCTTACTCATTTAAACTTTCAATGAGTCCTTTAGGAGTTACAAGTGTTAGTATTGAGGTTAAACAAACATGATTACATCTGATTTTGTCCAGGTTTTCATCAATTTTTATTTTACAGGCATATCAGAATTTTCTTTTGTTCAACAACAGTTTTTATATCTATCTTACAGGAGCAATTTTGTTTAGTACACACCTTGTAACTAGAGGATACACCTTGTTTAGATGTCAGTATCCCTAAGCACTTGGTATGACTAACTTTCATACTTCATAAAGAACAGAGATAGTATTGACACCTCATGACATACCTCAATCTATTTCATTGATGAGTGAGATATATTTCTCAGTGTACAAGCCATTGCTCTACCTGGTTTTTCAATCATTTTTCAGTAGAGTTAACTATGGTACTTCATGACACAGTCCTTTGGACATAGTTTCTCAGTGACCAAAGTCATTGCTCTAACAAGTTTTGACCATTAGGAACTTTTCAGAGTGTTCAGATGTTTAAAAATAATACTTACTACATGTATCTCAACCAAAGAAGGTCAGGATTTCAAAATTTTCAGATTTCTGAAGATTTGACATGACTCAACATGAAGCAGCCGGTTAAGGTTTAGTAAAATTGACTCAGATATTTTCAAGATAATCATATCCAAACTCAAGGAATACATTAAACTTAAACCACTTGAATGATTTAGTCATTCATAATCCTGTATACTAGAAGATTCCTTTTTAAGATTGTTTTCAGATTTATGTTCAAGGTATACAAATTGAAATCTTCCAACATTTAAGATCAAGGAATTTTTAGGAACAGCCAGACATAGTGCAAACTCATCAAGGTGACTTCAAGGATATGCAAGCAGATGGGCAGACATCAATGAAGGTAACTCAAGAATATGACACTGAAGTTCAAGACAGTATGGCAAAAGTATTCAAATGGCATCAAGCACAATATGATTTTCAGGAGGGAATCTTTCAGAAGGACAATCATTAATAAGACTAGCTCAGGAGTGACCATCAAGAATTACAAAGCTCCCCCTTAGCAGATGCAGAAGCTACAGAACAAGAAGTTCCAGAATTGTGACAATTATAAGTTCGACTGATTTTAACAAAACCAAATCATGATGAGAGTGAAGAAGAATTAATCAAGTATTTCAGGTTGACTCTGAATTGAAGATATTTTGGCACAGGAGAATGGCAGAGGTAGCCATAAATGCAGCAAACAGATAGTTGGTGAATAAGTTTTTCATAGAAGAGAAAAGTTGAAGGATTTGAAGGATTTTGAACTGACAGGTCGAAGCAGTCTCTTCAGTGCTTTGACTCAAGACAAATTACAGAAGATAGAAAAAATTGTGTGATTTGAATTACTGGCATGACGTAGCAAGATCATGCATTGACTCACTCATTCTAGACAGAGTATTTTTGAAGGGTGAGCATAGATTCTGAACAAGAACAACTTTATTTCAATGTGCAACAACCTTCAACATGCACCAAATAATTACACAATCTAACTCCCCCTCAGAATGTGCATGCATTTCAGATAACCCTTTTTGAATTTTTAACATGACTGGTGTGCAATCAAATTAAAAATATTATATGCATGAGAGCAAGCATATGCGCATTACTAAACTGTGAAATGTAGGGACTCCCCTTATCTAAGTGCACTGAGAAATCAAGTACGACTAAGAAATCAAGTATGTCATGGAGACCATGCAGGGAATTTCTAAATTATGCTCATGAACATTTAGACTGCTCTATGTGCAATTTTGATCCATGGTACAAGGTGGAGGACTTGGGTCTAAAGACCACCTCACACATGGTTAGAGCTTCCAGGCAGACCTTTTCTGCCCTTTGTCAATACACCATTTGATATACCATTTAGATCAAACATGAATGTGCATACTAATTACAGTGCAATCCTATATGCAATTTCCAATTTGTCAACTTATGCAAGACAATGCAAATTTCATATGCAAATATAAAGATATATGCATTCGGTCGACCAAGCACACTTGATCAGTCGACCATTTTTCCCAATTTTTAGAATAAGCATGCCAGTGCACATTGCATATACATATGTGAAAAATGTATGCCACAGATTTTCAATGATTGTATATGATATGCAATTAACTTCAAACTATCTTATGCATGAGCAGACCAACATATGCATTGACTTTCTCTATCTAAATGCATTGAGAGACTCATGCCAATGACATATGCAGATGTAAACATGTGTGCATGAGATTTTAGCTGACATACAAAGCATGAAGTGCATATTCTGAGACGAAAATTTTTCAACACATCAACTAAAACAGCAGAAACAAAAATGGGGCTTTACCATACTTCATGTGCCTTGATTTTATTGAACCTCTCTTATTCTATTTTCCATTTTCTTCAAGGCACACCTGCAAAACACAACTCTCATTTTGTATACACAGGTACCCAAGACTTCTTGGGTCCTTGTGGATTAGCAACACCTCTTGTAGGTGTTTTCCATGACTTAAGGGCATTAACATCATCAACTTGCAACAAATGACGATCATGCATTGTGTGCCCAAACTTACCACAATAATGACAGTAACCAGAAGACTTGACATTTCTCATGTGCATGGAAAATTTTAATTTTTGTTTATTGACAGTGAAGTTCTTATTTCCTTTAACATGCCAACAGTCTTTCATGACATGTCCAGCTTTGCCACAGTGATGGCAATTCACAACAGATTTAATATTCTTGTCATAGAATTGAACATGAAATTTTTTATTTTCTACTCTAGCATTTTCTCTATCAATGGCTAGCCAACATTCAGAGGCTTTATGTCCTAGCTTCCCATAGTTGAAGCAAGCAATGCGTTTATCTTTTGAAGCAAATTTGTTCCTATGAAAAACATGCTAGTTCACAGGGATTTTAGCATTTTCAACATGATAATGGAATTTTCTTTGAGCATTGGCAAACCAGCATTGTGCACCAATGTGTCCTACTTTACCATAATGATAGCAATGAATTTTTCTTTTCTGAATATTAGAAAATTTTCTGGCCTAAAAATTCCGAGCATGCTTTCTACTAACACTTTGGTCATGCTTCTTCATTATCAAGCAATCATGTATAAGGTGACCAATTTTTCCACAATAATGACATGAATTTTTCTTTGCATGTGCAAGTGAGTGTGAAGCAGATTCATGTGTAACGCATTGTGGTAACCATATGATGATGCAAATTGCTTTCCTTTCTCAAATTCTTTTTCGACTAGAGGTTTGATTATTAACAGTTTATTTTTGGCTTCTTTGGGCAGTGAATTGGAAGAATGGAGAGCTTGAGGTGCTGGGTGTTTCTGAGCTATTCATAAGCAAAGTGTGAAGTTTGTTTTCAAAAGATTTCTTATTAACATTGTTGTAGCCCAGCCCTTTCTTCTAGAGATTTACTTTAGCCCCTAGCAATCTATCCAGATTTTCTTTCCCATAAGCAAATTTTGACAGTGAGGTTTTCAGATCTTGGATTTCATTTTCCAGGGAGGCAATTAATAATTTTGAGTTGGCATTTTCTTCCTCACATTTGGCTAGACTTTCATTTAACATGGCATTTACAGATTTGTGGCTTTGAATTTCTTGTTCAAGATTAGCTAACATCTCTGAATTGTTTAGGTTCACATTCTTACCTTTCTCAGATGTAATAAATCTTTCAGATAGGGCAGTGTTCAGTTGTTTTAGTTTTTCTATTTCTTCCTTGAGTTTGTCATCATTAGTGTAGCGACCCAAGATCCGGATACCGGGAAAGGAACCCGATACCATTCGAATCCTGGCCTGCCGCCCACGAGCCAAAGCTCGGAAGGGCTGAAAAGGAGTGTGGAGGTACAAAGAAATAGGAAATAAAGTAGGACAATTCAACAATTAACAGAAATAAATAAACAACTACAACAGTAGAGTCCAGTCCAACAGAAAGTATAGTCTAAGGCAGAGAACGTACCCAATACCGAGTGAACACTCGGCTCGACGAGCTGGCAGCTAAGAACCTCCGTACAGCACCCTCGAACCTTGAAGAAGAACCGCCGCACTTGAAAAGCAGGGGTGAGCCTCCTGTCACTGGCTCAGTAGGGATCCCTCGAAATCCCAACCGAGAACAACAACGGTAACGGAAAGCAGTAACTACAGCAGGAACAGCAAATCGGTGGCCGATAAAAACTTGGCTCTACAGCTACTCCTACAGTACACGAGAACACGCACCCCGATCTCATAGTCGGGAGACCACCAGACGATGAACCACCCTAGTCATGCTACTAGGAAAAATAACCACGCCATCGAGAACTCAACACTGTCTAGGGGGAAAGCCCTCGTGACGCTCACGGGAGCCCCTAGACCGCGGCATCGAGAAAACACTTGAGAATTGCACGCAAACCCACATCTCGCAGACGGGAAGCGGAAACTCAAGTCACAAGAAACTCACGTCATGTGACGGGAGCACTTCCCACCAGAAGCAAAGCTGGATGCGTCCACTGACGACTTAGTCTGCGCCTCAAGTGTCTCGCTGCGACTCCCCAGGTGGAGACAGAGACACTACAGTAACCAGTACCACGAACAAGGACTAGCTGGGGTCGTGCTCGTCAGCGCGGGTCCTCTGCCCCCAACTACGTGTGCACACACAGACCAACTACTCTAGGTCGGGTCCTCTAGCCGATTTCCCCCCCCCCCCCCCCCAGCCGGACTCAGGCTGCAAAGGCAATGGGCCCTACGGTAACCAGCCTAGAAACCGTCTCTCTCGGGTAAGGCGCTCCACCACTCCCGGGTAGGTCAACACACGTGTGCCGTAAGAAGGCTACGACTAGTGGGAGGTTACAAAACGTGAACACGGAAAGCCAATCACGCACCCATCGCGAGCAACACGGGGTAACAGGTGACACGACGCCACCAGACTCTGGACAGCCCACTAGACCTACTCAATCAAATGGTCTTTGAGTCACAAGACTCGGGGTCAAGACCGTCGTACGGGGACAGCTCCACGCCGTCAATCTGCCATATATCTAGGTCAGAAACTGTGGTAGCATGAATACCGAGATAGCTCACAAGCCTCCAAGTGGATCTCTCATCCATGGGACACATGAAAAAACTCCTACCCCAGGCTGGTTGACTGGACTCACAGTCCAAGGCCACGCACATGGCCCACTCGGAAACCACTTTCCGGAGGAACCCGCGACGTGCGGGAACAACCTACTGCACACGTACCGATACATGGTGACTCGATCTAGCGGGAACGCAGAAGCCCAGAACACATGGGGTCGCCCAGACCCACCAAACCCACTGGCACACTAATCGAGGTAACACGGTTCCTCCAGACACCCAGAAACACGGACACAGAACCCACGGGGTGTCCGGAACATCCACGAGGTCGAAGGTCAACCACTGGATCACAACCGAGTTGACCGGAGATCGACACGTCTCAAAACGAGCACGACGAGCACGAAGAACCTCCTAGCGGTCCTCTCTTGGACCGTCAGGGGGCCTAGCGGTCTACCCCTGGACAGCTAAGGCCAGCCTACCAGTCTAGGAAAGACCGCCAGGGCCGACGAAGAACCAAAAACCCAAGCGGTCACGACGGGACCGCCAGGAACGGTGGCAGTAGTTCCCCCTGACTGCTAGGCGTAGCCTAGCGGTCAGTCGCAAGACCGCTACTGCACCGATCTCAACTAACCCAAAACGCTGACAAACGGTCACCCCCTGGACTGCAAGGGCTGGCCTGGCGGTCCATCGCGAGACCGCAAGGCTCAATCGACATAAGGGGGACTCTAGCGGTCTCCACACGACCGCTTAGCACCCTAGCGGTCGTTGGAACGACCGCTAGGTCGTCCCGAGCCCGAAAATGGCAGAAATGATGGGAAACCCAATTCCACGCCCCGTTCACACCCATGTGAAGGGGTAAATAAGGGGAAACTAGTCGCCAACCTCTCTAGCACCGAGAGGACCCATTTAAACCCTAAAAACGTGATAATAACTCTAGATCGGGCACACACCCAAAAATCATGGATTTTTCCCCAAATGCCCAAATAAGCCCGCTCGGCCCACCATGGCCTACAAAACTCACGGGAAATGAAATACACGAGCTGGGGGTCCATCTCCCTACCTCCACCGAAGATTCGACGCGCCGTGGACGCCGATCCACGAAGAAACGCCCACAAAACCCTCGCCGGGCACCCAACTGCGCGCCCGAGCCCGCCGCACCTCCACCGCCTCGATCCTCAACCCATCATCGCATTCCTCGACCTCCCACCATCGTCACCTCGCCCTCCTCCGCCCCCGTCGGCCGCCCGGGGGAGAGGGGGAGAGAAAGAGATGAGAGAGAGTGAGAAAGAGAGAATGGGGAGAGAGAGGGGGTTAAGGAGGGTTTATATAGGAAAAATCCAGAAATTCAAAAAAATATCAAAAAATAAAAAAAAAACACCTCCTTGATCCTCGGGAAACGAACAACACAGTGGTAATGTCCCGAAGTCAGAGAACGCAACAGTTCACCCTACACGGGGTTCCGAAGGTCCGACTGGTAAAAACACGCGTAAACCACAAAACTCAATCCGGGACCCACGGATCCTGATCCGATAAATATCCTAAAAATCCGGGGCGTTACAACCCTCCTCCCTTAAAGAAATTTCATCCTCAAAATTCAGGACTAGCACCAAGTCACAAGGGAAGAACACCTCAACCAACTGACAACGCTGTCAGAGCCCCAGCACAGAAAAATCTCGATTCTCACGAAAACACCAATCCTGAGGGACACGGCCAGACCATTATCACGAGCAACACCTCGCTCCGCACACCGCACACACATCGGTCACCAGAGCAGGCATAACACAAAAGCACAAGTTTGGTATCACCAAAGTCACAAGGAAAACCAATCATGGCACCACTGCCACCATCTCGCTCACCGAGGAGACACAGTCCTCGTTATGAGAGACAACCACCGATCAAAATCCATGCTCGACGGACCACCCAAACATCAGCTTCTCTGCTAGCTGACCACCACAAATCCATCAGCTACACGCCAAGGACCACTTCACACCTTGAAAGCCAAATGCCACAATAGCACTGGACCAAGCCTGCAGAAGATAAACTTCGACAAAGCCCAGATCCCATCCGGGAAAACACACCTCAGAAATGGCCACCAAAGGCCTCGCTTGCACACGGCTCTTGCCATTCCCGAAGCACAACCACCAGCATCTTCTGTCTATGAAAGACCATCCACTTCTCACCAGACATTCGTCAACGGGAAACCTCCACCGACCCAGTACGCACGATCCAACTCATGACAGGCCATCCGCTGACTCACGCACAGACCAACACCACATCCAGACCTATCATCACACCAACTCCACCCTCTCAGGGGAGTATGGCAAAACCACATGACAAGATCCTGGAGTCTTCAATCTTCTCCTCACTCGACTCAGACTTACAGGGGAATCCTCCCTTGCTAGTCGTAGACCAAGGATAACCACCCCAACGCCAACGTCCCCTCAAAAACCTCCAACCACAGGCGTCACTCTTCCGTCTTGTCTCATCAAATCATATGTCATCTCAATCGCTCCCGATGGACGCCTGTCGATCCTGGTCCCGCTCTTACCATAGAGCCATGGGACACAACCTCTTACAATCCACGACACACCTCTCTAGAACCGACAAGTGCCACCTGCTACCACAACAAGCAGGTTGATGACGCCGTGACCAATGCACACGGGTCCCTAGACAATACACATCTTACCATGGTCAATCACTCGGTCAACCTTACCAGCCACTCACAACCACCAACCGGGACCCATAATCTCTCAGAGATCACTTCTCCAAAACATGATCTCATCCGCGAACACAACCTCCAACGCAAGAACAGGGTACTCATGCGGCAACCTCGTCAGCATATTTTCCCAACTCTCCACATGTTAGTGCCATGAACCATAATATCTCAAGCAACGGCACGGCAACAACACGTCTCACACCGAGGAACCAATCCTCCGTTGCTCTACACTTCCTCAAAAATCCACCCGCAGCAACCAACGCTACGATCCGCGCACTCTAATCCGCACACATAGCCACCACAATGCCAACTCGGGATCCTCCATCCTGACAATCCTCTGTAACTTCGCAGGCTCCGATCCTCCACATCGAGAACCACAACACTGACCACAAATTCTCAAGAACACCACCCAGCCGGCACTCGTCCTTCCGGAACAGTGCCAGCGCACCCTTACACACCAGGGGAAATGGGCACGACTTCTCATAGGCAACCACCTTGCCCAAAACACAGGACGCGTCTCGTGTGGACTTCATGGCACACAAAGGCCAACCAATCCGGGCACACAATATAAGACGACAAACCTTAGCCAAAACGTGACCTCCTCCAACCAAGGGAAAACTCAATACACTTCCGACCAACAGAAGGTAAACTCCACGCTCGACCTGACCTCGAATCTCGCACACGTTGGGAATCACACCTTCCAGCACCAAGAAAACCATCACCTCCGTTAGGTCAGCTCCTCCGACAACACTCGCTAAGTGTTCCGTCGGACCATGATCACAACATCTCTCGATGTACCACCGCTACAATTCCTCAAACTGCAACACACCACGCCAAGAGTCGCAACACGAGCCATAATCGGCAACCCCCAACGCTCATCCCCGAGTCCCGAACTCACCGCAGAACATTCACATCTCGAACCAAACCAAGGGAGAACACAACACATTCACACACAAGAGCACAGGACAAAGAACTTACTTGGATAACTCTGCCCAATCCTGCCTCAAAATCCGCACAGATAATCGGGATCGACACGTCATTTCTGACGCCATAGAGCAAGACAAGAACACCAGGCTCGACAAATCAACAACTCAACAGAAAACCTTCCGCTCACCCGAGCATAATTCTCGACCAGAGCACCCGCTCTGCCACCTCAAACCATAATCTTAAAACCTCAGGGGCTGGATAAATCTCAAGCTGGAGTGGCCAAACTCTATAACAGTTCCCTCATAGCACACCCACGGCCACTAAATGACGAACAGTCCTCACCAGCCACCTGACCTCACTGCAGATTCCTCGAACACAACAATGCAGCAATGCACCAGCCAGCAACACTCTGCCCAACGCAGCACAACCGGGGCCACCATCCATCGAGAAGAAATCTCTCCATCACGTCCTTCAGGCCCCACGCTGGCACTCCAAAGAGATAGCAACCACAAAAACAGTGCCAACGCCGCGCACTCAAGCTCTTACACGAGGAACCAAGCGAAAAATAAACATAAAACCCTAAGCCAGTTGTCGACTATACTGGACCTTACGGACTCTGATCACTACAATATCTCGAATTCCCATGTACGTCCACAACCACGCTCTGATACCAACTGTGACGACCCAAGATCCGGATACCGGGAAAGAAACCCGATACCATTCAAATCTTGGCCCACCGCCCACGAGCCGAGGCTCGGAAGGGCTGAAAAGGAGTGTAGAGGTACAAAGAAATAGGAAATAAAGCAGGACAATTCAATAATTAACAGAAATAATAGGCTCACCCCCAATACCGAGTGAACACTTGTCCCGATGAGCTGGCAGCTAAGAACCTCCGTACAGCACCCTCGAACCTCGAGGAAGAACCGTCGCTCCTGAAAAGCAGGGGTGAGCCTCCTGTCACTGGCTCAGTAGGGATCCCGCGGAACCCCAATCGAGAACAACGGCGATAACGGAAAGCAGCAACAGCAAACCGGTGGCTGGTAAAAACTTGGTTGTACAGCTACTCCTACTGTACACGAGAACACGCACCCCAATCTCATAGTCGGGAGACCACCAGACGATGAACCACCCTAGTCACGCTACTAGGAAAAACAACCACGCCGTCAAGAACTCAACGCTGTCTAGGGGGAAAGCCCTCGGTGAAGCTCACCGGAGCCCCTAGACCGCGGCATCGGGAAAACACCTGAGAACTACACGTAAAACCACGTCTCGCAGATGGGAAGCAGAAACTCAAGTCACAAGAAACTCACATCACGTGACGGGAGCACTGCCCACCAGAAGCAAAGACGGATGCACCCACTGACGACTTAGTCCGCGCCTCAAGTGTCGCTGCAACACCCCAGGCGGAGATAGAGACACTACAGTAACCAGTACCACGAACAAGGACTAGCTGGGGTCGCGCTCGTCAGCGTGGGTCCTCTGCCCCCAACTACGTGTGCATACACAGACCAACTGCTCTAGGTCGGGTCCTCTATCCGGTTTCCCCACCCCTCCAGCCAGACTCAGGCTGCAAAGGCAAGGGGCCCTACGGTAACCAGCCTAGAAACTGTCTCTCTCGGGTAAGGCGCTCCACCACACCCAGGTGGGTCAGCACACGCGTGCCGTAAGAAGGCTACGACTAGTGGGAGGTCACTAAATGTGACCACGGAAAGCCACTCACGCACCCATCGCGAGTAACATGGGGTAACAGGTGACACGACGCCACCAAACTCTGGACAGCCCACTAGACCTACGCAATCCAACGGTCTATGAGTCACAAGGCTCGAGGTCAAGACCGTCGTACGGGGATAGCTCCACGCCGTCAATCTGCCCTATGTCTAGGTCAGAAACTACGGTAGCATGAATACCGAGGTAGCTCACAAGTCGCCAAGTGGATCTCTCATCCACGGGACACATGGAAAACCTCTAGCCCCAGGCTGGTTGACTAGACTGACAGTCCAAGGCCACGCACATGGCTCACTTGGAAACCACTTTTCGGAGGAACCCGCGACGTGCGGGAACAACCCACTACACACGTACCGATACACGGTGACTCGATCTAGCGGGAACGCAGAAGCCCGGAACACATGGGGACACTACCAGAAAAAGTGGGATTTCAGACGGAATTTAGTTCCTCTGAATATCCGTCATAAATTATGACGATCACAGTTGGCGAGAAATTTCATCTATATTTCAGACGAATTAGAATCCATCGGAATATCTGTCATAATCTCAGATGGCTATTCCAACGGAAATTAATCCGTCTGAACTCAGACGACATTTTCGACGGAATATAATTCCGTCTGAATCCGTCGGAAATTTTCCCCAAATAACCCGCGACCGAACCCTCTCCCTCCCACTCAGTCACACTCTCACTCTCTCTTTCCACTCTCTCCCTACCGGCGAGACCCCGTCGGAGCTCGCCTTCGTCGCCGTCCCCACCGATGTCGTGGTAGCTCGCCGTCCCCGTCGGGCGCCTCTCCTCCCCCATTCCGGTGGCGTCCTTGCCGTCGCCGCCTGAGCTCGTCGTCGCCGGCCGGTCCTCATCGTGGTGGGACACAGTCTTCGCCATCGCCACCCTCGCCGATCCTCGCCGTCCCTCGCCATCTTCTCCGATCCGGTAAGCCCCCTCCCTCTCCCTCTCCCCATTCCCCGCCGGTGCCATTGTCTTTTTGTTTTTGTTTTTGGATGTTGGGAATCATTCGGGAGGGGTTCCGAAGGGGGGGTTCCGGTGGGTTGGGGGGCGGGGGAGGTTGGACTGGGAGGGACGAGCTAGCCGGGGGGAAGGGGGAGGTCGTCGACGGTGGGAGGGGAGGGGGGTTTCAGGGACGGTGGGGGGGGGGGAGGGAGAGCTCGTCGGTGGGAGGGGGTTCAGGGAGGGTGGGGGGATGTCGGAGATGGGAGGGGGGTTCAGGGAGGTCGGAGGGGGAGGGGGAGCTCGGAGGTGGGAGGGGGGGTTCACAGAGGGTGGGGGGGAGGGGGGGTCGCCAGTGGGAGGGGGGTTTCGCAGAGGGTGGGGGGGAGGGGGGGTCGCCGGTGGGAGGGGGGGTTCACAGAGGGTGGGGGGGAGGAGGGGTCGTCGGTGGGAGGGGGGGTTCAGGGATGTCGTCAGAGGGTCCTAGGGTGGGGGGGAGGGGGGGAGCAGCAAGAGGTGGTCGCTGGGGGGAGGGGTTGCAGTGGGTGGTGGGGAGGGGAGAGAGGGAGGTGCCAGCAGGAGGGGGGCTGCGGTGGGGGGGAGGGGCCAGTAGGAGGTCTGGGAGGGATTAATTAATTATTTTTTTATTTTATTTAATATATTTTGTATTTATTGTAGGATAATCGATCGAGAGGAAGGGAACGAGAGATTCGAAGATTCTTTTACAAATAAACAGTAAGTAAAAATTTTATTTCAGACATATATGTGTTGTTTCATTTTTTTTAGTTTATGTAATTATATTTAGATTTAAAGCAAATAAACAGTTAGGATGTCTTTTCTTTTTATGAATATTTTTTTAAAAGCAAAACATCAATCCCACTAGCTTCTCCCTAGTTCGTCCCCGTACTAGCTCATACCATACTGTGCATACTCTACTCTGATACCACAATGTTATGACTCAATTCAACCCTTGTAAGATATTATCCGCTTTGAGTTGAGCCCATATAATTTTATCCCCAAAAGACACCTTCCAAGTTATGGATTCAAATCCTGCATATGTAGCTCATTAACTTCTAACTAGTCTAATACATTCTTGTCTCAGCCCCCATCCATAATGGTAGCTTCACTCCATGGCCACTCTACTCCAGTACTTCTCGTCTAGCTAACCCTTTCCACGGGTAGCTCTCTCCTCCTACATGACTCGCGACTAGAACACTACAACAATATCATGACCCGATCTAACCCTTGTGAGGTATGTGCTTACTCACCATCCCGGGTAAACGAAGTGTCACTAACAGTGCTAAAAAAGTCAGACAGGAAGTAGCACACAAAAGTGTAATCAACGGGATTTAGATTATAGATAGCGACGATCAAAGACCAAGATGATCTAGCAAGGTCACTAGAAAGGAACAAATGGTCCTTTGTTTCAGCATGGGGCATTCGATAGTAGAGACACATGGAGCACAGGCAAACGCCGCACCTGGCGATCTGCTTATTAGTTGGCACCGCCGAATGGTAGACCCTCCATAAGAAGAGAGAAGTATTTGATGGAATAAAGGAATCCCATATCTTCAAGGAAAAAGAACACATGGATGCTAAACCAAGAGTCCTATGAAAGGAGGCAACAGAAAAAAAACCACTGCTATTGGGGCACCAAAATCTCTAATCCGGCGAGTCACTAATTAATATGTTTAACTAGATATCCTAGGAATCAAACACTTTGTAAATTACTCATGAGACTTTATACATCCTGAGTTTGACATATTTGTCTAAGTTGCACACACAAGATTAGATTGCTATTTTATTAGTCATAATTAGACATCATCCAAATACTGAACACAACACATTGGTCTAGTTCTAAACAGCCCCCCTCCCCCTCCCCTGGAGCTTGTTCTTTATAAGAGAACCCACCCACCCCATTTGAACCTTGTCTTATGATGATAAGAACATATAGAGAAATGGAATGACCACATATCTGAAGTAGTACATATATACAAAGATGTGGATAAATACAAAGAAATCAGAATTCTCTATAGCAATATGCAAATTCTCAAAAAATTCTTTTTGTGATTTCAAACTTTGTGGATTTTAATTGCATGTAAATATATTTTTAAATCTGATTTTAATAGAAATTTGATGTTAATTTGACTAAAAAATGTGGATTGTTTAGCTTTGATGTTCTTCATTTACAATTTTTTGTAAATTGGGTGTTATTTAATTTGATATATGCATAATGACAATTACGTTGTTATTTAATTTTATGTTATATAAATGCATGGGGTATTCCCTGTGAGCTGAGGTGCGTGGGTGCGACCTAACATTACACGCACCTCAGGAGAGTGCGTTAAAATCGTGTCAATGTGCCTTCCCGTTCAAGACTTTGGAATTGATGTGTATGTTCTCATTTTTTTATGAGAATGTATATATCTATCTCAAAGTCTTGAATTGTCTCGTTTGGACAGTCTGTGAATGTTTGATTACACTTAGGCAGTCATTTACTATATGTGTTTGTATGATTTGTTGAGATTTTTGGTTGCGTCTTCTCACTCTTCTCTGATATACCATTATTGATTTTGAGTGTTTTCTTAACCACTTACTTGTAAGTGTTTAAGAAAATTTTAAAATCAATAAATATTTTTGGTATATCAGAGAAGTGTGGGGAGATGCTGCCGAAATTTTTAGCAAATCGTGCAGCACATATAGTAAGTGATTGTGCGACCAAACCTTCATGGATGGGTTAAAAAGTGATAATCTAATTAATAGTCCTCTTCTAACTACAAATGGTCTATGGCGAACGATGTGAGGAAAGGGTCGGGTGTAATATCCACAGAATAATGAATTGAAAGTTAGGATGTGTATTGTCATTTATTGGGTGCAGGCAAAATCTCGACAGATTGTTCATGGATGTATCGTAGAATAGTTGACTGGGTGGTGTCAGATGACTTTAAGCATGGAGTTGAGAGTTTCATTCAATTTGCATTGGGGAATCGAGTTGCAGCAACAGACCGTGACGGTCACATTCGATACCCTTGTTCAAGTTGTAGAAACTTGAGGTGGCATTCAACATGGGATGTGCAACATCATTTGTACATGAAAGGGTTCGTGGATGGTTATACGAATTGGACATATCATGGTGAGCAATTCTTGAGGTTTGAGCCCGATAATATTGCAGGCACAAGTGGGTACGTGGATATGGTTGTAGATGCTGCTGGTCCTAGTTTTAATGTTCATGAGGAAGCGCCGAATAAGACAGTCGGAAGATTTTTTGAACTACTTAGGGATGCTGATGAGCCGCTGTGGGATGGTTGTGAAAAGCACACTTGATTGTTTGCAGTGTCACAATTGTTGAACTTGAAATCTGAATTTCACATCAGTGAGACTTGTTTTGACCGTCTCCTCCTCTTGATCAAGAGTATGTTGCCTCAAGACGAGAAGTTGCCAGAAACTTTTTACCGTGCAAAAAAGATGGTCAATGACTTAGGGCTTGGATATGTGAAAATAGATGCATGTCCGAATCATTGTATCTTATATTACAAAGACGATGCAGATAAGATAGCATGTTCTATTTGTGGTCATGACAGATTCAAACCTAAGGGAAGGGTCAATTCAAAGTGAAAAGATGTACCTTACAAGACATTGCGATAGTTCCCTCTTGTGCCTAGGCTGCAGCGGTTGTATATGTCCTCAAAGATGGCTCGACATATGACATGGCACACCGAAAGAGTACATCGTGTCGATGATATAGTCAATCATCCTGCCGATGGTGAAGCTTGGACTCACTTTAGTCGCACTCATCTTGCTTTTTCAAAAGAGTCACATAATGTTCGATTGGGTTTATGCACAAATGGTTTTAATCCATTCGGTGGTTCAGTGGCATCTTATTCATGTTGGCTAGTGTTCGTGACACCGTACAACCTTCCGCCGCACATGTGCATGAAGCGAGAAAATCTATTTTTGTCCTTAGTAATTCCTGGTCCAAAAAGCCCTAGAAAAAAATTGGACATATATCTCAGGCCGTTGATTGATGAGCTCAATTTTTTATGGATTGATGGAGTTGCTACTTATGATGCATGTAGGAAGCAAAATTTTATTATAAAGGTTGCATTGATCTGGACAATAAGTGACTTCCCTGCATATGGAATGCTATCAGGTTCGAGTAGACATGGGAGGTTTGCATGTCCTTACTGTATGGAAGATACCAAATCATTTGTATTAAAACATAGTGGGAAAGCATGCTGGTTTGATTGCCATCGACGGTTGTTACCAAGTGACCATCTTTTTCGAAGGCAAAAAGACTCGTTTAAAAAAATACTGTTGAAATAGATGAAGCTGACTTGCAACAGGTGTCGGGTCTACATATGGTGACACGGGTGCACAATTTACCAGATGTAATACAATTGACTGGTAGCACACGACAACTCCCTAGTTTTGGAAAGGATCACAACTGGAACAAGAAAAGCATTTTTTGGGAATTGCCTTATTGGTCAACTCTTCTTGTACGACACAATCTGGATGTCATGCATATCGAGAAGAATTTTTTTGATAATGTGTTCAATATGATCATGAATATTAAAGGGAAAACAAAGGACAACGCCAAAGTGCGTATGGACTTAAAGATGCTTTGTAGACGTCCAGAACTAGAACTATAGAACGTAAATGGAAAAACTGTGCAACCTAAAGCAACTTACATGCTTCATGATACACAAATCAAGAAAGTGTGCCAGTGGTTGAAACAGTTGAGATTTCCAGATGGATATGCATCCAACATAGCCCGTTGTGTGAATATTAATGAGGGGAAAATATATGGTATGAAAAGTCATGACTCTCATGTCTTCATGGAGAGGCTACTGCCCATTACATTTCGTGATTTGTTGCCAAAGCCGATATGGGGAGCACTGGCTGAGATGAGTCAATTTTTAAGATTTTATGTGCATCAGAACTCAGACATCGTGATGTACAAACTATCAAAGAAAAAGTGGTTACAACCGTTTGCAAGCTAGAGAAGATATTTCCTCCGGTATTCTTTGATTCGATGGAACACCTGGTTGTTCATTTGCCATACGAGGCTATCATCGGAGGGCCAGTACAATTTCGATGGATGTATCCATTTGAGAGGTATTTGAGAATTTTTGTTAACTTACATGTCGTCTATGGCTTGTACATATCGTTGCCATCTGACTTGTTGTTGTAGGTGCATGCATGAATTAAAAATGAAAGTTCGCAACAAGGCACAGGTGGAGGGTTCGATTGCCGAGGCATATATTCTTGAAAAAATTTTGAACTTCTGTTCTATGTACTTTGAGCCAGAGATTCAAACTCGTCGTACTCGACCTCCACGTAATGATGATGGGGGAGGGGATGAATCGTCCGATCGGCTCTCTATATTTAAACATCCTGGACGTGCGTTCGGACGTTGCTTGACTCGCATGCTCGAAGATAGAGAGTTGTACGCCGCTGAGATATATATTCTTCTGAATTACCTCGAGATTGAACCTTATGTTGAGTAAGTTCTTAACTCACATTTCCAGCAAGTCCATAAGTTGTTTATCCTTCTTCTGCAGTTCATTTAAAGTAGTAGTGTATTTATATTGCAGGTAATTTGATTCAGAATTAGCTGAGCAATGTCCAAATATCCAGGACGTGGAGATTGAAAAAGAACGTGAGAAGTTTTTTGCCAAATGGCTGAGAAACCGAGTTAGTGTCATCGTTGAATATATATGTTTGTATTTATGTATGTTGAGGTAATTGTTATTATTTTAACTACTATAATTTGAATATAGGTTGAACAAGGTCTCATTACTGATCAAAGAGTACAACAAATAAGTTATGGCCCCTCGAACGTTGCACGTGCCTATCCAGGATATATTATGAATGGATACAGTTTTCATACAAGGGATTATGGACGAGGTAAGTCTACGATGAATAGCGGCGTATCTATTAAGGGAAGTTTATACAATGATCTTGAATTGGACTACTATGGTATTCTTGAAGAAGTCTAAGAACTTCAGTATTTGGGACAAGATAATCATGTATACATATTTAAGTGTCAATGGTTTGATCCTAGTTCTGTTCGACATGTCGATAATTATGGGATTGTCGATGTCAAACATAGGTCTAAAGTTAAGAACTATGAACCGTTCATTTTAGCCGCACAAGCCCAGAAAGTGTATTATTCAAGCTATCCATCATCCAAGAATAGAGATTGGTTGGCAGTTTGCAGGGTTAATTCAAAACTCTTTCCCACAAGTGAAGATGTCTCAGAGGTTGCTAGTGCTGAATATTATCAATCAGATGAAGTTCACGTTGTCGGTTCCTCGAGGTTTAATTTGGACGAATCTGATGAGCCACTGTCATTACGTACGCGAGATGAAGTGGAAGAAGTTGATCCGATGGAGCTAAATGTTGATGTTAGAGGGGAGGAAGAATCAGATGAAGAGGAAGAGTTTGAATCTGATGAGATTACTATGGATGACGAAGATGACGGTGAGTTAGATATATCATCAACATGAGGGAGGCACATTTTGATAATTTAGTGAGATATCATTACCTTTTTGCATAATTTTTAATAACAGAGAATCTAGCCTTATACACTTGAGGATTAATATGTATTAATTGTTTTGTTAGTAATAAAGAAATGGTCCGAGGAGGTCGTACTGGGAGTGGGAGGAGACAGGGCAGTGACAAGGGCTCTACTCCCTCATGTTTGGCGTCTTCTTCGGGCACAGGTATATCTATTAAAAAAGTTAGCTATATATATGTTTACATCATTTACTAGCTTAAAAGTTTTTTTTTAGGTTCAAGTGTCGGCTCGTTGCCTGTTGTGCAGACGCCACCTCTACCACCTCCCGCTGCAGGTATGTATATTTTAATTTAAAGTTCCCAATATTTATTTTACTTATGAAAATTAATTCTTGCAGGTCTCAGTGGCATCCCACCTGTTGTGCAGAGGCCACTACCATCACCTCCCGCTGCAGGTATGTATATTTTAATTTAAAGTTCCCATTATTTATTTTAATTATGAAAATTAATTCTTGGAGGTCTCAGCGGCGTCCCACCTGTTGTGCCGAGGCCACTCCCACCACCTCCCGCTGCAGGTATGTATATTTAAATTTAAAGTTCTCATTATTTATTTTACTTATGAAAATTAATTCTTGCAGGTCTCAGTGGCGTCCCACCTGTTGTGCAGACGCCACCCCCACCATCTCCCGCTGCAGGTATGTATATTTTAATTTAAAGTTCTCATTATTTATTTTACTTATGAAAATTAATTCTTGCAGGTCTCAGTGGCGTCCCACCTGTTGTGCAGAGGCCACTCCCACCACCTTCCGCTGCAGGTATGTATATTTTAATTTAAAGTTCCTATTATTTATTTTACTTATGAAAATTAATTCTTGCAGGTCTCAGTGGCGTCCCACCTATTGTGCAGACGCCACCCCCACCATCTCCCGCTGCAGGTATGTATATTTTAATTAAAAGTTCCCATTATTTGTTTTACTTATGAAAATTAATTCTTGCAGGTCTCAGTGGCGTCCCACCTGTTGTGCAGACGCCACTCCCACCACCTCCCGCTGTAGGTATGTATATTTTAATTTAAAGTTCCCAATATTTGTTTTACTTAGGAAAATTAATTCTTACAGGTCTCAGTGGCGTCCCACCTGTTGTGCAGACGCCACCTCTACCACCTCCCGCTGTAAGTATGCATATTTTAATTTAAATTTTCCAATACTTGTTTTACTTGTGAAAATCTATTCTTACAGGTCTCAATGGCGTCCCACCACCTCCCACTTGTACAGGGCACACCCCCACCACTCAGCCACGTGACGATGCCAGCAGTCGTCACGAGGGAGGCACGGCCCATGATGGACGTCGCCCGTGTTGGATCTCCGGGTAAATCTATAAGGTTATATATATTACATTCATTATTTAATTAGGCTTCAACTGTCTAATATGAATATTTTGACATTTGCAATTATAGTAAGAAATTTGAACCCCATACAACTATCCATCATTCCACCGAACTCATGTTGGCACATGTGCCCGGGCCAGCATCCACTTTCAGAGAATTTCTGATGGCCGTCCGTGATTCATTGTACAACATGTTCTTAGTAAGTAATTACGTCATTGAATTCAAGTATTTTTAAAACTCAATTCACAACAGTATAATAAGTGTGAAACTTAATTGATTTACATCGGTCTTTTCAATTCACGTGTGGACATGACGCGGCGAGATGTCGTCGTGCCTGGGAGCCTACTATGCAGTCAAGTTACAAGAGGAAAATACATCAGGCCCGAGCACACGCTAAAAAATTGAGTGGTGGGAGTGAAGACCGACGGGTGTGGAAGGCGCATCGCCCTCTATGGATGAGGCAGGAGGATTGGGAGATATCTTGTGACCATTTTGCCGACCCCAAGTGGATAAAAAAGTCCGAAAAAGCCAAAGCAAACAGGGCGTCAAAACCAGGCGCAAATGTGCATACGAGTGGGTCCATCTCTTACGCGGCTCATAAACAAAAAATGATAAGTAATGTTTCAATTTAGCTTCTTACAATTTATTAATATATTTGACATTTTTTACTATGAATTGTATAACAGGCTGTGGAGCTTAATCGACCTCCGTCGTTCCTCGAGGTGTTCGACAGAACACACAAAAAGAAGGGGACAGATCAATTTGTCAATGAGACAGCTAAGTCAGTAGCGGTAAGTTTATCTACATATGCAACTTCTACCGTTCATTTAAATCGGCATGAAATTCATATGAAATTGACTAGTTATTTTATTTAATTTGTAGGAAACATATAGCAAAGCAATGATAGAGAAGTACACGGAGGGAGACACACAGCAGCCGGAGTTGGATCCGGTGGAGTGGGTGGCAGCAGCTGGCGCACCGAAGAAAGGCCGACTATATGGTTTTGGGGATAGCCTGGACGCTAGCGCGGTGATATCATCATGTGCAAGTTCTAGCTCTGCCCAAACCAGTAGCAGTGCCTTCACTATACCTCCACCTGCCCCCAGCGCGTCTGCCAGCGACATGATGGACATGGTCCGATCGCAGATTTCTGATTTACAGCGGCAGTAGCAACAGTTCCAACATGAGATCTCTAGCCAGCAGATAATCATTTTGCAGGCAATCAGTGGCCTCCTCTCCCAGCATCGATCCACTACCACCACAGCACAGGCCGCACAGGTGAGTGTTTACTATGTTTTTATTTTGATGGAATTACTCAATTATGTTCATTAGAAATTTTAAAACTCCCTAGTTTTCAAAACTCACTTAATTTAGAAGAATTTCAAAAATCCGGGGCTCGGGGGTCCTAAATGTAAAATACTTAAGATATATTTCTACTGGCTCAACCAATTTAAGCAATGATCTCCTGAGGTTCTGAATTCTCCCTACAACCCAGGATTGTTGAGACATGAAGAGATATAAGAGCCATATAAGAGCCATGGTTCAGACCATCTTCAGTCATACTCTAAAACAGACTAAAGAGATATGTAGTTATGCACTATGTCAGAACTGACGGAATCCAAATCGGATAACCGGTTTGGCCCCAGTGATCAAAAGTGTATTTTCTAAATACACTTAGTTTAAAATTCTCCCAAGTCAGGTCCGAGGGTCTAAAATCTGAAATATAGGTCAGATCGGCGTGCCGATCATTCCTGCTATTCCTGGGAGATGAAAGTGACTTGTTAGAACTGACGAAATCCAAATCGGATACCCGGTTTGGCCCCAGCGATCAAAAGTGTATTTTCTAAATACACTTAGTTTAAATTTCTCCCAAGTCGGGTCCGGGGGTCTAAAATCTGAAATACAGGTTGGATCGGCGTGCTGATCGTTCCAACACGACCTGGGAGATGAAAGTGACTTGTCAGAACTGACGGAATCCAAATCAGATACCCGGTTTGGCCCCAATGCTCAAAAGTGTATTTTCTAAATACAGTTAGTTTAAATTTCTCTCAAGTCGGGTCCGGAGGTCTAAAATATGAAATACGGGTCAGACGGCGTGCCGGTCGTTCCAACACGACCTGGAAGATGAAAGTGACTTGTCCGAACTGACGGAATCCAAATCGGATACCCGGTTTGGCCCCAGCGATCAAAAGTGTATTTTCTAAATACAGTTAGTTTAAATTTCTCCCAAGTCGGGTCCGGAGGTCTAAAATATGAAATATGGGTCGGATCGGCGTGCCAGTCATTCCAACACGACCTAGGAGATGAAAGTGACTTGTCAGAACTGACGGAATCCAAATCGGATACCTGATTTGGCCCCAGCGATCAAAAGTGTATTTTCTAAATACACTTAGTTTAAATTTCTCCCAAGTCGGGTCCGGGGGTCTAAAATCTGAAATACATGTCGGATCGGCGTGCCGATCGTTCCAACACGACCTGGGAGATGAAAGTGACTTGTCAGAACTTACGGAATCCAAATCGGATACCCGGGTTGGCCCCAACGCTCAAAAGTGTATTTTCTAAATACAGTTAGTTTAAATTTCTCTCAAGTAAGGTCTGGGGGTCTAAAATATGAAATACGGGTCGGATCGGCGTGTTGATCGTTCCAACATGACCTGGGAGATGAAAGTGACTTGTTAGAACTGACATAATCCAAATCGGATACCCGGCTTGGCCCCAACGCTCAAAAGTGTATTTTCTAAATACATTTAGTTTAAATTTCTCTCAAGTCGGGTCCGGGGGTCTAAAATATGAAATACGGGTTGGATTGGCGTGCCGGCCATTCCAACACGACCTAGGAGATGAAAGTGACTTGTCAGAACTAACGGAATCCAAATCGGATACCCGGTTTGGCCCCAGTGATCAAAAGTGCATTTTCTAAATACAGTTAATTTAAATTTCTCTCAAGTCGGGTCCGGAGGTCTAAAATATGAAATACGGGTCGGATCGGTGTGCCGGTCATTCCAACACGACTTGGGAGATGAAAGTGACTTGTCAGAACTGACGGAATCCAAATCTGATACCCGGTTTGGCCCCAGCGCTCAAAAGTGTATTTTCTAAATACAGTTAGTTTAAATTTCTCTCAAGTCGGGTCCGGAGGTCTAAAATATGAAATACGGGTCGGATCGGCGTGCCAGTCGTTCCAACACGACCTGGGAGATGAAAGTGACTTGTCAGAACTGACGGAATCCAAATCGGATACCCGATTTGGCCCCAGCGATCAAAAGTGTATTTTCTAAATACACTTAGTTTAAATTTCTCCCAAGTCGGGTCTGGGGGTCTAAAATCTGAAATACATGTCGGATCGGTGTGCCGTTCATTCGAACACGACCTGGGAGATGAAAGTGACTTGTCAGAACTGACGAAATCCAAATCGGATACCCGGTTTGGCCCCAGCGATCAAAAGTGTATTTTCTAAATACACTTAGTTTAAATTTCTCCCAAGTCAGGTCCGGGGGTCTAAAATCTGAAATACAGGTCGGATAGGCGTGCTGATCATTCCTGCTGTTCCTGGGAGATGAAGGTGACTTGTTAGAACTGACGAAATCCAAATCGGATACCCGGTTTGGCCCCAGCGATCAAAAGTGTATTTTCTAAATACAGATAGTTTAAATTTCTCTCAAGTCGGGTCCGGGGGTCTAAAATATGAAATACGGGTCGGATCGACGTGCCGGTCATTCCAACACGACCTGGGAGATGAAAGTGACTTGTCAGAACTAATGGAATCTAAATCGGATACCCGGTTTGGCCCAACGCTCAAAAGTGTATTTTCTAAATACAGTTAGTTTAAATTTCTCTCAAGTCGGGTCCAGAGGAGTAAAATATGAAATACGGGTCAGATCGGCGTGCCGGTCATTCCAACACGACCTGGGAGATGAAAGTGACTTGTCAGAACTGATGGAATCCAAATCGGATACCCGGTTTGGCCCCAACGATCAAAAGTGTATTTTCTAAATACAGTTAGTTTAAATTTCTCGCAAGTCGGGTCCGGAGGTCTAAAATATGAAATACGGGTCGGATTGGCGTGCCGGTCATTCCAACACGACCTGGGAGATGAAAGTGACTTGTCAGAACTGACGGAATCCAAATCGGATACCCGGTTCGGCCCCAACGATCAAAAGTGTATTTTCTAAATACACTTAGTTTAAATTTCACCCAAGTCAGGTCCGAGGGTCTAAAATCTGAAATACAGGTCGGATCGGCGTGCCGATCATTCCTGTTGTTCCTGGGAGATGAAAGTGACTTGTTAGAACTGATAAAATCCAAATCGGATACACGGTTTGGCCCCAGCGATCAAAAGTGTATTTTCTAAATACAGTTAGTTTAAATTTCTCTGAAGTCGGGTCCGGGGGTCTTAAATATGAAATACGGGTCGTATCGGCATGCCGGTCGTTCGAACACGACCTGGGAGATGAAAGTGACTTGTCAGAACTGACGGAATCCAAATCGGATACCTGGTTTGGCCCCAGTGATCAAAAGTGCATTTTCTAAATACAATTAATTTAAATTTCTCTCAAGTTGGGTCCGGAGGTCTTAAATATGAAATACGGGTCGGATCGGCGTGCTGGTCGTTCGAACACGACCTGGGAGATGAAAGTGACTTATCAGAACTGACGGAATCCAAATCGGATACACGGTTTGGCCCCAGCGATCAAACGTGTATTTTATAAATACACTTAGTTTAAATCTCTCCCAAGTCGGGTCCGGGGGTCTAAAATCTGAAATACAGGTCGGATTGGCGTGTCGATCGTTCCAACACGACTTGGGAGATAAAAGTGACTTGTCAGAACTGACGGAATCCAAATCAGCACGGTTTGAGCTCGGCGCTCATAATTGCATTCTCCAAATGTAATTAATTTAAAATACTGATACAGCTAAGTTAGTTGGTCTCTAAAATCTATGTTGTTATCAAATTGATATGCTTGATTTAAATTTATGCTAATTTATGTTCGCACTAATTTTTTTATCTATGTTATTATATTTTTAATGTAGGAGGATCCTTCTGCGGGTGGCGACAGAGGAGATGAGCAGGGCAGGGAGGAGGATATGGACGATGTGCCGGATATTTATTGAGTTTATTGTGTTTTATTTTCTGTACATTGATGATCAGCATGGTGTTGAGCTTTTTTTTTCGATGGTGATTTGCATCATGGTGTTGAGTTTTTATTTTCGGAGGTGTTTATTTGATCAGCAGGGTGTTGAGTTTTTCTTTTCGGTGGTATTTATTGATCTTGAGTTTTTATTTTCGGTGGTGTTTATTTTGATCAGCAGGGTGTAGTTTTTTTAAAATTTTGTGTTTTTATTTACAGGTTATATAATAAATTTTATGTTTTTAAAAAAATAAATAATAATATTTCAGACGGATTTACACATGGATCCTTCTGAAATTAGACTCGGTATTTGAGACGGAATTTTGACCGTCGGAACTGATCACGGATAAACGGTATTCACACAAATACCGAGTGTGAGACGGAATTGCCACGGAATTTGAGACGGAATTTCACACGGCAAACAGAGCGTCTGAAATTTCAGACTTCTTTTCTGACCGTTATTGAGACGGAAAACTCCACCTCTCACCGTAATTGCCACGGAATTTTGAGACGGTATTTCACACGGTCTCATACCGTCTGAATTTCAGACTCTTTTTCGAACCGTTATTGAGGCGGAAAAGTGAGACGGTATTTCACATGCTACGATATTTGTCTGAAATTTCAGACGGACAAAGATTCAGACGGAATTCATGATGGAAAATATTTCGTATGAAATTTCAGACGGAATATGCGACTGAACGCATATCTGTCCAAAAAGTATACTTTCTGACGGAAATATTGTCGAAAAATATTTAGTCTGAAATTTCAGACCGTATTTGTGACGGATAATTAAACTGTCCGAAATTTCTGACTAAGAATATGTGACGACCGTGTTCCGTCTGAAATCCGTCTGTAATCCATTACAAAAGAGTTTTCGGACGGATTTTCAGACGGATTTCAGACGGAACACGGCCGTCTGAAATACCACTTTTTCTTGTTGTGGGACGCCCAGACCCACCAAACCCATAGGCACACTAATTGAGATAACAAGGTACCTCCAGACACTCAGAAACACGGACACATAATCCACGGGGTGTTCGGAACATCCAGGAGGTCGAAGGTCAACCACTGGATCACAACCGGGTCAACCGGAGACCGACACGTCGCAAAACGGGCACGATGAGCATGAAGAACCTCCTAGCGGTCCTCTCTTGGACCGTCAGGGGGCCTAGCGGTCTACCCTTGGACCGTTAAGGCCTGCCTAGCGATCTAGGCAAGACCGCCAAGGCCGACGATGAACCAAAAACCCAAGCGGTCACGACGGGACCGCCAAGAACGGTGGCAGTCGTTCCCCTGACCGCTAGGCTCTGTCGCAAGACCGCTACCCCACCGATCTCAACTGACCCAAAACGCAGACAAACGGTCACCCCCTGGACCGCAAGGGCTGGCCTGGCGGTCCATCGCGAGACCGCAAGGCTCAACCGACATAAGGGGGACTCTAGCGGTCTCCACACGACCGCTTAGCACCCCAGCGGTCGCTGGAACGACCGCTAGGTCATCCCGAGCCTGAAAACGGCAGAAACGGTGGGAAACCCCCTTCCACGCCCCGTTCACACCCATGTGAAAGGGAAAATAAGGGGAAATTAGTCCCCAACCTCTCTAGCACCGAGAGGACCCATTTAAACCCCAAAAATGTGATCAAAACTCTAGATTGGGCTCACACCCCAAAATCATGGATTTTTCCCAAAACACTCAAATAAGCCCGCTCGACTCACCACGGCCTACAAACTAGCGAGAAATAAAATACACAAGCCGGGGGTCCATCTCCCTACCTCCACCGAAGATTCGACGCGCCGTGGATGCCGATCCACGAAGAAACACCCAAGAAACCCTCGTCGGGCACCCGACCGCGCGCCCAAGCACGCCGCGCCTCCACCGCCTTGATCCTCGACCCGTCCTCGCGTTCCTCGACCTCCCACCATCACCGCCTCACCTTCCTCCACCACTGTCGGCCGCCCGGGGGAGAGGGGGAGAGAAAGAGATGAGAGAGAGTGAGAAAGAGAGAATGGGGAGAGAGAGGGGGTTAAGGAGGGTTTATATAGGAAAATTTTAGATATTTTGGAAAATACCAAAAAATAGGAAAAAACACCTCCCCGATCTTCGAAAAATGAACAACGCAGTGGTAACGTCTCGGAGTCGGAGAACACAACGGTTCACCCTACACGGGGTTCCGAAGGTCCGACCGACAAAAACACGCGTAAATCGTAAAACTCAATCCGGGACCCACGGATCCTGATCCGATAAATATCCAAAAAATCTGGGGCGTTATAATTAGACACAACACTTAGCTTTTCACTTAACTCCTCTTTTTGTTCAATTTCCAAGTTCTTGTCCAACACATTTTTATTTTCTTCTCTTAGGGAAACAGTTAAGTTCTTCTACCAGTTTAAGTCTGAGTGAAGACTTTCATTTATCTCTTTCAGAAATTGGCATTTATTACAAGTAGATTTAACAGAACATGTTGTTTCAGCTTTGAGTTTTTCACATTGTTTCCTAAGACAATCATTCTCGGACTGCAGAACTTCCAGTTCAGAATGAACAACATGAATATCTTTCAATTGCTTTCTCAGACTGTCATTTTCAGATTTTATTTGATCTAGTTCTGAACTAATGAGATTAAGATTGTTTAGTTGTTTTCTAAAAATATCATTTTCAATTTTTAGCATTTGAATATCTTCATTTTCTGAACTAATACTCATGACATCATTCATTTTATTTTTCAGAGATTTATTTCGTTTTCTTAGTTTTTCATTAGCTTATAGCAACACAGCATATGCATCCACCCAATCTTCTAAAGAGAAGTTCTCGAATGGATTTACCTGATCTTTGTCCTCAATTTGATCACTTCCTTCAACCATCATACATTTGTCCACCTCTTCTTTGTTGATGCGGACGAACTCATCAAATATCTCTTTAGTAGTTCTGCAGGTTAAGACGAAGGGAAAAATGTTAGAGTCAACTGCAGCTTTTAATAAATTTAAGATCCTAAGATTATCACAGTTCTTCGATCTGTGATCATCAGTCCACTTGGACTTTTCTTTGGGCAATTTATGTGGCCCTTGAGGGACTAGAGTCCAAAGATTTTGATCAACCTTACTAACAAAGTGAGTCATGCTTGCTATCCATATATAGAATCCATATCCATTAAACACAGGTGGGTGAGCCTTCGAAACAGTTAATAATGCGGAAACAACAATGCACCAAGAAGGCAGTAGACAATAACAGGAAATGCACCAGTTAAGCAGGATCTACTCTGCAGATCGCTGGATCTGTTCAATCAGAGACCCGCTCTGATACCAATTGTTAGGTGCAAGAATGAGATCTAGAGAGGGGTGAATAGATCTCTTTATAAAAGTATGGATCAATTAAATTCTCACACTCATAAAACACATTCGGAACAACCAGATTAGAAGCTGACACTTCGGATCGCTTTATACTTAGACAAAGTTAAAGACTCACAGCATAATCAAGGTCTGAACAATGACAAGTGCTCCGAGCTCACACTCTATGTAGAGCAGCTCACGAACACCCCCCTGAAACGCCAATAGTTAAAGATTCAAATAGGACCAATATTAAATACCTAGCAGTGTGCCAGAGCTAGTCAAACTCGGAATGGCCAATTACAAAAGAAGTGATCCAATAGAATCAATTAAGCATTCATTCAAATAGAGTAGTTATCGAGCACTAGCTAGTTAATCCAAATCAGAACAGAAATGAATATTAGCTCACACAAAGTAGCTCTTGAACACTTAGCACACATTGAGAGTGGAGTGCAGAACCTGATCACACATCGACCTGAACAACCATCAATCACTTCACCAACGATGGAATCATAGTGCAGACTCAACTCACACTCGAACCTGTGAAGGGGTTAGAGGATAAAGAGCAGACACACAAGTTCAAACCACTGAACACACATGATTTTTAGGTGGTTCGATCTGCCTCGCAGATCTACGTCCACCCCACACTCAGACCACAGTGTGGCTTCCCCTTGCAACAGCAAGAACGCAGACTCAGTCTACAAACAAACGCTGGCTAACAGCTTGATCCAGAGGGAGACAAATCCCTTAAACTCTAATCTAGCACCACGCTAGATCAGAACCCACTACCGCAGTAGTGGCCGGAGGAACACGCCTCCTTCCTCTAAAACCACAGAGGGGACAACCGGAGGAACACCTCCCTTCCTCTGAAACCACAGAGGGGACCCGAACCCTGAACAGGGCATCGGAAGAACACAAAGGAAATTGAAAAATCAAACAAAAATGAAAAATAGAAACACAACCAAAATGTAGCTCCGAGGAGCAGATTGACTCTGGATTTGATCCACGAGTCAAGACACTAGCAGATCTTCGAGTATAAGCTCAGCTGCACTCTGATATTGCTCTCACTTGAACTGGGCTGCAGATCTGGCCTCTCAATCTTGCACTCTTTCATCTTCTTTTTCTTCTCTCAAACTCTCACTCAAGTTCGTCTTCGAACTGATCTACCCAGCAACTCTCAGATAGCCCACAGAATTCTTTCTATCGCAGCACCTCTCTTCTTACGAAGAGGGCTCTATTATATAGGCAAAAAATAGTCCCTTTTCTAAAACAACATTATCTCCAAACTGAAAATACCATTGGACCACCTGTCCCAGAGAATATTCCCTTCTGGAAGGGTGCCAGGTGTCTTCAGATCACGTGCCAATAATTGAGTTCGAAGGCACTTGAATACGTTAAGTCAGTCATGTGCTTCATTGGATGAACTGAAATCTTCTGATGCATCGACCTGTTGAGCAGATGAGGTCGAGGCATCCTGCATCAAGCAATATTCTTAACATGTTCTGATTTGGCCTGATGCATCGTGCAGTTGGAAGATGGGTCGATGCATCATTTACGGAGGATGCTTTCTCTACCGTATAGGCTTTAATGCTTCGACGCGATATCCTTGATGCGTCAACGTGGTGTTGATGAAGAGCATTTTAATAGAATGCTTCGAGTTCTGGCACTTGACTTGGTGCGTCGAGTAGTTCCTTGATGCATCGACGTAGGATGATTAAGTGCAGATCCTGGACTTAGTACGCCGAGGCACTACTCTTGATTCTTTGATGTGATAGTGAAAGTGGATTCTTTTGAACAGAAGGCTTTGACGGCTGTCATTTGACTAGTGCGTCGAGGCAGCTTTCAAATTGCATCAATGCACCAATAAGGACAATGCTTCTGGAATGCTTGTTGAAGCTAGGCTGCATTGAGGTGATATTCTTTTGCAAACCAGATTTGAACTTGATGCATCGAGGCAGTATTCTGCTGCGTCGCGGCATGGCTTTGGAAGTGGCTTCTGTGGGCATTACTGCGTCGAGGCTATTCTTTGTTGCATCGGTACATAACTCTTGAAATAGCTTCTTTGGACATCACTGCCTCGAGGAAGTGGTGTTTCTGCTTCGACACTCTTATGGCAACCAGAGCTCTTGATCTCTTGAGTCCCCTTCATTTGAAGTTCATCTGTCAGCGTTGACTTCTTCCTGTCTTCTTTAACCTTCAGGTCTGATCTTGACTGGAGTCAACTGACTTTATTCTATGTTGAGCTTGAGTGAAATTAACTTGGCCTTCATCTTATCTTCAGTCTTCAGCTGCTGACTTCTGCTGATCTAATGTACCAATCCTCTTACTCCACTGAATGTACTACTGCCATGGCTTCACAGTTAGCTTGAATTCTGCTGACTTGACTTTGCTTTAGAACCCTTTTGAGACATGTTCTTTTTAGCATACAAACATATGCTTCTACACATGAATCAATTGCATATAACATCAACATGTAAACATGGTAATGCATCACAAACCAATGCACCATTAACACACATGACTTCATCATTCCATTCTCATGCTGACTCATGATGAGTCATAGTGTTTGTCATCATCAAAAGTGTTTGTCATCATCAAAACCACAAGGATATACAACAAGACCTTCCACTTTGGTTCAGATCCTTCCCCGGCCAGAGAACAAAAGAAGAGACATTTCACTTTGGTTCAGATCCTTCATCTAGCCAGAGAACAAAGGAAGAGACATTTCACTTGGTTCGGATCCTTCCCCAGCCAGAGAACAAAGAAGAGACCTTTCACTTCAGTTCGGATCCTCCATCCGGCCAGAGAACAAAGAAGAAACCTTCCACTTTGGTTCGGATCCTTCCCTGGCCAGAGAACAAAGAAGAGACATTCCACTTTGGTTCGGATCCTTCCCCGACCAGAGAATAAAAGAAGAGACCTTCCACTTTGGTTCGGATCCTTTCTCGGCTAGAGAACAAAAGAAGAGACCTTTCACTTTGGTTCGGATCCTTCCCCGGCCAGAAAACAAACAAGAGACCTTTCACTTTGGTTCGGATCCTTCCCCGGCCAGAGAATAAAAGAAGAGACCTTTCACTTTAGTTCGGATCCTTCCTCGGCCAGAGAAAAAAGAAGAGACCTTTCACTATGGTTCGGATCCTTCATCCGGCCAGAGAACAAAATAAGATACCTTTCATGTTGGTTCGGATCCTTCACCCGGCCAGAGAACAAAAGAAGAGACCTTTCACTTTGGTTCAGATCCTTCATCCGGCCAGAGAATAAAAGAAGAGACCTTTCACTCTGGTTTGGATCCTTCATCCGGCCAGAGAACAAAAGAAGAGATATTTCACTTTGGTTCGGATCCCTCACACAGACAGAGAACAAAAAAGAGAAGAGACCTCTCACTTTGGCTTGGGCATTCTATCCCTGCCAGAGAACTAAAAAATAACCTTCATGAAGTTGGCGTCATGACCTTCCGTCTAACCTGACGAACATCTTACCTTGACCAGAACTGCCATCTGAACAAAAGGCTGCTTTCAGTTAACACCAATTCTTCGTCCCATTGGGGCCCACAATAGCAAAAATAAAAACAAAAAAAGTAACAAAAAGGACGAATAAAAAGGAAATAAACAAATAACAAAAAGGGATAAAAAAACAAGCAAAAAGTCAAACAGACAAACAAAATAAACCAAAAGCACAAAAAATAAACAACAAACAAAAAGATAAACGCAAGAAATAAACAAATGAAAGGGGCGAGAGAAAACAAAAAAAGAAATAATAATAAAAAGGGGTGAATGAAAAATGAATGAGGAGGCAAAATGATAATAAAAAAAAGAAGAAGAAAACAAAACAAAACAAAGAATCAAATAAACAAATAACAAAAAATAGAATAAAACGAAGAATAAAGCAATATATATATAATAAAATAATAAACAAACAAACACACAAAATAAAACCTTTGCATGATCTTGATGTTGAATGTTTGCTCTCGTATGCTTGCCTGTATGATAATTTAACATGCTTTCCTGTGAGTGCTTTAGGACTGTGGTTCTTTGAATAAATAACACTGCCTTAACTCCAAACAGGTGTGTGACATGTCGCATCTTGAGGGGCAAGAAACCAACTCTGGTGAGTGGATACGTCAAGGGGAAGAGTCGTAGCTACGTCGTTAACAGAGCTCACAAATACACCCAAGACAAACTCACACATTCTGAACATAATGTGAGTCAATGACTTTGACCATAGGGATTGCAGGTTTTCTTCCTAGCACTCTATGGACGCCCGAATTCCCACACTCACATGAAAGGCAATCGTGAGGAAAAAATTATATGTCCTCTTTTCAAATAAAAATAAAAAAAGTTATGATGACGAATAAGAGAGATGTGGATTCACAAAGCTGAGAATCCCCACTGAAACAAATGAGGAAACTCGCGCGAAATGGTGAAACAAAACTCCAACAAAGTCGCAATGAAGATGAATCCTAGTAGTCGGGAATCTCCACTGAAATAAATGAGAAAATTCACGCCGAACGGTGAAGTCTGAATTCTAAATAAACAAGAGGGCTGTGCGAAGCTACCGAAAGCCGAAAGCCTAAAATGCATGTGTAGGCGATAGAGTAATCCTCGAGTGTTGCTTAGAAAGCCTGTGTATCTCTATGCTTAGGGCTCATTGCCCACATACCTGTACTTTCATGCCATAGAGAAATTATCTCGGGTGAATTGTTGTTTTAACAATGAACATAGACTACGCGGTTTCCCTGCTGCGTGTGCACATCCCCTTTAGTCGTGCTTCATGAATCGCACTCTGTCTACGGATTGTGGGCATTGTCTGTACCCTATGCCCGACAGATGGGAGCTATTTTACGTATCTACCGTATGCTTGTTATTAAATGAATGCTTGCATGCTTGGATAAAAAAAAGAGAAGAGAAAAAGAATAAAAGAATATAAAGAAGAAAGAAAAATCAATCAAGAATAAAAAAAAGAATCAAATTAGTAAAAAAAATCATCATCAAAGTCACAGGGGGACATCCATTCATCAAGTCCCACCAGAATTCAAATCTCTCTACTCCTGCCCAGATCATCCATCTTGACTGAATAACCATACAACTGCACTTCATGCGGTAGCAAAAACCTCAAATATAGCTCAACACTACAACCTTTTGTCCCACCGACGAATAAACCCGTGGCCCGGACCTTCCGTCTAAAGTCATGAACAAAAGCCACTTTCACTCTAGATCGGACCTTCCGTCCAGCTAGAGAATAAAAAGCCCCCCGTCACTTTGGCCCGGACTTTTCACCCAACCGAAGAACAAAAAGATCCCTTTCACTTTAGCTCGGACCTTCCGTCCAACCGAAGAATTAAACAACCCCTCATATAGCTGGTACCCCTGGCGTATTAAAGAATTAAAAGACTCCTCATATAGCAGGCACCCCCGGTGCATTAAGGAATTAAAAACCCCGCATATAGCCGTTACCCCTGGCACATTAAAGAATTAAAAGACCCTCCATATAGCCGGTACCCCCGCCGCATTAAAGAACAAAAAGATCATTTCACTCTGACTCGGACCTTCTGTCTAGCAAGAGAATAAAAAGGCCATTGCTTTAACACTTACCCCGTGTCAATGAATAAACCAAGTCAGCTCCCGGCATCCCGTCGGCATTGATGAATAAATTTGTGACTCCTTTCACTCTGACTCAGACCTTCCGTCTAGCTAGAGAACAAAAAAACCATTGCTTTGACACTCACCCCGTGTCCATGAATAAACCACGTTAGCTCTCGGCACCCCGTCGGCGTTGATGAATAAATCCTTGACTTCCTTTACTTCACTCTAGCCAGAGAACAAAAAGACACTTGCTATGACACTTACCCCGTGTCGATGAATAAACCACATCAGCTCCCGTCATCCCGTTGGCGTTGATGAATAAATTTGTGACTCCTTTCACTCTGACTCAGACCTTCACTCTAGCCAGAGAACAAAAAGACGGGCTTTGACACTTACCTCGTGTCGATGAATAAACCACGTCAACTCCCGGCACCCTGTCGGTACTAATGAATAAACCACTCGTGAAATCCTTTGATGAAGAGTTTACACCCGTGGGCCCCGCACACTCGTCCCTCGCTCTCGAAACCCGTGGATAGGGGGCATTTGTGGACACCCAAAATTTTCACGATTGCGCCAGGAAGGCTGAGGTTGGCCGTTTCGGCACTGGCAAAGAAAAAGAAGAAGATTAAGAATGAAAGAATAAATAATAAAAAAGGGAAGAGATAATAATAAAAAAGGGGTAAGAAATAAAAATAAAAGAAGAAAGAAGAAAAGGTGAATAGAAATGAAAAAAAAAGAAAAAAAAGAAAAGATGAAAACAGAGAAATGGTGCTCTCTCTCTCTCTCTCTCTCTCTCTCTCTCTCTCTCTCGAGCGCTTTCCCTCCTCTCATCCTTTCTCTCTCGCGATATCTCTCTCTCTCTCCTGCTTCCTGCCTTTCCCCACCCCGCTCCGAGCGCACGCGACCGACACAGCTCCTCCCAGCTCCAAGCACGTCGTCTGGGCACTGCACCAGCTATCCCCTCCGAGCACACCGCCCTCTCGAGCATGCATGCGTGGGCGAGCGCCTCAGCCGCTGAGCATCTCTCTCTCGAGCCTCTCACTCTCCTCCGGCCACTGCTCTCTCTATAGCGACCCAAGATCCAGATACCGAGAAAGGGACCCGATACCATTCGAATCCTGGCCCGCCGCCCACGAGCTGGAGCTCGGAAGGGCAAAAAGGAGTGTGAAGATACAAAGAAATAGGAAATAAAGTAGGATAATTCAACGATTAACAGAAATAAATAATTGAACTACAAAAGAGTCTAGTCCAACAGAAAGTACAGTCTAAGGTAGGAAACGTACCAAATATCGAGTGAACACTTGGCCCGACGAGCTGGCAACTAAGAACCTGCACGCAACGCCCTCGAACCTCGAGGAAGAACTGCCGCACCTGAAACGCAGGGGTGAGCCCCCTGTCACTGGCTCAGTAGGGGTCCCGCAAAACCCCAACCAAAAACAACGGCGTCATGGAAAGCAGCAACTACAGGAAGAACAGCAAACCGGTGGCCGATAAAAACTCGGCACTACAGCTACTCCTACCGAAACGGAACTCAACACCCCGATCCCACAGTCGGGGGACCGCCAAACAACGAACCACCCTAGTCACGCTACTAGGAAAACGTCACGGCACCTCTATCGTGGAGGCCTGTCCTCACAGACAAAGGCCCACACCGAAACCACGTGGTCTGGAACACAGTCACGACCTCGCCGTCGTGAACTCTAAGCCGTCTAGGGAGAAGCCCTCGGTGACGCTCACCGGAACCCCTAGACCTCGGCATCGGGAAAACACTCAGAACTCCACGCAACACCACGTCTCGTAGACGTGAAGCGGAACTCGACTCATGAGAAAACTCGCGTCACGTGACGAGAGCACTGCCCACCAGAAGCAAAGCCGGATGCGTCCACTGACGACTTAGTCCACAGCCTCAGATGTCTCGCTACTGTTGGGCTCGATGCGCTCCCTCTTTGTCCTTGGTCATGGTTTTGATGATAACAATATATTGTTTGTAAGTATTGTGGAAGATGCTCATTGATCATTTTGGAGTTATGGTGCTCACTGTTATTATCTTGTTTTGTAGGTATGAAATGTGTGGTAAATAATGCTATCAATTGCTTGGACCTGTGTGGTCTGAAGAGTTCTCAGATGTTCATGTGCATAGACCTCACCATGGGTCTCTCTTAATGCACTTCATGCATGATGATTTTCATTGGTGAAATCATGATTAGACTTTCATGCATATTACTGGTATGCATTGGAAGTGTTTTGGGTTTTAAAATGCCTTACATGAGTCTTTGGCTTAATTGAGTTCAATGAGGCTCATGTATTGCACTTTAGTTCATGATGTTCATATCTTAATGAAATGAATGTGCTTCATGTATACAGTTCTTGGGTTGACTGGCCTTAATAGTTCTCCATGTATATACTTGCATTTGGATGGCCAAGTTTATTGCTTTAACAAAGTGTCGACACTCCTTAGTTTGTTTCATCAATGCACCAACCCATCGTACTATTCTGTAATGCACCAACCTTGCCTGACTTTGCACCGACCATTCCTAGCATTATTCAAACATGTACCGACCTATCCTTATGCTTGATAAAAAGTGCACCGACCTCATCTTCTACAGATGTGCACCGACCTATTTTTCCACTTCATAAAAAGTGCACCGACTTCATCTTCTACAGATGTGCACTGACCTATCTTTCCGTTTCATAAAAAGTGCACCGACCTTGTCAATACATGCACCGACCTGTCTTTGATGACTTTCTAAATGTGCATAGACCTTGGCCTTATATGCACCGACCCTTTCATTTGTGCTCCGACCTGGTCTTTAGTGTTTTACAAACATGCACCGACCCTACCTTTTCATATACATCGACCATGGTTCATATGCACATACCTTAGCCTTTATGTGCTTAGACTTGAGCATTCATTGCTTCAAGATTGACATGAGTGATTTGTTTATACCAGTGCAGGTTCTTATTGCTTTCATACCGATGGATCCATGGTAAGAATCTAAGCTTAATATTCACTCATATTACATTGAATGGGTTTTGAGTTTTACTCATGAATTGGGTTTTCTAGCCTCATGCATATTTTTCATGGGTCTTATGAGGTGGCCCTTTTTGCTTAACATGGATTTTATATGTCTTGCTTAAATAAGTTTTTGAATGTTGTTTTTAATCCTTTTAATCCATGTCACCTGATTGTATTTGAAAAGGGTTTAATTCACTGCATAAAGTGTTTTTCTGGTTTAACTCTGCAAGAGTCAACTCTGTGAGTCGACTCTTGGTGTCTGGGGGGCAGTTTTTCATGCAGACAAAATGGTTGGCAAAAAGTGTCGACTCTAAGAGTCGACACTTTTGCCTGTGTGTTGGGTTTTTGTCTGCTGGCAGAACGCCCGACAAAATGTGTCGACTCTAAGAGTCGACACTTTTCTCCTGGGTCCTGTTTTGTGTTCGGGACAGAACACCTTGACAAAAGTGGCGACTCTAAGAGTCGACACTTTGTCTGGTTAGTCCGGATCGGGTTTGCTATTTTGGTTTCGATCTCCCGGTTTCAAGGTCCGATTGGACTGAGCTTTTACACCCTTACCCTTAGGGTTTCTATTGATCTATTGGGGGTGTATTTGAAGGGTTTTGTGCCGGGTATTGTGTTCTTTTGCTGCTAGTTTTTTTGGGGTATATGTAACTCGTGATTTGCAATCGATGGCATCCCTTTTGGACTAATGCTTTCCATCTCTTGCAGCGAGAGGAGCTGAGGGCGACGCCACCACTTGGAGGAGGAAGAGGAAGAAGAGGAGGCCGCTAACAACAAGCCCTTATCTGCCGATCTGATCCAGTTTCGAGCGTAGCTGCTGAAGATACTTCCACCTTGGGCGTCTCCTGCGATCATAGCAAGCTTTCACTCTGCGGACTGATCTTCCGGCGCACCCCATCACTCCATTGAATGGGTTTTACTGTAGATTTGAGGGGGAATCTTTCTTCTCTCATTTCTACTCTTTTATTTGAACATAGATTCATATTGTGGGCATTTAATGTATATCCTTTCTTTTCATAGAACTTGATATACTTTCGTTTGTGGGCGGAGCCGCGTCTCCGAGTGGTTGGTTTTATTGCGGGGCAAGGTTCCCCGAGTTTGTGAGTGTAGGCGGAGCTACGACTCCGTGTGGTTTTTTGCGTCCGGGGTGTGTTCCCCGACTATGTGTGTGTTGTTGACACCCGTTTTATACCGATAAGTTGAGCCGTTTCTCTTACTTCCATTGATTGATACCCTAAGTTGTCCATTATCTATTGGGCCATTCTTTGTGGCACATCCTGAGCTCATTTTGGGGGTGGACTCCTTCCTTGGTAAAGGTCGTATCCATTTAAGGCTTATCGGACCCTGGCTTTGATTAAATGAACTATTTTTTATTATCCAGTACCCAAGATCATGAACGGTCCCACATAAGCCGTTCAGGACTGGGGCGGTTGATACCAGACCGTTCATACACTTCGGCTAATTTCTGAGGATTTTCTGAATATTCACCGACAGGATTTTGTGCGGTGTGATCAGGACCGTTCAACTTCATGGACGGGCCTATTCCAACCGCCTATATCTCAGAGTCCTACGCGCGCCCGTTTTCTCAGATAATTATCCAAATATTTGAATTATCACCGACAGGGTAAAACGGTCGTGTTTGTGCCGCCCTACACTCAAACGGTCTCCATTCAACCGTGCATGTGTTCAGGGTCCCACGGCGGACGTTTCGGCTAGTTCGAGAGATAATTGGGATTATTTGTGGATTATTTGAATTTCCACCGACGGGTATGGACGGTTAGTTTATAACCACCCACCTGGTTGAGCGGTCTATCGTAAGACCGTTCATCCCGTCGGTTGCTGAATTTTAACAGATTTTAATCCTTTTCTCCATGGTTTTATCCTTAACTTATTTTGGTGATTTCTCCGAGGATAATCAACCATTTTAGCTGCCGTTTCACCTAGATGAGAGATAATTGTATTATCTACGATTTATCTTCAATAATCTCGACCCGAAAATGGCGCTAAACCCTAGTTTCGGGGTTGGCTTTCTAGGCTCTATAAATAGACCCTAAAGGCCGGACGTCGAAAGGGGGGGAGATCTTGATCAATGGCGAAGCTCTGCCGCATTTTTGAGCGACCTAGCACCAAGGAGGGAGGCTCTCTACGTCCACATGAGCCTTCGGTCAAGGGAGTGGCCCATTCTTCGTAGTCTTTCGTTCCGCAGTTTTGCCGTGTTCTTTCATTGCATGCTTTGTTTCTCACCCACGTACCCCCCTCTTTCTCATTACCATGCACACAACCATCCCGTTTTTTGTCACCCTAGGGGTTTAAAACCCCCCAGGTATTCCCCTTTTCATTTGTTCATGCTTAATTCTTCTCGTTTGAATATATACTGCATTATTAAGGTCTGATTTGGGTGTCTCTTTCGCGTCTCTACGTTGTTTCGCAGGTCAGCATCTAATCAGCACGAGGCCCATCCCCTCCGGCCGGCCGGAGAGGGTGGAGGTCGAGCCCTTCTCAACTTGCTGAGTGAAGGTATTTAGCGGTTATCCTCCGGCCGTTCAACGGTACGCGCGATGCAGAAACGACCGTCCTTCCCTGGAGCGCCGTCCCTAAAGTGTCGTCCATCTCACTGCAACAGTTCCTCCCGCATCCCTCGCAGCGCCCCAGGGCGGTCTATCGTAAGACCGCTCATCACAGAGCGGTTCTAACCGAGCCGTTCATTCCCCAGCGCTGCACTAAGGCGAGTGTCTCCCCATTTTCCAAGGTACGGCGTGCCTGTCGCGTACGGCATCTTGGTGGCGATCACGGTACTTTCATTCCCTATTTCCTCTTCTTTCTCTCATTTGTTTCATGCATTTGGCGCACTTTTGAACCCTTTAGTGAAAGGAGAGAGAGGAGAGAAATATATATCTACACCCCTTTTGTGGCGATCACGGTGGGACGCCTAGTGCCCATCGTGCTTTTGGATTGCTGACCCTTCTTAGTCGTTGTCAAGATTTTCTTCTTGGAGGGATTTACAGGTTGAATGCGGTTTCTGTCCTCTGGCGCACACGTGGTTCGTCCAGAGCCGTCTAACCATCAGCACGGTTGATTCTGCACCGCTCATATACTCCGCCTTCAGGTTTATCTACCCCGGCCTTTCTTGTTTCAGACGGCTCCAGGGACGCCGTCCATCCGTTTGAGCGGCTTTCACACAGCCGTCCCGCGCTCAGGCACAGGTATGCTGTATTTTCTGGTGGCAGATACACAGCTGTGAGGCGGCGGTTCAAGTACGCGAGCGGTTGAATATCAGCCGTCTATCTGGTATGTCCCTTGCTTTCTGCTCAAGCATTACGGCTGGACATTGACCGCCTGAGTACTTAGCGTGGTCAGAGGAGGACTGCACATCTCTTGTCACAGTGCATTTCTGTCTTCTTGCTTAGTGCTTCGGCTGATATATATATTGCTCCTGGTGCTGTTCGTTGGCTCCCCCTGCCATCTTATTATTATTACATCACCATGCTTTTATTACTCATGTGTATACTTGTAGCAACCCTAATAAATGAATAATTGAAATGAATTAAAACATATATATTACAGAAGTAAAATATATAAAAGGAATAGGGTTAATTGGACGAAATAAGACAAATTAAAAATAACGCCTCTTATTAGGGCGTTAATTCAAAAAGAAACGCCTCTATCAAAGGCGTGACTAAAGAAAGGACGCCCACACGTGCGGTCGTCAACTCTCACGACCAAATAGGCAAGTAAAAGAAACGCCTCTATCTTGGGCGTGTTTTAAAACACGAAACGCCCTTTTTCAAGGCGCTTTTTAAGAAACGCCCTTATGCAAGGCGTCAATTCAAGAATACACGCCCTGACCTAAGGCGTTAATTCAGTTCGTGAACCGTTCGAACCCAGAACTTATTCAGAGTAAGTGATAAGCATTAGAAAGAGTTCAAACGTGGTAATGACTCTATCATAGAAGTATTACTTCCACTAGAACACTAACCCTAACAGGACACCCAAAATCCTATAAAAACTCTCGTTCATCTAAACCCTAAACCTATTTGATTCGTTCGTCTGCAGAGGTACGTAAGAGGAGCATTCCTTCTTATTTTCCTTAAATCCCTACGTCTGTTACATGAAGAACTAACAGTTCTTCATCTTCTTCTGTTACAGGTTAAGAAGCCCCTACGTTTTGAAGAAGCATAGTTCTTCATCCGGGTAAAAATTATTTACCTTCGTATGATGTTCAGATCACAAAGAAACTGATACAGTTTCTTTATTTTCTTATAGGATAACTGCAGTTCTTCTTCTACAATCAAAGCCATCGTCTTCTTCCATCAACCAATAGCCGTGGTCTTCAGGAGCCTAACCGAGCATCACCCTCTGCTAGTCAAACCCCTCACGGTCATCTTCAAATCCATTATTAAGGTAGGTTTTCTCAAGCTACTGTAGCCCAAATGAAATTAATGCAAGATATATATATATATAAGCATGTCATGCATATGATTATTATAGTTCTCGTACGTTTTCTGAAATATTTTGAAAGAAACGCCCTTGATTAGGGCGCTAATTTAAAAGAAACGACCATACCAGTGGTCGTCAATTTAATATTTGACGCCCTCTACGCAGGCGTTAATTTCATAAGAATCGCATGTGATTAATAATTGATCTGTTTAAAAATTACAATACATATGAAATATTGATTTTTAATATCTTGCATGACTCTGTGAATTCCTGTTAAATTTTTCTGCCATGACATGTCTCTTGTCTCTCGAAATATTATTTATTAAAAATCCCTTGAAATTCACGACTTGGACAAAGTCGTTTTCCATATTCTAACGCCCCAGTACAAGGCGTGAACATTAAAAGTAACGCCCCTTTCTAGGGCGTGTATATGTTAAAAACCTAAAATTCACATATTCTGTAAAATGGAATTGGAAAGTAACGCCCCTCCCAAGGGCGCGTTGTTGAAAGTAACGCCCCTTCCAAGGGCGCGTTTTTGATAAATTTCTGAGAATAATTATATCCTGTCAAATATGTAAATGATGAGACGCCTGCCCTGCAGTCGTCAACTTTTAAGAAACGCCCCCAGGAAAGGCGTGTTTTTGATAAATTAATGAAATAATGGAAATTCTGCAAATTGGCAATATATGTAAACGCCCTTCAGTTAGGCGTTAATTACTTGAGACACGACTTGACCTAAGTCGTTATTTTACTGTAAACTGATCTTTCCTCTGATTTGCTAACCGATGGTTTATATATTATACCTATATATATATATATCGGCACTATTCTCCACTCCGTGAGTATAGTCCCACGTTTCATGTTGATTTATCGATCACACTCAACTCTCATTGACATACAAGCTCTCCATTGGACATTCCGTTCCTTTGGACTAGCGAGTTAGTCATAGAGACCTCCGTAAGACTCCTCGTAGCCTTGGATTCCCTCAAGGCCGACTGAGCTGGTTGTACCCTAAAAACCCATTACACAGTTTTTGCCATGTCAATCTAAAGAAAACATGGTATACCGGCCCTTATGATTATACAAAGAGTATATCATAAGAAATTCTTGATGGGATGATGATATCATGCCATATCGTGTCATTCTTGTAAACCCCAATTCTATGATAAGAATGAGGGTATCTTGCTTGATCTAATGTTCATGTGGACCTCAATTCTATATAAAGAATGTCCATATTGATTTGTCATGGTACCTAAGTTAAGGGAACCATATTCTACCTAGTTTTATCGAACTCGTGATTATACCGTTATTATCGCCATTCTATGTCCTTTGTCATATTTTGGACTCTATTCTATCAAAGTTGTCATACGTATCTACAAGCTTGATTATTGAAATTCTATATTGGCTATATAAACAAGAGTGGATGTCAAAACACATGATAAATGCCTGCGCATATAGGGCCCGATCTGGTCCTGGGAGGAGCACCCGAAAGTACTTGTGCCCATGGGAGTTAAAATGATAAGGTATCTGGCATTATACCGAGTACTTGACTTGCTTGATTGGACATTCCACACACATCTTGTACTTTAATCGTACTTGACTTTACATGAAATGCGTGGCCCGAAAGAGGGTAATTTACTTGCTTGAAACATGATAGCCAAAGTTCTTGACATGACTTGTTAAACGTGCTTGCTTGAATATCTTGAATAACTTGTATCTTGTTCATGAAAGTTCATCTTATTTCTTTGATATTACATTCTCTCTATCTTGTCGTTTCATGCGAGCATGCATAGCTTTATTGCATCCATGAAAATGTAATTACTTAAACCACTTGCTAGTACTTGAGATATAATTTCCTACTGAGCGTTCGCTCATCCCGTTTGTCCCTTTTTACTTTTCAGGTAAGTCCGACGACGATGGAAGTCAATCGGATGGGAATTGTCAAGAGTGAAGAGATAGAGATTCTCCAAGTGTCATCTAGTCTTTTCTATAGTTTCTTGAGTCAACTATGTATTCTTTTCCTTTTTTATTTAACAGAGTATTGGATTTGTAATAGTCTATCCATTATGAAATAAAGGATTGGGTTATCTTGCTATTTTGCGCATCTCTGTCTTTGTGTCGAATACACGACCACTCTGATTGACATGATTGATATAGACACGTCGCGCATCTCCGGGTATCTTCCGCGCTCGGGGCGTGACAGTCTTTGTGGTATCAGAGCCTAAGGTATTCAATTCCTAGAAAACCCAAGTCCAAGGATAGGTTTCAAAACCTTTAACCAAGTGAGAGTGGGTAGAACCAAGGGTTAAATGATCAATGAGTCCTTTATAAGATCATAGTGATATAATACTAACATAGCTATTGTAATTGTAGGATAATGGCTGCCGAACGTGCTCAATGGCGCAACATGCAGCGTACCCTTCAAGGGATGACCCAAGTGCTACAACAGGTAGCACAAGGTGGTGCTCCACGAGCTGGAAGCTTACACCAAGCATTCAAGAATATGAATCCCCCGAAGTTCATGGGATCGACCGATCCAGACGATGCCGAGCATTGGGTTCGAGAGATTGAACGTATATTCCGTGTCATGCAATGCACGGATCAGGACAAAGTCTTATTAGCTACTTTCCAGCTAGAAAAGGATGCTAGATGCTGGTGGGAGTCGATTGAAGCTACTATTGACCCAACTCAAGTTACATGGGGTGAATTCGTTGAATATTTCAACGCCAAATATTTCTCTGATAGGGTCCAGGAAAGGAAGGCCGCCGAATTTGCCGCATTAAAGCAAAGATCTTTATCGGTGGCTGATTATGAAGCACAGTTCTCTAGACTGTCTAGATATGCTAAGCATTTAATTGGCACGGAAAAGATGAAAGCCCGTAGATTTCTTAATGGGCTTAGGCCCCACTACATTACTCAACTGGCGCCTATGGATATTCAAGTTTATACTGAAATAGTGCGCCGAGCTCAGTTGCTTGAAGATGCCACGGAACTATCTGATAGGATCCGTGGGAAAGACAAAAAAGAGCAAGTCACAAGTTCGGGTTCTTTTAAACCCAACTTTAAGAAGAGGCCCAATAATGGAGGTTCTTCCTCTCAAGATCAGAAGTACAAGAAATCCAAGCCTTTCTCTATCACCACTACCCCTTCAAACGTAGTATGCAAGCATTGTGACAAGGCTGGTCACAAAACAGAAGAATGCTGGAGGAAACTAGGAGCATGTCTCCGTTGTGGGAGTCGTGAACATCGGATTCCCGATTGTCCATTAATGAATGACCAAGACGGTGAGGGTAAACGCCCAGTGACAAGGAACGCGCGTCTTCATGCAATCCAAGAGACCGAACCAGAAGAAGAAGGCGGATTGGTGGAAGGTACATTAAAAATTTGTTCCAAATATGCACATGTCTTATTTGATACAGGTGCATCGCATTCCATTATTTCCAAGAAGTTTGCTGACCCATTACCTCTAGAACCAGAATGGATGAAAATAGTGTTGTCTACTCCTCTCGGAAACGAGACGGATATCACGCATCATTACCAAAACTGTGAGGTGTTGGTTCGAGGAAAGAATTTTCCTATTGATCTTATCTGCTTAGATCTAAAAGAATATGATGTTATACTAGGAGCAGATTGGTTATCTAAGTACCAGGCAACGGTTGATTGCCGTAATAGCAAGATTGTTTTCAAAGAATTTCCAGAACTGACTTATACTAGTCCTAAGAGTCGAAGCAAATCCCCTCTTATTTCGGCTCTTCGAGCAAGCAAGCTCGTCAGGAAAGGATGTGTATCCTTCCTTGCTTTTGTCACTAATAAAGAAGCTAAGGAAACCAAGATAGAAGACGTTCAAGTAGTACGAGAATTCCCAGACGTATTTCCGGAAGAACTGCCGGGATTACCCCCGCAAAGAGATGTGGCCTTTACCATCGACTTAGTCCCTGGTGCTGGTCCTGTTTCAAAGGCACCATATAGAATGTCCCCTGCTGAACTCAAGGAGTTGAAGGAGCAGTTGATGGAACTAATCCGAAAAGGGTTTATTAGACCAAGTACTTCCCCGTGGGGAGCACCAGTCTTATTTGTAAAGAAGAAGGATGGATCCATGAGATTGTGTATTGACTATCGACAGTTGAATCATCTTACTATCAAGAACAAGTATCCACTGCCGAGAATCGATGAATTGTTTGATCAGATTTCAGGATCCAAATATTTCTCCAAGATTGATCTCCGGTCGGGATATCATCAATTAAGGATCAAGGATGATGACATTCACAAGACCGCATTCAGAAGCAGGTATGGCCATTACGAATTTGTTGTTATGCCTTTTGGACTAACAAATGCCCCTGCTGCCTTTATGCAGTTAATGAATAGCATATTCAGGCCTTACTTGGATCAATTCATAGTAGTCTTCATCGATGATATATTGATATATTCTAAGACTAAGGAAGAACATGAAGAGCATTTGAGGATTGCATTGCAAGTCTTGAGGACAAATCAATTATATGCTAAACTCAGCAAATGCGAGTTCTGGCTTGAAGAAGTGGCTTTTCTCGGACATGTCATATCCAAGGACGGTTTATCTGTGGATCCGTCAAAAGTTGAAGCTGTGAGAAACTGGGAGAGACCCACTAATGCAAGCGAGATCAGAAGTTTCTTAGGTCTTGCAGGCTATTATCGGCGATTTATCAAAGATTTCTCTAAGATCGCCGTACCACTTACAAGATTAACTCGTAAGGAGATCCGATATGAATGGAGCGAGGAATGTGAAAGCAGTTTCCAAACTCTCAAGGATCATCTCACCACAGCTCCAGTCTTAGCCCTACCAATTGAAGGAGAGAAATTCGAGGTCTACACTGATGCTTCTGGCATTGGCCTCGGATGTGTTCTAATGCAACATGGGAAGGTCATAGCATACTCTTCTCGTCAACTGAAGAAGCATGAGGAGAATTACCCCGTCCATGACTTGGAATTGGCCGCGGTAGTATTTGCCCTAAAGATATGGAGACACTATCTCTATGGGGTACAGTTTACTGTATACTCCGATCACAAAAGTCTCAAATATCTATTTTCACAAAAGGAGCTGAACATGAGACAAAGACGTTGGCTAGAATATCTCAAGGACTTCGACTTCAGTATACAATACCATCCCGGAAAGGGTAATTATGTGGCTGACGCCCTTAGTCGAAAGCCGAGAGCAATGATAGCAAATTGTATGATGCAAGAATGGAGGTTACTTGAACAATTCTCCGAGCTCAATATAAGCTTGGACACGGAATCCAAATTTGTCACACTATCTCATGTAAGCATACAGTCAGATTTGTTATCTGAGATACAAACACTTCAGGATGATGATCCTATATTAGTAGAAATCAAAGGCAGATTAGAAGGACAATCTGATTTTCAACTAACTTCTGATGGAAGATTATCGTTCAAAGATAGAACTTGTATACCCGATTGTCCGGAATTAAAGAAGAAGATCTTAGATGAAGCTCACCGATCAAGATACACTATTCATCCTGGATCAACTAAAATGTACCAAGATGTAAAGAGGAACTTTTGGTGGCCTAATATGAAAAGAGAAATAGCGGACTATGTATCACGCTGTCTCACATGCCAACAGGTCAAGGCGGAACATCAAAAGCCTGCGGGAAAACTACATCCTCTAGATATTCCTAAGTGGAAATGGGAGGATATTGGTATGGACTTCATCATGGGTTTGTCTAAATCTAAAGGAGGACATGATGGAATCTGGGTTATCATTGACCGATTGACTAAATCGGCACATTTCTTGCCAATCAAAAGCCGATGGTCAATTGATGTGCTAGCTGCACTATACATCAAAGAAATAGTCAGGATACATGGAATTCCTGTCTCAATCGTGTCTGATAGGGATCCCCGTTTTACTTCTCATTTTTGGAAGGGATTACAACATTCGTTGGGGACAAGGCTCAACTTTAGCACTGCTTTCCACCCACAAACGGATGGTCAGACCGAGCGAACTAATCAAGTTGTTGAAGATATGCTGAGAACATGCATTATTGACTTTGGAGGAAGCTGGCATGACCACTTACCTTTAGTTGAATTTGCATATAATAATAGCTACCAAGCTAGTATCCAAATGGCACCTTTCGAAGCCTTATACGGAAGGAGTTGCCGATCTCCCATATGTTGGAACGAAGTTGGAGAAAAACAACTATTAGGTCCAGACATGGTAAGGGATACAACCGAGAAGATACAAGTAATCAGAGAAAGATTACAAGTTGCTCAGACAAGGCAAAAGGCTTATGCTGATACCAGGAGAAGAGATCTTGAATTCCAGGTTGGAGATCATGTATTTCTTAAAATATCCCCTGGACGTGGCATACGAAGATTTGGTGTTAAGGGCAAGCTTACGCCAAGATTCATCGGACCATTTGAGGTACTCGAAAGAGTTGGCGAGGTTGCTTATCGCATCGCGTTGCCTCCTCAGTTGTCCGAGGTACACAATGTATTTCACATATCTATGTTGAAGAAGTATGTGCACGATCCGTCACATATTATTGAGCATGGAGATCTGGTGATCCAGAAAGATCTCACATATGAACAAAGGCCCTTGAAGATATTAGATCGAGAAATACGAGCTCTAAGGAATAAGGTTATTCCCATGATCAAGGTGCAATGGAATAAGAATCCTGAACGCGAAGCGACATGGGAGACCGAGGAATCTATGAAGAAACGATTTCCCGAGTTATTCTAAGAGGTATATGTCCTACACTCTCCGCGTGTATAATTATATATATATTGAATTTGGGGACCAAATTCTTTTTAAGTGGGGGAGGGTGTAGCAACCCTAATAAATGAATAATTGAAATGAATTAAAACATATATATTACAGAAGTAAAATATATAAAAGGAATAGGGTTAATTGGACGAAATAAGACAAATTAAAAATAACGCCTCTTATTAGGGCGTTAATTCAAAAAGAAACACCTCTATCAAAGGCGTGACTAAAGAAAGGACGCCCACACGTGCGGTCGTCAACTCTCACGACCAAATAGGCAAGTAAAAGAAACGCCTCTATCTTGGGCGTGTTTTAAAACACGAAACGCCCTTTTTCAAGGCGCTTTTTAAGAAACGCCCTTATGCAAGGCGTCAATTCAAGAATACACGCCCTGACCTAAGGCGTTAATTCAGTTCGTGAACCGTTCGAACCCAGAACTTATTCAGAGTAAGTGATAAGCATTAGAAAGAGTTCAAACGTGGTAATGACTCTATCATAGAAGTATTACTTCCACTAGAACACTAACCCTAACAGGACACCCAAAATCCTATAAAAACTCTCGTTCATCTAAACCCTAAACCTATTTGATTCGTTCGTCTGCAGAGGTACGTAAGAGGAGCATTCCTTCTTATTTTCCTTAAATCCCTACGTCTGTTACATGAAGAACTAACAGTTCTTCATCTTCTTCTGTTACAGGTTAAGAAGCCCCTACGTTTTGAAGAAGCATAGTTCTTCATCCGGGTAAAAATTATTTACCTTCGTATGATGTTCAGATCACAAAGAAACTGATACAGTTTCTTTATTTTCTTATAGGATAACTGCAGTTCTTCTTCTACAATCAAAGCCATCGTCTTCTTCCATCAACCAATAGCCGTGGTCTTCAGGAGCCTAACCGAGCATCACCCTCTGCTAGTCAAACCCCTCACGGTCATCTTCAAATCCATTATTAAGGTAGGTTTTCTCAAGCTACTGTATCCCAAATGAAATTAATGCAAGATATATATATATATAAGCATGTCATGCATATGATTATTATAGTTCTCGTACGTTTTCTGAAATATTTTGAAAGAAACGCCCTTGATTAGGGCGCTAATTTAAAAGAAACGACCATACCAGTGGTCGTCAATTTAATATTTGACGCCCTCTACGCAGGCGTTAATTTCATAAGAATCGCATGTGATTAATAATTGATCTGTTTAAAAATTACAATACATATGAAATATTGATTTTTAATATCTTGCATGACTCTGTGAATTCCTGTTAAATTTTACTGCCATGACATGTCTCTTGTCTCTCGAAATATTATTTATTAAAAATCCCTTGAAATTCACGACTTGGACAAAGTCGTTTTCCATATTCTAACGCCCCAGTACAAGGCGTGAACATTAAAAGTAACGCCCCTTTCTAGGGCGTGTATATGTTAAAAACCTAAAATTCACATATTCTGTAAAATGGAATTGGAAAGTAACGCCCCTCCCAAGGGCGCGTTGTTGAAAGTAACGCCCCTTCCAAGGGCGCGTTTTTGATAAATTTCTGAGAATAATTATATCCTGTCAAATATGTAAATGATGAGACGCCTGCCCTGCAGTCGTCAACTTTTAAGAAACGCCCCCAGGAAAGGCGTGTTTTTGATAAATTAATGAAATAATGGAAATTCTGCAAATTGGCAATATATGTAAACGCCCTTCAGTTAGGCGTTAATTACTTGAGACACGACTTGACCTAAGTCGTTATTTTACTGTAAACTGATCTTTCCTCTGATTTGCTAACCGATGGTTTATATATTATACCTATATATATATATCGGCACTATTCTCCACTCCGTGAGTATAGTCCCACGTTTCATGTTGATTTATCGATCACACTCAACTCTCATTGACATACAAGCTCTCCATTGGACATTCCGTTCCTTTGGACTAGCGAGTTAGTCATAGAGACCTCCGTAAGACTCCTCGTAGCCTTGGATTCCCTCAAGGCCGACTGAGCTGGTTGTACCCTAAAAACCCATTACACAGTTTTTGCCATGTCAATCTAAAGAAAACATGGTATACCGGCCCTTATGATTATACAAAGAGTATATCATAAGAAATTCTTGATGGGATGATGATATCATGCCATATCGTGTCATTCTTGTAAACCCCAATTCTATGATAAGAATGAGGGTATCTTGCTTGATCTAATGTTCATGTGGACCTCAATTCTATATAAAGAATGTCCATATTGATTTGTCATGGTACCTAAGTTAAGGGAACCATATTCTACCTAGTTTTATCGAACTCGTGATTATACCGTTATTATCGCCATTCTATGTCCTTTGTCATATTTTGGACTCTATTCTATCAAAGTTGTCATACGTATCTACAAGCTTGATTATTGAAATTCTATATTGGCTATATAAACAAGAGTGGATGTCAAAACACATGATAAATGCCTGCGCATATAGGGCCCGATCTGGTCCTGGGAGGAGCACCCGAAAGTACTTGTGCCCATGGGAGTTAAAATGATAAGGTATCTGGCATTATACCGAGTACTTGACTTGCTTGATTGGACATTCCACACACATCTTGTACTTTAATCGTACTTGACTTTACATGAAATGCGTGGCCCGAAAGAGGGTAATTTACTTGCTTGAAACATGATAGCCAAAGTTCTTGACATGACTTGTTAAACGTGCTTGCTTGAATATCTTGAATAACTTGTATCTTGTTCATGAAAGTTCATCTTATTTCTTTGATATTACATTCTCTCTATCTTGTCGTTTCATGCGAGCATGCATAGCTTTATTGCATCCATGAAAATGTAATTACTTAAACCACTTGCTAGTACTTGAGATATAATTTCCTACTGAGCGTTCGCTCATCCCGTTTGTCCCTTTTTACTTTTCAGGTAAGTCCGACGACGATGGAAGTCAATCGGATGGGAATTGTCAAGAGTGAAGAGATAGAGATTCTCCAAGTGTCATCTAGTCTTTTCTATAGTTTCTTGAGTCAACTATGTATTCTTTTCCTTTTTTATTTAACAGAGTATTGGATTTGTAATAGTCTATCCATTATGAAATAAAGGATTGGGTTATCTTGCTATTTTGCGCATCTCTGTCTTTGTGTCGAATACACGACCACTCTGATTGACATGATTGATATAGACACGTCGCGCATCTCCGGGTATCTTCCGCGCTCGGGGCGTGACAATACTTGCTCATTGATTGATAGCTGCTAGGCTAGTTTGTGCATGCACTCCGATGCGCATAGGAGCATCGATATTTTCCCATATTAGTTGCATTCCTGCCGAGGTAGGGTTTCCTCTCGTCTCCATATTCCTTGGAGCCGACTAGGGACCTTGCCGAGGACCTCCGTAAGCCCCCGTGAGCCGTGGATTCCCATACGGACGCCGGGTAGGTTGTACCGTATCCATCCCGTCTAGGGTTGCATCTGCGAGTGAGAAGTCCCAATATGGTCACACGGTTCCTCGTTCTCATCCCAATCAGGCACCTAGTGGTCGAGAGAATTGACATTTTCATTAATCCACTAAGGTTCAAACCCGAAGATATAAGGAACTGACGAGCATCATTTTAAGAACTTGATTGTATTACTGAGTGATTCTACTCTCATCTCGCTCCATTCTATGCTTACTATTTGCTTGGTAGATTTGATTGATTTAGTGTTGCTTGTTCTAGTATCAAGTGTCTTGGTGTGTGTGGGATTGCCTTCTGCCCCCACGATCGCTTCCTAGGGTTGATTCTTACTTCCATTCTTACTCCAACCCCTTGTTTGATTCCGCTCCTTCTTCCATGTCGTCATACGACTTCTCTGCGGCCCATGAGGACTCCCTTCCTCGTGGTCTCCTTGAAGACCCACCTAGGGTCACCCACTTGCAAGGGGGAGAGGGGGCGGCCCCTTCGCTCCCGACCTCTCTTGGCGAGGGTCCTCGACCCTCTTTTTCAAACCCGTCCAACCAGAATTCAGCCAGTACGATCCTCGACATGATGGCCCAGTTGGACCCCACCCAACTCCATCTCATCAGACAAGCTCTGCAAGGGGGCGATGCCCCGGCCTCAGCTCTGGCTCATGCCACGGCCAATGTCGCCACTTCAGCTCCTGTGGTCGGGACCACTTCCGTGGCTCCCATTGACCTTACCCCAGTCCGCCCTCAGAACTTTCGCTATCCCAATATGGAAATGGGCCAGGCGTCCACATCGGTCCATCAGCAACTGGATAAAGGGAAATCACCGATCCCCTCTGTTCCTTATCTTGAGTCATACCCTACAATTTCTCCATCGCCTCAGGCCCTCATAGCCCCGACAGACTTTGCTAGGTCACAGTCGGGGGCGGCTCAGGTCGCTCATACAGATACTGGCCCTTCCTCGGCCCATTACCCCTCTTATGGGCCGCCTCCTTCGTCAGTTTATCCTTTGGTCGCCTATCCGGGTGCTACTCCTCTTGCTCCCCCCTCCTTCCCGGGAACGAGAAATTCTTGACAAGTGGGCTGCTATGCAGCAACAAATTGATCTCCTCCACAAGCGGGTCGGCCCGCAATCTCTTGCCGATGTCCCTATCCCTAACTTCAGGACCTACGTTTTCCTTCCCAGTCGGAGCTCCCCGTGTACCGCAAATATGATGGGAATGGCAACCCGTTCATCCATGTCCGAGAGTTCTTGTACGAGTCTGCGCAGTTCCAACAAGATGATCGCTTGATGGCTTATTTGTTCCGTCGGTCCCTGGAGGGGGTCGCGCTGGAATGGTTTTACACCTTGCCTCTGGAGGAGGCTGAGAATTTCAAGACCGTCAAGGAGAGGTTCATACAGAGGTTTCAGGATCGGGTCAGACCCGAGTACTCTTTCACTGACCTGGTGGCGAAGAAGATGAGGCCGGAGGAAGACTTCGCAACCTATGCAGACCGCTGGAGACAGATGGCCTCACGGGTGCCCGGGCAGATTCCAGAAGAGGAAAAAGTAAAGTTGTTAATTTCCAATGCTACGCCAACTTTCAGAAACATTCTGGCAATGAATGACATTTCAAACATGCACCAGCTATACAGTAGAGCCAGGTTTATCCAAACCCAATTTAAAGACTCCCCCATCCATTCTTTATTCGAGGCCCAGAAACCCAAAGCCACCAAGAAAACCCAGGGCCCCGTCACTAAGGGGGTACAAATTAACGAGCAAGTCCAGGCCGTTCAGTTCCCCCAACACGCCGCTCCACCCCGCTTCCCACCACCTCAGCGCAACCCCCAGTTCACTGCTCCGCAAGTTCCCCAGCCTGCCTTCCAAGTCCCGCAATACCCTCAACAGGCACCTCCGCCACCTCAACAGCCTCAGCGGCCCCCGCAGTACAATAATGTTCCTCCACCCCCCACCTATGGCTCTGCTCGACCGGCTCCAAAGAGGGCTCATTACCCCCCTCTTCCGGAGACCTTGCCAGATATTTTCTCTGCTCTAATGTATACTGGCGACCTTCAGTTGCCGCCTGAGCGCCCGAACTGGAATCCGGCTGCCGACCAATCCCGATACTGTATATTCCATCGGCAACCGAGGCACACGATAGAGCGATGTTACCAATTCAGAGACCTGGTGTATGATTTGCATGAGGGCCAGAGAATTGATTGGGCCCAGATGCGCCAACTAATTGAGGATATCAAGCAAAGGCAGAGACAGGCCAGGCCGCAACAGGCGGTGCCCCAGTAGCAGCAGCAGCAGCCCCAACAGCAACCGCAGCCTCCACCGCAGCAGCAAGACCTCGGGATCCATCAAAATCCCATGCCAATGCATCAGCCCGCTCCTCCGCAACAACAGCAACCGCCGGCACCGGCCCCAGCACAAGTGAATGTGGTCCAGCGCCCAGCCCCCAACGCTGGGTGGACGTTTGATGATGAGACCCCCGCCCATCTCTTGGCCTTGCACCACCACTACTCTCCCACACCTGCCATCCCCTCCATCCTTAGACCCGTCGCTACACCGCCCGTCACTTCCCCCGCATCACCTCTTAGACCCTCTACATTCCCCTCTACTCCATCCGTCCTCTCACCACCACCTGCCGTGCCTCCCATCATCTCCCCTAAGCTTAACCCTTCACCCATTTCCCCTCCACCAGGGCCCATTAAGCCCACTCCCGTCATCCTCACCCCCATCTCCACGCCATTCGCCTACCCCACCAGGCCGAGCGGGGGTCCAGTCCAGGCCGTACAAGCATCGCAATGCGCCCTTCGGAGCGGGCGTCCTTTCCAGAGAATTTTTCCTTCCCCAGGGGCATCTGCACCAAACCCTGCAGTTTCCTCCCCTATAGTTGAACCAGAGGAGATAGATCCGGTGCCGGGCACAAGATATGACTTATTACAGCATTTAGACCGGCTGCCGGCTAAAATCTCAGTGTTAGAGCTGATCAAGAGATCGCCGCTCCACCAAGACGCCCTGAAAATCTTCCTACAGAAAGTTATGGTGAGCGAGGATGTGGCGGTGGATAGCCTGCCCGCGGTCTTGGCCACGATCACAAAGGGGCCCTCTATCACATTTGCTGAGTCAGAATTAGCTCCTCCTGAGGCACGACAGATGCCGTTATGTGTTACCATCTCTTTAAACAAAACAACAGTGGAATCCGCCCTTGTGGATACAGGGGCATCGATAAATGTCTGCCCATTGAGTACCCTTCGTGCTTGTAATATATCAGAGGAAATGCTCAAGCCGACTCCAACCACGATAGCCGCATATGATAACTCCAGACGTGCTTGTCACGGGGTAGTAACTATGCAGGCCGAGCTAGGGCCCTTGGTGATGGATGTAGAATTTTATGTGTTGGACATAGACCCAATGTTCAAAGCCATTCTGGGTCGTCCATGGTTGAATAGTTTGAACGCCGTCCCCTCGACCGCCCACCAGTGTCTGAAGTTCCCATTCCAGGGGCGAGTGGTCAAGGTGAAAAGTGTTTCTACGATTCAAAATGTTGACGCCATAGCAGCCAAGATTCTGCCCACACTATGGCCGAGTAACAGACCGGTTCTATCTGTCATGGACTTGAACTATTCGTGGGCGTATGCGTCGCGCAAGCCCACCGCTGCACCAATCAATGTGAAGGTTAAGCCCAAGATAAAAGACTCCAAAGGGTGGCACATAATTCTAAAATTGGGCTATCAGCCAGGCCGAGGACTCGGCGCACAACTGCAGGGCCGAACAAACCCCGTTCCCAGGGGAAGGAAGATGGGCCGCCGGGGCCTCGGCTACCATGAATCCTCCATGTCAGTGCTTGGGGACTCTGGGCCGTTGACCTGGGACTACCGGCAACACTTTGTGAAAGGTCCGTTGCAGCCCGGCACCTTGAAGATCTCGCCATCCAGCCTTGAAGAAAAGATAGACGAAGCTTGTGCTGTTGCCGATCCTCCACCATCACCGCAAGGGCCAGTCGGTGACTTGGAAGACTTTGCTAACTACTTTACAAAGATGTTTTATGAAGAAGAGGGTGACCCAAAGAAGAAGGAGACGCAGCTGGTAAGGCGCCCCCCGATGCCATTGGCCCGCCAGGGGCCCCGGAAGACGGGGAGCTCCATCACTACTTATTCTACGTCCCCATCCCATCTCGCTTCCTGGTTTCAACAGCGGGATTCTGTTCCCCGTTCCCCTCCACTCCTGGTCGACCCGTACTTTGCGGAGAGACCCAAAATTTTATTCGTTCCATGTGCTTGCGGGCACTGTCCGCCCATTGATCTATCAACCCTATTCACCCCTCCTCCTCCAGGAGCTCAGCTCCATGAAATGTGGTTTAAGTCTTCTGACCCTTTCTTTGACTGCATCTTCCCGGAATTGTTCTCCATGCAACTTCCTCCTCCTCCGCCTTCTTCCTCCTGTTGTGTGATCATTTCCGGCCTCCAAAAAAAATGCCAATTCCAAAACGGAGGTCTCCATGGAAGATTACGCTATGTTCTGCTCAGATCCCCAGGGGCGCGAGACCCCTGTTTCTTTTCCGGTAGATTTCTTCTCCCCTAGATTAGATGTACAGTGTACAGAGTCCTCTAAGATGGTCGAGTCAGTCAGGGTAGAGTCTAGTTCGAGTTTTGTCAGCCCATCCGCGTCTGCGGCACCCGCCGTAACGCGCCCTCCTAAAACCATCCCCAGTAGGTTTCTACAAGATTTGGCTGGGAGATGTCATGCTCTGTTGAAGTGTCCGAAATTTGTGGAGACCGCAATTATCCTGGAAGATGATGAGGGAATTGATAAGGTATGGAGCAAGGATGGACTAGGAGTATATGAAATTGTGAATGAGAAAGACCCAGCTGATGATGAGGAAGACGAAACGGATGACACTGCTGACCTATATGCCCAAGGCTTGAAGAAGTTTGACGAGCCTTCCGTAGCAGTGGATGAATCCACTAAAGAGATTAACCTCGGAACAGTAGAGGACCCCAGGCCCATACTTATTTCCGCCAATCTCCCTCCTCCAGTCGAAGAGGAACTTGTCAAAGTCTTGAGGGAGTACATCGATTCTTTCGCCTGGTCCTACGAAGACATGCCGGGCCTTGACCCCGCCTTGGTTGAACACAGGTTGATTCTCAAACCAGGGGCAACGCCCGTTAAACAGAAGGCAAGGAGATTTCACCCACAAAATGCCTTGAGGATTAAGGAAGAAGTCGATAAATTGCATAAGGCCCGGTTCATTAGAGTAGTGCTGTATCCACAATGGGTGGCGAACATAGTCCCAGTGATGAAGAAGGATGGTAAAATTTGAATCTGTATTGACTTCAGGGACTTAAACAAGGCATGTCCGAAAGATGATTTTACACTTCCTCACATCGACGTCTTGGTCGATAATACAGCTGGGTATGAAGCCCTCTCCTTCATGGACGGCTACTCGGGGTATAACCAAATCCTTTTGGCTCTAGAGGACCAAGAAAAGACCTCGTTCACCACACCTTGGGGCACATACTGCTACGTCGTTATGCCATTTGGGTTGAAAAATGCAGGTGCCACCTACCAAAGAGCGATGATGGCTATCTTCCACGATATGATGCACGTTTATTTAGAAGCTTATGTGGATGATATTTTAGTCAAATCGAGGTCACAAGAAGAGCACCCCGCCATTCTAGCCAAGGTACTGCAAAGGGCTAGGGAATACAAGTTAAAGATGAATCCAAAGAAATGTGTGTTCGGAGTTGCATCAGGGAAATTACTTGGGTTTATAGTTAGTAAACGGGGGATTCAGATCGATCCGAACAAGGCAAAGGCCGTCATGGAAATGCCACCGCCGAAGAACGTCACTGAGCTTCGAGGTTTGATCGGGCATTTGCAATTTATCAGGAGATTTATATCTCAGCATTGGCAAAGATGCCGCCCGTTTTATGACCTGTTAAAGGCCGGCGTGAAATTCAAATGGAATGAACAATGTCAAAAGGCCTATGAGGAACTCAAGGTGTACCTCTCTAATCCCTCGGTTCTACAACCACCCGTCCCTGGGAAACCCCTGATCCTGTACATTTCAGTAATTGAGGACTCCCTAGGAGCTGTTTTGGCACAGGTTGATGATGAAGGAAGAGAAAGGGCGGCGTACTATCTCTCAAGGTTATTTAATCCTGCTGAATCCAAGTACACCGCTATGGAGAAAACCTGTGCGGCACTAGTGTGGGTAGCGCAGAAGCTTAAACACTACTTTCTCGCCCACGAGGTCAGGCTCATCTCTAGAATGGACCCCATTCGTTATCTGTTGGAAAAGCCGGTCCTTTCTAATCGGCTAGCTCGCTGGCAAAGTTTTTTCTCCCAGTTCGACATCACCTTCATCGTGCAGAAAGCAATCAAAGGATATGCTATTGCCGAGCACCTAGCTCATTCTCCTATCCCTCGCACTGATTCCATTCAGGATGAATTCCCCGATGAACACCTGGCGGTGGTCACTCATCTTCCTTTCTGGTCCCTCCACTTTGATGGCACCCTTAATTCCCAGGGCAGCGGAGTCGGGGCCGTTCTCCTTACGCCAGAAGGGGTGACCATCCCCGTGGCATATCAACTCTCATTTCCCACCACCAACAATATAGCCGAGTATGAGGCTCTCCTTGCCGGTCTGAAGCACGCCTACATCTTGGGTGCACGATACCTAAACATCATAGGAGACTCCCAGCTGGTGCTGCGTCAAGTTTTGTCAACCTATCGCACCCGTGATCCTAAGCTCAAACCCTACTAGGATCTGGTCACGCTCTTGGCCAGGCAATTCAGGAAACTTGTCTATATTCACACTCCCCGCTCTCAAAATATCTTGGCCGACGCCCTGGCGTCTCTCGCCTCTTCCCTATCACTCCCCCTAAGTCGCGCCACCGAGACCATTGTGGTCCAAAGGCTAGACGTTCCTTCCCTGCAGGATCTCTGGTTCGACAATCTTAGGATGTCTGTAGAGAAGAAAGTAGAAAGGGAGGGGATAAAAGAGGTTTCATTAACTGAGCTCGAGGAGATCATTGAAGAGGAAGAATTGCCGTGGTTTTATGAGATCGAGCAATACTGCAAGGATGGCACATTTCCGGAAACAGCCAACGCTGAGCAACGAAGAGCCATTAGAAGAGTCGCCACCAGATACACGATCATCGCCGGTGAATTGTATAGGCAGGCTCTGAGTGGAGTTCTAATGAGGTGCCTAGATGACGAAGAAGCTTGGAAAGTCGTGGAAGCAGCCCACTCCAGCGAGTGTGGAGGGCATGTAAACGGACAGACCTTGGCAAAGAAGATTCTTAGGCAGGGCTATTACTGGCCAACTCTAGAAGAAGATTGCTCTACCTATGTCCGTAGGTGCCTTCAGTGCCAAATCCATGCCGACAAAATCCACGCTCCGGCCTCTTCGCTTCATCCCATTACGGCCCCCTGGCCATTTTCTATGTGGGCCTTTGACATCATCGGGCCCCTCCGTGATCCGAACTCTGCGATTAAACAGAAATCCTTCATTCTGACGGCTACAGAATACTTCACCAAGTGGGCCGAAGCTGAGGCTTATGCAGAAATCAAAGCCACCACAGTATGCCGCTTCATCATGAAGAACATTATCTCACGATTCGGAGTGCCAAGCAGCATCGTCACCGACAACGGGCCTCAATTCATCTCACAAGAACTCCAGGACCTCTGTAAGAAATTCAATATAGTTTTGCATCATTCATCACCATACTACCCCCAAGGTAATGGCCAGGCTGAGGCCACGAATAAGACCCTTCTCAAAATTATCAAGAAAACATGTGAATCACATAAATTTGCTGATTGGGCCGACAAATTGATAGAAGCTCTATGGGCCTACCGCACCTCCGTCCGCACTCCCACAGGGCAGACTCCCTTTGCCCTCACTTACGGAATGGAAGCGGTGCTCCCGTATGAAATTCTAATCCCTTCCCTAAGGGTGCAGCTGGATAAGGAACTTAATCTCGACGAACATCGAGAGGCGTTGCTAGTCCAACTGGAACTTTTAGACGAGAAGAGGTTGAATGCGGCCAATCATGTTTCAGTATATCAAAAGCGGGTCTCGTGATATTTTGAAAAGAAGGTCATCAAAAGAAAATTTCAAGTGGGTAATATGGTTCTGAAACGCAAATTCATCAGGTCTGCAGGTCCCAGGTCTAAGTTGCAACCCAACTGGGAAGGGCCCTTCGTAATCAAAGAAGCTTATCCTAGCAATGCGTATCGTCTAATTAACTCGGAGGGGGAGGAATTGCCGAACCCGTGGAATGGGCTGTATTTAAAGCGTTTTCATCCATAAAAATAAAATCAGCGAACGGCTCGATGGCAGGGCATACCCCACCAAATTGCGAAAGGAGGACCCAAGTCCAGCATCTCACACACTACACGACCCCGTGGTGCGGTATTCTCATGCTACCCGACACCGTTTCTCCTTTGGCCATGCTCGGGGATAGTGGAAATCCTTGTAATTCCTCTCTCTCGGTTGGAGATAGGGGCAAGTGGTGAATAAGGGGGCGAGGACTGACCCAGGCTCCCCGTTAAGAAGGGTCTCAAATAGGGGCAATCCGTCAAGACCTCACTCCGCAAAAGAAGAAAAAAAGAAAGAAGAGAAAGAAAAGGAAAGCAAACAAAAAAGAAAAAGAAAAGAACAGGGGCAAAAGCCGAAAGCACAAAGCTCGAAGCTCTATGAATCCCCGAAGGATGCGGCTAGGCATGGCAAGAGTGGCAGTACAGTTTCCCCACGGGACGTTATGAGCCCGGTCGCACGCGTGCCTAGAGCGGGTGAAGGTTCGATGACGGATACAAAGCCCCGGCACAACAGACCAGATTCCTTGAGAAAAGGGGGGTCCCGGGAAAGAACTCAAGCCCTAAAAACCTCTACACCTATCATCGGCTTCCATACTCAATCTTTTTTACTTTCCCAAGGAATGAATCCCACCCCGGATATGGCCTCAGCAGAAGCACCGTCGAGCAAAGTTGGCGCCGATCACGGGCGGTCCCCCTTCCCGCATGCGCTGAACCTTGGAATTCTGTAGCAAGACGAGAAGGTCCCTGCTATTGAGACCCGAGCTGGTTTCAAAACCCAAAAAAAAATTCAAATATTTCAAAACCCAAAAATCAAATATTTCAAAATCCAAAAAAATCAAACATTTCAAAACCCAAAAAAAAAAATCAAATCAAACATTTCAAAACCCAAACAAAATCAAATATTTCAAAACCCAGAAAAATCAAATATTTCAAAATCTAAAAAAAAAATCAAATCAAATATTTCAAAACCCGAAAAAAAAATCAAATATTTCAAAATCCAACAAAAATCAAATATTTCAAAATCCAACAAAAATTGCGTTAACATGTTCTCTTCTTGCATTCATCTGCATTTTTTTTTCGCACTTTGATATTTGCCTATTTAATAAGGCTCACCCCCCTTGACCAAAAGTCAAGAATGGGTCGTCTCCTAACTTGCTGTAGGCAAGGGGCTGAGCCTAAAATAGATTTAATCTGTTTCACGTTTTCATGTGTGCAGGGGCAGGTCGGAAGGACAGTTGACTCGGGACTACAGGAATATTCAAACCTCGCATTAGCCTATGCAATCACATCACATCATAATCATATTGCAAAGCTCAAACTCAATCTCATCAAATCTTATCATTTATCAAGCTGTCCGAATATAAGAATCCTATCCCATATCATCATAAAAAATAGAAGAAAATCACTCAGTCCGCCGCTGGGCATCCCCGCGAGGACGTATCTCTCTCAACTCCCTAAGATAAGCCTGTCTAGTCTCTGAAGCCTCCTCGACCTCTGCTGGTAGGGTACGCACCCTGCTCACCTCCCACATGATCAACGCACTCCTGACCGCCTGCTCGTCCTCCTCTGTCTCGATCCTCCGGGCCTGTAGCATGGGAAGGTAGGGTAGCGTAGGTAGCACCGTCCGGGGAAGCCCGATCTGCAGGTAACATCTGTGTGGGCTGTACATCGCTAAGTGGTGTCGCTCACGAGCCTCAAGTCCAAGCCAACTCTCCTCGGTAGCCTGATGGTGGTATCATGGAGGAAATCCGGGCGCATCACGAACCTATCCAGGGGCAGCCTATTGATGTACGGGCGCCACTCGTCCCTGGTCTTCAGATCAGCCGTCCTGCACTCAACCTATGGAGAAAATCTGAAGGCGCCCCCTATGAAGTAAAGGGGATGGCTCCCGAAGATCCTGCTAACTGAAGTAATATCCTCCCTCAGGGTGAACTTCATCCTAACTCCCATCCAGCACTCCAATAGGATCATCGAACCAAAGAGAGGACCTCCTAAGGCTACTGAAGTAAGACCCTCGTACAGGTAAGCTAAGACAGCCTGAGAGATGGAAAACCCCTGCCAAAGGCCGCTGATGGTGCTGAGTAAAGGAGTCTCTAGGACATGGTCGGCTGAAGGGAAAAGGATGGCCCCACATAGGCAGATGGACGCGGCTTTGGCTATGGCTTCAACCCACCCGCACTTATTCCGGCAATGCTCCACTACCCACTGGCTCAGAGGAAGGAGGTGGATGTGGCGAGGGCCTACGAAGGTGCGAACATCCCCGCTATCAGGTATAAATTCCCCTAGGATGAGTTTTGGGTCGATAGGGGCAACGGTATGGCATATCAAGTCTTCCTCCCCCACCTTGGACCTAGGGAGTCCGAAGTATGTCTCTACCTCCTCTAACAGGATGGTGGCCTCAAAAGATGGGAAGAAGAAAGTGTGAGTCTGAGGGTGCCAAATCTCCATTAGAGCAGAGATACTATGCCAGTCTAAAGAAAGCTTGGGGTAATTCTGACCTAAAACTAGGAGGGAGTGTAGATGCCAGGATTTGAGAAGGTGAGTCACCCCGAGGGGCAATGCACGGACCATGGGAGCCACCCACTTTAAACTAGAAAAGCGTCTCGGGCCGGGAAGAAGCTGAAAAGAAAGAGAGGGTAAAGGGTGTGAAGAGATATAAAGAGGAAGTTGAAAGATGGACTCTAAGCGTATTCTGATCAAACTTACCTCTCTCATGGGGGTGGCGCTAAGATGTCGAGGAATCAAGTTTAGTCGTTGAATCACTTCCCGTTCCTTTCTAGCCGGCCGCGGTCCTTCGAACGACGCACCCTCCGCGGGACTTCCATCAAAAGCCCTCTTCATGTTGAGGTGTCGAGAATCAGAGATTTTAGGCTTTGGGAGGAGGAGGATGAATGAGTTTAGGGTTCAGGCCTCACTGCTACTTATAGGGTTCGTTAGGGAGCCTAAGCCTCTTAGGATTAGGCCCAGATAAGCCAAGGACGGGTTCAGATAGGGTTGTGATAAGATCAAAGCGCCTTGCCCTCGGGCTGGGGACTCTCCAGGAGTCCCCTCCCGGGCAATCAGGGTGTTGTATTGGACGGTCTTACGATAGACCGTCCATACCATATATGGCCCATCATCAACCGTTCTTCTCTCCAAGGAAGCCCGAGCCCACTCACTTGTGTGGCCCTACATCTGCCGTTCTTCCATTCCTATGGTTTATAGGCAACCGTTCCAACCAATTTATGCGGCCCATATAGAACCGCTTTTATCTACGGACGGCTAGTGGAGAACCGTTCATTTTCTCTGCCCCCAATTAGCCTGCTCACTCATGACTCAATCATTTAGCGCTCTCATCTCACTCAAGTCGGCGTGTGCGCTCTCAGCTCACTCAAGTCGGCGTGAGCGCCCTCATCTCACTCAAGTCGGCGTGTGCGTCACTCATCTCACTCAAGTCGGCGTGTACGTCACTCATCGCACTCAAGTCGGCGTGTATGTCACTCATCTCACTCAAGTCGACGTGTGCGTCACTCATCTCACTCAAGTCGGCGTGTGCGTCACTCATCTCACTCAAGTCGGCGTGTGCGTCGCTCATCTCTCTCAGGCTAAAGCGCGCTCCTCAAACTCATTTTGCCCACTCATACATGCATTCATCCACAGAACAAACAAACGAAAAAAAAACAAAGGCATGCATATCACTAATCATATCATATCATATACAAAGAATGGGCCCAGTACAACCAGTCAAGCAGCTCCCTCTCCCTGGCCCCCGTCGCTGTCTCCACCGCCCTCATGCCTCTTTGGGGGAGGCATCGCTGAGGTCGCCTCATCACGCCGTCGCCGGCGTCGCTCCTCCTCCTCGTTCCTCCGATGGCCGGAGGAACCAGTGAAGTAACTCCTCACGGAGCCGTGGGTGCCGTGGCTGCCGCTCGCAGTCGCCCTGCTGCGCTCCCGACTCACCTCCTTCATACCCTCCACCTTGCCCTCCAGCCGGGCAACCTGTAGACGGGCCTGCTCTGCCTCACCCCTGTAGCGCTCGGCCTCTGCCCGGTAACGGTCCGCCTCGGAAGCACCGGCCCGTAGTCGCTCTAGCTCGGCACGGAGGAGTGCCATCTCCACTGTGTCCGCCGGTCGGCTCCGTGCAGCCTCTTCTCGCACCTGGGCTACCTCCTCCAGAGCTGCCACCCGGCTCCGCTCCAGCTCCGCCACCCGGCTCCGCTCCAGCTCCGCCACCCGGGCTGCCTCCTCCAGAGCCGCCACCCGGCTCCGCTCCAGCTCCGCCTGAAGGCGAGTCAGCTCGGATGTCTGCATTCACATATCACTATCAGTTGGTCACATTTCATATATTTCATAAGCATAGTAAAAGAGGAAGTTTAGAGTTGCGTACCCTCTCCACGAGTGCCACCTCAGCCGCCTTGGCCCGCTCTACCATCCGAGTAAAGTCTGCATCCCGATCGGCTCGATCTGCTGGGGTCTGGACGGAGGAAGAAGAAGGAGCGTCTGGTCCCGCCCTCTGAACACCCTCGACGCGCTGCATCCAAATACTCCAGGTCAGTCATAGGCATAATCATAATCATATAGAACAGCATAATTTAAAGAGTCTAGGGTCTAGAAAACTCACCAGTAGGGCTAGAGCCTGTCGGGCCTCGTCTCTCTCCCGGATGGTGGAGTGCAGGAGTCCCTGCAACTCTGCCACCCGTCCTGCAGGGTCAACCTACATGTAGAAGTCTTTGTTAGTGCATCATATAAGAATCATAAGCATGATAGACAAAGTTTAAGTTTAGAAGTCGTACCAGTCGGTGGGCGCCTCGGAACACCTGGTCCCGGTAGTGCCGTGCGTACGCAGTGTAGTATGCGCTGTCGCTCTCTTCCCGGGCGGTCACCGCTCGCCCTCGTACGGCCCAGTCAGCAATCTGCTCGGCGTTCCTCGCTGTCCAGTCGTACGCCTCGCGGAGTCCCCGGGTCGTCCTCGACACTCGTTCCCCCGCCTTCTCGGGCGCAGGGAACTCGACGGCCGGCTGATGGACCCCGATGGTCCTCATCACCAACCTAAAGTGCAGTGGCTCCACCACATTCATGCAGTGAAGCCACACGTCCCAGCCAGAGAAGGCCAAGGCCTCGGTCACCCACGGCTGGCCCTCCGGGCTCTCCTCTGTATAAGGAGTCCACCGTACCTGCAATAGGAAACTACATCAGCATCATTATAATCATGGAAGAATAACATGCATTTAAAGAGTCTGAGTCTAGAAGCGTACTGAGGTGTACGGTAGAGTGTCCAGGTCATCCTGCAGCTCCCGAACCTGCCTCCTCAAGGCCATCATTTCCCGGGGTGCTGTCCACCTCCGCGCTATCGGCAGGAGCCCAGGACGGGTCTCCTCGCCTCTCCCCAACCCGCGTAGGCGCACGTAGGCCCACACCTGTACCACAAGTCGTGTCAGCATTCAGAAAGCATATAGAGTTGCATAATCAAAACTAGAGAAGAGAGTCACACCTGGAGTAAGGGGGAGAAGCCCCCAAGCATCGTCCGACGCGCCGTCGAACTAAGGGTGTCAAAGAGAAAGGCGAGGACCTCCGCTCCCCAAGCATAGTCACCTACATGCTCAAGCTCCTGGAGGAAGGGGAGGAAGCGACAACTCATCACGTCCGCCCGAGTGGAGAAGAGAAGCCGCCCGAACATCAACATCAGAAACCGTCGTAGTACTCTGTCTGCCTCTGGTCCCGGTGCCGCTGCGACCCTCGGTCTCACCAGCCCCACGAGCCGCTCCAAGTGCTCCTCTGGTCGCTCGCCCACTGCAACGCCAGCTCGTCGAAGACCCAGGTTGTCCTGGAGAGCAGCCTGGGGAAGGAGAGTCGACTGCCTCTCGGGGCGCCGTAACTGAAGCCCGAGCAGCTCTCGAGCCAGCCCCCGGTAGTCAGGAAAAGTAGTCCCGCTGACCGGCGACCCGTGCACGCGTAGGCCAGTGAGCCTGGCAACGTCCTCCAATGTGGGAACCATGTGCCCCCACGGGAACAAGAACGTCCGACTCACTGGGTCCCAGCGGTCGTGCAGAGCATAGAGTAGAGCTGCGTCAAAATGACACACCTCAATACTCAGGAAGGGGGCGAACCCCATGGCAGTCAATCGCTCCCTCTGGAAGTCCGGCAGTGCCAGATACACTGCCCGAACCTACAGCCAGGAGGTACGGGTCCTACGCTTCCCCTGCATTCATCCATCCCATTTGCATTAGTCATTTAGTTTCACATTGTTATTTCATTTAAATAAAATACTCAAAGTCCAATTATGGATTTGAAGAACGGTTGGTCACGAACCGCTCTGTAGATGAGCGGCCTTCCTCAAAACCGCCTTGTTTCTCAGGTACCCCAGTTTGAACGGGCCATCCCTAGCCGTTTTAATCATGGACGGATCACCCTGAACCGTCTGGTTGCCCGTCTCCCTAAGGAATAACGTCCCACCGTTGGCCGTATTGTTTTCATGACGGTCCTGTAAGGACCGTATTGTTTTGCCTGGCTACATGATTGGACGGACCTATATGGTCCGTCTACGTTTTGAACGGTGGTACCCTCACCGTATTGGGGGTTTTGGTGCCCCGTTAGCAGTGTGAGTGTGAGCGGTGCTCCCTGCACCGTGCTTATTTAAGGTGGTCCATTGGGAACCGCATTGTTTTTACGTACAGTTTCTGTTAAACCGTTTTACCGTCGTCGTCCCCGACGACGGTGAAGGCCCCCCAGCCGGCTGGGAGACCCCCGTGGTCCCTAAACCAACCCCCCTAAGACCCTCTAAGCCCCTAAAACTAGCATGCATGGAACGAAAGGGTTGGAAATGGAATAAGAGGTGAGGGGGAACCTACCTCGGGATCGCGTGGTGCCTTGGCCGCCCCCGCGGGTGTTGGTCCTCCGGCCACCTCCTCCTCGCCGACAGGGGCCTCTTCGTCGGCGACGACGATGGCGAGCTCCTCCATGGTCACCCCGGGTGTGCCCTCCTCCTCCGACGGCGGTTGCGGTTGTTCCGGCGGCGGCGAGCCCTCACCGGTGGCCGACGGCCTGGCGGACTGGTGCTTCGTCCGGGTCATCAAACGGGCTGGGGTGCAGTGAGGTTGAGAAGAGGGGGAGTTGAGAAGAGGGAGTTGAGAAGAGAGAGTGAGGGCGTCGTTTGCCCCCTCGTTCCTTCCACCGTCGGTTACGGTGGAGGGAGACGAGGGGGTTCCTTTTTTTTCGAAGCTGCAGGGAAGAACGGTCTATCGTTAGACCGTTCATTATCTGAGCGGTTCGTATCTAACCGTATGTCTCTCTTGACCGTTAATTTCAAGTCGGTTGGAATTCTGGGCACGAACGGTTTAAATAGAGCCGTCCCTGTAAGAACGGTGTGTTCACAACCGTTCACCACTGGCAATGGGCCCTAACAAAATTGTCTGAATGTCAGGTACACACGGTTAACATAGAGCCGTTTGGAAAATTGAACGGTTGGGATTCGGCCGTATATCTCGTTGATGTATTTAAATCATGAATGTTGAATATTTTCTTTGGAAATACATCTCTTAACCGTCTTATGCAGCATCACTTCAGCCATGTCTCGCCATTTCGCCTGCACAGGTAAGTCAGGTATGGCCCTCTATCCCTAAATCCCTTATTGCATTACTATATGATATTATATTATACTATTTCGAGAGCCGGCAGGTTTCTTATATGTCCCAGGATCTGATGTTCCCCTTCAACAAAAACAATGATGATCCAGGTTCATGTATCTAACCTTCGGATAGGCCGTTAAGTTGGGATGTCACGAGGAGGACGGTTCCATCCGCGCGTTGTGGTTGCGGACGGTATCTTGACTCTAATATTCCCAGCTTAGCAATACTACTCTCGAATATTTTATATTTTAATCTTTCTTGGCATTTATTTTAATGATTTCTTTTTGTTTTAGCCCAGCATGCATCATACGCATCCTTTTGAGCTTTCATACCCCATGGATTGCTTCAGAAATATCCCGTCGGTAATGGTCAGCTATGTGTTTAAGAGGCTTGTGTAAGATGAACTAATTCCACTCTGAGTTTGAAGGTTCTCTTTGGTCGGTTCGTTGGGGTCAGTTGACTGAAAGATCCCCGTCTGGAGCTTTAGCATCTTTTTCTTTTGTGGCCCCCTCATTGGACCACGGGATTGTGTCCCCCATGAGGTTGGTCTTGTCGGTTGATTTCCTTTAGTTTGGTCCCTCCAGATTGGCGTTGCCTTTTGGTCAATTACTCCTGACGCTCGGTTCAAGGTTTTTCGAAAGATTCTCATCGCTTATTGGTAGGAACGGGTGTCGCTTACCTTAACGCCCGCTTTTCCGGTCCACTCCGCTACATTTCCGCTTCGTCTCCATGTTCCGTGTCACCTCCGCTTCACCTCCGCTCGCTCCCCTGCAAAGAGGACGTTAAGGAGGGGCATCTGTTGACACCCGTTTTATACCGATAAGTTGAGCCGTTTCTCTTACTTCCATTGATTGATACCCTAAGTTGTCCATTATCTATTGGGCCATTCTTTATGGCACATCCTGAGCTCATTTTGGGGGTGGACTCCTTCCTTGGTAAAGGTCGTATCCATTTAGGGCTTATCGGACCCTGGCTTTGATTAAATGAACTATTTTTTATTATCCAGTACCCAAGATCATGAACGGTCCCACATAAGCCGTTCAGGACTGGGGCGGTTGATACCAGACCGTTCATACACTTCAGCTAATTTCTGAGGATTTTCTGAATATTAACCGACAGGATTTTGTGCGGTGTGATCATGACCGTTCAACTTCATGGACGGGCCTATTCCAACCGCCTATATCTCAGAGTCCTACGCGCGCCCGTTTTCTCAGATAATTATCCAAATATTTGAATTATCACCGACAGGGTAAAATGGTCGTGTTTGTGCCGCCCTACACTCAAACGGTCTCCATTCAACCGTGCATGTGTTCAGGGTCCCACGGCGGACGTTTCGGCCAGTTCGAGAGATAATTGGGATTATTTGCGGATTATTTGAATTTCCACCGATGGGTATGGACGGTTAGTTTATAACCGCCCACCTGGTTGAGCGGTCTATCGTAAGACCGTTCATCCCATCGGTTGCTGAATTTTAACAGATTTTAATCCTTTTCTCCATGGTTTTATCCTTAACTTATTTTGGTGATTTCTCCGCGAATAATCAACCATTTTAGCTGCCGTTTCGACTAGATGAGAGATAATTGTATTATCTACGATTTATCTTCAATAATCTCGACCCGAAAATGGCGCTAAACCCTAGTTTCGGGGTTGGCTTTCTAGGCTCTATAAATAGACCCTAAAGGCCGGACGTCGAAAGGGGGGGAGATCTTGATCGATGGTGAAGCTCTGCCGCATTTTTGAGCGACCTAGCACCAAGGAGGGAGGCTCTCTACGTCCACATGAGCCTCCGGTCAAGGGAGTAGCCCATTCTTCGTAGTCTTTCGTTCCGCAGTTTTACCGTGTTCTTTCATTGCATGCTTTGTTTCTCACCCACGTACCCCCCTCTTTCTCATTACCATGCACACAACCATCCCATTTTTTGTCACCCTAGGGGTTTAAAACCCCCCAGGTATTCCCCTTTTCATTTGTTCATGCTTTATTCTTCTCGTTTGAATATATACTGCATTATTAAGGTCTGATTTGGGTGTCTCTTTCGCGTCTCTACGTTGTTTCACAGGTCAGCATCTAATCAGCACGAGGCCCATCCCCTCTGGCCGGCCGGAGAGGGTGGAGGTCGAGCCCTTCTCAACTTGCTGAGTGAAGGTATTGAGCGATTATCCTCCGGCCGTTCAACGGTACGCGCGGTGCAGAAACGACCGTCCTTCCCTGGAGCGCGGTCCCTAAAGTGCCGTCCATCTCACTGCAGCAGTTCCTCCCGCATCCCTTGCAGCGCCCCAGGGCGGTCTATCGTAAGACCACTCATCACAGAGCGGTTCTAACCGAGCCGTTCATTCCCCAGCGCTGCACTAAGGCGAGTGTCTCCCCATTTTCCAAGGTACGGCGTGCCTGTCGCGTACGGCATCTTGGTGGCGATCACGGTACTTTCATTCCCTATTTCCTCTTCTTTCTCTCATTTGTTTCATGCATTAGGCGCACTTTTGACCCCTTTAGTGAAAGGAGAGAGAGGAGAGAAATATATATCTACATGTGTATGCTGCAGTGGCAGCGTCTTGGGGCCTGGCCCCGTGTGTGTGCAATTCTGCGGACGCAGCGTGTGTGGTGTTGGGGTTCATCCCCGTTCTGCTACGGTTCGTAGCGTGTAGTGAAGCCTCACCGGGGTTCGGTGAGGGGTGGATGTAGGGAGCCCGTCATGGTCTCGAACCACCTAAAAACTTCTGTGTCGATTGTGATTGCATGTGTGATTGTCCTTTTCTTCTATCTCTATTCACAGGTATATTATATGATTTTTACTCACTACACCATCACACTTTGCTTCATCCGCTATCCGTGTTAAGATTAAATTTAATTGTTCCTTGTATTGAAAATCCATGTGAGTTCGAAAAGATTGAGAGATCTATTGTATCTCACGTTAGTTTAGATCAATTAACGTAGTTAATTTTAATTCCACTGTGGTTAGTTTAGAAAGTTTTTAAAATACGTCATCTCGGTTGGGGGACAATTCAACCCCCCTTCTTATCCGCCATCTAGTATGGGCCAACAATTGGTATCAGAGCACAGTCTCTGATCTTCGTTAGCGGACCTCACAGTCTAGGAGAAAAGATCACCTTATGATGGCTTGCATGAATTTGATTCATGTCTTTGATGGTTTTGACTATTCTCTATGGTGTGGTAAATTATGTGTTTGGATTTCTAGTATTGATCCGAAGCTTATGAGATTAATCACTCATGGTCCTCATGTTCTACCCAAAAATGAGTTTAGATGGATGGATGAACACAAGAAAAATAATTCTGATAATATGTTTGTTTTGAATGCTCTTAAGGCTACCGTGGACATTAATCAATTCCCTTTTGTTTCGTCTTGTAGGTCAGCCAAGGAGATCTAGGATGGGCTAAGGGAAGCCCAGAAAGAAAGTCGGAATGACGAATGTCTCGTGGCGAGCAGCAGTAATGGACAAAGAAAGGAAAGCTCTGAGGTAACCTCTACCTCTGACTCTGATGATGAGGAAATTTCTCTTGAAGAACTCATGGAAGCATATGACTTGTTGTTAGATAAATATAAGAAAGTTAAGATTGAAAATAAAAACTAGAAACAGAAATTTCATGATTATGTCCAGTCTAAAAATCCATGTGCTAGGTGTTCCGAACTTGAAACTTCGAATGAAATCTTAATTCGACAAGATGATGCTAATGAAAAAACAATTTCAAATTTAAGAAAAGAGAACGAATCTCTCTATCTAAGATTTGCCCAATTCGAGGAAAATGAAAGGGAAATGAGAGAAAAATTGAGCTCTATGTCAAAAGATCAATGTTTACTTGATGAATTGATTTCAGATAGAAATCATGCTGAAGAAATTGAGAAGATCAAAAATGAGAATGAAAATTTGTAAGTTAAACTCATGTTATTTGAAGAAGAAATTGCATGTTTAGAAATTGAAAAATAAGATGCATACAACAAGTTGGGTAACTGGAATGAAGAAATTGAAAGCCTCAAAGATCAAAATAAATTGTTGTGTGATGAGCTGGAAATCTTTAAAAAGGAAAAACGTGTGGTCGTTGATGACCTTGAAAATCTTCATGTTCTAGAACAAGAAATTAAAAGCTATAAAAGTGTCAACTCTTTGTTGAATGAGAAAATTATGTCATGCGAGGAAGAATTGATTAGCACTGAATTGCATATCTTGTCTCTTGAAAATGAAGTCAAGAGTTTGAATGAATCTTTATCTTTGTGTGATAAAAAAAATGAAAAACAGAAAAATGTTGTTAATTGTTCTTGTGTGCATGAAAAATTTTCATCTATTAAATATGATCATGTAACAATGAAAAGGAGGAATGTTTCATGCTTTTACTATGGCAAATTTGGCCATGATATGTATGATTACCTTTTAATGAAATTTGATGATGATGAGGCTTTGAAGTCAAGAATGAAAATGTGTGATGGCTCTAAAAATCATGGGAAACCCACAAAGAAGACTCTCAACACTCATTGCTTCTATTGTGGGTAACATGGTCATGTTTTTGAAAATTACTTTATAAAGAAAAATGATGATAAGTGCTCTATCAAAAAGAATTTTTCTTGTCATTATTGTTGTGAATTTGGACATATGATGAATAATTACTTTTCAATAAAAAATGATGAAAAATAGTCTATAAAAAGAAAATTTTCTTATTGTTATTACTGTGGTGAGAATGGTCATTGTATGGATGACTGTTCCACAATGAGATTTAATAATGATCGGTTTGCTAGGAGATATAGGAATTCATCTGTTCGTGTTAACACTAACCCCTCGGGACCCAAGATGGCTTAGGTAACCAAATGTCCAAAATGAGAATCTATTTTACAGGGGGGCCTTGAGGCCAAGGAATGTTAATAAATAAAGGACTCTCAAGGTGAGAAAGAAAAATATTTTGGTTTTGAAAGTCATTTTGTTTAGGTTCATTTTGAAAAATCTGAAAAAGTGAAATTTGAGTTTGGAGAAAAATGTTTAGATGACTTGAACACTTTTCCTTACATATCTTGTGAATAATTTTAGCTTTGAATGCTTAACATTGCACATATATAGTTTCATATACACACCTTTTCTTTCGTTTGGAAATAATTATTCAGTTTTGAATGCTCTGGTCTGTGCATAAACTCTTTCATACTTTTGCTCACATCTTGCAAATAATTGTTCATTTTTGCATACATAGAACACATACTTAGTTACATGATACACACTGCACATATCATACACATCTTTACATACTTGTACATAAAGGAAGTCTTTGATCATATGTTCAGTTACATGCATACACTTGCATATACACTTAACATACTTGTGTGCTTGAATTCCATGATTATCCGGTATATCAAATGGCGATTATGGAAGGTTGGATTATGTCCAACTGGAAGCTTTCTTCACGCGTGATGGTGGTCTTCGGACCTACGTTCTCCGCCAAGTACCGATAATCAATTTACTTGAAAAGTTTGAAAGGTCCTTCCTTGATTGCATGTATATACTTTGTACAACCACTACTTGATATCCTTCTAAGACCTTTTACCATACTAAATGAAATTGCATTGATTTTGACATGCTTACTACATGGCATATATTAAGGGGGAGATTTTTCATAACTATGCATTCACTTAGGGGGAGACATAATTGTGATAAGACTAATTCATGCCTTACATTCAATACAACCACCCGCACACTTTACACCTTTTTGAGATAAATGATTCAATCCAATAAGAAATTCAGTTATTCCTCTCAACACTTTAGAGGACTCTTGAATCTCTACATGAAAATCACATATCTCGTGAGGAAAAAGTTGTTTGCCCCACCAAAAGTTGTATAAGTGGAATGTGAATCTGAGTAACCGGGGACCCCCCTGAAACAAAGGAGGAAACTCGTGTCAAAAGGAGAAATAAATTCACATCAAGAATAAGTGTGATTCGCCACCTAGTAGCCGGGAAGTGTCTCTGAGATAAAGGATACAACTCGCGCCAAAAAGTGACAAAATCCATAGTTAAGATAAGTGACGAAACTGAGTAACCGGGAAATGCCCCTGAGATAAAGGGTATGACTCGCGTCAAAAGGTTAGTCACCTTTTTGTGTTTAATCAAAATTTTGGAGTTATACGTAGCTACCAATATTAGAGCATTGTGTATGAAAGTGTATAGATGATAATCCCTTTTTAGTGTTATTTAGAAAATCTGATTATCCATATTGCTTTATAATTCATTACTCAATCTTTCACATATACACCTTGGGTTTGATTGTATGAATGTTCTTTATGAATCAGTTATTTTTTATAGTTTATGCAGTACCATCTTTTTGAAAACACGACTCTCTTAGTATTGTTCATGCACATCATGCTCATAATCAATAGCATTGTTCTTAAACCTGTCCCTGAGGGACTTGTTTGCTCTTATATCTATCTATCCGTACTTGAGTGCTTGATTGCATGATCTTGTCATTCATATCATACTTCATGTCACTCTAATGCATCTTTAGATTATACATGTAAATAACAGATTAAATTTTCACATTGTCAGTCAGTTTTTGTTCATGACAATAGGGGGAGAATAATGTGCTCTTTAGCATAACAATTTGCATACAATTTAGTTTCTTTATCCTCCGTGTGCATAGTTCGGTCATACATTTGCATATAATTCACAAATCGAGCATTTGAACATATTTCAAACTGTTTGCACATTGCTCAAAAATTTCCAAATTCTTGCTTGATGTTCATGGTCCACACACCTACCTTTTATGGTAGGTTATTGCTGGGTTCGTGCGCCTTTACTTCATAGTTTTGCCTCTTTTTATTTCTAGTCCCCCACTTTTTGATAATGCCAAAGGGGGAGAGAGTTTTGGATTGTCACAATATATTGTCATCATCAAAAAGAGGGAGATTGTTGGGCTCGATGTGCTCCCTCTTTGTTCTCGGTGATGGTTTTGATGATAACAATATATTATGTGTAAGTATTGTAGAAGATGCTCATTGATCATTTTCGAGTTATGGAGCTCACTGTTATTATCTTGTTTTGTAGGTATGAAATGCGTGGTAAATAATGCTGTCAATTGCTTGGACCTGTGTGGTCTGAAGAGTTCTCAGTTGTTCATGTGCATAGACCTCACCATGGGACTCTCTTAATGATGAGGACATCTCCTACCACTCCTCATTCTTTCGAGGGTCCCGTTGCTTGCCAGCTATGCGTCATCATGTTCGCGGCATTTTCTTAATCATGACTTGTAATTTTTATATTTTCTTGAGTCATAGATTATGTAATTTCCCTTTTATTGAGTCAAGTACCTAGGTTAAAGAGTCATATACCTAGGTTAATTGTCATTAGAGTGGTTAATGAGTCAGTTGGGCCCAATTAAGTGGGCTAGGCCCATGGGCACCCCCCTTCCCCCTTGCTTTATTGTCATTAGTCAAAAACTCAGGGTCTTTTGTTAAATTGTGGGTTTCCTATAAATAGGACCCCAATCCCCCCCATTTGGGGCTAATGAAGTATTGAATATTTGAGCATAAGTGCACCTCTCTCTCTCTCTCTAGCTCTCTCATTCTCTCTCTCTCTCTAAATTTCAAAATTCACTCTCTCTCCTCCCTATTCTCCCCTATTTAAGACCCCTCCCCCTTCCCCATACCTCCCATTTACTCCCCCTCAAACCCCTAGGTGGAACCCCTTTCTCCTAGGCACCTCTCCCTCTTCCCAAGCAACCTTTCCCCTTCCCCATACAACCCCTTCACATTCTCAAGGGAGAATCCATTCTCCTAGACACCCTTTCCCCTTCCCAAAGCAACCCTTCCCATTCCCTAGGCCTCCATTCAACACCTCCATTAACCTTCCACCCAAGGCCCCTCCACAATCACCACAGAGTGTTCTGCCCCCTTGGTTCGCTGCAAGCAGGAGAAGCCCGACTTGCAGAGCCTGCTCCGGAGTGATCCGACATCGTCTGGAGGTGCACCATACATCTCCGGAAAGGTCTGCGAGTCTTCTTCGCAACCGAGGTTGTCTTGCTGCGTTCCGACTTCGGAACAGTGCGTGGCGCCCGTTCTCGTCTGACTGCGCAACCAGGATCAGAATCCGGACCAGAGCTACAGTGCAGAAGCCCTCACAGATACATCCTTCAACTTCTGGAGGCGCCACTTGACCGAGAGCTGCTACCACAAGTCTTCCACCAGCACCAACAAGCGGCGTCCCGTTCGGCATCAGGAAGTGCCTTTTCCATTTTTTCTCCCCCGGGCGCGCAGACAGTCTGTTTATGTCCTGCCCAGGAAGTGTCTCACTCAACGGACGCCTCCTCACCGTCCCGACATCTTCTGGTGCTGTTCTTGGTTGCTGCTCGAAGAAGACTCATCAACGGACGTCCTCGACTTGGTCTCGCCTCATTCGGACTTCGGGAGTGATCGTGGCACCTTCGACAAGCAGCTGCAACATCCTGGACCAGTCTGTACCAGAACGCTGAGTGCCTGCTCCAGGGTCCACTTCGACCAGTGGCGACGCTGGAACCGTCCACCAAAAATCACAGTCATACCTGGGTACGTCAGCAACATTTTGGCACAAGTCTCATCAAGTTCTGAGTCCGGGAGAGCTCACAGCGGTGACTACATCGACCCCCTCTCTTGCTGTCCCAGACCCGGGCAGATTCGGCCGGGTGCTCCGTCGGCGCGATCGAGCTTATCTCCCCTCCTCGCCTGGCCGGCTTAGCGCCCCTCCCTGTGCGGAGGTAGTGTTTGATTGTAACAGTGAAATCCCCACCCCAAGTTCACCCTCCTGTGAGAGGTGTAGTGAATGTAACTAATTAAGCAGGATTCAAGCTTCATCGGCGCAGTGTGCGGGGAACCCACACTTCCCCGCTCGCCCTCGTCTCCGGCTGGGATCGGTGTCTTCACACCGATCAGGTGAGCTTCGGTCCACTCTCCTCTGCTGGTTTATTATCATTGCTTAGTTTAGTATTATTTCTTGATGTGCCGTCGGCGGTGAGAGAGAGCTCGTTCCAACATTCCGTTTAGTCAAGTGCCACCGCGGGTGAGTTGTGAGTGTGACATTACATCCCACGCCCTCGGCGTGCCAGCCACCCTTGACATTGGGCATCCCTGGCCCATTGGGGTCTATCCCTAGCTGGTCAAATCCTTGGAGCCTCGAGGTCCAACTTCGGACCCTCACCACCATCGCCGGTCCACCTACGGACCCGAGTGTGCCAACGCGAGTGAGTCCGCTAGTGTGACGCTGCCAACTTGTTGTATTGCTTGCACATTTAAGTCCGAGGGGTTCATATTATATTGCTGCATTTTGGTGTCACATCAAATTGGTATCAGAGCAAGTTCTAGACTTGTCTCTACTAAGTCTTGTCCTAGGACCATTGCATGCATCACCCTTGTCCTCCATCATGACTACCTCATACTTGGCATATTCGCCACTCTTAGGCCCATTAGAAGCCTTTGTGTTTGATGGAACCCGCCCTAGTATATATCTAGAGTGGGAGGACTCCATAGATCGACACTTTGGGAGGTTCACTCTATCAGGGCCTATACAAGTCAACTATGCCAAGAGTTTGCTCTGGCGCCAAGCTAGGAAAGAATGGGAGGACATTGTAGGTTTGAGAGAAGCCAAAGGGGAAGCACCCATTGAATCTTGGGATGAAATGAGGGCCAATCTTAGAAAGACCTATGCACCCCAATCCAAACCTCTTCAGCCAACTTATCTTCCACCCCCGACCCCAATTCCAACCCAAGAACTTCCCCGATCAAGCCCAACCCAAGCCTACACCTTTGAGGAGGAGGAGCCACAAAACTTACCCACTCCTCCTAGTCCGGGTCCTCATGAGCCGCACATTGTCACCATGAATGAGTCCATACTCCAATGGCTCAAGCGGGGCCCCACCATTCCTAGCTCACCACCCTACCATTCACCCTTGGGATATCAAGCCCACATTGTGCCCACCCAGTCTTCCCATGTCACACTTCAAACCTCCTATCTTGTGGAAGACTTAGGGGACTTAGTGGACTGCTTACAATGGCAAGTCCACCTGACCAATATGCTAGCCATAGGACCATTGGAGTCTAGCACCATCTTCCTAGCATACCCCACCACCAGTTCCATCACCTCCATCTACACTTGTGGCCATTATACGAGTGAAATCCTCCTCTTTCTCCCCAAGGATGAGAAACCCATCGTGGCCCACTCCCCACCCATTGAGGTTCCAATTGATTTGATTTGCCAACCCACTAGAGACCTTGGCCCAATTACCTTGGAGGAGGATGACTCACTATTTGGGAACCTTGAGGACATGGAGTTCCTCTCTCTAGGCAACCCATACAATGATCCCTTTGACCGCTTCCAATGGGAGTACGGATACCCATGTGGCCTAACCACCTCACCCACCACCCACCTTTTCCTACCATCACCCACTATGTTGGACCAAGCCCACCTCTCCCAAGACTCAGATTACACCATGATCGCCATGACATTGGGTAATATACACTTAGGGAGTGAGGAAGTGCCCCACTTCAGGATATCCACCTTCCTAGAGCCCTTTGACCCATTCCAATGGAAGTCTAAAAGTCCACACATAGGAGACATCTTTTGTACAAAAGTGCATAAGTCTTGGCGTACATCACTACTTGGCATGATTCTTAAGTCGGGTCCACTCGTTCATATCACCCACATGCCAAGTAGGATGCATGATTGGTCTATATTCGGGTATAACGGCCCTACCTCATTCATCATTGATCATATGCATGGTAGGAGCATCTACGGATGTCCGGGCCCCCCGACATTCATCACCACTTTGTGTGATAGGTTCCCCTATAGATACCATGGCCCTCAAACCATTGTTATAAAGCCCATGCATGATAGGGCCACTTGTGGCTGCCCCGGCCCACCCAAGTTCATCAAGATCCACATGGCATCACAACATGATAGGTCAATTTACGGTTGCCCCGGTCCACCTTTACACACCAAGCTTTTCACACCCACACCGCATCATAGTACATGGCATACGCATACACGCATGCAATTCGTAATGTGCGGTGAGGTTCACAAAGAGCGGATAAGAGCTCGCGAGCGCCACTTGGAATTCCAAGTAGGCAATTTGGTGATGATGGCATCGGAGTGGCCCTACCTTAGGGTCACCTCCCATTCGAGGGCACGAGGACTTGGACCTTTTCCTGTTCCTAGTGACTTTGGCAACACAGCTTATGGATTGAATTTACCAATGGGGTATGGGATATTCCCCACTTCTCACGTGGCTGACCTGGCACCCTATATGGGCACCACGGTGGATCCTAGTGAGTGCTTTGAGCCTATACCTTCCTTTGAGAGGGACACCCCGGAGAGCTCCCACAAAATAGCCTTGAGAGCCCGACGTGTGCACACGGAGGCAATACTAGACAAGCAGGGTTCCATCGCCAGCAAGAGGGTGCGCCTGAGCCACCTTGAGAGGATGAAGAGCCGTCCCCTGGTCGCAGACACAGGGTTGAGTCTGGAGGTCGTGGTTCGCCCGGAGCTACTTTGGAGGACCGCTATCCCGGTGGACCCATACTCGACGGAGTCGAGTTCTCCGCACCCCGGGGGTATGATGAGGACATCTCCTACCACTCCTCATTCTTTCGAGGGTCCCGTTGCTTGCCAGCTATGCGTCATCATGTTCGCGGCATTTTCTTAATCATGACTTGTAATTTTTATATTTTCTTGAGTCATAGATTATGTAATTTCCCTTTTATTGAGTCAAGTACCTAGGTTAAAGAGTCATATACCTAGGTTAATTGTCATTAGAGTGGTTAATGAGTCAGTTGGGCCCAATTAAGTGGGCTAGGCCCATGGGCACCCCCCTTCCCCCTTGCTTTATTGTCATTAGTCAAAAACTCAGGGTCTTTTGTTAAATTGTGGGTTTCCTATAAATAGGACCCCAATCCCCCCCATTTGGGGCTAATGAAGTATTGAATATTTGAGCATAAGTGCACCTCTCTCTCTCTCTCTAGCTCTCTCATTCTCTCTCTCTCTCTCTAAATTTCAAAATTCACTCTCTCTCCTCCCTATTCTCCCCTATTTAAGACCCCTCCCCCTTCCCCATACCTCCCATTTACTCCCCCTCAAACCCCTAGGTGGAACCCCTTTCTCCTAGGCACCTCTCCCTCTTCCCAAGCAACCTTTCCCCTTCCCCATACAATCCCTTCACATTCTCAAGGGAGAATCCATTCTCCTAGACACCCTTTCCCCTTCCCAAAGCAACCCTTCCCATTCCCTAGGCCTCCATTCAACACCTCCATTAACCTTCCACCCAAGGCCCCTCCACAATCACCACAGAGTGTTCTGCCCCCTTGGTTCGCTGCCAGCAGGAGAAGCCCGACTTGCAGAGCCTGCTCCGGAGTGATCCGACATCGTATGGAGGTGCACCATACATCGCTGGAAAGGTCTGTGAGTCTTCTTCGCAACCGAGGTTGTCTTACTGCGTTCCGACTTCGGAACAGTGCGTGCCGCCCGTTCTCGTCTGACTGCGCAACCAGGATCAGAATCCGGACCAGAGCCACAGTGCAGAAGCCCTCACAGACACATCCTTCAACTTATGGAGGCGCCACTTGACCGAGAGCTGGTACCACAAGTCTTCCACCAGCACCAACAAGCGGCGTCCCGTTCGGCATCAGGAAGTGCTTTTTCCATTTTTTCTCCCCCGGGCGTGCAGACAATCTGTTTATGTCCTGCCCAGGAAGTGCCTCACTCAACGGACGCCTCCTCACCGTCCCGACATCTTCTGGTGCTGTTCTTGGTTGCTGCTCGAAGAAGACTCATCCACGGACGTCCTTGACTTGGTCTCGCCTCATTCGGACTTCGGGAGTGATCGTGGCACCTTCGACAAGCAGCTGAAACATCCTGGACCAGTCTGTACCAGAACGCTGAGTGCCTGCTCCAGGGTCCACTCCGACCAGTGGCGACGCTGGAACCGTCCACCAAAAATCAGAGTCATACCTGGGTACGTCAGCAACATTTTGGCACAAGTCTCATCAAGTTCTGAGTCCGGGAGAGCTCACAGCGGCGACTACATCGACCCCCTCTCTTGCTGTCCCAGACCCGGGCAGATTCGGCCGGGTGCTCCGTCGGCGCGATCGAGCTTATCTCCCCTCCTCGCCTGGCCGGCTTAGCGCCCCTCCCTGTGCGGAGGTAGTGTTTGATTGTAACAGTGAAATCCCCACCCCAAGTTCACCCTCCTGTGAGAGGTGTAGTGAATGTAACTAATTAAGCAGGATTCAAGCTTCATCGGCGCAGTGTGCGGGGAACCCACACTTCCCCGCTCGCCCTCGTCTCCGGCCGGGATCGGTGTCTTCACACCGATCAGGTGAGCTTCGGTCCACTCTCCTCTGCTGGTTTATTATCATTGCTTAGTTTAGTATTATTTCTTGATGTGCCGTCGGCGGTGAGAGAGAGCTCGTTCCAACATTCCGTTTAGTCAAGTGCCACCGCGGGTGAGTTGTGAGTGTGACATTACATCCCACGCCCTCGGCGTGCCAGCCGCCCTTGACATTGGGCATCCCTGGCCCATTGGGGTCTATCCCTAGCTGGTCAAATCCTTGGAGCCTCGAGGTCCAACTTCGGACCCTCACCACCATCGCCGGTCCACCTACGGACCCGAGTGTGCCAACGCGAGTGAGTCCGCTAGTGTGACGCTGCCAACTTGTTGTATTGCTTGCACATTTAAGTCCGAGGGGTTCATATTATATTGCTGCATTTTGGTGTCACATCACTTAATGCACTTCATACATGACGATTTTCATTTGTGAAATCATGATTAGACTTTCATGCATATTACTGGTATCCATTGGAAGTGTTTTGGGTCTTACCATGCCTTACATGAGTCTTTGGCTTAATTGAGTTCAACGAGGTTCATGTATTGCACTTTAGTTCATGATGTTCATATCTTGATGAAATGAATGTGCTTCATGTATACAGTTCTTGGGTTGACTTGCCTTAATAGTTCTCCATTTATAAACTTGCATTTGGATGGACATGTTTATTACTTTAACAAAGTCTTGACACTCCTTAGTTTGTTTCATCAATGCACCGACCCATCTTACTGTTCTGTAAGAGATGCACCGACCTTGCCTGACTTTGCACCGACCGTCCCTAGCATTATTCAAACATGCACCGACCTATCCTTATGCTTGATAAAAAGTGCACCGACCTCATCTTCTACAGCTATAACGACCTGAGAATCCGATTACCGGGAAGGGCCGATAACTCGAGACTCGCACCGCTACCCATGAGTCCGAAGACTCGGAAGGGTTAAAAGGATGGTGTGGAGACTACACAAGTATCACAAATAATTACAGAAATTAAATAGTTTATATAATTAAGCAGGAAAATAAATTAACATTTACATGATACATGGTCCACAGTATATAACAAAATAAAAATAGTACTCCACAACTTGTACAGAGACAAGAAAGAAAAGTACAGCTACACGGGACATACCCCGGCTCTGACCTCTGGCAATAACGCTTGGCACCTGAACAACACTGAGCCTCAAATGCGCTCCCCTGAAGCCGCGCCTCGCCTGAAACACGGTGAAAACACGCAGGGAGTGAGTCTCAGAATAAGACACAGTAGGGATCACTCGAACCCTACCTCGCGAAATAGGAAACCACTGCGCTAGCGGCTAAGCGAGTACCTCAAAAGGGAAAGCCCTACAACTACAACACCGGTCTCGTGGCACGAAAACCCACACACACGCCACAGCGAGACAATCGGAACTCATCGGTCAACCCGATGAAAAACCCGAAGGTCGAAGTCACGATGACAGACTGACAGTCTGTCACTCCCGACTCGATAGGAGTACCACCTACTAGAAGCAAAACCGAATGCGTCCACTGATGTCTTATTCCGTGCCTCAGGTGTCTCCCTCCCGCCTAGCGGGAACTGAGACACTATACAAGTAACCACAAACAAGTGACTAGCTGGGGTCACGCCCGTAAACGTGGGTCCAACCCCCCTAACCACGTGTGCACACATAGACCGTGCGTCCCTAGTCTGGCCCTCTAACCGATTTTCCCCTAAGCCGGACTCTGGCTGGTAGACGCTGGGCCCGTCAGAAATTGGTCCAAAAACCATCCTCTGGGAAGCCTCTCCACCACTCCCTGGTGGGACCACTAAACGTGTAAGCAGGCTACGACTAGTGGAGGGTCACTACGGAGTAGACTCTCAAGTCAACGGAAAACAACGTCCACATCCGACGACGTACGGGGACCATCACACGTACTAGCACCGTCGCACGGCGACCACGAACCGGTGCAGCCTTGAGCCTGGCGGTCTACTCTAGACGCGCCACAGGCACTGGCGGTCTAAGGCTGGACCGTCACAGCCATCTAATGGCCCAACATAGGCGCGTTAGATACTCGGTGCAAAACTACGTGTGACGCGCCTACCCTGGTGCGTCACAGTCTGTGACGCGCCAGCCCTGGTGCGTCACATGACAAGATAAAACCAACTGTGATGCGTGCCACTTGGTGCGTCACAGTCTGTAATGGACCAACTCTGGTGCGTTACAGGGTGAGGATACGTCAGCTCTAACGCACCCACCCAGGGGCGTTACAAGGCTGTGACGCGCCAGTACTGGTGCGTCACATGCCTTGACCCCAACGGTCAAAAACCAACAGTCATGCCAACGGACGGATCGTCGCCTGACGGTCCTCCCTAGGCACGTCACAGCACCCTGGCGGTCTATCGTGGGACCGTCACAGCCCACAGACCTCTAGTTGGCCAAAACAGAGCTGTGACACACCCACCTTGGGGCGTCACAGGATGTGACGGTCACTGGAAGGACTGTCACACCGACCTGGCGAAATGGCGTGAAACGTCCAAAAACATCAACCATGCCCCCATGCCTCCATAGGAGAGGGGGAAATCAAGGGGAAAGCCCCCTGGGGACCCCTAGCATGATTTTAGGCCATCAAAATGCCGAATTGTGGCTCAAATCCATAGATCAGGCCAATTCTCTCCAAAACATGATTTTACCCTAACCCGCTCAAAAACACCCCTCTCGGCTCCCACGCGGCCTACAAATCACGGGAGATGATGGGATGAGCATAGGGATTCATCCCCCTACCTCAATGGAGCGAAAGCTCCGTCGAATCGTTGCCGAAATCAAGGAAGACACTTTTAGAACCCTTGTCCCTTCACGGTTCCCCACATGCTTTACGCCGCCACGATCGCTTCACCGTCGCCCAGGTCGTCACGCCGTCGCCTCGTGCCGTCTGCAGTCGGAGGGGACGCCGCCGCGGTCGAATGGGAGAGAGAGGCAGGCGGTTCTCAGGGTGGGGGAGGAAGGAAAGAGGAAGAAGAAGAAAAGGTGGAAAAGAAAAGGGAAAATAGGGGGGTATTTATAGAAAATTCAGAAAATCCAGAAAATACCAAAAAATAGAAAATCACGTTTCTGCGATCCTCGGGATGCACCGATCGCAACGGTAGCACTCTCATCTAGGTGAACGACCCGGTTCACCCGCAACGAGATTCCTAAGGATTTGCCGGAACCGTACCGGAAATCGGAAAACACACGCGGAAAAGTCGCGGACGCACTCCGGGCCTCCGAAACAACTCCGAATCGCGCCAATCCGAACACGAAAGATGTCCGAAATGAAATTTCAGACACAACGGAGTCAGACACTCCCAGAAAATAGATCCGAGAGCAAAAAAGAAGGATCCAAAAGGTCTGGGATATTACAGCCCTCCCCCCTTAAAAAAATTTCATCCTCGAAATTTAAGAACAAAGCTCAAGGGAAGAAGAGGGGACTCACTCGAACTGGTAAGGGAACTGCTGACGCATCTCGTCCTCACGCTCCCAAGAAGCCTCACCACCAGAGTGCCGCTGCCATACCACCTTGACCAAGGGGATGACCTTGTTCCGCAGGCGTTGCTCTCGCCTATTCTCAATGCGGACGGGAAACTCTAGGAGAGAAAGATCTGGAGTAACCTCGGGCCAAACAGAAACCTCAAGTACAAGAGAGTCATCGGGCATATACTTTCGCAACATCGAGACGTGGAACACGTCTTGCACCGACACCAACTCAGGGGACAACTGCAACCGATAAGCCACCTCACCGATGCGCTCCATAATGTGGAAGGGACCAATATAGCGGGGACTCAGCTTCCCGCGCCGCCCACAGCGTATCACCCCCTTCATCGGAGAAACTCTCAAGAACACACCATCGCCAATGGTGAAAGCGAGAGGCTGCCTCCTCCGGTCAGCATAGCTCTTATGCCGACTCTGGGCCGCCAACATGTTCTGACGAACCAGGTGCACAACATCCACACACTGCTGCACCAACTCGGGTCCCGTGAAAACACGCTCACCAACCTTGAACCAATCAAGTGGAGTCCGACATGGACGCCCATACAACGCCTCATAAGGAGCCATACCGATGCTCGAATGATAGGTGTTGTTGTAGGCAAACTCCACCAACGGTAGGTGGTGAATCCAACTCCCCTGTCACTCCAGGCAGCATGATCTCAACATATCCTCCAACGTCTGGATGGTCCTCTCTAACTGACCATCTGACTAACGATGGTACGCTAAGCTAAATGTCAAATCCGTGCCAAGAGCTCGCTGGAAACTCCTCCAGAATCCAGAAGTGAAACGCGGATCCCGATCCGACACAATGGAAATGAGAATTCCATGCAACGGAACGATCCGCTCCACATAAAGACGAGCCAACTTGGACACGCTCCAGCTGACTTTGACGGATAATAACTGAGTCACTTTCGTCAGCCTATCCACCAGCAACCAAATACTATCCTGTCCACTCGGAGTCCTCGGTAATCCCACCACAAAATCAGTGGTCACGTGATCTCATTTCCACACAGGAACATCCAAGGGCTGGAGAGTACCTCTTGGTCGCTGATGCTCCGCCTTCACCTGCTGACAGGTCAGGCACTTGGCCACAAACTCGGCCACATCTCTCTTGATGCTAGGCCACCAGAACTATCTTCGCAAGTTCTGATACATCTTCGTCGCACCCGGGTGTACGGTGTACCTGCTCCCATGAGCCTCACGTAACACCACACGATGAACTCGCTCCTCAGCTGGGACGTACATCCTACCACGGAACCTCACAGCACCGTCCTCACCGAGCTCCACATCAGCCATAGACAAAATCCGGGGCAACTCAGGGTCTGCATGTTGAGCCTCTGTCACCTGACGACGGATAGCAGACGTGACAGTCAGACTCGCAAGCACTGCTAACCCAGGCTCTTGGGGAATCTTGAGCCTGAAAGACACTTCGGGCACTTGTTCCCAGAGCCTCCACTTTCTCAACATCAAGGCACTGACCGCGGCCTTCCGACTCAAAGCATCGGGGATGACATTCATACTGCCCGGCTGATAAGACAGGGTGAAGTCATAATCCTTCATATACTCCATCCAACGCCTCTGCCTGAGGTTAAGGTCCTTCTGAGTGAACACATACCTCAAACTCTGATGGTCAGTGAATATCTTGAACTTCTCACTGTACAGATAATGCCTCCAGATCTTCTGCGCGAAGATCACAGCCGTCAACTCCAGGTCATGGGTAGGGTAGTTCTCCTCGTGGGGCTTCAGCTGCCGAGATGCATACGCCACCACTCTACCATGCTGCATCAACACAGCACCCAATCCGACCCCGGAAGCATCTGTACACACCACAAAACCTCCCGATCCAGAAGGCAAAACCAACACCGGAGCCGAGGTGAGCAATCTCTTTAGTTCCCTGAAACTCTGTTCACACTAATCAGTCCAGACAAAAGGCACATCCTTCAGCGTAAGTCTGGTCATCGGGGCTACAATGCGAGAGAAATCCAGAATGAACCTCTGATAATAGCCTGCAAGCCCCAAGAAACTCCGGATCTCCGTCACAGACCTCGACCTCGGCCATTGCATTACTGTCTCGACCTTGGCGGGGTCCACAGAAATACCATAACCAGAGATCACGTGCCCCAAAAAGTGCACCTCACGAAGCAAGAACTCGCACTTACTGAGCTTCGCATACAACTGGTGATCCCGCAACGTCTGTAGCACCACACCCAAATGGTACGCATGCTCCTCGGCAGACCGCGAATAAACAAGGATGTCGTCCACAAATACGATGAACTAGTCCAAGTATGGACGAAACACCCTCTGCATCAAATCCATGAAGGCTACGGGGGCATTGGTAAGCCCGAACGGCATTACCAAGAACTCATAATGCCCGTACCTCGAGCTGAACGCAGTCTTCTCCACGTCAGACTCTCGAATCCTCAGCTGATACCAGACCGCAAATCACTCTGCGAGAACACTCGAGCAGACTGAAGCTGGTCGAATAAATCATCAATTCACGGTAACGGATACTTGTTCTTAATGGTCACCTCACTCAGCTACCGGTAGTCAATGCACAACCGTAGGCTACCGTCCTTCTTCTTCACAAACAACACTGGCGCCCAAAGGGAAAAGCTAGGACCAATATACCCCTTGGCCAGCAACTCCTGCAACTGCGCCCTTAACTCCCTCAACTCAGCAGGAGCCATACGGTAAGGAGCCTTCGACAAGGGTCCCGTACTAGGCACAATCTCGATAACGAAATCGATCTCCTACTGGGGAGGCAATCCAGGTAAGTCCTCCAAAAAAATATCGGGAAACTCGCACACCACCGGAATGTCCTCGACATCCGGACACGGTTGGTCTGTCAAGACCACAGAAGCGAGAAAACCCTGACAACCTGCATCAAGCATACGACGAGCTCGAATCGCAGAAATAAGAAAACGGTAAGAGGAAGACCTGATACCTTGGAAATAGAAGGTGGGTCCACGAAGTCACCAAAAATAAACCCTCTTCGAGTCACAATCCACCAAAGCATGATGTGCCTCGAGCCAATCTATGCCCAAAATCACATCAAAGTCCTGAAGCGGCAACGCATAGAGCCTAGCCGGCAAACTCTACCCTTCCACCCACACAGGAATCTCATCGAAACAATACGGAGTGATCATAAAATCACTCAAAGGTAACTCCACTGTCAAATCACAGGACAACTGGGTCACTGGCTCCTCAATACTCTGCGCGAAATCCTCCGAAATAAACGCATGAGACGCGCCAGAATCAAATAAAACCCGAGCCGCACAACCCAAAATCTGAACGGTACCTTTCACGAGCTGCGACGCCACTGCCTCTGCCCTGGTCATGTGTGTGATCTGGCCTCGAGCTCTCTGCCTGTCTCCCACACTCGCTGACCTGGGTAGCGGCGGATATTGTCCCTATTGCTGCTGTGGCTGCTGCTGTGGCCTCTGCTGCTGAGGAAACTGCTGCTGCTACTGCCTCTGAGGACAATCACGCGCCATATGTCCTAGCTGGTCACACATGAAACACACTATCGGTGCCGTACACTGCCTTCCTGGGTGGGACCCGCCACACCAGGGACACAGTCCTCACAATCCACCCACTGATCCCTGACGCTGAAAAGGAATCGGCTACTGTACACTGCCCGATGATGCCTGCCCCTGATCCTTGGGCTTCTTACGGAAACTCTTCTTGAGAAACTTCTTGACCTTCGAGCCAAAAGACACAGATCCTGTCGCCGACGCTGCCGGTGCCAACGCTCCTGAACCACCCGACGCATGCTGAAAAGAACCCTGCTGTTGGGTAGCTGACTGCTGGCTACGACCCGACAAAGACTACCCCTGGCTAATCGATCCTCGAGTCCTCTGCATATCCATCTCCAAAGAAGCCACAACACGAGACGCTGTCTCCAAATCAGTGGCAGCGTTTGCAATCAAATGGTGCCTCAACTCCTGCCTCAAGCCCTGTATGAACTGTGTGGTCTTCACCCTCTCATGATCCATGATATGAGGTGCATAATGACCCAGCTCCACAAATCGGGCCCTGTACTATAACACGGACATGTCGCCCTGAACCAGCTCCAAAAACTCACGCATCCTCTGCGTAGCAATATACTCTAGACAGTAGGCATGCTCGAAAGCACTGACAAAGTCACTCCACGCAATCTGCTCAAGTGGACGAGACTGAAAAGTCATCTTCCACTCGGAAGACCACCACGCTCGAGCCGTACCATGCAACTGGTTGTAGGCCAACATCACTCTGTCCTCCGCAGTACACCGCATGGAACTGAACACCCGCTCCATCTCGTCGAGCCAACTCCGAGCCAAATCAGGGTCTGGCTGACCGCCGTAGTAAGGTGGATGAAACTGCATGAAATCCCTCACTACTTGGCCTGTCCCACCCCTGGTCGACGAGCCCTCACCAACCTCTCCGCTGAACTGCTGCGACATAAGTTGGTACATGCCACGGAAGAAATACTCGGCCCCCGGAATCCTCGCAGCATCCGCTGCCTCGGTGACCGCAGGTGACACCCTACTCTGCTCCTCTTGAACCTCATGCCGAACCTCTTGAAGAATCTCCTGAGCTCCAGCCGACTGCCCCTATCGAGAGCTAGTGCCCCGCCTCGACGCCATACTCGCTCCTGAAGCAAAAGATAGAAAACATGGAAATGGCAAGGTCAAGAAAAACACACGATGCTCGATGCCAGCGTCAACTGTACATCATCGCTGTGGACTAGTGGACCACTACAATTACATATGATTCTCGTATAATTCCACAACCGCGCTCTGATACCAGCTGTAACGACCCGAGAATCTGATTACCGGGAATGCCCGATAACCCGAGACTCGCACCGCCACCCACGAGTCCGAAGACTCGGAAGGGTTAAAAGGATGGTGTGGAGACTACACAAGTATCACAAATAATTGTAGAAATTAAACAGTTTATATAATTAACCAAGAAAATAAATTAACATTTACATGATACATGGTCCACAGGATATAACAAAATAACAACAGTAGTCCACAACTAGTATAGAGATAAGAAAGAAAAGTACAGCTACACGGGGCATATCCCGGCTATAACCTCTGGCACTAACGCTGGGCACCTGAACCACGCTGAGCCTCAGATGCGCTCCCCTGAAGCCGCGCCTCACCTGAAACACGGTAAAAACACGCAGGGAATGAGTCTCGGAACAAGACTCGGTAGGGATCACTCGAACCCTACCTCGCGAAACGGGAAACCACTGTGCTAGCGGCTAAGCGAGTACCTCAAAAGGGAAAGCCCTGCAACTACAACACCGGTCTCGCGGAACGAAAACCCACACACACGCCACGGCGAGACAATCGAAACTCATCAGTCAACCCGATGAAAAATCTGAAGGTCAAAGTCACGACGACTGACTGACAGTCTGTCACTCCCGACTTGACAGGAGTACCTCCCACTAGAAGCAAGACCGAATGCGTCCACTGACGTCTTAGTCCGCGCCTCAGGTGTCTCCCTCCGACCCAGCGGGAACTGAGACACCGTACAAGTAACCACAAACAAGTGACTAGCTGGGGTCACGCCCGTCGGTGTGGGTCCAACCGCCCCCAACCACGTGTGCGCACACAGACCGTGCGTCCCTAGTCTGGCCCTCTGACCGGTTTTCCCCTCAGCCGGACTCTGGCTGGTAGACGCGGGGCCTGACGGAAACTGGTCCAAAAAATGTCTGCTCGGAACCATCTCTACCACACCCTGGTGGGACCACTAAATGTGTAAGCAGGTTATGACTAGTGAAGGGTCACTACGGAGTAGACTCTCAAGTCAACAGAAAACAACGTCCGCATTCGACGACGTACGGGGACCATCCCACATACCAGCACCATCGCACGGCGACCACGGTCGAAAAAGAAACGGGACTGCGAACCACCCGGTGCAGCCCTGAGCCTGGCGGTCTACTCTAGATGCGCCACAGGCTCTGACGGTCAAAGGCTGGACCGTCACAGCCATCTGACGGCCTAACATAGGCGCGTCAGATACTCGGTGCAAAACTGCGTGTGACGCACCTACCCTGGTGTGTCACAATCTGTGACGCGCCAGCCCTGGTGCGTCACATGACAAGATGAAACCAACTGTGACGCGTGCCACTCGGTGCGTCACAGTCTGTAACGGACCAACTCTGGTGCGTTACAGGGTGCGGATACGTCAGCTCTAACGCACCCACCCAGGGGCGTTACAAGGCTGTGACGCGCCAGTACTGGTGCGTCACACGCCTTGACCCCAACGGTCAAAAACCAACAGTCGTGCCAACGGTTGGATCGTCGCCTGATGGTCCTCCCTAGGCACGTCACAGCGCCCTGGCGGTCTATCATGGGACCATCACAGCCCACAGACCTCTAGTTGGCCAAAACAGAGCTGTGACGCACCCACCTTGGGGCGTCACAGGATGTGACGGTCACTGGAACGACCGTCACACCGACCCGGCAGCGAAACGGCGTGAAACGCCCAAAAACACCAACCACGCCCTCATGCCTCCATAGGAGAGGGGGAAATCAAGGGAAAAGCCCCCTGGGGACCCCTAGCACGATTTTAGGCCATCAAAATGCCGAATCGCGGCTCAAATCCATGGATCGGGCGAATTCTCCCCAAAACATGATTTTGCCCTAACCCGCTCAAAAACACCCCTCTCGGTTCCCACTCGGCCTACAAATCGCGGGGGATGACGGGATGAGCATAGGGATTCATCCCCCTACCTCAATGGAGCGATGATGGGGCATCAAAGGCGATTTCCATACACGGGTGAAGTGTATTTGTGTGTTATGGCTTGTATAAGATTGTAATTGTGTAATTTCTTTCTTTTGGGCTCCTTGTAAGGCTTATATCAAGCCAATGGGCCATTTGTTATGTCAAGTCCATTACTAGGTAGAGTCCATTAGGAGTGATTATCATATTGGACCTTATGCCACCCTTATGGACCATAAGAGCCATTTAAGGCCCAAGTGGGCCACTCCCTCTCATGGGCTATCTAGATGGGAGAACCCATGGACCAAGCATGGGTGTGGATTGGGTTGGCTGCCCTTGGACCAGCCTAGGCCCAAGAGAGGCCCATGAAGGGGGCGCCCCCTCTTTTGGCCTTATTAGGCTAGTTAGGTGGTGTTTGAATGGATCTAGTCCAAGGTTGAATAAGTATGGTCAAATTAGATTAAACTAATGTATTAAAAGTGTGATTCACATTGTATCCCAGCCCTTCAATCCTAACCCCTAGATCCAAGGGTTGAGGTTGAGTTTGGTTGGCATCCTATATAAGGTTGTATTTTTCATATTGAAGGAATTAATGAAGAGAAAATAGGCATTTGCCCCCATTGGATCTTGCGCCCCTCCCCCTCCTTCTCTCTGGTTCCTCCACCTCCAGCCCCCTTTCTAGAGTGTAATCCCCTCCCCCTTGATCCCCTCCAGCATCTGAAGCAACTCCGGTGATCGCCGCCGCCATCGTCTCGCCGCCGACGCGTCGTCGCCAACGGTTTCGGTGTTCTGTCCACCCAGGATAGACCCTTCTTCTCCGAATTCCTGCTATCACTCCCTTCGTCTTCTGAAGCTCAAAATTTCAGGGTTGGTTCCCCTCTAGAACCCTTATCCCCACAAAAACAATCACGTCAAAATTCATCCTTTAGCATTTTTTTGATTTTCGTCCAAATCTAAGTTCCAGATCTGTCCTGGTTCTATTTACTATTCATCAGCTCTGAGTTTACCCCATTCGAACCACCTTTTGATTTTTTTTGGGTCGGCCAAATTTACTGGGATCTCTGTCCACATCCCTCTACCACCAGGAAGTTTATTAATTTTTGGTTCACCATACAAGTATTTTTCAAATTTCGTCCAAGTTCCCAAGAACAGTCTGCCCACAGTTTCCCAGATCCGACCTAGGTCTAGTAAAAAAATCCCATAAAATCCATTTCGTCTCCAATCACAAAAACAAAAATCGTCCCGGATTCCTCTCTCAGAGATATTCAACTTTGCTGAAGAAATTATTTCCATATTCGGAGGTCTTCTCCCCGGTCAACGTCGATCTTCAGAGAAGTCAGAATCTGCCCCTGCAGTTCTGGCCAGATTCCAGCAAGCTTGTAAAATACATGATCAGAAATACAGATCTGATTATTTTTTTTGAAGACCCGTACGTCGAAGTATTCTGAGTCAGCTTTCCAACGGCGCTAACCTCGTCGCATTCCGACGACGGGGCTGATCGCAGCAGCAGTTTTCTCCGAGTCGCGCGCCTGCAAACAGAATTTTCAGATTCGTGGCCGAGTTCCCGCGAGCGTCGTCCGAGGGCCGCCCGGCGTCCGGCGGTCGTTCCAGCAGCTCGCCATCCCAGGGGAACGCTTTCCAGGTGTCTCCACAGCAGAGGAGTCATCAGGCCCCACACGACCCCTCCGGTCAACACGTGGGCCCCCACTAGCACGAGTACGCGTGAAGCCGAAGCATTCCCCGAAATCGCCCGTCAACCCGAACTTGGTCCTCCCGGGCCCACTTGTGTCGCCCTTTACCTCCCTGCGTGGAGTGGGCTTAATTGCATTGCTGTAAACATAATGTACTAAGTTCCCGGGAGTACGAGCTTTGGCCGGGTGCCATCTTCGCCACGCCGAGAGCGTGGAGGTATCGCCTTCACCCGTACACTTGGCATTAGCTTAATTCTTTATATGCTTTATATGCCGCTGCTAGAGAGCATGTGTAGGGATACCTAGCTCGCCTTCAATTTATAATATCACTGCTGCGAGAGAGAGCGAAGCCGTCCCGTGACCCGATCTGGGTACGAAAAGAGAGCCGACCACCCTAGCTCATTGCCGGTTTCTCAACCGCGCACATCCGACGCTTCCCTCGTTAAGGGACGATCGCGAGCTTGTCGTGTCCGTGGTCCCGTCCCGCATCAAGTGAAAGCTCCGCTGAATCTTTCCCGAAATCAAGGAAGATGCTTTTAGAACCCTAGTTCCTTCACGGTTCCCCACAAGCTTTATGCCGCCACGATCGCCTCACCATCGCCCACGTCGTCACGCCGTCGCCCCACGCCGTCTGCAGTCGGAGGGGATGCCACCGCGGTCGAATGGGCGAGAGAGGGGGGCGGTTCTCACGGTGGGGGAGGAAGGAAAGAGGAAGAAGAAGAAAAGGTGGAAAAGAAAAGAGAAAATAGGGGGGTATTTATAGAAAATCTGGAAAATTTGAAAAATACCAAAAAATAGAAAATCACGTTTCTGCGATCCTCGGGACACACCGATCGCAACGGTACTACTCTCGTCAAGGTGAACGACCCGGTTCACCTGCAACAAGATTCCGAAGGATTTACCGGAACCCGTACCGGAAATCGAAAAACACGCGCGAAAAGTCGCGGACGCACTCCGGGCCTCCGAAACAACTCTGGATAGCACCGATCTGAACATGAAAGATGTCCGAAATGAAATTTCAGACACAACGGAGCTGGACACTCCGAGAAAATAGATCCGACACCCAAAAAGAAGGATCCAAAAGCTCCGGGATATTACAGATGTGCACCGACCTATCTTTCCACTTCATAAAAAGTGCATCGACCTCATCTTCTACAGATGTGCACCGATCGATCTTTCCACTTCATAAAAAGTGCACCGACCTCATCTTCTACAGATGTGCACCGACCTATCTTTCCATTTCATAAAAAGTGCACCGACCTTGTCAATACATGCACTGACCTATCTTTGATGACTTTCTGAATGTGCACAGACCTTGGCCTTATACGCACCGACCCTGCCTTTTCATATACATCTACCATGGTTCATATGCACAGACCTTAGCCTTCATGTGCTTAGACTTGAGCATTCATTGCTTCAAGATTGACATGAGTGATTTGTTTATACCAGTGCAGGTTCTTATTGCTTTCAAACCAATGGATCCATGGTAAGAATCTAAGCTTAATATTCACTCATATTACATTGAATGGGTTTTGAGTTTTACTCATGAATTGGGTTTTCTAGTGCCTCATGCATATTTTTCATGGGTCTTTTGAGGTGGCCCTTTTTGCTCAACATGGATTTTATATGTCCTGCTTAAATAAGTTTTTGAATGTTGTTTTTAATCCTTTTAATCCATGCCACCTGATTGTATTTGAAAAGGGTTTAATTCACTGCATAAAGTGTTTTTTTGGTTTAACTCTGCAAGAGTCGACTCTGTGAGTCGACTCTTGGTGTCTGGGGGTAGTTTTTCATGCAGACGGAATCATTGGCAAAAACTGTCGACTCTAAGAGTCGACACTTTCGCCTGTGTGTTGGGTTTTTGTCGCCTGGCAGAACGCCCGACAAAATGTGTCGACTCTAACAGTCGACACTTTTGTCCTGGGTGCTATTTTGTGTTCGGGACAGAACACCTTGACAAAAGTGTCGACTCTAAGAGTCGACACTTTGTCTGCTTAGTCCGGATCGAGTTTGCGATTTTGGTTTCGATCCCTCAGTTTCAAGGTCCGATTGGACTGAGCTTTTACACCCTTACCCTTAGAGTTTCTATTGATCTATTGGGAGTGTATTTGAAGGGTTTTGGGCTGGGTATTGTGTTCTTTTGCTGTTGGTTTTTCTTGGGTATATGTAACTCGTGATTTGCAATCGACATCATCCCTTTTGGACTAATGCTTTCCATCTCTTGCAGGGAGAGGAGCTGAGGGCGATGCCACCACCTGGAGGAGGAAGAGGAAGAAGAGGAGACCGCCAACAATAAGCCCATATCTGCCGATCTGATCCAGTTTCGAGCGTAGCTGCTGAAGATACTTCCACCTTGGGCATCTCCAGCGATCATAGCAAGCTTCCACTCTGCGGACAGATGTTCTGGCGCACCCCATCACTCCATTGTATGGGTTTTACTACAGATTTGAGGGGGAATCTTTCTTCTCTCATTTCTACTCTTTTATTTGAACATAGATTCATATTTTGGGGATTTAATGTATATCCTTTCTTTTCATAGAACTTGATATACTTTCGTTTGTGGGTGGAGCTGCGTCTCCGAGTGGTTGGTTTTTTTGCGGGGCAAGGTTCCCCCGAGTTTGTGAGTGTAGACGGAGCTGCGACTCAGTGTGGTTTTTACGTCTGGGGTGTGTTCCCCGACTGCGTGTGTGTGTGCTGCAGTGGCAGCATCTTGGGGCCAGGCCCCGTGTGTGTGCATTACTGCGGACGCAGCGTGTGTGATGTTGGGGTTCATTCCCGTTCTGCTACGGTTCGTAGCGTGTAGTGAAGCCTCACCGGGGTTCGGTGAGGGGTGGACGTAGGGAGCCCGGCGTGGTCCCGAACCACCTAAAAACCTCTGTGTCGATTATGATTGCCTGTGTGATTGTCCTTTTCTTCTATCTCCATTCACAGGTCTATTATATGATTTTTACTCACTGTACCATCGCACTTTGCTTCATCCGCTATCCGTGTGTTAGGATTAAATTTAATTGTTGCTTGCATTAAAAATCCGTGTGAGTTCGGAAAGATTGAGAGATCTATTGTATCTCACGTTAGTTTAGATCAATTAACGTAGTTAATTTTAATTCCACCATGGTTAGTTTAGAAAGTTTTTAAAATCCGCCATCTCGACTGGGGGACAATTCAACCCCCCTTCTTGTTGGCCATCGAGTCTGGGTCAACAACTGCAACTCCTTAGGCAGAGACAGAGACACACAGTAACCAGTACCACGAACAAGGACTAGCTGGGGTCGTGCTTGTCAACCCAGGTCCAACAGCCCCCAACTAAGTGTGCACACACAGACCATCCGCTCTAGGTCGGGTCCTCTAGCTGGTTTTCCCCCCAGCCGGACTCAAGCTGCAAAGGCGAGGGGCCCTACGGTAACCAGCCTAAAAATCATCTCTCTCGGGTAAGCCGCTCCACCACTCCCGGGTGGGTTAGTACACGCATGCCGTAACAAGGCTACGACCAGTGGGAGGTCACTAAAAGTGAACACGGAAAGCCACACACGCACCCCACTGCTAGTAACGTGGAGTAACAAGTGGCACGACACCACCAGACTCTGGACAGCCCACTAGACCTACTAAATACAATAGTCTTTGAGTCACAAGACTCGAGGTCAAGACCGTCGTATCGGAACAGCTCCACGTCGTCAATCTGCCTTAAGCCTAGGTCAGAAACTACGGCGTCATGAATACCGAGGCAGCTCACAAGTCGCAAGGTTGATCCCTCGTTCAAGGGACACACAGAAGACCTCCAGCCCCAAGTCGGTTGACTAGACTCACAGTCCAAGGACACTCACATGGCCCACTCATAAACCACCTTCCGGGGAAACTCATGACGTGCGGGGAAGCCCCACGGCACTCCTACCGACACACGGTGACTCGATCTAGCGAGAACACGAAATCCCGAAACACATGGGGTCACCCAGACCCTCCAAACCCACAGGCTCACTAAATGAGGTAACACGGTACCTCCGGACACCCCCAAAAGACCGAACATGGGTCCCACGGTGTTCGGGACATTCACGAGGCCAAAGGTCAACCACCGGGTCACAACCGGGTCGACCAGAGACCAACACAACACAAAACGGACACGGCGAGCACGAGGAATCGCCTAGCTGTCCTCTCTGGACCGTTAGGGAGCCTAGCGGTCTACCCCTAGACCACAAGGGTCAGCCTAGCGGTCTAGGTGGGACCGCAAGGGCCGACTGTTGACAATCATTTTTAGCCCGCAAGTTACGTCATTTCTCTTATTCACCATTTTTGATGTCCCGAATTACCCATTATTTTGGAGCCTTCCTTGGATGGATTTTGAGCCCATTTCGTCATTCCCTATCCTTTGGGACTTCGGAGATCATGATTTCTAATAACCCTGGAGTTTATCTTATTAACTTCCAGCTTCCAGGTCAGCTTACAGCCCATTTAGGCTGGCTTCCATCAAGCATTCGGCTCTCTTTTCGCTGCGCGGTCTTGAAAACGGTCCTTTTTCATCCCCTTCATTTTCTCTATTGAAATTGTGCCCTTCACCAAAGTTGTTCAATTTTGCAAGATCTACAACTTCTTCTTCTACTCCATTAGCCAGTTGTCCACCAATTTCAAGTTATTTACGATTGTTCAGCAGACTGCACTGTTCACCAGTAGACCCAGCATTTTTCCTATCTTCTAGCCCCATTTCCTCCATCTTCTGATCGTCTTTTCATCTTTCTATCTTCATGAAAGTTGTTCATCTTTTAGTAGTCTACAATTTCTTCTTCTACCACTTTTGCTAGTTCTGCACCGTTTGGGAGATATGATCTGATTTCCAGAGTCGCGCGAAGTCTGCCTAAATGGTCGTGTGAACGACCGTTTATTATTGAAAACGGTCATTGACTGACCGTTTATTCCTTAACGGTTGGTCAACCGACTGCTAAGCCAGCCAAGAGTCTAGCCTGTGCTGGACTCTATCTCCAGAAACCTGCCCGATGGGCCTATCTTGCGAAGGCTGTAACTTCTGGAATACTCATCCGAATTGACCCCCGTTTGTTTCTATCTCTTGCCCTTTGGATTATCTCGAGTTTGATCTATAGAACTCAAATTTTCGTTGGCTATATCTCTCAGAATAGTTGATGAAAGTTTTGAGTTTATGCGTCCTAGTACAAGTCAAACTCTATTTTCTGTGCGATGGGCCTATCTTGCAGCAAGCATATCTTCTAGAATCATCTTCCAAATTGAGTCCCACTTATTCCTATCTCTTATCCTTAGTATTATCTCGAGTTTGATCCATAGAACTTGATTTACCTTGGACTATATCTCCGGTAATCGTGAGAGAAAGTTGGGGCTTTTTCTGAAAACTCTATATAAACTGCCCAGTTCGCAGTGGCGACGGGGGGCTCTTTCCGGACGTGGGGCGAAGCCATGTTGCATCTCCAACTCACAACTTTGACCCCATCTTGAAGAGGGAAGTATTGACTTTCCATTGCATCTGTTTGGGCTTAATTTCGTGGTCTATATTCTTAGTTCTCCTCTCCCCAAAATCACAAATCATCACAAAACATTATTTTCCTGCTACACATGCATTTTTCCCCGTTTTGCATGCACATTTTCCCGCAGTTGTACTGGGTGATTTTCTCATATCTTTGCTTCATTCTTATCACAACACACACACCTATTATTTCCACCCTTCCACAGGGGTTAAAAACCCTCCCCCGGTGCGCTCTCCCCCTTTTATTCATACTATTTTATCATTGCGGGATTGATACTACACTTCATGATCTAATAGGTTTTTCTCTTATGTTTGGCTTTGTTTTGTAGGAGAGCATGGTATGAACGTGAGGCCCTCTTCTTCTAACCGGCTGGAAGACGAGGAGGTTTGAATCCACATCGCTCCCACACCCCGTTGTCAAGCACGATCAACTCTTCAAGTTCCAAGGTGCACGGCGCCATCTTTTGATCTCTTCATCCTTTCGGCGTTGTTGGAACCTTGGTGGCGATCATGGTATGTCTTTCTCATCCTTTCATTTCCCTTTTCATTGATTCACATGTTTATGCATGTTATTAAACAATCTACAATTTTTTGGCGATCACGGTGGGACACCAATGCCCATCACGCTTGTTTTCATGCTCTTTTGTAAGTTGGGTGTCTGTATGTTCATGTTTGGAAAGCATTTTATCCATTCTCCGACTAATTTGAGTGTTTTAAGGCCTCTGGTGGCCTAGCGGTCTTCTGGTAGACCGCAAGGGGGAAATAAACGGTCATCTGGTGGACCGTTTATGGATTTTAGCTGTTCTGCGCGCATGCTCACGGGGCCCTATTCGTAGAGGCATAACTTTTGATCTTGACGTCCGATTGTGCTGGTTTTTCTTCCATTGGATATCCCTTTGTATTGTCTTTCCATCCATATACTATTTGCACTATTTGGGTCACATTTGCATAGTCTAATATTGTCCAACTTTTTAAGTTTTCTGCATAAGCTCTGTAGGAAGCCTCAGGGACAGGTTCACAAGTACGACTTTGATTGATGATTTGACTACCTTCCCGACGTCTGATTGCACTGATTTTTGTTCCATTGGGTAGTCCTTTGTATTATGTTTCCATGCATTTTGTGAATAAAATCTGCAGGCAGTCTGTGCACAGGCTCACGGGGGCAACTTTGCTCAGTGATTTGATTGACCTCCCAGGGTCGGATTGCTCTGTTCTTGGGCCTATTGTGTAGACCTTTGTATTAGATCTCCATCGATATACTATTTGCATCATTTGAGTCACATTTGCATAGTGAAATCTTGTCATCATTTTAGCGTTTTGTGCATAAAATCTGCATGTGGTCAGCGCACAGGTTCACGGGGGCAACTTTCTTGGATGATTTAATTAACCTCTCCAGATCGGATTGCTTTGTTCTTGCGCTAATTGTGTAGACCTTTGTATTGTCTTCCCATCCATATCTTATTTACATTATTTGGGTCACGTTTGCATAGTCAAATCTTGTCTCCATTTTAACATTTTATGCATAAAATCTGCATGCAAGTTCAGGGGCTGACTCACAAGTACGTTTTGCATTGATCATTTATTTGTCTTCCGGGTTCTGATTGTGTTGTTTCCTCATCTTGCCTTGTTGTCCTTCGTGTTATTATCATTTTCATATATTATTTGCACTCATATCATTGTGTTTGCATAGGTAAATCTTACTTTCATTTTTCACTTTTATACTATATTTTTTTGCATGCACTCCGGTGCACATTGGGCCATGCACTGCATATCATAGTTGCATTACTACCTTGGTAAGTGATCCTCTCGCCTCCATATTCTTTGGAGTCGACTAGGTGATCTTATCCGGGACCTCTGTAAGTCCCCGTGAGCCGTGGATTCCCACACAGACGTCGGGCCGGTTGTACCTTTTCTGCCCCTTAGGCTTGCATTTGCATACGTGTGAGAGAATTAACTTTAGTCAACCTAAAGTTTGGACCTTATTTCCATAGGATTCCTATCTTGAGGGAATTATGTTTAACTCAAATCATTAAAAGGTCTATTAAAACTTCTAAAATATTTCCCATCATATCAACTTGTTTGGCTTGGGTGAAAACTCTCACATTGCATTGTTTATGTTGTTTGGGCATGTCCAAGCCCATTAGTGGTGTTTGTGTAGCATTCGTTCATCATCCACATGTTTTGTTTTTGTTAGGCCCATTTATGTTAGCCCATTTTGTGTGTCCATTGTCTAGTCCATTGTCTAGTCCCTTGGTCCGTTCTCCATTCGTCTTTGCATTAGTGGGTTAGTCCCCTCTTGTCCTCAAGCCCATTAAGCCATTGCTTCCCCACCTATATTCTCCATGATATCCTTGTATTAATTCTCCACTTGCCCTCATGGAGCATCGTTCCAACCCCTTGTATCATTCTGCTTCTCAATCTTCGTCCTCTTTCCGCGTGGAATCCTCTTCCCACGCGGGCCCATCTTCCCGTGGTACTTCTGATCCATCCGAGGAACAGGCTAATCTCATGGCCCACTTATCAAGCCTTGTTCACCAAATGGACCCGGACTAGGCCCAACGTCTTATTGCATCTCATCTTCATGGGCCTCCTTCTCTTAATGGGCCTTCTTCTCTCATTAATGGGCCTCATCATCTTAACGGGCCCCATTCTCCTAATGGGCCTTATTTTTCTAATGGGTCACATTCTTCTTCTCCTTATGCTGTCGGCCTAATGGGTCCTTATGCTCGTGCTTCTTCCAAGCATGCATATCCTTCCACTCCTGGAATGGGCCCTTCTTCTTCTCAGCCCGGATCCTCTTATCCGGCCTAATATCATCATTCTGGTCCATATTCACATCCTCTTTCTCAAGTTGGCCCATATTCTTCTCGATCTCTCCCTACCCAGGAGATGATTACCCAAACCCAGCGTCAACTTGATGAACTCCAACGTCAAATCGATCCCAAATCTTCCTTAAGTATTCCATTCGTATTTCAAGGTCTTTGGCTTCCGCCATCTTCACAAATTCCTGCATACCGTCGTTATTGTGGAGTCGGTAACCCCTACGTGCACTTGAAGGAGTTTCTTTATGAGTCGGTCCAATTTCGACATGATCAACGCTTGATGTCTTATCTATTTGGTCTGTCATTGGAAGGCCCGGCTCGAGATTGGTTCTTCTCCCTTCCGTATGAGAAAGTTGTGAATTTCCAAGCTGTACAAGACATATTCATTTAGCAGTTTCAAGACCAGGTTGGGCCCAAGTATTCTATGGTGGATCTCGACCATGAGATGATGAAACCCAATGAGGGTTTATGCACCTTTGCCGACTGCTGGCGCCGCCTCGCCGTGAAAGTTCCGGGGCACATTCCGAAGGGAGAGCAAATCAAGATGCTTATTTCTAATGCAACGCTCGAATATCAGTTTATCTTAGCCCTCAATGACATTACCTGCTGGCAACAACTATATAGCCGAGCTCGCTTCATTCGCCAACAAATCCAAAGTTGCCTTGACCCCGAGTCTCCACCATCCCCATACACTTACACCTTGCCCTCCACAAGCCAACCCTACGCTCCCATGAGTCAGCCCGCCATGAGTCAGCCTTCCGCCACATATCCCTCCACGAGTCAACCTCTCACTTCTACATATCCGTACACTCTCGCATACCTACCCTCCTTGAGTCAAACATCCACATATCAGCCCTCCACGAGTCAGCCTTCCGCTTCTCCACATCCGCCTCCATCTCCCCCAGTCAAGGGAATACCACACCCCCCGAGCAAGTGGATGCCGTCCACTACATACCTCCCCACTCCGCTCATCATGCACCTTCATCGAGTCTCACCACTAGTTGTCATGTGCCATTGCCTACGCAACCCCCACTTCCGTTTTCGCAAACTCTACAACCTTCCACTTCATCTCATATCCCTCGGCATCCACCATGCTCGAAGCGGGATCCTCCTCCACCGTTGCCGGAGTGTTTTACTGATATTTTTCGGGCTTTGATGGCCACTCACGCGCTGCCGCTCTCTCCAATTGTGCCTTGCCGACCCGCGGTCGGGAATATGCTTCAGTTCTGTGATTTTCACCGCCAGTAGGGGCATTTGGTTGAGGATTGCCCCAAGTTCTAGGAGTTTGTTTACGGCTTGGAAGATCAGAAAAGGATTGATTGGGCCGCGATTTACAAGGTCATTTTACATCTTCACAGCATGCAGCAGCAACAAGAAGCGCCACCTAAGCAGCCGTTTCCATTTCATGGCCAGGGGCACCCCTGTGATTCCTCGTCTAGTGCTGCACTCGCTCCGTCACCTACCCTGTTACCTTCGCCATCTCAAATCCAATCTCCGCAACCTCCACAAACCCAAGCCTCTGCTTAGGCCAGTGCCTCTCCTTCTTCTCCTGCCGCCACTTCCACAACTTCTATCCCTAACGCCACTCGACGCATTGTGTCGACACGTCGACGGTGGGCACCACGACCTCCCTCTTCACCCTCTCCACCTCCATGTCCACTACCCCTATCGCCTTCATCACCATCCTCACCATCTTCATTGCCATCACCATCACCATCATCTTCGTCTCCACCACCAGTGCTTCCATCACCTCCACCATCTCCACTGCCTTTGCCATCTCTGTCACCATCGTGGCTCGAGCCTGAGAAGGCTATACCCCCACCTTCACCTCTGGATTCACCTTTGCCCACACTCGAGCTTGCCATCATCACAACCTGATGGGGAATCAAAGGCTAATGGGTTGAATTTGTGTGTGATGGCTTGTAATAGTGTGTGTTATGAGTTGTATTGGCTTGTATTAGTGTATATGGGCTTGTATTAGTGTGTTTGGTAGGGTTTTTTTCATTTGGGCTCCTTTGTAAGGCTTTTAACAAGCCAATGGGCCACATTCCATGTAGAATACATCAATGTGTTGCATTTAGAAGAGTCCATTAAGGGGTTAGTTCATATTGTGTCATTAGACTTCATATTGGGTCTTTAACTCACTTAAGGCCCAAGTGGGCTTTTCCTTCTCATGGGCCATCTAGGTGGGAAAGTCCATAGACCAAGCATGGGTTAATGGGCTTGATTGGATGGCCTTGGACCAGCTAGGCCCAAGAGGAGGCCCATGAAGGGGGCGCCCCCTTCCTTGTCTTATTAGGCAAGGTAGGTAAAGTTTGAATGAAATTATATTAGTTTGATTAGAATTTGTTTAATGTGTTTTGACCACATGGGAGAAATATTTTCTTCAATCCCCTTAATACCCCTTTCAACCCTAGATCTGAGGTCATTTTGAGTCTTTTTACATTTTGTATAAATGCTTGTATTTCCACATTTAATGAGAATTAATGAGAAGAAAATTTGGTGAATTGCCTTTGAGCCAAGGAGCTACCTGCGCCCCTCCCCTCTCCCCTCTGGTTTCTTCTTCTTCCCTCTGTATTTAAGGGTTGAGAACCCTTCTACCTTAGCCCCTCCATCTCTAGATTCATCTCTGGTGCCGCCGCCGCCGTTCGTGCTGCCATCGAGCCGCCGCGAAGCCGATTCTGAAGTTCTGTCCAAGAGTCTGTTTTACTGAATAGAGGGTTACTCCGTGATTTTTAACTCCCCACTCCGACATCATCTGGAGTTGAGATTTTCAGGGTTGGTTCCTCTCTTGATTCCCAACCTCCAGTAAACAATTCACGTCATTTAGACTTTGTTTTCTATTTTTCTATTTTCGTGTCTTTCTATCTTCCAGATCTGTCCCTTTTCAGATCTGTGTAGCAGAAGCTTAGTTCTTCCACCTTTCGACCTCCTTTTTGATTTGTTTTGGAATCCCCAAATTTATTGGAGATTCTGTCCACATCCCCTACCTCCAGAAATTTCCGTTGAATTTCAAAAGCCCTCTACCTAATTTTAGAAATTGAGTGTTTCCCCCAAATTCAGATCTGTCTCTGCTGTCCAGATCCGACCCCGAGTCAGTATAAAATCCCCACAAAATCGAAACTTCCACCAAATCTTACAAATGATATATCCCCGTTTTCCTATCTTCGGTCTCTACAACTTTTGTGAAGGGCCCAAAGGCTGAATCGAAGGTTGACATCATGGTCAATGCCAACTCTCAGAAAAACTTGGTTCTGCCCTGAGTTTTCAGATCCTGTGAGTTAGCAGCTTGAAAATTTGACAAAGGCCATCAACAGGAAACTCAAATTTCTTTTACCAGCCATACATCGAAGGATTTCAAGTCAGCTTTCCATTGGTACCTCTTGTTCATCGATCCGACATCGTGAGTGACCACAGCAGCATATCTCGCCGGGTCACGCGCTGCAAAACAGAACTGCAGATCCGTGGCCAGCAACTCCGGTGAGTGGAGATCAGAGCCGCCCGGCCTCCGGCCGGCAAACCAACACACCGCCGTCCCAGGGAGCACCCTTCCAGGCGTCCCCACCGCAGTGGTGCCATCCCGGTCCCACACGGCCCCTCGGACCAGCACGTGGGTCCCACGGTCGTGAGTACGTGTGCTGCCGAAGCAACACAAGAAGCGGCCCGTCAACCCGAAACCGCTACTCCCGGGTCCCAGTGTGTCACCCTTTACCTCCCTGCGTGGAGTGGGCAGTAATTTATCTTGCTGTAATTGTTGTGTATTTATTGTTCCGGGAGTACGAGATCGGCCGGGAAGTCTTCCCCACGCCCGGTAGCGTGGAGGTATCGTATTCGCTTCTTACTCGGCACTTTGCTTAGTTCGTATATGCTTTATATGCCGCTGCTAGAGAGCATGCTAGGATCATAGCCCGCTTTACTTGTTATATCACCGCTGCTGCGAGAGAGAGCATGAGCATCCCGTGACCCGATCCGGGCACAAGAGAGAGCCGACCACCCTAGCTCACTGCCGGTTTCTCAACCGTTCACGTCCGACGCTTCCCTCGTTAGGGACGATCGCGAGCTTGCTTAGAGTCCGAGGATCGCATATCCATTTGGAGTCTAGTCACGTGTCCGTCCCGCATCAATTTGGTATCAGAGCCAGGTTGTGTCTAGGGTGTCTAAATCAAAAAAAAAGTGTCCTTTACGTCTAGTCATCGTCTTAGTCGGTCTAGGTTGCATTTGCATCCCTTTACTCGGTATATCAAAAGGTGTTGTCCGAACGTTAGGCTACACCTATCGGGAAGGCCGCACACTTGCACGAGTGATCTTCGGATCGATTAACTCCGCCACGTACCGAGTCTTGGTTAAGTCTAGGTGCATCATCTTCGCTTTAGTCCGTGTTTGTATTAGTCGGTGTCTCCGTGTGTCTTTGCATGCCAACCCGTCGAGGCACCCAATATTCACCCCCCCACCACCTATGGCGGATCCCCGAGCCCCTAGTCTCGATGCGTCGTCGGTGGCCGAAAAGTTCCAAGCCCTTATGGGAGAATGCGAGGGTTGAATACACGCATGGACAGGTTAAGTACTCGAATGGATAGAATGGACGGGTTGAGTACGTGGGTGAATAGCTTAGGCACCCGTCTGGAAGAAAGGATGAAGGTCTTAGAGGATAAGGTCGTCGAGTCGGACCAGTCCGTTCAGGGCCTGGTAGGGAGAGTTGCCACATTAGAGGGAAGCCCAGCCGAGGTACCCTCGAGAACCCCAGTTGAGGCACCCCCTCCGCCTACACATGGTCAACAGGATCCGGTTCAACAACCTGCTGCTCCACGGGTTCAAGGGATAGATGTTAGGAGGCGTGAAGTCCCCGAAGTGCATGACTACGAGTCCAATAATGAGCATAGGGGATATGGTCATGATCGTCGTCCCACACGGTGGACCCACGATCAAGATGTGGATGAACGGGCCCTTAGGACCGTTCGTGCAGATCCTCCCACCTTTGACGGGTCCTTAGACCCGAAGGTTTATCTTGATTGGGAGGCTAGCATGGACCGATATTTTGAGTGGTTCGAGATGTCGGACCAATGGAAGGTCAAGTTCTCCCAGATGAAACTCTTAGGCCAGGCACAAACCTGTTAGAGGAACATGGAGAACTTATTGTTTCATCGTCAGGAGCCCCCCGATAGAGACATGGACTGAGATGAGAGACAAACTTAGGAAGAAGTACCTCCCTACCACTTACCGCCAGCGTCTCATAGACAGGTGGCAGAGTCTCATCCAAGGAGATCGGTCCGTCTCCGAGTACATCACCGAGTTTGATGAATACTATTTGCAATGTTATGCCACGGAGGAGAGCTCCCTTACTGTTTCCCGATTTCGGCGTGGTTTACAACCGCACCTACGGTATGAGCTTCTCCGCCGCAAGGTGGACAAGCTGGAGGATGCATACCAAGTTGCTCTTGAGATGGAGCAATTTGAGGGAGAGTTCGAGTCTATCCAATGGTTGGGCTCCGTCCCTCACCGTAGTGCCGAGTCACGTAGTTCCTTAGGTCCATACCCGAGGGGCCCCATGGCTCGACCTCATCAGCTCGCCCATCAGGAGCACTTCACTCCTAGGCCTCGTCTTGCCCCACCACGGGATCTACCTCCACCCCAACCACCGACACCCATTGCTCACCCTCCGGCACCCATTGTCCGCCCTCTGGCACTGACACCCCCACCCTTGTTGCCCACAGCACCTACACCTCCACCCCTATTGCCTACACCCCCTACCCATCAGGAGGATAAGGGTAAAAGCCCTCTTATCGGGGAGACCAGTAGGTCACGACTGCAGTGTTTTCACTGTCATGGATTTGGCCACATTGCCAGCCAATGTCCTACTCGTGCCATACTAGCCCTAGGGGTTGGTGAAGCCACGCCTTCTGGACTTGTGACTGTCATCTACGAGGTCGATCCGAAACTAGCGGATGAGTACTATGCAGCGGAAGGTCTAGAGGAGCATACTGACGCTCAGGATGTGGCTCTCGGATGACGGCCACTTGGTGGATGATGGCATTGCATGTCATGCATGAGTCAGTATTGTTTCTTCTTTGTGTGGCTTGTTTGTGTGATTTGTGGTTTGTTAGGAGTCTGCATGTGTCTTGTGCAAGCTCGTTGGTGTCAGTCCCTTAAGAGGCGAGTGGACTCACTCGATGAGTATGGGATCAGCTCTACATCTATACCCGGATCTAGTCACCTACAGGGACCCAGCGGTGATTCTTAGTGAGTCTTCGAGCCGCCTCCTCCCCTTGAGAGTGACCCCACCCCGGAGTGACCACGTCTAGCCTCGTTTCCACAGCAGCTTGTGCATATCGAGTATATACAGAATGAGCAGGTGACGATTACTTGGAGTGGAGCGTACCTACGCTACTTGGTTCGGTGACGGATTCGCCGGCGCTGTTCGAGCAGCCACACCCCTTACTCGACGGGGTCGAGTTCCTCCCACCCGGGGAGAATTGATGGGGCATCAAAGGCTAATGGGTTGAATTTGTGTGTGATGGCTTGTAATAGTGTGTGTTATGAGTTGTATTGGCTTGTATTAGTGTATATGGGCTTGTATTAGTGTGTTTGGTTGGGTTTTTTTCATTTGGGCTCCTTTGTTAGGCTTTTAACAAGCCAATGGGCCACATTCCATGTAGAATACATCAATGGGTTGCATTTAGAAGAGTCCATTAAGGGGTTAGTTCATATTGGGCCTTTAACTCACTTAAGGCCCAAGTGGGCTTTTCCTTCTCATGGGCAATCTAGGTGGGAGAGTCCATAGACCAAGCATGGGTTAATGGGCTTGATTGGATGGCCTTGGACCAGCTAGGCCCAAGAGGAGGCCCATGAAGGGGGCGCCCCCTTCCTTGTCTTATTAGGCAAGGTAGGTGAAGTTTGAATGGAATTATATTAGTTTGATTAGAATTTGTTTAATGTGTTTTGACCACATGGGAGAAATATTTTCTTCAATCCCCTTAATACCCCTTTCAACCCTAGATCTGAGGTCTTTTTGAGTCTTTTTACATTTTGTATAAATGCTTGTATTTCCACATTTAATGAGAATTAATGAGAAGAAAATTTGGTGAATTGCCTTTGAGCCAAGGAGCTACCTGCGCCCCTCCCCTCTCCCCTCTGGTTTCTTCTTCTTCCCTCTGTATTTAAGGGTTGAGAACCCTTCTACCTTAGCCCCTCCATCTCTAGATTCATCTCTAGTGCCACCGCCGCCGTTCGTGCCGCCATCGAGCCGCCGCGAAGCCGATTCCGAAGTTCTGTCCAAGGGTTTGTTTTGCTGAATAGAGGGTTACTCCGTGATTTTTAACTCCCAATTCTGACATCATCTGGAGTTGAGATTTTCAGGGTTAGTTCCTCTCTTGATTCCCAACCTCTAGTAAACAATTCACGTCATTTAGACTTTGTTTTCTATTTTTCTATTTTCGTGTCTTTCTGTCTTCCAGATCTGTCCCTTTTTAGATCTGTGTAGCAAAAGCTTAGTTCTTCCACCTTTTGACCTTCTTTTTGATTTGTTTCGGAATCCCCAAATTTTTTGGAGATGCTGTCATCATCCCTTTCCTCCACAAATTTTCTTTGAATTTCAAAAGCCATCTACCTATTTTTAGAAATTGAATCTTTCCCCCAAACTCAGATCTATCTCTGCTGTCCAGATCCGACCCAGAGTCAGTATAAAATCTCCAAAAAATCGAAACTTCTACGAAATCTTGCATACGATATATCCCCGTTTTCCCCTCTTCGGTCTCTACAACGTTCATAAAAGGCCCAAAGGCTGAATCGAAGGTTTACATCGCGGTAAATGCCAACTCTCAGGAAAACTTGGTTCTGCCCTGAGTTTTCAGATCATGTGAGTCAGTGCTTGAAAATTCGACAAAGGCCATCAACGGGAAACTCAAATTTCTTTCTCCAGCCATAGATCGAAGGATTTCAAGTCAGCTTTCCATCGGTATCTCTTGTTCATCGATCTGACATCGAGAGTGATCGCAGCAGCAGATCTCGCCGGGTCGCGCGCTGCAAAACAGAACTGCAGATCCGTGGCCAGCAACTCCGGCAAGTGGAGATCGGAGCCGCCCGGCCTCCGGCCGCCGAACCAACACACTGTCGTCCCAGGGAGCGCCCTTCCAGGCGTCCCCAATGCAGTGGTGCCATCCCGGTCCCACACAGCCCCTCGGACCAGCACGTGGGTCCCACGGTCGCGAGTACGTGTGTCACCGAAGCAACAGAAGAAGCGGCCCATCAACCCAAAACCACTACTCCCGGGTCCCAGTGTGTCACCCTTTACCTCCCTGCGTGGAGTGGGCAGCAATTTATCTTGCTGTAATTGTTGTGTATTTATTGTTCCGGGAGTACGAGATCTGCCGGGAAGTCTTCCCCACGCCCGGTAGCGTGGAGGTATCGTATTCGCTCCTTACTCGACACTTTGCTAAGTTCGTATTAGCTTTATATGCCGCTGCTAGAGAGCATGCTAAGATCGTAGCCCGCTTTACTTGTTATATTACCGCTGCTGCGAGAGAGAGCGTGACCATCCCGTGACCCGATCCTGGCACAAGAGAGAGCCGACCACCCTAGCTCACTGCCGGTTTCTCAACCGTGCACGTCCGATGCTTCCCTCGTTAGGGACGATCGCGAGTTTGCTTAGAGTCCGAGGATCACATATCCATTTGGAGTCGAGTCGCATGTCCGTCCCGCATCACAACCCCTTTGCCTCCACCTAAACACACCACTCCCGTTGAAGCCTCCACGCCATCTGAACCTATTTCTACCACCTCCACTTCTTCATCCACTTACCCCCCACAGAGCGGGTGTGCGCTACCTTCGGTGCCCCTCGGGTCTGGTCCCCAGGGAGACGATGAGCTGAGTCAGGACGATTACTTGCCGGTTGTGCATTTCAAAGTTCAAGAGTTTATCCTCCGGATGCCGATACATGTCCTGGTCCTAGGCTATCTCGGGGCTGATGTGCCACTATCTCCTATGCCGGTTACTAAGAAGAGTTCCCTTGCATTGGTGCCAGTTTCCTCTCAAGCGAGGCCTGTGGCAATCTCATTGCTTGCCGGAGGTTCGATTATTGATGTTACTATTACTCCTCACTCTATCGCAGTTCAGATAATTGGCCAAGAGGGGTTCTCCACCTGGATTGTGCTAACTCATACGGCCGCCAAGCAGATTATGCACTCTATGTTCAAGGGGCAATTGGCCGTATCTTCTATATTCTCAAAGGACATTCTGCACACCTTATGCAATCTCTCTCAGTTTATCAGTATGCCTGCCACGTCAACGTCGTGTATTGCTCTCCCTCAGTTTCGTCCTCCCTTCTATCTAGGGAGTTGATGGTGGCATCACCCACGACTCCCTTTGGCTCGGGTCCACTTCTTCACATTCGGGAGCTGGTTGAGTTGGGCCTCACGCTATTAAGGCCCCTTATCTAGTTTATAGCTTTCCTTTGAGTCATTTTGATGTATTTCCATTTTATTTGAGTCATTTCCCTAGGTCTAGCACTTATTTTCCTATGTTTTGGTATCATCATGATGTCTAATGTAGCTATTGGGCCCCATTTGTTGGACTAGGCCCATTAGCACCCCCACCCCCCTTGGTTATTTGTAGTTGTTTATTTTGTCAGGGACTTAATGTAAAGAGTGGGTTGCCTATATATAGGACCCCCACTCCTCTCATTTGGAGGTAATGAATCAATCAATGAAAAATGCTATTTGAGAGTCCAAAGCTTAGTTAGTGGAGTGATTCCAATAGTTTTTTGGGTGAGAGACCCTAGGGGAGAGATTCCCCACCCATTACCCTCTTAATCTCTCTATTTCACCCCTCTTTCTCTCTCCTCCAACCCCAATTTCGAATTTGCTTCTCTCTCCTCCCTTCCCCAACCACCTCCACTAGCTACCCACCTCATTTAAGACCCTCCACTTCCCCAAGCCACCATTACTCCACCCCCTAGTCCCAAGGGAGCTTCCACCAATCCTAGCTCCACCTCCCAACCCCCAACTACCCCACCCACTTCCCCAAGCACCCTTCCCACTATCCCAAGCATCCATTCCCTTCCCCAACACAACTCTTCCCATTCCCAAAGCCCCACTAACCACATTAGTCCATTTTCAAATTCTCTCCTTCTCTCTTCCCCACCCATCCCAAATTCGTATCTCCCCTCTCACCCACTGCAAACACCACCTTCTAGACCCCATTCTCCCCCATCCACACCTTGGAACATCCCCTCCAAGACCCCCTTACAACCTAAGGTCACCCCTACACCTCCCCTCCACCAAGAAACCCCCTCTTTCCCCCCTCACTTCTTGAAGCAGATTGAAGCTGTGCAGACCTGCACTTTGGCCCCTGTTGCAGCATCGCTCACGGCTGCCTCCTGGTGAATCTGGGGACGTGGCCTACATCTCTGGAAAGATCTCCCAGTCTACTTCGCAGGCGAGGTGGAATCAACCCATTCCGAGGTCGGGGTCAACCGTAGGAGCCATTCTCCCACAACTGCGCATTGGAGTCTGCATCCGGGACCAGAACCTGAAGTATCGTTCTGCCACGACCAACCTCCAAGGATTCAGGCTGAAGTCCCTTCACAAGATTTCTTCCTCTGCCAGTCCTCTTTCAAGAACACGAAGCGGAACTTCGTTCGGCTGCCGGAGGAAATAGTTACGATTTTCTCCCTCGTGCTCACCGATCCTGCCTCCTGCTGTCTACACCGACCAGCACCTGCTCTTCAGTGTACACCGATCGCCACCGACCTCTGAAAGCATCGCCGTCACTTTCTGTTGAAAGCTACTTCGACTACGAAGACGATGCCGCTGGTCTCGTGCTGATCAGAGCTCGGGAAGGCGTACAGCGACCTCTGCAACTTGCTGCTTCCATCCAGACAGAGCCTGCGGCCAGACCGAGGAGACCCCTTCCTGCTGCTGGTGCGACCACCGCCGTCCTCCTGAGCGGCCCCAAAAATTCTGGTATCCTCCCTCCCAAGTCAGGAAACCACAGAAGGTGATTGCAATCAATTTGAAGCTCGTACGGGTCCGAAGCAGCTAGTACGGCGACCTCCTGTCCAGAACTCAGATCACAGCTGCAAGCTTTATAGTTATCACTTCTCTTCATTTCGGTCCATCCTCCCCTCCCCGCTTGGCCGGCTGAAGGCTCCACCCTGCGTGGTGGTAGTGTTTGAGTGTATTATCTTAACCCCTACCCCAAGAACCCCCTCCTGCGTGAGGAGTAGTTTTGTAAGTGGTTCGGGCCGTTCAAGCGACACCGCCGCGGCGTGTGGGGAACCACCGCCTCCCCGCTCGCCCTCGTCTCCGACCGGGACCGGTTTCTTCAAACCGGTCGAGTAAGTGTCTCTTCCTTGCTCACTTAGTGTAGCTCTACCAATATTTGAATCATGCATCGCTGAATTCGTGAGGAGCGCCCGATCCTCAAGTCCATGACTTAGAGTGATCGCCGTGGGTTATTGTGAACCGGTGCCCGCGTGCACTTTGTCGGCCCCAATTGAATTGGGCAATCTACCTTGGGGAGTCAATTCTTGGCCTTGCTGGCCCTCTACCAGCAAGGGCCCATTCCCATAAGTCACTCTTGGTATCACATAGTCACTTCGGGAACCGAGTGCAACGAGAGAGCGGCGGCCCGTTAAGGCCCATTTGGATGCTTAAAGTGCTTGTTTGACTAAGTCCGAGGTTGTGTCACATCAAGTGGTATCAGAGCAAGTCCTTGACTTGTCTCTATCAAGTCTAAGTCCTAGGACCTTTGCATTGTGTGTCCACCACTTTGGCCCTTTGTCTTGCATGTCCACCCGTAGTGGTGCTAGCTATCAACCCGGTTCATCGTCATCGGTTCCACCAATGGATCCCAATCCTCACCAACTCAACCAAGATGCTCCTAGGGAGGAACCTCAAGATAGGGTAGAGACTGCCCTCACCACCATCCTTGCTCAACTAGAGTCCCTTACCAATCGAATTGCGAGGTTAGAAGATCAAGGGTTCCACCCAAGGAACAATGAACCTAGAATTCCCCCTCCCCATGATGAGCTTCATAGGGAAGATCCTCACCCAAGAATCAATGAACCAAGAGTCCCTCCACCACATGGTGAGTTTCATAGGAATGGTTTTCCCCAAAGGAACCAAGGTCCAAGAGCCCGCCCTCCACATGTAGAGCCACATAGAGATGAGTTCCACCCAAGGAACAACGGCCCAAGAGCCCATTACCCACATGCTGAATTTTATAGGGAAGAAATGGACTATGACCCTTACTATGATTATGAGAGGCCTCGTCTCCATCAAAATAATGACCGGCGTCCACGGGATGATCCGGATGACCCCCTTTTAAGGATGATCAAGGTAGAGGCCCCAAACTTTGACGGTTCACATGAACCTAGTGTTTACCTAGAATGGGAGACCGCCATGGACCAATACTTTGAATGGTACCCCATGTCCGACCAAAGGAGAGTAAGATTGGCTAAGATGCATCTCACTAAGTTGGCCAAAACTTATTGGCTAAATCAAGAAGGTCTAAGACGAATTAGGAGGGATGAGCCTATTGACACTTGGGCGGATATGAAGAACCAACTTAGGAACAAATACCTCCCCCGAACCTACCACCAAATGCTCCTAGATGAATGGCAAAGCCTCACCCAAGAAGGAAAGACCGTGGTAGAGTACATTGAAAAATTCGACTCCTATCTTCTAAAGTGTGGAGTCCATGAGGATCCGGATGTCACCTTGTCCCGTTTTAGGAATGGGCTTCAAAGCCACATCAAGAGGGAATTATTCATGAGGGATGTTGATAACCTTGAGCTAGCTTACCAAATAGCTAGAGATGTGGAAAGATTTTCTAGGAGTTCCCGGTTTATCCCTCCCCGACCCACCGACCCCAAAGGCTTGGGACCACGTCCCATTCCACCCACCCCCATGAGAGCTCCTAACCCAAGTGGGAATCCCCCTTTAAGGTCCTACAACCCTCCCCCACCCATCACTCCAAACAAACCCGCTCCTAGTCACCCTCTCCCACGGAAGGATGACAACCCCAAAGGACCAAGTGTAGGAGCCACCCCGGGAAGTGGGCGCCAACAATGCTATAAGTGTCATGGGTATGGTCATTTTGCGGGGCAATGTCCATCTAAGGGGTTATCTAGCTTGCTTATTGAGGAAGAAGTCCAACCCCAAAAGGAACAAGAAAGTGTCATTGAGGAACATGAAGCCTTAATAGATTGGGAAGAGGAGTATGAAGCCCAATGTCTAGAGTCGGGTCTAGATCATTCCACTCCTTCAAACAACTCCCATCTAGGAGTCATTAGGTGCACCCTCACCCAACCTCAAGAAGAGGATTGGCGACGGACTTCAATTTTCCACACCTTTATCAAAATAGAAAACCATGTGAGAAAAGTGATCTTGGATAGTGGTAGTTGTGTTAATGCCGTGTCACCCGACACCGTCAAGCTCCTTGGGCTTACTCCCACCCCCCACCCAAGTCCATACCGGGTCTCATGGATCAACAACAACTCCATCCCGGTCAACACCCAATGCCTAGTGCCTCTCACTTTCTCTTCCTACCATGGCCAAATATGGTGTGACATCATACCTATGGAAGTGGGTAGCATCCTTTTAGGAAGACCTTGGCTCTATGATGTGGATGCCACCATTCTAGGAAGAAGCAACATATGCACCTTTGAGCATGAGGGTAAGACTATCCGTCTTAACCCTTCCCCACCTCGTCCAATACCCAAGAGGGACACTCTCCCTCAAGGATCACACCCCACCACTCAACAAATCTCGGGGAACTCCACCCCTCCAACCCAAGCCCTTATCCAAACCCCAAAACAAAGTAGGACCACGGGGATGACCAAGGGTATTCATCTCATCACTAGGAAAGAGCTTGAAGAGGAAATTGCTCAAGGGGTGCCTTTGTGTGCGGTTGTCATATGCTTAGGAGAACCTACTCCTTCTAATCCCCATCCCATAGAGATCCAACAACTATTGGAAGAATTTCATGATGTGTTCCCGGAAGAGCTCCCGGATCAACTCCCTCCCATGCGTGATGTGCAACACGCAATCGATCTAGTGCCGGGAGCCACCCTTCCAAACCTTCCTCATTATCGCCTCAATCCTACGGAACATGCCGAACTTAGGAGGCAAATAGAGGAACTCATTAGGAAGGGCTTCATCCGCATTAGTAAGAGTCCATGTGCCGTCCCGGCCCTCCTTACCCCCAAGAAAGATGGATCATGGCGGATGTGTGTGGATAGCCGGGCCATTAACAAAATTACCGTCAAGTATAGGTTCCCCATCCCTAGGCTTGATGACATGTTGGACATGCTAGCCGGAGCCACCATCTTCTCTAAGATAGATCTCAAGAGTGGTTACCATCAAGTTAGGATAAGGCCCGGGGATGAGTGGAAAACGGCCTTCAAGACCAAGGATGGTCTCTTTGAGTGGTTAGTCATGCCATTTGGGCTTTCTAATGCCCCAAGTACTTTCATGCGTCTTATGACGGAAGCACTTAGGCCTTTCATTGGGAACTTTCTAGTGGTATACTTTGATGATATTCTCATCTATAGTAACACCCATGAATCCCACCTCGAACACCTTAGGAAAGTTTGCACCGTCCTCCGGCAAGAGAGTTTATTTGCCAACCTAAGGAAGTGTCATTTCATGACCACTACCATCACCTTCCTAGGATATGTGGTGTCAACCAAAGGAGTCTCCATGGACCCCGACAAGGTCCAAGCTATCATTGATTGGCCGGAACCTCACACCCTTCATGAGGTTAGAAGTTTCCATGGGTTGGCCACATTCTATAGGAGATTCATTCGGGGGTTTAGCACTATCACCGGCCCAATAACTGATTGTCTCAAAAAGGGAACCTTTGTTTGGACCAAAGCCGCCTCTAAAGCCTTCCTTGAGCTTAAGGAAAAGTTGACCCAAGCCCCGGTCCTATGTCTTCCCGATTTCTCTAAAGTTTTTGAGGTCACTTGTGATGCATCCGGGATTGGGATAGGAGGGATTCTTAGTCAAGAGGGACACCCGGTCGCCTACTTTAGTGAGAAGCTATGTGATGCTAGGACTAGATACTCCACCTATGACAAGGAGTTCTATGCCGTGGTCCAATCCCTCCGACATTGGAGACATTATTTGCTTCCCAAAGAGTTTGTCATCTTTTCGGACCATGAGGCACTCAAATACCTCAATTCCCAACAAAAGTTGAATGCCCGACATGCCCGATGGGTTGAGTTCATACAATCCTACACCTTTGTCATCAAACACAAGGCCGGGAGTGAGAATAAGGCCGCGGATGCCCTTAGTAGGAAGATGTCCTTGTTATCCACTATCCAAGTGGAAGTGATTGGCTTTGACAAGGTCAAGGATGATTATCCTAGTTGTCCCGACTTTGGGCAAATCTATGCCAACTTGACCACTCATTCTAGCAAGGAGCATGAAGGATTCATTTTAGAGGATGGGTTCCTCTTCAAGGGACCAAGGCTTTGCATTCCTCGGACATCTCTTCGAGACTTCTTGGTTTGGGAATTACATGCCGGTGGGTTAGCCGGTCATTTTGGGGTCCACAAGACTATTGCCTTAGTTGAGGAACAATTTTATTGGCCAAGCCTCAAAAGAGATGTAGGCAAAATAGTTGGACAATGTCGCACATGTGCTTCGGCCAAACAGGTGAAACAAAACACCGGCCTATACACCCCACTCCCCATTCCCGACCGACCATGGCAAGATTTGAGTATGGACTTTGTGCTAGGCTTACCCAAGACATCTAGGAAGCATGACTCCATCTATGTGGTGGTTGATAGATTTTCCAAAATGGCCCACTTCATCCCATGCTACAAAACTTCTGATGCATCCCATATAGCCCGGTTATTCTTTGATGAAGTAGTCCGCCTCCATGGGCTACCCAAGACCATAGTTTCCGATAGGGATGTCAAATTCACTAGCTATTTTTGGAAAACTCTTTGGCACATGATGGGTACCCTCCTCAAATTCTCCACTGCCTACCACCCCCAAACAGATGGCCAAACTGAAGTGGTCAACCGGAGTCTAGGGAACCTCCTTAGGTGTCTTGTTGAGGATCGGCCAGGAAATTGGGATCTCATCTTACCACAAGCTGAGTTTGCATACAACAATTCCACCAATAAGTCAATAGGGATGAGTCCATTTGAAGCCGTGCATGGGTACAAACCAAGAAAGCCTTCCGACCTCATTCCCCTTCCCCATCATGCTAGAGTGTCCATTTCTGCTGAGTCTTTTGCCCAACATATTAGGGAATTGCATGAAGAAATTCGCAAGCACATTGGCATGAAAAATGAGGCGTATAAAAGGTTGGCCGACTCTCATCGGCGTCATTTAGAGTTCCAAGTGGGTGACTATGTGATGGTAAGGACTGAGAGGCTCTCCCCAGGAGCCAACTCCAAATTGAGGCCACGTGGGACTGGGCCCTTCCAGGTCTTGAGGCGCATCGGTGCAAATGCTTATGAGTTAGATCTCCCCGAGGATTATGGAGTAAGTCCTACATTCAATGTTGCCGACTTAGTGTCTTACAAGGGTCCCACGGTGAGACCCAGTGAGGAGATTGAGCCTACTCCCTCCTTTGAGAGAGCGCCCACCCGTGAGGAGAGTCCACTAGCCAAAAGAGCTCAGCGCGATCGCATTGAACAAATATTGGATGAGCAGGTCACTACCACCCGGAGCAAGGTCTATGAGCGCTATCTCGTCAGGTGGAAGGATCGGCCTCCGTCGGAAGACTCATGGGTGAGTCGGGAGGACCTACAGCGATTGGACCCAGATCTCCTCGAGCGATACCTTAGCAGGATGGACCCTTACTCGACGGAGTCGAGCTCTTCGCGGCCCAGGGGATTTGATGGTGGCATCACCCACGACTCCCTTTGGCTCGGGTCCACTTCTTCACATTCGGGAGCTGGTTGAGTTGGGCCTCACGCTATTAAGGCCCCTTATCTAGTTTATAGCTTTCCTTTGAGTCATTTTGATGTATTTCCATTTTATTTGAGTCATTTCCCTAGGTCTAGCACTTATTTTCCTATGTTTTGGTATCATCATGATGTCTAATGTAGCTATTGGGCCCCATTTGTTGGACTAGGCCCATTAGCACCCCCACCCCCCTTGGTTATTTGTAGTTGTTTATTTTGTCAGGGACTTAATGTAAAGAGTGGGTTGCCTATATATAGGACCCCCACTCCTCTCATTTGGAGTTAATGAATCAATCAATGAAAAATGCTATTTGAGAGTCCAAAGCTTAGTTAGTGGAGTGATTCCAATAGTTTTTTGGGTGAGAGACCCTAGGGGAGAGATTCCCCACCCATTACCCTCTTAATCTCTCTATTTCACCCCTCTTTCTCTCTCCTCCAACCCCAATTTCGAATTTGCTTCTCTCTCCTCCCTTCCCCAACCACCTCCACTAGCTACCCACCTCATTTAAGACCCTCCACTTCCCCAAGCCACCATTACTCCACCCCCTAGTCCCAAGGGAGCTTCCACCAATCCTAGCTCCACCTCCCAACCCCCAACTACCCCACCCACTTCCCCAAGCACCCTTCCCACTATCCCAAGCATCCATTCCCTTCCCCAACACAACTCTTCCCATTCCCAAAGCCCCACTAACCACATTAGTCCATTTTCAAATTCTCTCCTTCTCTCTTCCCCACCCATCCCAAATTCGTATCTCCCCTCTCACCCACTGCAAACACCACCTTCTAGACCCCATTCTCCCCCATCCACACCTTGGAACATCCCCTCCAAGACCCCCTTACAACCTAAGGTCACCCCTACACCTCCCCTCCACCAAGAAACCCCCTCTTTCCCCCCTCACTTCTTGAAGCAGATTGAAGCTGTGCAGACCTGCACTTTGGCCCCTGTTGCAGCATCGCTCACGGCTGCCTCCTGGTGAATCTGGGGACGTGGCCTACATCTCTGGAAAGATCTCCCAGTCTACTTCGCAGGCGAGGTGGAATCAACCCATTCCGAGGTCGGGGTCAACCGTAGGAGCCATTCTCCCACAACTGCGCATTGGAGTCTGCATCCGGGACCAGAACCTGAAGTATCGTTCTGCCACGACCAACCTCCAAGGATTCAGGCTGAAGTCCCTTCACAAGATTTCTTCCTCTGCCAGTCCTCTTTCAAGAACACGAAGCGGAACTTCGTTCGGCTGCCGGAGGAAATAGTTACGATTTTCTCCCTCGTGCTCACCGATCCTGCCTCCTGCTGTCTACACCGACCAGCACCTGCTCTTCAGTGTACACCGATCGCCACCGACCTCTGAAAGCATCGCCGTCACTTTCTGTTGAAAGCTACTTCGACTACGAAGACGATGCCGCTGGTCTCGTGCTGATCAGAGCTCGGGAAGGCGTACAGCGACCTCTGCAACTTGCTGCTTCCATCCAGACAGAGCCTGCGGCCAGACCGAGGAGACCCCTTCCTGCTGCTGGTGCGACCACCGCCGTCCTCCTGAGCGGCCCCAAAAATTCTGGTATCCTCCCTCCCAAGTCAGGAAACCACAGAAGGTGATTGCAATCAATTTGAAGCTCGTACGGGTCCGAAGCAGCTAGTACGGCGACCTCCTGTCCAGAACTCAGATCACAGCTGCAAGCTTTATAGTTATCACTTCTCTTCATTTCGGTCCATCCTCCCCTCCCCGCTTGGCCGGCTGAAGGCTCCACCCTGCGTGGTGGTAGTGTTTGAGTGTATTATCTTAACCCCTACCCCAAGAACCCCCTCCTGCGTGAGGAGTAGTTTTGTAAGTGGTTCGGGCCGTTCAAGCGACACCGCCGCGGCGTGTGGGGAACCACCGCCTCCCCGCTCGCCCTCGTCTCCGACCGGGACCGGTTTCTTCAAACCGGTCGAGTAAGTGTCTCTTCCTTGCTCACTTAGTGTAGCTCTACCAATATTTGAATCATGCATCGCTGAATTCGTGAGGAGCGCCCGATCCTCAAGTCCATGACTTAGAGTGATCGCCGTGGGTTATTGTGAACCGGTGCCCGCGTGCACTTTGTCGGCCCCAATTGAATTGGGCAATCTACCTTGGGGAGTCAATTCTTGGCCTTGCTGGCCCTCTACCAGCAAGGGCCCATTCCCATAAGTCACTCTTGGTATCACATAGTCACTTCGGGAACCGAGTGCAACGAGAGAGCGGCGGCCCGTTAAGGCCCATTTGGATGCTTAAAGTGCTTGTTTGACTAAGTCCGAGGTTGTGTCACATCAGGAGTTATGTTTCAAGCCCGATTGCCGAGTGGAGTTGCCAAACCTCACGCTGCTTGTGCCAAGAGACAAGACACCGTGGTTCCATGATATGCAGCATTATGAGGAGTTATATGTCCGAGAATGTCCAACTATGGTTAGCATCGGATGTCTAGGGGCAACCACCCCAGTACGGCTGCATGTTCATAGCTGGGCCAGGCTGTCTGCTAGATGGGCTCGCTATCTAAGAAGATATTGCAAGGCAAGGTGCCCAAGGATTCGAGCCCGCGCCAGGCGGGTCCATTACAAGCCAGTTTTCGCTAAGAAAAGACGACGTCACAAGTTCAAAGGCCGCGTAGGGTGCACTGAGGGGTCCGCTTCTCTTTCTCCTTCTTTTCATTCATCATTTCTCTTGCTCAGCTCCCACCCTTGGGTGATGTATCTTCCCACTTCAAATCATGTTGCCATCATCTTGTCCTCTCTTCCCCAGTCCGCAAACCCCCATTCCTCTTCTTCCCATCCAGAGTCTCTGGATTTTCCCTCCTCTCACAATTCTAGGACTCGGCCTATGCCCTCTCATCATCCTGATCTTGGGATATCTTCTGATTCTTCTCCTCTGGTATCTCCGGATTCTAATTTTCCTTCCTCGACCCTGCCGGGTGATTCTAGTTCTCCTTCCCCGACCCTGTCGTGTGATTCTCATTCTCCTTCTCCGACCCTGTCGGATGATTCTCATTCCCATTCTCCGATCATGTTGGATGATTCTTTCCCTCTTCCTATTCATTCCTCTTCACCCTTTCAGGGTCATTGCCCTTTTTCATGCTATTTTCGAGGCTTTAGCCCGCCTTGATCTCAGCTGATATGGTTTATTATGTATCTGGTTCCTTGTTATCAGGGTCTCTGCACCTTAATGAAGGAGTACTAGCCCTCATCTCTCTTCCTTTTTATCCCTCTTCGTCTAGTATGATGTCCGCTGCTCCTCCGTGTCGAGGAATCTACAACCCCTTGTTATCCTTTCATCTTTGTCCTGTCAAGCAAGGAATATGAAGCTCGATGATCAAGATCGCTTCAGGATGCTACTTCCACACTATGGATTTACAAGGTATCTTTATTTTGTGCAAGAATATGCTATCATTTCCGTTATTACCTCATGTGCATTGTTATTATAATGCTATTCCTTAACATGTTTGAGTGGCTTTTAGAAATTTGCTTAGTTAAGCTCAGTCAAAATGAATTCACTTATGTAGCTTCCTTAGGCTGGTGATAGCTCCACGCTGGGAGTTTAGTTTCTTTCCCCGATCGTCGAGGGTGACCTTTTGCATGGGTTTTCACACACCACACGGCAAGCCATAGCCGATCTCTTTGAGGCACACCGTTGCTGCTTTGGCCATACTTTGGGTATGCACAAAGGTCTTTTCTTTTCTCTGCTCGACCGAGTGCAGGGGCAAGAGATGGATGGATGAGAAGACCAACCTAGGTGCTCCCTAATACGAGAGAGGTCTCAAATAGGGGCAGTCTTGACTCATAAAAGTGAGCTTTCATGCTAAATCTAGCCAATAAGGGTTGTCAAAAAAATAAGAATGAATCAATGCGAAATTATGAATCAAAGACATGGCAAGAGTGGTAGTACAGTTCCCCGCGGAACGTCATGAGCCCGATCGCATGCGTGCCTAGTAAATATGGGTCTCAAAATCAAAGATAGAAAGCCTCGGTGCAACAGACTGTATCTTTGAGGGGTAGTGCCCTGGAAGGAATTCAAGTCTTGATGTTTCTCATCCTGCATAAAGCTTCTCTCCAATTTTCTTCTGCTTCTCCCTCTTAGGCTGGGTTGAATTCCAGGTATGGCCTTAGTAGGGGCACCATTTTTTAGAGGCGGTTGGTTGCGGTAAGCCACCCTCAAATGCACGCCCTACTCAAGGGAAGTCTTCAATGAAAGGGGGGGAGATGACGATCCATGGCCAGTAGTTTGAGCCCGTCTTTAGGTGCTACGGATTGCTATGTCAAAATCTAAAAAAATTAAATATTACTAAAAGTCTTTTAAAAAAATCAGATATGTCAAAAATTTCAAAATCCAAAAAAAATAAAATATTGGCAAAAACCTAAAAAAAATTAAATATTTTAAAATCCAAAAAAATGAAATACTTCGAAAATCAAAAAAATCAAATATTGTTGAAAATCTAATAAAATCAAAAAATTATCAAAAATTTATAAATATTTATCTTTTTGTTCCTTTCTATCTATTTGTTTTGAGTATAGGTATGATCTGTTTACTAAGTGTGCAAGTTGCAAGTTGCAGGTATTCACTCTTGGATCTTTATCATTTGCTCTATCTCCTGTTCACGTGCTTCTGATCTGTTCTCTCTTCTTCAATCTTGTCTCTCGATCTATTCTGAAGCTCATGTCCTTCTCATGCTTTGCTTAGCTATAGCTCACTTTGATCATATCTTTATAAGAGGGCTCTTTACCTCACGATTATGAACTCGGTGGTTCTGCTTCGTCTAATCTTGGACTTGATTGAAGAGCATATCTGTCATGTCTCGCGTTGTCATCCCGCATATGTTGTCTCATCTCATGTTGTCATCCCACATGTGTTGTTGTCCCACGTGTTGTCATCCCAACCGTGTGTTGTCCCACAGCATTGTTGTCTTGTCCCACCATGTTCATCATACATACATGTTGTTGGTTTGTGTCTTGCATGTGTTGTTGGTTCGTCCGTTGATATGTTATGTTGAGCTATCTTCATGCGTTCATTTGTTCGTTACGTTATGTTCATCTTTATGTTATGTTCATGTTGTTGGTTGTCTTATTTGAAAATCCACAAAAATTAGAAATCAAAAAATCTAAAAAAAATGCCGTTTCGCTTGATAGGTAAGTCAGGTATGGCTCTCTATCCCTACTCATTGTTGCATTACTATATAGTATCTACATTATTATAGCCTCTCAAGGATCGGCTGGTTGCCCGTGTGTTCTAGGAACTGATCTTCCCCTTTAACAAAAACGATGATGATCTAGGAGCATATGGTTAATCGTTGGATAAGCCGCTCGGTTAAGTCGGGTGGGGGATGATGGACTCTATCTCGCACGCCGTGGTTGCAAGAAGACTCTTGACCCCGTCTTACTCAGTCTAGTAATAGTATCCTTGAGTACTTTCTATTTGATGCTTTCTCTGCATTCGTTTTGATGATTTCTTTATTTTTGCCCAGCATGCATCATGTCATTTTTTTGAGCACTCATGCCTCGTGATCTTTCAAAGTTTTTCCTCAGCAATGGTTAATTGTACTTCAACTCTCTTAGATAAGGATTCCTCATTCCACTCCGAATTTGAACGTTCTCTCTGATCTGCCCGCTCAGTCTGGTTGGCCAGCGTGATTCCTGTCTGGATTTTTTCTCAGTCTTATTCTGCTTTCCAGCTCTTATGATGTGTTTCCTTCCGACCACCTCATTGTCCGTGGATTGTGTCCCCGATGAGGTTGGCTGTGTTTCCTTTTTTCCTTAGTTAGCTCTCCATGCATGACTCATCAGCGTCATCCATTCTGAGTGGTTAGTTCGGCATTTTCGGGAGAATTCCTATCGCTTGTTAGTTGTGATATGTGTCTTTTGCCTTGATGCCCACTTTCAGTTCTCTCTGCTTCATCTCCATTTCTCGTCGCTATCACTTTCGTTCCATCTCCTTTCCATTTCACCTCCACGTCGCTTTCGCTTGCTCCCTTGCAAAGCGGACATCAAGGAGGGACATCTGTTGACACCCGTTTTTAGCCCACAAGTTGTGTCATTTCTCTTATTCACCATTTTTGATGTCTCGAATTACCCATTATTTTGGAGTCTTCCTTGGATGGATTTCGAGCCCATTTCATCATTCCCAATCCTTTGGGACTTCGGAGATCATGATTTCTTATAGCTCTGGAGTTTATCTTATCAACTTCCGGCTTCCAAGTCAACTTACGGCCCATTTAGGCTGGCTTCCATCAAGCATTCGGCTCTCTTTTCACTGCGCATTCTTGAAAACGGTCCTTTTTCATCTCCTTCCTTTTCTCTATTGAAAATGTGCCTTCACAAAAGTTGTTCGAGTTTTCAAGATCCACAACTTCTTCTTCTACGCCATTGGCCAGTTCGCCACCAGTTTTAAGTTATGCACGTTTTTTCAGCAGACTGCACTGTTCACCAGTAGACCCAGCATTTTTTCTATCTTCTAGCCCCATTTTTTCCATCTTCTGATCATCTTTTCATCTTTCTATCTTCATGAAAGTTGTTCATCTTTTAGTAGTCTACAATTTCTTCTTCTACCACTTTTGCTAGTTCTGCACCGTTTGGGAGATATGATCTGATTTCCAAAGTCACGCGAACTCTGCCCAAACGGTCATGCGGACGACCATTTCTTACTGCAAACGGTCGGTCGACCGACCGTTTATTCCTTAACGGTCGATCGACCGACAGTTTATTCCTTAACGGTCGGTCGACCGACCACTAAGCCAGTCAAGAGTCCAGCCTGTGCTGGACTCTATCTCCAGAAACCTGCCCGATGGGCCTATCTTGCGACGGTTGTAACTTCTGGAATACTCGACTGAATTGACCCCCGTTTGTTTCTATCTCTTGCCCTTTAGATTATCTCGAGTTTGATCTATAGAACTCGAATTTTCATTGGCTATATCTCTCAGAATAGTTGACGAAAGTTCTGAGTTTATGCATCCTAGTACAAGTCAAACTCTATTTTCTGTGCGATGGGCCTATCTTGCGGCAAGCATATCTTCTAGAATCCTCTTCTAAATTGAGTCCCACTTGTTTCTATCTCTTGTCCTTGGTATTATCTTGACTTTTATCCATAGAACTCGATTTATCTTGGACTATATCTCCGGTAATCGTGAGAGAAAGTTGGGGCTTTTTCTAAAAACTCTATAAACTGCCCAGTTCGCAGTGGTGATGGGGGGCTCTTTTCGGACGTGGGGCGAAGCCATGCTGCATATCCGACTCACAACTTCGACCCCATCTTGAAGAGGGAAGTATTGTCTTACCATTGCATCCTTTTGGGCTTAATTTCATAGTCTATATTCTTAGTTCTCCTCTCCCCAAAATCACAAATCATCACAAAACACTATTTTTCTGCTACACATGCGTTTTTCCCCGTTTTGCATGCACGTTTTCCCGCAGTTGTGCTATGTGATTTTCTCATATCTTTGCTTCATTCTCATCACAACACACACACCTATTATTTTCATCCTTCCACAGGGGTTAAAAACCCTCCCCTGGTGCGTTCTCCCCCTTTTATTCATGCTATTTTATCATTGCGGGATTGATACTACACTTCATGATCTAATGGGTTTTTCTCTTGTGTTTGGCTTTGTTTTGTAGGAGAGCATGGTATGAACGTGAGGCCCTCTTCTTGTAACCGACTAGAAGATGAGGATGTTTGAACCCACATCGCTCCCACGCCCCGTTGTCAAGCGTGATCAACTCTTCAAGTTCCAAGGTACACGGCGCCATCTTTTGATCTCTTCATCCTTTCGGCGTTGTTGGAACCTTGGTGGCGATCACGATATATCTTTCTCATCCTTTTATTCCCCTTTTCATTGATTCACATGTTTATGCATGTTTTAGTTTAAAGGGGGTGGGGTAGAACATATTAAACAATCTACACCGACGACGAACCAAAAACCCATGCGATCGCCCCCGGACCGCCAAGCAGGGTTGCGGTCTTTCGCCTGACCGCTAGGCGGAGCCTAGCAGTCAGTCGCAAGGCTGCTACCCCAATGACCTCGAACGACCAAAACACGGTCAAACGGTCACCCCTGGACCATAAAGTAGAGCCTATCTGTCTACCCCTGGACCGCAAGGGACCCTGGCGGTCCATCGTGAGACCGCAAGGCTCGAACCGACATAAGGGGGACCCTAGCGGTCTCCACACGACCGCTTAGCACCCTAGCGGTCACTGGAAAGACCGCTAGGTCATCCTGAGCGCAAAAACGGCAGGGATCGCGGGAAAACTCATTCCGCGCCCCGTTCACACCCATGTGAAGGGAAAAATAAGGGGAAACTAGTCCCCAACCTCTCTAGCACCGAGAGGGCACATTTAAACCCCAAAAATATGATCAAAACACTAGATCGGGCTCACACCCCAAAATCATGTATTTCCCCCAAAATGCGGAAATAAGCCCGCTCGGCTCACCACGACCTACCAAAACAACGGGAATGGAAGTACAAGGGTTAAGAATCCGTCCCCCTACCTCCACCGAAGATTTCACGCACCGTGGATGCCGATCCACGAAGAAAACGTTGTTAAACCCTCGCGTTGCCCCGAACTCGCAGCCGAGCTTCACCGCGCCTCCACTGCCTCGATCCTCATCCCGTCCGCGCCCACTCCTCGCCTGCGTCGCCTCCACCTCGCCCCTGTCCACCTCCGTCGGCCACCGGAAAAGAGAGGGAGAGAAGAGAGTATGAGTGAAGAGAGAGGGAGAGGGTGAGAAAATGAGAGATGGGGAGAGAGAAAAAGGAGGTTAATATCTATAGAAAAAAATTCAAAAAATTCAAAAAAATACAAAAAATTACCTCCGCGCTCCTCGGGAAGAGCACAACGCGTTGGTCATGTCCCGGGGTCAGAGAATGCCTCGGTTCACCCTGTACAGTGTTCCGAAGGCTCATTAGAGAAAAACACGTGTAAAGCACAAAACACACTCTGGGACTCACGAAAATGATCCGAAACTCACAGATCCTGACCCGATAAATGATCCAAATAATTCAAGGCATTACAGCCCTCCCCCCTTAAATAAATTTCATCCTTAAAATTTAGAACTAGCACCAAGCCACAAGGGGAGAACGCCTTAATCACCTGACAACGCTATCAGAGCCTCAGCAAAGAAAACTCGAAACTCGCAAAACATAGATCCTGAGGGACGTGGCCAGACAATGATCATGGACAACACCTCGCTCACAATCCAAGACACATCGATCATCAGAGCAGGCACGTGCTAAAGAGTACAAGTCTTGCGTCACCTCGGACAACACAAAAACCAACCACCGGTCAACGCTCATGCTCGGCGGACCAACCAAACGCTAGCTTCACAATCCACTGACCGATCTCACACCCTGCACCAGGGACAACCAGCACTGAGCTTCCACCAGCTCACACTCGCAAGCCGTACGCCCTCAGCAACACGGCCAACTCTGCCAGAAGACAAACTTCTCACCATCCTCGAACCAAATCTCACTCAGACACCGCATCCGGTCTCGAACCTCACGCCAACTCTACCCTCTCAGGGGAGCACGGTGAAACTACATGACAAGGTCTCTCCTCGGTCCTCACGTCACTCGACTCAGACTTGTAGGGGAATCCTCCCTTACTGGTCACCAGACCAAGGACCACCATTCCACACCAGCGTCCCATCTAGGACCTTCACGCACAGGCATCAACCACTGGCCTGTCTCATCAAATCCTATTTCATCTCAATTGCTCCAACTAGACACCTTCCCATCCCTATTCCACTCTTACCATAGAGCCACGGAACACAACCTAAATAATTCATGGCACATAACTCCAAAATAGGAAAGCGCCACCTGCCGTCACAACATCCTGGTCGACGATGTCGCGACCAAAGCACATGGGTCCCAAGATAATAAGCATCTCACCATGGTCGACCACTTGGCTAGCCTTACCAGCCGCTCACGGCCACCAACCGAGACCCATAATCCCTTAGAGATCACTCCTCCAAAAACACAACCTTATCCGCGGACACAGCTTCCAACACAAAACAGGGTACCCATGCGGCACACCTGCCAACATATTTCCCCCAACTCTCCATCCAGCCAATGCCACAACCATAATGCCTCAAGCAACGGCACGGCAACAACACGTCTCACACTGAGGAACCAATCCTACGACGCTCAACACATCCTCTGAATCCACCCGTAGCAACCAACGCTACGTTTCTTGCACTCTGATCCACGTGCACAGCCAACATGACGACAACTCGAGATCCACCATCCCAACAATCCTCTGCAACTCAGCAGGCTCCGATCTGCCACACATCGGGAATTACAACAGTAATCGCAAATTCTCACAAACACCGCCCAACCGGCACTCGTCCTCCCGTAACAGTGCTAACACCCTTACGCATCAGGGAATGAGCAACGCTTCTCACGGGTAACCACCTTGCCAAAACACAGGACACATCTCGCACGGACTTCATGGCACAGGAAGGCCAACCAACCCCGACACACGATGCAAGATGATGAACCTTAGCCAAACACGATTCTCTCTAACCAAGGGAAAAATCAACCATACCTCTGACCAAACAAAAGGTCTCCATGCTTGACCTGACCTCGAACCTTTCACATGCTGGGAACATCACCTTCCACCACCAGGAAAACCATCACTTCCGTCAGGCCAGCATCTCTGACAAACACTTGCCGTGTGTCTCGTCGGACCACATTCACAGCATCTCTTGATTCACCACCACCGCAACTCCTCGAACTTCAACACGCCACGCCAAGAGCCGCAACACGAGCCATAATTGACAACATCCAACACTCATCCTCGAGTCCCAAAACTCACCGCGGAACCTTCACATCTCAAGCCAAATCCAGGGTGAACACCACCCATTCGCACGTAGAAGCGCATGAGCAAGAACTTACTGGGACATCTCTGCCCAATCTTGCCTCAAAATCTGCAAAGATAACTGGGATCGACACGTCATTTCTGATGCCACAGAGCATGACAAGAACACCAGGCTCGATAATCAGCAACTCAACAGAAGACCCTCCGCTTATCCGAGCACAACTCTCGACCAGAGCACCCGCTCTGCCACCTCAAACCACAATCTCAACGCCTCAGGGGCTGGATGAACCTTGATCTGGAGTGGCCAACACCAATAATAGCTCCCTCAGAGCACACTCACGGCCACTTAATCACGAGCAATCCACACCAGTCACCTGACCTCGCTGCAGACTCCTCGAACGTAGCACCGTGAACTCACGCCTGTCGGCAACCTCTACCCAACGCAGCGCAACTGGGGCCACAACCCATCGGGAAGAAATCTCTCTATCACATCCCTCGGGCCCCACACCAGCATTCCATGAAATAGTAACCACCATTACAGCGCCGCGCAGCGCACTCAAACTCTCAAGCGAGAAATCAAGTGGAAAATAAACAGAAAACCCTAGGCCAACTGCCGACTATACTGGACCTTATGGACTCTGATCACTATAATATCTCGAATTCCCATGTACGTCCACAACTACTGCTCTGATACGAACTGCAGCGACCCAAGATCCGGATACTGGGAAAGGGACCTGATACAATTCGAATCCTGGCCCGCCGCCCACGAGCCGAAGCTCGGAAGGGCTAAAAGGAGTGTGGAGATACAAAGAAATAGGAAATAAAGCAGAACAATTCAACGATTAATAGAAATAAATAATCTAACTACAACAAAGTCCAGTCCAACAGAAAGTACAGTCTAAGGTAGGAAACGTACCAAATGCCGAGTGAACACTCTACCCAACGAGCTGGCAACTAAGAACCTGCACGCAACGCCCTCGAACCCCGAGGAAGAACCGTCACACCTGAAACGCAGGGGTGAGCCTCCTGTCACTGGCTCAGTAGAGGTCCTGCGGAACCCCAATCAAAAATAACGGCGGCACGGAAAGTAGCAACTATAGCAAGAACAGTAAACCGGTGGCCAGTAAAAATTGGCACTACAGCTACTCCTACCAAAACGGAACTCAACACCCCGATCCCACAGTCGGGGGACCGCCAAACAATGAACCACCCTAGTCACGCTACTAGGAAAATGTCATGACACCTCTGTCGTGGAGGCCGGTCCTCACAGACAAAGGCCCACACCGAAACCACACGGTCTGGAACACAGTCACGACCTTGCCGTCGTGAACTCTACGCCGTCTAGGGAGAAGCCCTCGGTGACACTCACCAGAACCCCTAGACCTCAGCATCGGGAAAACACCCCGAACTCCACGCAACACCACATCTCGCAGATGTCAAGTGGAACTCAACTCACTAGAAAACTCACGTCACGTGACGGGAGCACTGCCCACCAGAAGCAAGGCCGGATGCGTCCACTGACGACTTAGTCCACAGCCTCAGGTGTCTCGCTGGGATGTGGAGACCAAAAAACCCACCCTCGAAACGCAAGGGCATGCTAAACGAGGTAACACGGTACCTCCGAAAACCCAAAAAAGCCCAAACACGGGTCCCACAGTGTCCGGGACATTCACGAGGCCAAAGGTCAACCACCGGGTAACAACCGGGTCGACTGGAGACCAACAAAACACAAAACGGACACAGCGAGCATGAGGAATTGCCTAGCAGTCCTCTCTGGACCGTTAGGGAGCCTAGCGGTCTACCCCTAGACCGCAAGGGCCAGCGTAGCGGTCTAGGCGAGATCGCAAGGGCCGACGACGAACCAAAAACCCAAGCGGTCGCCCCCGGACCACCAAGTAGGGTGGCGGTCTTTCGCCTTACCGCAAGGCGGAGCCTAGCGGTCAGTCGCAAGGCCGCTACCCCACTGACCTCGAACGACCAAAACACGGTCAAACGGTCACCCCTGGACCGTAAAGTAGAGCCTAGCGGTCTACCCCTGGACCGCAAGGGATGCTGGCGGTCCATCGCGAGACCGCAAGGCTCGAACCGACATAAGGGGGACCCTAGCGGTCTCCACACGACCGCTTAGCACCCTAGCGGTCGCTGGAATGACCGCTAGGTTGTCTAGAGCGCGAAAATGGCGGGAACCGTGAGAAAACCCATTCCATGCCCCGTTCAGGAAAACCAGGGGAAACTAGTCCCCAACCTCTCTAGCATCGAGAGGGCCCATTTAAACCCCAAAAATACGATCAAAACACTAGATCAGGCTCACACCCCAAAATCATGCATTTCCCCCAAAATGTGAAAATAAGCCCGCTCGGCTCACCATGGCCTACCAAAACCACGGGAATGGAAGTACAAGGGTTAAGGATCCGTCCCCCTACCTCCACCGAAGATTTCACGCACCGTGGACGCCGATCCAGGAAGAAAACGTAGTTAAACCCCCGCGGCGCCCCGAACTCGCGACTGAGCTTCGCCGCGCCTCCACCGCCTCAATCCTCATCCCGTCCGCGCCCGCTCCTCGCCCGCGTTGGCTCCACCTCGCCCCTGTCCACCTCCGTCGGCTGCCGGATTAGAGAGGGAGAGAAGAGAGCATGAGTGAAGAGAGAGGGAGAGGGTGAGAAAATGAGAGATGGGGAGAGAGAAAAAGGAGGTTAATATATAGAGAAAAACCCAAAAAATCAAGAAATTTAGAAAAATAAAAAAAATTACCTCCGCCCTCTTCGGGAAGAGTACAACGCGCTGGTCACGTCCCGGGGTCAGAGAACGCCACGGTTTGCCCTGCACGGTGTTCCAAAGGCTCATCAGAGAAAAACACGTGTAAAGCACAAAACACACTCCGGGACTCACGAAAATGATCCGAAACTCACGGATCCTAACCCGATAAATGATCCAAAAAATCTGGGGCGTTACACTCTCACTCTCTCCTCTCTTCCGGGCACGCTGGGCGAGTGTCTCTGCCTCCCCTCCGAGCATGGTCATCTTCCCGAGTATGACGGCACCCACGTGCGCAGGCCTAGCGACGCCGGCATGGTGTCCCCCCACGCCGGTCATCACCTGCAGTCGTGGTCCGCCACGAGAACCATGTCGGCCTCCCCTCCAAGCACGTTGCATCCTCCCACTGTTACCTTATCGAGCATGCACTAGCTGACCTCCACGGGTGCTCGGACGCCCCCGCGTCAGCTTGATCCGTGCCAGCGTCCCTCATCTTAACCGGCGATGCAGCAGCTCGCCAAGCTTCAGAGGCTGTCAGTCTCGTCCAGACAGCCATCTCCAACACCGTCAGCTAACGGCAGCAATAGAGGCGCGGCCACCACAGCCACCGACGTCGCCGACCCACAGTGTAGGACGGCACCCTCGACTGTGCTGTCCACCTCAATGCCATTAACTCAATCCTCAATACGCCACCGAAATGGGCCGGATGGCCGTGGCAGCTACTGTCTGTGGCGTGCCTCTCGGTGGCGACGAAGATGGAGGAGATGCACGTCCTGCTGCTCGCGGACCTACAGATACTGGAGCCCCCCAAGTCCGACACGATGTTGGGGAACCTGAAGCTCAGGAAGTCTGTCTGTGGTCACGCGGTTCATCTGGGCCTGGGCTCAGAGCTTTACACGGGTAACCCCCTGATGAACATGTACTCAGCCACGCTCACATCTAAGTGATGAAGTGGTGGGCAAACATTTAACCGATGGACCTTCGGATACACATTCTGCCTAACGGTCCCTCACCAACGGACCGCCGAAGAACTCATCGACGTCGTTGTTAGTCGTCCTCCACCAACCACAGTCAAACACCGCAACAACCTCCTGCCACCCTACGTCAGGTTCTGAAAAGCCTCCGAGCGGGAAAAGGGGGAGAAGAAAAAAAAAGGGAAAAGAGGTGGGGTTCGAAGGCCCATTACCTCCACTCCTATAAAAGGGAGGCATGCTCCATTGGAACAAGGGTTCCTGAGTGGGCTAGCCGTGAGAGTCCATCCCCAGCTGGCTGCCAAAGGCCTGAAGAGAAGAAAATAGAGCCATATGTGCCCCCCTACGCGTGCAGAGTGAAGAGAAGAAAAAAGGGTGAGAATAGAAGAGAGAGAGGAAGAGAGTGGCTTGAGGGTAGGTCCTTGCAGCTTGCTTATTTCTTCTTTATTGCCTAACAAGGCCATCTCCAAAGTATTTTGTATGGTTTTAAATAAATGAAAGATTATAGGCTCTGACCCAAATTTCCTTGTTCCATATGTAGCTCTTCACTTTCTTTCTATTTCTTCTAGCAGACAGGATGCAACCCCTCTTTTCTTTCTTTAACAAGCCACCCATCCGGCGATTTCATTTTTAATCACGGTGGCCATCGGCGCGGAGCTCACTCCAACTCATGAGTGTGGCCCCGGCTTGCCAACCATCGGAACCAGATTTACATCTTCTTTGCTTCACCTTGAGTGTGATCTCTTCCTCAAAACCCCACTTTGGAGTTTAGACAGGCTCTATGGCCATGATTCTAAGGGGGTGAGGAATACAGGGTTTAATCCCAAATAACCAAGCGCTCTCGTGAATTTTTGACTTCGGGTTTTGAACCACTCTTGAATCTCTAGGGACCCGCTTCCTCATAGCCTGGCTCCCGGGTGATCCCCTTGAAAGAGTGAATATCAAAGGCCGTATATGGCAATAGCTCAAAGACCACGTCTCGGAATCGAGACTGTGGCAGCCCTCGAGACATTGGAGTCCCTCGTAAGTTAGTCGGGATTTCCATACCTGATTCGGGTGATAGGATGTTGCCGCTTCTGTGCGCATCATTCTTATTTTGGGGCCATCTCGGACTACCATGGATGCATACCCATTTTACTCCCCCCCCTAGCATCCTGGTCCGGGGGAGATGCTGCTAAAATTCCGTCAGGGATGCAACTAATAAACGAATGAAGGGCCTAATTATTCTAACTATAAAGGCATGGACAAAACACCTGAACAAAATGACCCCTGCCTAGCCCACTTCTGTTTGGGCTCCCCTGTGCTGCATCTCGTGAATCTTATGTATAAAAAAAGGGGGGGGGAACAAATATTACACATGCGTCAGGGCATCACATAGGCATGAGACTCGCATAAAACTCTATGTTAATTCCATATGAATAGCAATGAGGAAATTTTTGCATTCATTGCACATTCGAACATTGCGTGTTCCTCATGTACATGTAGCTTCTACGTTCAGCATAAGCTTCAATAACCCTATCCATACATGGAGTTGCACATAAATTCCCCACAGTCCCTCCATCAACAGCGATAAAAATGAAATTGCATGCATGCTTTGCATACCTGAGCGTAGCATATTTGCTTGCATGCATATAGCTGTTGCATACATCAATAAAGCTCCACGCATATGCACAGTGACCCCCTATTGGTCCGATCGATTAACTGGAACCCACATGCATGGTCATGCAAAAAGGGGAAGAAATAAATAGAACAAAAAAGAAGAAGCAAAAAGAAGAAGAAGAATGACATAATAAAACCAAAACCAAAAAAATGAATGAAATAATGAAATAAACGACAGAAATGAATGAAATGAAGAAATAAACAATAATAATGATGATGATAAAAATGATGATACATCCATGCATCTAAATAATAATAATAATAATAACAAAACATGAATAATAAAAAAAATAAAATATTAAATAAATAGATCAAATTACTAAACAACGAAAACATGTTAACGGTCGCTCCGGACCCCGCTTCCCCGGACTCGGTACGAAGGAAATATCAATGATGCCTTAGCAAGATGGGTTTGGACCTCAAGGATCATCCCCAACATCGACATGACTCGGTATTGCCCCGGGCCAATAGCTTAATAAACCAGACCCGTTCCGGTTGGGATTTAATCCTCTATTCTTATTAAACTTGCTGCATACTCGGCAGATGTTTGCATTGGTTTTGCATCTGTCTTCGTCACGCTTCCAACATGGACTTCTGTCCAAACACGAAATGGTCAGTAAGCGACCAACAGATTTAAACATTCTCACCCCCATCGAGGGGCATTTTCACGCGATTCGCGAATTTCAATATCTCATTTCTTTAATGTCAATTTCAGGCCATAAGGCCCCTTTTCCTGGCGACCAATCAAGGGTTTTCCCTTCTCCGAGGGGATGTAATTAACGTCATGGCCTTTACGGCACGGCAGGTTTCTGTCCCGACACGATATCCACTATCGTCTGATCAGTCAGACGGCACGCACCAGTGGCTTCCTCGAAGCCCGAATAAATTATCACATATGTTACTGGCACGCCCACGCACTAAATAAAATGAATTAACGAACGAACAAACGAATAAGAATAAAACAAATAGACATGTCAAAAAGTGTGTCCACACCCACGTGTTGTCTTTTGTCCCGCATGATGTCTTTTTGTCCCCTGTGTTGCCATCACACGTGTCTGTTATCCCACATGTCTGTTATCCCGCGCGTTTGTCGTCCCACCGTGTTTTTGTCCCACGACGTGTGTTGTTCCACCATCTTGTTACCTTGTCCCACCATGTTCTTTAGTCCCACGCACGCTTATTGTTTGTTCTTATGATGTTTTACCTATGTTGTTATGCGATGTCATGTTTCGTTCATCTTCATCATGTTATGCTTTGTTCATTTTTTCATAATGTTTAGTTCATCTTTGTCATGTTATGTTTCGTTTCTCTTCGTTATGGTATGTTTAGTTCTACTTGTTTGTTGTTGTTTGTTGTCTTATATGAAAATCCCATAAATATGAAAATTCAAAAAATTTTAAAAATACAGTTTCGTCTGCGCAGGTAAGTCAAGTATGGCTCTCTATCCCCGCTCTTTGTTGCATTACAATATGGTATCTCTACATTATTATAGCCTCTCAAGGACCGGCTAGTTCTCTGTTTGTTCTGGGATCTGATGTTCCCCTTTATCAAAAATGATGATGATCTAGGAGCATGCGGTTAATTGTTGGATAGGCCGTTAGGTTGAGTCGGGTGGGGGACGATAGACTCTGTCTCGCACACTGTGGTTGCAAGAAGACTCTTGACCCCGTCTTGCTCAGTCTAGCAATATTATCCTTGAGTACTTTCTATTTTATCTTTCTTTGCATTCGTTTTGATGATTTCTTTATTTTAGCCCAGCATGCATCATGTCATTTTTGAGCATTCACATCTCATAATCTTTCAAGGTTCCTCCATAGCAATTGTTAATTGTACTTCAGTTCTCTTGGATAAGAGATTCCCATTACACTCTGAGTTTGAATATTTTTCTCCGATCTATTCGCTCGGTCTGGTTGGCTAGCATGATTCCTGTCTGGATTTTATTCTAGTTTCCTTTCAGCTTTTGCTCTTATGATTCCCTCATTGGCTCTAGATTGTGTCCCCTAATGAGGTTGGTCGTGCTTTCTTTCCTTAGTTAGTTAGTTTCTCTAGGCATGTCTCATCCGTGTTAGTTCGGCGTTTTCAGGAGAATTCATGACGCTTGTTGGTTGTGTCAGGTGTCTTTTGCCTTGATACCCGCTTCTCAGCTCTCTCCACATCACCTCCACTTCATCTCCATTTCACGTCATTGTCGCTTTCACTCCATGTAACAACTTGAAATTTTTATATACATTTATATGTAAAAAGAAATAATGAAAGATGAAAATAACATAAATTATGAATATTTTTCATTGTGTCTTTAAAAGTATAGAATACATAAACATGAACTATATCTCACTTGTTAACATGAACGACGATATTCATGGCACGATTCTGAGAAGGCGAAGACGTCAGTACTGTAGCATTACTGTAGCATCTGATTTAAGAGAAAATTATTAGCATTAATCTAATCATAATTAATGGTTGAGGTCATTCTTACATCATTGAATAAATGAGGTCATTGATTATGTCATAAAGGAGGGATTCATTTCAACATTTATATGTTGGAATTAGTTTTCAACATAAGTTGGTGTAATAATAACAAAGTTGGTGCAATAGTAACAAGGTTGGTGTAATAGTGACAAAGTTGGTGTAAGAGTAACAAAGTTGGTGTAATAGTTGTGAACGTGTCACATAGACATTAAAAAGAAAGAAGAATTAATTTTTTTAAAAAAATAAAAGATAAGATAAGATATGATATGTGGTGGGAAATAATAAAGAAAAGGAGCATGTGATGCTCTAGAGGAGTGTGATCGCCAGAGGGGTTACCTCAAAAATAAAAGATGATCGCATGTACCTTGTGAAGCGGGTGAGATTGTGAGTCCTTTTCTTCCTCCTTCTATCGACCGGCCGATGAAGGGGGTTCTTATCTTGATTACCCTTATAAGACAAGTAAAGACGAGCAAAGTAATATGGGTTAGCCAAAGCGTATAGTATCAATGCTCATAAGAAACAAGGCTATGCAACATGGGCATGAACACACCTTGTGTGTTTTATTTTTAAAACCCCAAAGAGTAAAGGATGGAAAAGTATGCTATGGATGCAAAGCAAGTAGAATATGCAGCTAAAGATATATGATGCGTGATGACTGCTTCTAGCAAGATAGCTAGAGTATGCATGCATAAGATAATGATTAAAGAAAAACTAAAGAGAAAGAGGAGCCTTTCTGTTGTTGCCGCAGCAGTAAAGGGAGAAGAGAAGAGAGAGCATTCAGCCGCGGGAGGAAGACCACGAGAGAAAATAGCATCGCCGGGAAAGGAACCTACAAAAGAAAACTAAACACTCTATTCTCTTCTCTTGTAGAAGTCTCTCTCTTTCTAACAGGAATCTCCTTCTCCCTAACAGAAATCTCCTCTTCGCGTGTGGCCTTCAAGGGAGGGTATTTATAGAGTTAAAGACCTAGTTCTAATGGGATTAAAACTAGGGATAAACTTCCAGAATATGAATTTACTTCCATGGAAAGGATTGAGATCAAAAGATGGAAAGATTGCCCTGCGAAGAAGTAGTAGCAGAAACGGATACGGAAGATAAATGACGACATCAGGGTAGTCGCTAATTAAAATGACGACCGCGCATGTAGTCGCGAATTCTTGGATTAATTTATAGAAATAAATGACTTTCCATATTTGAAAAATAGGAAATGACGCCTTCATGGAATAGCGTCAATTAATGAACGTCTTTGAACCAGACGTTAATTCCTTGTATTTAATTTTGAATGAAATTTGTAAAACCAGGAAATGATGCCTGTGCGTGCGGTCGCTAAATGATTTAAATAACGACACCCATAGAGTCGTCTATTAAATGACGCCCTAACGACAGTCGCTAATTACAAATATTCCAAAAATTCTAAATAAATTAGAAAAACTTCATATTGAACCAGTATTACAGTCCACTTTGGGGCGTCACGTTGTGACATGAGATTTACTCAAAATAGTATCGATTTTAGCGTGTCTACAGTTGTCCCGTCTTGGCGTCTACTTTACAAGGGAGTGAGACGTAGTGAGGCAAAAGTGCAACAAGGGGAATGAAGTAGGAACTGACTAAAAAGTGGACGCCAAGGTGTGATGTGGCACACCTCCGACACTAAGCGTTAGAAATCTTTCCATGATTCTGAATGAAACAACCTTGGATGATCACAAGAAAGAAACGATGAACTAGATGAAAGAACTAAGCGAATGAACAAAATGTGCACGCGGGCACGAAAGGAAAAACACCGTTGGAGAGCGGTTACCAGCCAATGTGGATGTGCTACAACCAAGGTGAGCTTGTAGAAAAACAAAGTGAAGCAAGATGGGAATCCAGGTAAAGAATGCTTCCAAGGAATCAGCCTAAGCGGCTTCAACGAGAACATAGTACTCGATTTTGAATAGAATATCTCATATCAATTCAAATTAAGAGTGAGCGGCCCTCATTACTGCCTTAATATGAGGATTTTCATCATTAAAGCTCAAAATCCTACATGATGCAAGCTGGGCTAAAATTAAAATTAAAATAAACTAAAAATAGAGAATAATCAAGGATAATATTGCTAAACCATCCAGACTTGGTCAAGAATCCAGATCTCTAAGCTGATACTAAGCCTAAGCCCGTTTATCCACGCATCAACTTAGAAAGTGGAACCGTCGTCCCAAACCTTAGATGACCCAACGGCCTATCCGTGTGATCAAGACTCCCCTGGAACTATCATTATTTTTGATGAAGGGGAACTCAAATTCCAAGTTCATCAGAACCATAAGGTCCTTGATATGCTATAATAGAGTAGGTACCATATAATAATAATGCATATATAGGGAGTATACAAAGGAGGGAATGATGTCACCAAGGATAAGATCCAAGCACCTCGAGATATGCATAGCCTGTTCTTTTCTGCGCTCAAAGATCATTAGCACAACGAAACTCATGACATGATCAAATCATCAAAATGTAAGAGTGTAAGTTCATCAAATAACCACAATGCCATAAAATAATTCAAAATATATATCTCAGGAAATGACGACTTCGTGCAGAGGTGTTAAAAGGTGAAATGACGACAGCCCCTGGGTCGCTAATCAACTTCACTATTCAATTCAGAATCGGACTGGAAATAACACCTGCGTGAGAGGGCGTTAAATAAATAACGACATGTCCTATGTCGCGATTCAAGAAAATGACGACAATGACCCTGTCGCGAATCAGCGGCAACTTCCAACACCATGTTTCCTGTTCGGAAACAAAACTTCAGAGACCCAATTCAACTCAAACCTAAACTGCTCTTTTCGACTACCTGCCAGAGCCTCAAAATTATAAAAGGGGGGTATCCTCTTCTGCTAAGACCCATCCATCAAGACTGAACTGACCGAGACAGCCGAAACAAAAAGCAACAGAGAAGCAACAGAGAACAGGGATTTGTTCTCAACAGAGAAAAGAAGAACTTCCTTAGAATGGACAAGATGATGCAACGGCCTTTGAAGAAATCCAAAGTCAGATTTCCCAGAATTTTAGAACTTGAAGGCCATATCAACGGAAGGATTGCTGTGAACCAAGTAAGTATCAAGATTTGAAATTGGACTTCTATTCTATCACTTTCCTTCCTAAATTCTGATCATGCTCTTCTTTCTTCCTTCCCTTCTTCTTTTATCTTTTCAGGATTATCCAAACATTTCGGGGGCAAGAAGGTTCACCAAGAACAAATGGCTACCCCTCCTCCTTTCAAAACTCTCCCTAGACATGAGGACTTACCTTTCTAGATGACACCTTCTAGGCTTAGTGACCTATGCCAAACACTATGACAATGTACACCTAGATTGGGCCGCCATGGCAGCCCTTATAGAAATATGGCATCCAACCACACACACCTTCCTATTTTCCACTTTTGAAGCCACTATACTCCTAGAAGAAATGGAGATGCTCCTAGGCTTGAAGAGAATGAAGCAAGGAGATGAAGAGAAGATGGCAAACATGACAAGGAGCATTAGTGCACATGAAGTACTATCAAGCTTAATCCCAAGCTCCAACATAGTGAATCAAATCAAGGCTGCTAAGGGGATCAATCTCATGAAGCTTGCGGCATGGGTCTACAAGAGGATAGACCAAGCCAAGGAAGATGATCTAGAAAAGGTAATGAAGGCTTTTGTGATATGCTTGGCGGGAGCGCTACTATTTCCTTCATTGGAGGATTTTTTAGAAGAAGAGAAATTAAGTGCTATTGCTAGCATATGGGAAGGGGAGAGAATAGGACCGGCGGTGCTAGCCTATCTCTATAGTGGGCTTACCTCGGCGGCTATGGGGAGGCCTCTATATGGGTCTATACTTTTATTCTCTAGTTGGGTAGACCTCCACTTGAAATTTGACCCATGTGAAGAAACTCAACAAGCATCTAGGATCTTCTCTAGAAGTCCACTTCACTACATGACGGGCTCACTTGGATTATGTGAGAGGGTGGTGAATCGGGTGCCAAAAGTAAAGAAGAGAGTGGAATGGAGGGAGCACCTAATGGTTATGCCTAAAAATCTCTTTACATGCGCACCAGGGTTCCTTAAAACTCAAGACGCCCGCGCACGACTCTCATCCGGAGTGGAGCTTTGACTAGTGGGCGCCACCGAGATAATCCTCTACAATGCTCACCGGTGTCTACCACAAGTTGGTCTTCCACGTCACTACTTTGAATAAGCGTCTCACCTCCCACCTACCAAGAGGCGGGATCTTGGTTCCAATGATGATGAGGAGGAGATCAAGACAATCCAAGCTCTATGGAAGATCAGCATGCTACACCGACCTATGGAGAGGATTGAAGAAGACAAAGAGCAATGGAAGATCTATGTAATAGCTCTTAGGGGATTGAGACCCAAAGTGGCTCATTAAATGTAATGATGCTTTTCTTTAATGAAATAAAAGATTCTTCCTTAATTAAGCCAAAGAAAGCACTTAGAATGATAAATACTTCTAATTCCTTTCAATTCTGTCTTTCTATACTGAGACATGATGGCCATTAAGTCGCTAATTCCTGAAACAACGCCTTTCACCTCATCGCCAATTGTCTTTATCAATTTCCTTAAAATAAACAATAAACCCATGATTGGCACCTTCGCACGCGGGCGTCAATTAATTGACGCCCCATCAAATGGGCGTTGATTCTCTTAAATTCTTTTCAGATACTCCCTTAATTTCATGAAATGACGCCTTGATAGCAGTCGTCCATTAATCAAATGACGCCTCTGTATGTTGTCGTCAATCAATTTCAAAAATAATAATTATATTCATCCCATCATTGTTCTGACAACGTTTACAAATCCCCATGCAATGTTAAATGACGACTTCTCACGTGGCCGTCAAACCTTTAAATAGCGCCTTGGGTATAGTCATTATTCACAATTTATTTTAAAAATTCAAAGATTCAACCAATTCGCGCCTCCACACACGGGCGTCAATTAATCAAATAACGACACTCACGCAAGCGTCAATTCTTTTCGAGTTCAACCTACTGACTTTCCAAATTTCTTCTTCTTCTTTCTGTTATTCATTTTCTTCCTCTTTCCATTTCTCTGATCCTCTGCTCTTACACCGTGACCTTGCTTTCTATCTTCTCATTCCACTTCCATTCCCATCTCTATTCCCATGGCGTTCATTGGAGGCTCGGGCTCCAGCAAACAGCAAAGGGTCATGGCCCCCGCCGTCGTCGACCTAGACGACGAACAACTTGCCGGCGAGGAGCTACCTCCCACGGCAGACGAAGGCACTCCGGCGGCGGAGCATGGTGGAGAAGAAGAAGAAGCTAATGAAGAAGAAAGAGAAGAAAGAGACGAAGGAGAAGAGGACGATGAAGACAACGAAGAAGATGAAGAAGGAGATGAAGAAGAAGAAGGAGAAGATGAAGAAGACGAAGAGGACGAGGAAGACAATGATGATGAACCACCCCCTCCTCGCCAGCCACTGCGGGGAGGATTGATGGAGCCAGAGCCCAGCAAGGTAGGTCCCCTACCCCCACCATTTATTATATTTTTGCTTTTTTCTTTTCTGTTCTTCAATTTTCCATAGCTATCGGTGAAGGGAGGATGTTGAACCAGGAAAACCAGTAAATGCGCCCCTTGAGGCGTCGTCAATTAAAATGACGGCCTAAGGCAGGTCGTCAATTCATTTTTTTTATTTTTTGAAAATAGATAATAAGAAATAGCGCCCTGAATCATGTCGTTATTTAAAATACCCATTTTTTATCTTTTTCTTTCATTACATCAAACTGCCTTTTTTTTATACGCACATTTTTTATTTTCATATTAAAAACAACACTGTCGGGAGAGAAAAATCCCTCAGAAACAGCACCTCCCTCAAGGGCGTCAATTAAATAAATAACGGCCACTAGGTGGTCATCAATTCAAACAGTGATGGAATTAATCAGCAAATGGATTTTTTCTTCTTTTGGCATATATATATTCATGTATTCTTTATGTTGGTAGGGATTGATGCGGACTCAGATCTCTTGGGTCCAAGTCCGAGCGGCATATTATGGGTTGCCTGATTTCCAGAGGGCTAGGGTAGAGGCGATGGGGTTTGGCCCCTTTCTTAGCATTGAGCCAGTGCGCCCCGACCTACCTTTGATTCAGGTCTTGAGAGAGAGGTGGGATAGGACCAGTCGGGCACTTTTTGATGCCCTAGGGGCACATGGTGCCGAGTTTGGAGGATATTACCAGGATTACCGGGTTGAGGGTAGACGGGGAGGCATTAAGTGGGGTGACCCTTCCAGACTACGGGGAGCTAGCCCAGAGGCGGTTAGGGCTAGAGATGATTGCAGAGACCCCGAGAGAGTGTAGGTCCATCTTCCGTACTGATTTGACCCTAGCTATGGGATTAGGGGATTCTAGACAGAGATCGAGAGAGTCTATGAGAGAGTTTTCAGAGAGGTTGATTGGGAGAGCCCGGCCTGCCTACTGCCAGGACCCGGCTCAGAGGGAGCGAGTAGATCGTGATTTGAGGAGGTTTCTGTTCCTAATGCTCAGGAGGCTATTGTTGCGCACGAAGGGAGATGTGATCAACTGCCGATTCCTAGGCATCCTTGAGGACTTGGAGGGAGTTGGGAGGTACGCGTGGGGAGCCACCCTACTGGCGCACCTGATGGTCGATTTGTCCACGGGGACAGGCCGAGAGACGACCGTCAGTGGCTTCTCACATTTTCTTTAGGTATGCATTTTCTTTTATTTATTTATTTAAATGCTATGAATATGATTATGCATATGAATGTTTACTAATGCAATTGGTTAATGCAGGTGTGGAGCCACTTATACATGCCGATGAGTCTAGCCGACCCCCGACCTGGAGACGAGGGGGCCTTCCCACTAGCGCGGCGGTGGCTGCCTCTCCTGACTTGAGCACCACACGCTTACGAGCTGTGCGTTCTTCGGCGAAAGTTCCGCGACTACCCCGCCTCATTGGTACGTGTGTAAAATATGATGTAATTTTCTTTATTTCCTACTTTATGAAATATGATGATATGATATGATGATATGATTGCTATGATGATGTGAATGTAGGTGGTTTGAGACCCTACCAAGGTATGACCGAGGAGGGTCAGCCTTGGGTCGTAACTGGCCAACCTCATTTTGGGCGTGAGCTTTGGGTTCACTGCTTAAATGAGATTGAGCCGTTACGGCTTAGACTGGCGATGAGGACCCTCGACCTGCACCAGGAGTGGATCGAGGTCGGAGAGCCACGCAGGATTGGCAAGAAGACCCGCGGACGTACCGTCGCCACCGACTGGCGGATCTAGTTCCTAGACCAGTATGCTGACTGGCAGCGTGGCGGGACTCGTGTTACTTCTCAGGCAGCAGACAGCTCAGAGTACCTGCGGTGCTACTGGGAGATCTTCACCGACCGATCCCAGATGAGGGTCACAGGGGCATGTATGAATGCATTTTTTCCTTTTCTGAATGATGTATGTTTATTATGCAACTAATATGTGATGAATGCAGGATGCGCGAGATGCAGCGGTGATGGACATGCAAGTCCATCTTCACAGCCTGGAGGCTCAGCTCGCCACTACATGGGCAGACCTGGAGACCCTGGTGAGTACAAGTATCTATATGTAAATGATTCCTGATTTATTAATGTCCAGCCACTGATAATTTTTAATGGATGCAGCGTGCCCAGCAGCGGGCGGTGGCAGGAGGTGCAGAAGGGGCCTCAGGCTCGAGGATGAGAGATTCGACTGTCGAGATCGCTTCCTTGGAGCAGCGACTCGCAGGAGCGGTGGAGCGGGCCGTGGCAGCGGAATGCGACCTTACAGGATGGGTAAGTCCAGAACCACACTTATAAATTAATTCCAATATATCATTATGTTCATAAAAATTATGGTTCTCACAGACTGAGGAGCTTTGAGCCGCGATCACTTGTATCAAGGCAGGACAGCGTGACATGGCTGCACGGGTTAGTTCATAAAAACAATATTCATATGCATTATTTACTTTCAAAACAACAATGACGTTAATATGATGTGATGCATGCAGGTCACCGAGCTAGCGGAGGCGAGGAGGCAGGCAGCACTGGCGTGCACCAAGGTCGCCATCCGCGACCAGCGCATTGCGTAGCTAGAGGCGGCACAGAGGCATCAAGGGGAGTTGCCTCGCGAGGTGATAGAGATGAGGCTCCTCTTAGAGATGGAGAGGAGAGAGCGTGCCCGCGAGAGGGAGGAGCACCTACGGGAGCGCCTGGACCGTGAGCGCGAGCTCGCGGACCTGAGGACGCAACTGGCCATCTCACAGGAGCGGCTATGAGCCACAGAGGAGCGACTTCAGAGGGGGCGAGAGCGGGTGGGAGTTGCGGGACACTCCAGCGCCTTCATCAACACGACCTACCTGGCAGGTTCCTCGACTCGACAGAGGAACGAGGCAGAGGAGCAGGCTCGAGCTTCTGCTGCTTCTCGGGGGTCCATGCCCCCTCCACGGGCCCATCGCTGAGACGACGGTGAGGCAGAGAGCATGAGAGAGGTGGGTGGAGGCGAGAGTTAGAGAGAGATTCGTACTCCTCCACCTGCATATTTTTGTACTCATATATTTATGCATATATACATATTAGATGATGTTACCTGAGTTGTCTCGTGAGCTCTTGTGTACTTGACTTGTTTCTTTTCTTTCTCCTTTCCCCTGTGCCTGTATTTCACACTCGAAGCAAACAGATTAATTCATCCGTTCGGCTTGGCCCCTTGCTCAATAAGCAAGGGGTTGTTGTTATTTTGACTTTGATGACGGGTCAAGGGGCCAAGCCTTTAATTAATTAAGGTAAAATACAAAGACATAGGAAAATGTGACATGCAAGCAAGCAAATGCAAACTTGGAATAAAAGAATGCCCACACATGAATGCAACCAAGCACATGATATGGCAAAAGAAAAAGCAGTGGGTTCAATTCAGGAAATTCCTCTTCTTTTCTTCTTTTTTCAATCTTTTCTTACTTTTCTCTTTTCTTTTAAAAGACGACCCTTTAAAAGACGTTAATCATGGAATTGACGCCCTAATACACTGCGTTAATTGAAAACCATTTTTTATTTTTATTTTTATCTGTAAATGATGACATGCAGACCGACGCTAATAAAGAAATGGCGCCCTCGCGTGCGGGCGTTAATTAAAAATATTTTTTTAATCATTAATTTTGAATTGACGACAGCAGACTGACACTAATAAAAGAAATGATGCCCTTGAGCGCGGGAGTTAATTAAAAACATTTTTTATTTTATTTTTGATGAGGCTCAGCATGGTACAAAAAGGTCTTGAAACCTTACACAATAACCATCTTAAATTCATTAATCATTCTTAAATGATTTAACAAAGGGTCAACGTGCTTAATAACTTGTGTTTTTACTCATATCCTCTCGCGGCCCATCCTCCTTAGTCGGTCTTTGCCATCCTTCGAGCTTATAACATACCACAGAGGGGGAAGTGAAGAATTAGTTGAGAAAGCTCACGAGAAGTTTCGGAGAACCGGGAAGCTTTCCTCCCCTACCCTAGTGCCTATTAGGGTTCGGTCTTTGGCTTAGGAAAAATTTTGTTGCCCTTATTTGTACATGCTTACGACAAGGGTTTTCTCTGCGAGGACTTTGCCCTCTTGTCATGCTTTTCTTTTGTAACTCTGCACCTCTTTTCGTTTTCTTTTTATTTTCTTTTAAACCAATAAAGACCTAATTGTACTTGGGCTTTGCAACGTTGTTCCCTTTTGGGCCCTGACTTCCACCTACTAGGGCAGCGGGTAGGTTTGGTGGCATTCCCTGACTCGTACTCCCTCTCGTGAACCGAAGAGAAGAGAATAGGTAAAATTTTTACACTCTTAGTTTGGCTCTGACTTTCCTCGAATTTAGAACCACTTGAGTTTAAGAGCAAAACGTGTAGTGTGTGCAGGTATTGACCCCACATTAAACCATCAAGATTGAAAAATGAATTAGAGATTTTGATTTTTCAGGTTTCGCGGCCTATGCACCATGCCAGCCTGCTACTTTCAATTTTCCTTTTTTTTCTTTTATGTTCTCTTTTCTTTCTCTCTTTTTCTCTTTTCTTTTTTTTTCTTTTTTTCTTTTCTTTTCTTTTTTTAAGACTTACGGGTAGTATTTCTTAAGGTACAATCCATTCCAAGGGTGAGCCAATTCTTCCCCTTTGGCATTAACCAGTTTATAAGCGTTGCTAGGATAAACTTCTTTTATTACATAGGGCCCTTCCTAATTTGGTTGGAGTTTTGAACGAGGTCCACCCGATTTTACAAAGATTCTTTTGATTACTATTTCTCCGACTTTAAATTTTCTCTCAATTACTTTCTTTTGATAAAAACGTGAAAGCCTATTTTGATAAACACGTGCATGCTTGGTGGCGGCCAGACGTTTCTCATCCAAGAGTTCCAACTGAGCAAGGAGGGATTCACGGCGTTCATCGATAGAGAGCTCCTTGTCTAGTTGTACTCTAAGTGAAGGAATAAGAATCTCATAAGGAACTACTGCCTCCATTCCATAAGTGAGGGCGAAAGAGGTTTACCCAGTAGGAGTACGAATGAAAGTGCGGTAGGCCCAAAGAGCTTCAACCAGCTTTTCTAGCCAATCCACGAATTTGTTAGCCTCACACATTTTCTTGATGATCTTAATTAGCATTTTATTTATTGCCTCTGCTTGTCCATTGCCCTGCGGATAATAAGGAGATGAATGATGCAATGCAATGTTATACCTGTTGCAGAGGTCCTGAAGCTCTTAAGAGATGAAGTGTGGCCCATTGTTGGTGAGGATGGTACTTGGGATGCCGAATCTTACAATGATGTTCTTCATTATAAATTTATAGGCGGTTGACGCTTTAATTTTCATGTATGCTTCCGCTTCCGCCCACTTGATAAAGTACTCCATGGCCGTGAGTATAAATGATTTTGGTTTTGTGAGGAGGTTTGAATCACCCAGAGGTCCGATGATATTGAAAACCCACATGGAGAAAGGCCACGGGGAGGACATAGGATGGAGTGAAGAAGCAAGAGAATGAATTTTTTCGGCGTGCAGTTGGCACTTGACACACCTTCGAACATAGATAGAACAATCTTCTTCTAGAGTGGGCCAATAGAAGCCTAATCTAAAGATTTTCTTAGCTAGCATCTGGCTATTAATGTGACCCCCACACACACCTGAATGTGCTTCTTCCACAACCTTCCAAGACTCATCATCATCAAGGCATCTGAGTAAAACTCCAGTGAGACCTCTTCTATAGAGCACACCTCCAACCAGAGTGTATCTCTGAGCAACTCTCTTGATGGATTTCTTCTCTTCAGTCGTGGCCTCCTCAGGATAAGATTGATTAAGATTGATCCTGACAATAATTAGCAATTTCATAATACCACAGCTTTTCTTCATCATCTAACTCTTCCTCTAGATCTAATAACATGATCTCCTTGTTCTCAATCATTCCTCCTTCCTTAACCTTCTTGAGCACCTCCTCCTTAAGACTAAGGAATGTCGGATCTTTAATAGCAGGAGTGAGACGCCTTTGAACAATGATTGAATGGAAGTCCCTTTCGGGAAGAAAAACTAAAGAGGAAGCAAGAGAAGCGAGAGCATCAGCTAGAATGTTCTGGTCTCGAGGGACATGGACGAAGATTAGTTTAGTAAAAAAACTTAGCATAAGCGGAAGCCAGTTCCTGATAGGGTTTAAGTTTATGATCAAGAGTGCGACATTTGGTGAGCACTTGGTAAAGAATAAGCTGACTATCACCTACAATCCGCAATTAGGTAACACTGAATTGATGAGTGGCTTGCAGCCCGGCCAGAAGAGCCTCATATTCAGTTATGTTATTTGTAACTAGAAATGCGAGCTGAGAGGAAAGTGGAATAGTGATACCCTCAGGTGATAGGAGAACAATGCCAATCCCCTTTCCTTGTGAATTTCGAGCTCCATCAAAATGTAACGTCCACATCGAATCGGGCTGATTGACGGATATTAGTTCCTCATCTGGAAACTCCAAGCGAACATGGTCAAATCTAGGGAGAGGGTGATGAGCAAGATGTTCTGTTATGGCGTAGCCTTTAATCATTTTTTGCTGAATATAGATGATATCAGACTAAGAAAGGAAGCTTTGCTATCGTTCCAATCGGTCAGTGAGAACGGATTTTTCAAGGAGAAACTTGTTAGGATTCATGCGAGCAATAAGATGAATCTCATGAGCTAAGAAATAATGCTTCAATTTCTACACTACCCAAACTAAAGCAGCACAAGTCTTCTCTATGGCTGAGTACTTCTGCTCACAGGGGTTGAGAAGCTTAGACAAGTAGTAGGCTGCCCTCTCTTTTCCTTCTTCATCAACTTGCGCAGGGACAGCACCTACAGAGTCATCCAGGACAGAAACATAAAGAACAAGTGGTTTACCTGGAACGGGCGGCCTCAGGATAGGAGGATTAGCCAAATAATCCTTTAGTCCGTCAAAGACTGTCTGACACTTGTCATCCCAATTAAATCTGACTCACGGTTTAGTAAGCTCGTAAAACGGCATACACCTTTGTGAATGCTAGGAGATGAATCGGTGAATAAATTGTAACCTCTCGATCAATCCTCGAACTTCTTTCAAATTCCTGGGAGGAGGCATATCCCTTATTGCCCTTGCTTTATTGGGATCAATCTCAATACCCCTCTTGCTGACTATGAATCCAAGTAATTTTCCTGATGAAACACCAAACACGCACTTCTTGGGGTTCATCTTTAACTGATATTCCTGTGCTCTTTTCAAGACTTTGGCTAGAACCCCAGTATGCTCAATCCTTGTTCTTGATTTCACTACCAGGTCATCCACATACACCTCTATAAAAATATAGATCATGTCATGAAAAATAGCCATCATGGCCCTTTGGTAAGTGGCTCCGGCGTTCTTGACCCCAAACGGCATGACAACATAACAGTAAGTTCCCCAAGGTGTCATGAATGAGGTCTTTTCCTGATCCTCTTCAGCCAAGCGGATTTGATTGTAACCCGAGAAGCCATCCATAAAAGAAAGGGTCTCATACCTTGCCGTATTATCAATTAGTATATCTATGTGAGGGAGGGGGAAATCATCCTTAGGACACGCGCGGTTAAGGTCCCGGAAGTCTATGCAAATTCTAACTCTTCCATCCTTCTTCATGATCGGGACAATATTTACCACCCAATTGGGATAGAGGACGACTCTAATAAATCTAGCCTTATGAAGCTTATCAACCTCTTCTTTCATCTTTACTGCCATGTACGGATGGAAACGTCTTAACCGTTGTTTGACCGGGACGGATCCCTGCTTAAGTGTGAGACGGTGTTCAATGAGCGCAGGGTCCAGACCCGACATATCCTCATAACTCCATGCAAATGCGTCCTTATATTCTCGAAGAACTTGAACGAGCACCTCTTCTTTGGAGGGCGGCAAATATTTACTGATGAGGACAATCCTAGGGTTTTCCTCGGTACCCAGATTGATCTCTTTGGTGGGTTCCTCTACTAAGGCTGATGGTTCGTCGAATCTCCTTATACCACTGGAAAAAGCATCAGTCTCGTCCTCATATTCTAGGTATTCTTCATCCCCCTCTTCAATAGGGTCTTCATCATTCATAACCTCGTACACACCAAACCCTTCATCTATAGAGCACACGTCCTCACATTCTATTTCTAGCAGGAAGATCGGATCCTCTAAGAAACCAGGAAGGGCTAAACATGCCTGGCATTATCTAGCTAGCTCTAGTAAGAACCTACGGGGAATCTGTCTACCCTTGACTTTCTTATGAGTAGCTACCCCAAGACTCTTTCCAGAAGAACAAGATGATAAGCTAGACGAACTACCCTGATCTAGAGGAGGGGAAATAGAAGAAGAGGAAGACGCAGTGGATACAGGAGAGGGTACAGGAGAAGCCTACTCATCAGAGGAGAAAAGGAGGTCTGCTAGCGAACCTTGAAAGAGCGGCCCTTGGATCGGGGCACACTCATGAGCAAGATAGGAGATCTCTTCAACAAAGATGGAAGATTGGAAAGTTTGAATTTTGGCATTTTTTTTTCATTTTCAAGAATAAAGTAATGGGAGGGAAGAATAGGAGGTGGTGTTGAAATTGAAAGAGTAGAGAAAGATTTGATAAGAGATTGCCCACGCGGGGGTGTAATGGAGAGTTGAGAAAATTGCTCAAGGAGCAAAGGAGATATTAGGGAAGCTTGGAACAAATCTGGAGAGAGAATAATCAAGACCGCAGGTGGTCTAGGGATATCAGAGACAAGGAATTTGGAGCGCCAAAAGGTAATGAGTGACGTGTGTACGAAATTAAGAGAGAAAAGGTCGGCCCATAGCCTGTCCATAGTAAAGCCTTCTTCAAATGGCACATCTGGCTCCCCGGTATCAGTATAGTTACTCAGCATTTGCCTCTTATCTGTAATTATTGTCTGCTTTTCTATCAGCTCGTGAATGAGCGGCGGCCATTCTGCATCAGTTGGCATAAATAGATGGCTTAAAGCAATGGTAATGTCATTCATATCAAACCATCTATACCAATCACATTCCGGATCATCCATCTTTCTTCTCTTATCTGGCCTCAAAGACTCCAGAGTTTTATATGTGACTAGCGGGACTACGTGGCGAGCAAATTGACGTGCATGTACATCTTGGTGGTTGTGGAACACGGATTTTTTATTTATTTTTATTTTATTTTATTTATTATTTTTTATATTGATTTATTTATTTATTGGCGTGCCAGTCACCGAAGTGACAATTTTATTGTGCGCTCGATCTGACTTGGTCAGTCGATTGTGAGGTCCGAGTCAGGACCCAAAGTCCGTCATACCATAAACGCTATGACGTTAATTACGTCCTCCCTAAGGAGGACAACCCTTGATTAAATGCTAAAGATAGGAGGCGGACAGCGGTTAAGCCGCATGCTTAAAAGAGACGGAATTCAATCATTTGCAAAATGTTAAATGGATTAGACGAAGCAGGGGTTCGTTATTTTCAGGATAAAACCGACGGCATATTCCCACCATCTTGGACCATGCCAAGTGGGGAATAGGAAACCACCCATGCAGTGGCAGGGTAGGATCCAGAAAAGATCGGGCATAATTGACCCAGAGTCCGAATGGGGACCGGCGTGACATGGCACGCCCCATGTGGGTGCGATGGCACATCTATATCCCCCTTCGAGGGACCATCGGAGGGCATGCAAGGGCATAACTCCGTGGGCCGACGGGGTTGAGAGGGAGAACATCACAGTTACCCAATAGGATATGCATAAATTTCGGCAGCATGTCCGCTCAACTTGGATTATGCCAAGAGAGAATAGGTCATCATCCACGGAATGCCGGGACGACGACCGAACGAGGATGGGCACCGGGCCCCGGGACATCGCTTGCATTTATACCATCGATTAATATCCCCTTTAAGCCCCTCAGAACTCATGTAACGACATGGCCCTTTGGGTTCATAAGGGTGAAATCTGGATCGGGAATGAAAACTGTAGGGGAGGTCTCTCCCAATAATGTGTCTTCTCAAGGCATCAATGACAGTCTCTGAACATCCTCGGGACATATGTGTGAAGAGATCAGAAGGCTGATGAATGGTTTTGCAGAGATGGCCCTCTGACTGGACTTCATTTGGCCAAGAAGGAGGGTCTCGGCATGGGTTTAGCTGGCCGAATGAGGGTCTCGGCGTGGCTTTAGTTGGCCAAAAAGGGGGCTTCTCGGCATGGTTTAGGGGTTTAAAAAAAAGGGGGTCTCGGCGGCAGCTTCCCGGCGCGCTCCTGGCCGCGCCGAGAAGGTGGCGCCGGGAGCATGTAGACTGGGGGGTTTGAATAGGCTTATAGGGGAGGGGGTCTAGGTGTGGGGCTTCCCGGCACGCTCCTGGCCGCGCCGGGAGTCTGGCGCCGGGAGGCTTGCACGGAGGCTCACGTGAAAAGGGTTGAAATGGCTTTGTTTGTCGTTTAGCTGAAGGGGGAGGCCTCTCGGCTGGATAGTTCTCGGCGGGGAATTGTGCACGCCAAGAAGGTGAAATCGCTGCAGGGTTTCAGGGTTTACAGAGTTCAGACGATGCTCTGCTTCTGGGATTCCTGAGTTTTCTGGCTGCGATTGAAGTTGAATTTGAAGTATAGGAAGGGGGATTTCATGGATATTTCCCTGAGAAAGGGCCAAGGGGGGATCTGGAGGGCAGGATCGATGGGGAACGAGACCATCGTCTGGATTTCTGAAGACTTTATTTTATTTCTGCCGCCGGCCGTCTGGGGATCAAGAGATGACTGTCTCTGATCCCCTGGACGAACCCAATAGCATCTGAAACCCGGTGGCTGAGGAACCTTTGGCATCGAACTCCAGACCCTAGTCATCCAAGGGATTAGAATGGAGGGTCGAGAGATCGAGATTGTCATTCACTAGAATCCGCGGAATAGCAGTGATCAGAAGAATCGATATACCCTCGTATAGCCAGAGGTTCAGGGGACCAAGAGATGGATGTCTCTGGTCCCTGAACAACACAAGGAGGGGTCTAGTTTTCATGCCTCTAACGAGAAGATTCGTATGAACCATTAAATGTTTGGCATAAACGATAAACATACAAAGATAAGTGGAGAGCAGATATTTCGATCAAAGGAGAGCAGACATCTTAATCAGTAGATCCCCAAATGGGTCACGTTGACATTTCATTGCATCGCATCGAAACCTTACATCGACTGTGAAATAGAAATGCAAAGCAGAAAGATGGAAATTGAGGCCGGAACTGGCCGGCTACTTTCGATAAATCAAGACAAAAGCTCACTAGATTACATCAATAGAAAAGAAAAGACAGCATGGGGAGGGTGGAGCATTGACTCCTCTCCCTCCCCCTAGCAGCCCACCTGGAGCCCTTTTCTTCTTCTTTTCTTCTGCTTCTTCTCTTCTGCTTCTTCTCTTCTCTCAGCCGAGGGGGACTCTCTCTTGGCAGGACTCCCTCTCTACTCTTTCTTTTCTGGCTTCTTTTTTTCTTCTTCTTCTCTCCTTTTTTCCCCTTCTATTCTCTTTTCTGTCTCTCTCTTTATCTGTTCGAAGGGAGGGGGCTTTTATAGCCACTTCTCCCCTTCTCGGTAGCAGCATCACGGTGCGCCCCAAATGGGGCTTCCCGGCGCGCTTGCAAGTGACTCTCGGCGCCCTCTTTTGGGCTTCGGCAAGTGGCTCTCGGCGCCATCCTTTGCAGGCCCAATTAAAGCTTTTTAGCCGCTTTCACAGACCCATTTGGGTCTTTCAAGGGCATCATCACCCGAAAGGGCCTTTTATTGATGACATATCTTGTATTGAGATCATCATTACAGTTTTCATTAGTCTGTAGACCGAGATTTCATCAGTCCGTAGACAAGGGCTTTATCAGAATTGCCATTTGAACGGTGACAAGACTGGGTATTATCTTATCGATATCGTCACTTGAATGGTGACGAGCTCGGGCATCAGCTTTAGTCCGGAAAGACTTCTGCCGGGAGTATAACCTGTGGAGACCATTCTTCTTCTGTTCTGACTTTGCAAAAGCCTTCGCCATCTTCATCTGCCGGTACCGGCTTCATCTTCATCTCATATTACATCTGTCAGTAAGCCGACATCTGACTTACCCTGACATATCATCCGTGGATTCTTGGGCGAAACGGTTGTACAGCTCTCATTAAAGGGCTGGAAGGTCTCATCAGTCGAGTGACTGCTGCTTTATCAGTGTTGCCGTCTGAGTGACATTGGCACCGGGCATCAGCTTTGCCGACAAGGGCTTCAGCCGAGCAGACAGTTGATGAGCTTCATCATTGGTCTTTCACTGTTGGTCCGACCCTCTTTTCAATTATGTTTTCACCCTTCTTCATTTTCCAGGTGTCAACAAATGCCCCCCACCTGCGGGTGGCGTAAGTGCAGAATAAGCGGCACGGGGCTTGCAGGTGTCTTTCATCATTCGAGGGTATCTTCCTCAATTTGTCTTCAATCCGGTTCTCGGACCTGATCATCTTGATGCAACAATATTTTGCACTCTTATCTTCCCTTTTCACATTTTCATTCTTCATATTTTCTTTATTTTCAGCAATTTGGAGCTTCTTAGCACAGGGCATTGACTACTCGGTGTGAGCCTCTGCGTGAAGGGCCTCTCGGCGTGAAGCTTCTCGGCTTGGAGCTCTCGGCGTGGACGGCCTTGGGCAGGGCTTCGCGGCACGCCTTTGACCGGGCTCTCGGCCTGGACTTCTCGGCGCGCCCTGGTGGAAGGGGGCCTCGGCGAGGGCTTCTCGGCCTGGGGCTCTCGGCCTGGGGTTCTCGGTGCGCCTTCTGGCTGCCGGGGGCTCTCGGCCTGGGCGGTTCTCGGCGCGCAATTCTTCGCGCCGAGAGCCTGCTCGCTTGGGCCTCTATTTGAGGCGTCGAGACCTTGTTTTTTTCTCATTTCATCCTTTCTTTCTCTTTCTTCATTTTCTGATTTCTTTCAGCGGCGGGAGCTTCCTCTCCTCTCTCGGCCGTCTCATCTTCTTCGCCTGTCAGGACGCTCTTTGGGGATTTAATCCCTTTTGATTTCGGGACCACCCCCTCTTGGTTGGCGATTCCCTATTCTTTTTGGGCAGACCCTGTTGACACCTGGAAAGTGAACAAGGGTGGAAGCATGATTGAAAAGAAGATCTGACCAACAGCGGAAGACTAAGGCTGATGTCCGAGCTCGTCGCCATTCGAGTGACGATATTGATAAGATGAAAACCCTGTCTACGAACTGATAAATCCCTGTCTACGGACTGATAAAACCCTGTCTACGGACTGATAGAACCCTGTCTAGGGACTGATAAAACCCTGTCTACGGACTGATAAAACCCTATCTACGGACTGATAAAACCCTGTCTACGGACTGATAAAACCCTGTCTACGGACTGATGAAATCCCTGTCTACGGACTGATAAAACCCTGTCTACGGACTGATAAAACCCTGTCTGCAGATTGATGAAAATTGCAATCGTAACGTCAATACAAGATATTTTAGAAATGATAGACCATTTGGGATGATGATACATTTGAAGAAACCCTAAGTGGGCCTATATAAACGTGGCGCCGAAAGCCCATGTCGAAGCCCAGATATGGCGCCGAGAGATCAAGGTTGAGCGCGCCGGGAAGCATGCCTCAGGCGCGCCATGAAGATGCCTACCGAGAAGGAAGAGGAAAGGGGATATAAAACCCCCTCCCTTCGAAGAAAGAAGGGCAGACGACAAAAAAGGGGAGAGATCAAAAAAAAGGAAGAAGAGAGAAAGCCAGATAGAAAAAGGGGATCGTTCGGAGAGAAAGAGCCACCCCTCCCCTTTCGATCAACAGAGAGGAAATAGAAGAGAAGAAGAAGGGAAGCTCCAGGTGGGCACTGGGGAGGGAGAGGAGTCAATGCTCCGCCCTCCCCTCCATGTTTTCTTTCCTTATCTGATGCAATATATCGAGTTCTCTCTCGATTTCTCAACTGTAGCCGGAGTTCCGGTCTTCTCTTTTGATTTCTGCTTTACATTTTTCTTTCATGATCAGTGTAATATTTCCTTTGTGCAATGCAATGAAACGTCAAGATGGCCCGTTTGGGTGTTGATAGATTAAGACATCGATCTCTGTCTGTCTCTCTATGTATATAGCCTTCGTCTGAAAGGAACATAGATTAGATTCTTTAGGTTTCGAAGCCGATCGCGTGGGTTTGTTCTTCGAAGAGGGATGAGGATAAGACTCCTAACCCCATCCAATGGGTTACTGAGCTTTGTTCTCTTCTTCCCTCTCCGATCTCAATGCCTGTTTTTCCCATACATATAGAATCTGGGTTTTTCTGAGGAGCCCCCCTTTTGGCGGTTCAGGAACCAGATATATCAGTCTCTTGGTTTCCTGGGCTGCCCAGCTCTCATAAATAATGATCGGATCTCAGGTTCTCCATCCTAAACATTGGATGCTTAGGGCCTGAAGTTTATACGATTGATAGCCCTTCCTTCTCCGTTGGTTTAACATCACTGAGTTCATCTGGAGGGGTAGGAGGACAGTCATCCCTTGACTCCCCCAAATGGCCTGCAACAGACGGGCAAAACTCTCAACAGGATCGTGTGATGGTCTGATCTCCTCCATTTGATTCCTTCGTCCAAAACCTTTGGTACCCTTCTAATAGAAGCCTCCATGAAATCCCTTTCTTACGTCTCTGGCCCGGCATTGATTCGAGCTTGAAATCCCCAGAAAACACACAAACAGAGCATCGTTTCTGAGCCCTGGAAACCCTGAAATTCTTCTGCATTTCACCTTCTCGGCGTGCGAGTTTCCCCGCCGAGAACCATAAGGCCGAGAGGCCTCCCCCTTTTTTTTGCTAAACGACAACCCAGTCGGTTACCAACGCTTTCCTCGTGAGGCTATATGTGCAAGGCTCCCGGCGTGTAGACTCCCGGCGCGGCCAGAAGCACGCCGGGAAGCCCTCTGCCGAGAACCCTTCTGCCTTCACAACCACCCACACACCCCTTCTGCCCAATCTTGAAGCTGCCCCTCTCGGCGTCTCCCTTTCCGGTGCGCCCATGAGCCCGCCGAGAAGCTCCAGGCCGAGAGGCCTTATTTCCCTTTGGCCAGCCCAATGACCAGGCCGAGAACCCCCCTGCCTATAGCCATTCACCCCTTTTTGCCCAAGCCTTGATGCTGTCCCTCTCGGCGCCCCCCCTTCCCGGCGCGCTTAGGTGCCGGCCGAGAGCCTCCATGCCGAGAGGGTCTTTCCTCCCTCTTTTGGCCGCCGAGAGCCCTCGGCCGAGAGCCTTCCCTTGGCCGCCGAAAACCTCTTTGGCCAGCCCAACCGCCAGGCCGAGAGCCCCTCTCCATCCATCAATTACCAGGCCGAGAGCCCCATTTTGTCCAAACCAAAGGCCATGCCGAGATCCCTTCTTCAGTCAGATGAAACCCACTCAGAGGCCCACCTCTGCACCATTCTTCTATAAACTTCTTAAGCTCCCCTACATCCGTTTAAGGAGATACTCATAGACCATCACTTGTGTCTTAATGAGATACAATAAATGGGGAAGATCTCCCCTACAGCTTTCGTCCTGAACCCGGATTTCACCGATGCCTTATGAACCTAAAGAACCATGTAATTATATGTGTTCTGATGGGTTCCAAGGGAATATCGATCAATGATATGAAGGCAAGAGATGTCCCTGGGCCTGGTGCCCATCTTTGTTCGGTCGTTGTCCCGGCTCTCCGTGGATGATGACCTATTCTTCCTTGGCATAATCCAAGTTCAGGGGACATGCTGCCGAAATTTACATATCCCCACCAATCGAATGTGGAATTCTCCTCTAACCCCGCTGGCCCACGGAGTTATGCCCTTGCGTGATCTCTGATGGCCCTCCAAAGGGGGATACTAATAAGACATCGCACTCGTACCGGGTGTGTTACATCAGGCCGGTCCCCATCCGGATTCCGGGTTATGTCTATATATATACCCGATCTTTTGCGGAACCCACCCTGCCGCTGCATGGGTGGTTTCCTATTCCCCACTTGGCATCATCCAAGATGGTGGGAATATGCCGGCGGGTTCCCCCCCGTAATTAATAAACCCCTGTTCTGTTGAAATACGTCTAAACGTCTTGTAAACAGATAAACTTTGTCTCCTTTGAGCATACGGTTTTACCGCTGTCTTCCTCCTACCTCTAGCGTTTAATCAAGGGTTGTCTTCCTTAGGGAGGACGTAATTAACGTCATAGCGTTCAGGGTATGACGGACTACTAGTCCAGACACGATCACTCACAATCGACTGACCAAGTCAGATCGAGCGCATAATAAGAATCGTCACCACGGTGACTGGCACGCCAATAAATCAATAGATAAGTAAATAAGATACGTGCGAGATAAAATCCGCGTCAAACAAGTCTGGCACGCCCGGTGGGACTTAGTCTCCCTTCATCTTTGCGCTAAGGTAGGAGGCCTAGCGGGCCCCCCCCTCAATTTCTGATTCTGTGTACTTTCCTTATTTCCAGGAATCTACAATGACAGCCGGAATCATGTCCGTTTGCTTCGGCCAGCAGCCGATCGACATGCACGTGCGAGAAGGCTACCTGGCGGTACCCCTCGCGTTCGGATCAATGCCGCCCGCCGTCGGGCTGCCCAACTGTCTGGGCCTTATCTTCACCGACCTGCTGCAGGTCAACAACAACAAGCAAGGCGCCGCTGCAAGTGCCCCGATAAGGGCTGCTGATGAGAAGGCTAGCTTACCGGAGAAGACGGCCTCGACAGCCGTCGCCTGCTATGTGCACCATGTTCAAAGGAGGGACGCGGTCTCCACCGCTGCCCAGAAGGGAAAAAGAACCAACCGGAGGAGCCGGTATGCTGCTGCTGACCGTCGTCTTTCAAATTCTGGGAAGACAATGATGATGGGCGATGTTAGGGTGAACCTCGACGGTCGCCCCCGAGAAGTCCGGCCGGACAGGATTGTCCCGACCATCCAGATTGACAACAAGTTCCAAGTTCTGGCCACCAGGAAGGCCAACTGGGAAGCTGATGGGAGGAAGCCACTGGCGCCCAAGCCAGCAAGATATAAGCAGATATGGCGATCGAAGAAGATGCAGAGCTGGGCTCCAGCTCAAGATGAGGAAAAGGCTACCAATGATGTTGTTGCCCACTTCAGGGCGGGAAGCCGAAGAAGAAAGGGAAAAGAAACAGAAAATACTATTGCTGCTCACCCCAGAGCCTGGGGTAGGAGAGATGAAAGAAATGATGGAGAAAGAAAACTGACTGCTGCTCGCCCCATGATGAGGGGTAGAAGACCTGAAAAGAAAGAAGACCTTGCTGTCACCCACCCCAGGGCCGGGGGAAGAAGATGGCAGAGAAAGAACCATGATGTTGTTGCCAACTGCTGCCGGAATGGCGATACGGGAATGTGTGAACCAGCCATGGTTGCCGTCCCAAGAAGATCGAGGGCCTATGCCAGACAGGCCGACATCTTCAGATATTCCAAGGCCGAGCATTTGAATGCTCAGATAACAAGACTGGTCTATCAGCAAAGAAGCCAGGAAAGACTGATGTTCCAACCTGAGCCGCAGAGGCACAACTCTGAAGAGATGAAGCAAGTGGTCCAGGACTACTTCCACTACCTTGGGAACTCCGCCCTCGGTCAACAAAGATTATCCCGTGCCTTGGGTACCGTGGATGAGGAAGAAGAAGATATCCCTCAAGAAATGATGTACGGAGTCTCTTCCTCCGATTCAAAGGATTATGAAGAAGGCCTCAGGGCCGGACATGATGAAGAAGACCTGCACGGGAAAGAAGCCAAAGAAAGAATATCGGTCTTTGACCGGCTCAGATATCCTAGCCAAATAAAAAGAAAGGTCTACAGGCAGAAAGGAAAGATGCAAATCTTCGCCTGCAATATGGCTGGACTGGCCAGGGGGCAAGATATATTACCAACTCAGCCAGATGAATTGCTCAGGCTGGTAATTAGACCTGGTCCTGTCACCAGAAGAGGCCAGGCAGCAAAAGATAAAATCAAAATTGATGCTGAAGCCCGCAGGGTTACCACTATGACAGTTAATGTGGTAACAGCGTAAGATGGAGATAACCCCTTCGTTGATGATGCTGAAGGGACTTCTGAAGATATACAAATTCCATCAACCATGGATCCCATGATCCAGATGATGTTCAGAAGATACCAACAGGAGATCAATGCTCTCCGAAGATAGCTCAATGAGAGACAGGAAGCTACATCAGTCTCGAAGCAAGCTGAACCTGCGGGGCAGACATCCAGCTCCACAGAAATAACTATCCTGGCTAATCCTCTCTTAGCTGATAAGGGCAAAGCACCAAGCCAACCTGTTCCACAGCAAACAGTAGCTCAGCCCTCTGTGTCTCAGACGCAGCCTACCGCGCCCATCTTGCGCTCCACTGTGATGACAACTCCTCACAGCCAGCAACAAGCCCACTTCTTTCCAGAAGATATAGATCCAGCTATAGCCCACAAGCAAATGATTGAAAGAATTGTGGAAATGAAACTGTCAGAGAAGACTGGAGATGATACTAGTGCCTATGATGTGTACAAGGTGTCGTATCCCCCCCAGTATGCTGCCAAAAGACTACCTCCAGGCGTCAGCAAGCCGCCAAAGTTTGAGAAGTTCAATGGCCAGGGCTCCCCCAGGGAGCATATAGCCAACTATACTACAATCATGGGTGACCTAGCAGTCGATGAAGCCTATCTGCGCAAGTTCTTTGGCTCGTCCCTCACTGGGTTAGCCTTTGAATGGTATTCAAGCTTGTCAGCAGGATCAGTGGTTGATTGGCCCGATATGCAGAGAAAATTCCGCGACAGGTTTCATGTCACGGAAAGGGAAATCACAATAGCAGAACTGTATGCTACTAGGCAGAAACAGGATGAAACTGCGCTGGAGTACATCAAAAGATGGAGAAATCTAGCCATGAGATGCAGAAGACCTCCTCATCAGGAGGATGCAGTGCAGATATGCAAGCAGAACCTCAGGAGGGAGGTACTGGAAAAAATGATCGGTGCAGATGTCAAAACATTTGACCGACTGAACAATATAGTGGCGGAGGTCGAGACATTCTTGTCCAAACGTCCGACCGTCAATGCTCCCGCCATGCCAAAAGGAAAATCCAATGATCGGCGGCCGGCACACTCTGAGGCCAACACCGTCGATTTCAGAACCTTTGAGCAACAAAAAGGGAAGAAAGGGGCAGATGAAGCTCCCCCGATGGCAGATACAGCAGAAAGAAGAGACAAGGTCTCTCTAAGGGACAGGATGAGAAGGGCTTACTCTTTTCCCAAGGATAAGACTGCAGCATTATTTAACTGGGCATATAAGTTCAATAAGGTAACATTGCCTGAACCGAAGAAGCCCGAAGATGCAGAAAAGAAAGATGATCTGATGTTCTGTCCATTTCACCGGGTGTTGGGGCACCCAATTGAGGACTGTTATGTCTTCAAAGATATCATGGAAGGAATGGTCAAGAAGGGTGAACTGCAGCTGGGAGATTACCAGGTGAAGCCGCCTCGGCCACATGAGCTTCTGCCCTGGAGGGTGGCCGCCAATATGATCTCAATCTATCAACAGCTGCCTAAGGAAGCCGCTGAAGAATGCACCAGGCACACCTATGAAGCCTGCCTCCTCACCCCATTGAGAGATCAGGAAGGATGGCAGACGGTACCCACAAAAAATAGAAAGAAGACTCCCGTAGTCAAAACCAACGGAGCAGTTATCCGGGGTATCACCCCAAGGCCTGAGTCGCCTCCAATAAAGCCAATATGGCCTACAGTTGAGACCGGACCAGTCATCCGGATCCATACTCGCAACCGGAGGAGACAAACTCCCCTCCCTGCATATAAATAAGAAAGTCTTGCAACCAGGCGTCTGCAGCAATATATCAATGAGCTTGATGAGTATGAGCAGAAAGAGCCGAAACACCTGTTGGTAAAAGACTGTATACTCTGGGAGCAGCTCGAAGAATTAAAAATTGAAGAGCAGCCGGAGGCAGAACAAAGAAAAGATGAGACTGAGCCCTTCTGGGGACAGGAACTAACAAAGCCCAATTCCCAAAAAAAGAAGAGACGGCCTAAGGCCAAAAAGGGAAAGAAGGTCACGACAGTACAATGCAATACTCTGTCAGTACTCTTCTCCCTGTCCGGGGAGGATGATGAACAAGAAGCATCAGATGTCCCGCTGGAAGCCAATCATGCTGAGGCCTCTACCTCAGCCCATGCAACACGTTCTGGGAGAAAATGGGGGCGTCCGCCACCAGCTAACCATAATATTATGTTCAGAGGGGAGCAACCCTATCAGATCCCGAAACCAGAGGTGCGCGGTGTCCAGGTTCCTCCCCCTGCCAGCTTGTACCAAGGAAAAGATGAAGCAGAAGGAGCCCCTTCATTCCTGGAGTTCCTGTCCAGCTTAGAAAACGAGCAGCCGTCTCATACTGCTCCAGCTAAAAGCGATAAATGCCAGTAGACAGCAACTGGAAAGCAGAAGCAGCATAAAGAAAATGAAGAAAATAGCCCTCTAGCAAAGCCAGGGGCAGTCATTACAGAAGAAGCCCTCCGGGAGACCGATGAAGAAAATGAAACTGGGACTGGGCAGCAAAGGCCGCAGGCACCACATGAACCTCCAAGACCCCGGTGGGCAGAGGAGATGAGGCTGTCTAATGTTCGGGTTGGCAGTCGAATCATGAAAATGTTGAAGAAGCTCCCCACCAGATTCTCCATCTGGGAAATACTCTCTCTGAGTGAAGAGGCCCGCCAAGCAATCGTGGATGCCCTGCAGTCGCCGGCACAATGTGAAGCACTCTTGGCAGAAGTAAATGCTGGGCCATCAGTCACATTCACAGAAGATGATATGCTGATCCCAAATGCCAGTCACAACAGGCCGTTGTATATGAGGGGCTCCCTGAACTGTCAGTCGCTGAGCAGGATACTGATAGATCCCGGGGCTGCTGTAAATATTCTCCCGTATCGCATCTATCAGAAATACTACTTTGATCTGTAGCTTACCAAGGTCAGAGACATGAAGATTGCTGGGTTCAACCAGAAATGTGAAACACCTCTCGGGGTGGCTGATTTCAACCTCACATTGGGCGACCTCACTACCGTGGTACGATTCTATGTGATCGACTCCAACACCACGTATAAGGCCCTGCTGGGGAGACCGTGGCTGCATGAATATCAGATAGTGCCATCCACGCTACACCAATGCATGAAATATTGCCATGAAGGAAAGGAAGAAAGGGTGTTTGCAGACCTACATCCCTTTGAAGTGTTCGAATGCCATATGCTCGATGCCTCCTACTACGCCGGGGTGTCACAAAAGGATAAAAAGAAAGAGGCTGTGATCAGCCAGAAGGAGCCGGCGACGAAGACAAAAGCTTGGTCTCCACCGCCACCCAGGGGCTATGTTGAAAAGCATGAAGTAGCTCACATCTCTTATGCTGATGATTTTGCTCGGATCACCCCTCCTGGCATCCATCCAGATAGCACCGATCAAGAAATGAAAGAAAGGTGCATACAGGTGAAGGTCCCACGAGGTTTAATCAAACCCGTCGCCAGCCTAGAATACCAAACAGTGCTACCACTGAGGACTATGGAAATCCCTCGCTCCTGCAAGCCACCTACCATATTCTACACCGGGGAGGTAGTTGAAGAAGATGATCAAGACTGCATGGTCCCTGAAGAAGCCGCAAACCAGATGGTGCCGATTACAGGCCTGGAGTATACTACCCAGCAGGTTTCACAGATGTTCTCCAAGATGCAAATGCCATCACTACAATCTGCAGCCCAGAAGAAAGCATTCAAGGAGCTATGGGATCCGCCTCGAGATAATAAGGAATTGAGGAAGATCACACAGCATCCGGGATTGGGTTATACCCTTCAAGAATATTATGAAGCCGAGGTGGATGTCATCTCTACCTTCTACCAGCATGGAGATTCCCCTGGGATAGGATATGATCAATATCCCTTTGAGGATGAAGAGATTATGTATCAAACCATAACAGACAATGAAGCCCAAGATGACCAGCCAGAAGCAGGGATGTCTGATAAAACTAAGAGGGGTCAGTACTGGAAGGACCCGTCCCGCAAGGAGGATCTATTCCAGGCCGAAGCACAATTTGATACGGGAACCCCGGATGAAGACTAGATGGCCAAAGAACTGAGAGAATGCCTGGAATTTGAGCGCATTCTGGAAGAAGTCAGGGCTCTACAAAAAAATGACCTTTCAAGGGAACCTGCAACAGAAAGATCCTTAAGAGCGGAAGATTCCACTTTTGAATTCTCTTCTGAACCAGTCTCATCCTCGGGGCAGACTGAATAGAATCCGATGGTATCGGCCTTATATGATAAGCCGGCATCCGCTGATGAGCAGGATGACGATACAGAAGAACATGAAACTGAAGAGAATTATATCCCGGGAGGCTTTATTGATTTGCAAGAAGCCCCACCCGAAGTTGAGGACGGAGGCCAGGCCACCGTCGATGAGCTGATAGAAGTGAATCTGGGGTCAGCAGATGAGCCAAGGCCGACATTCCTCAGTGCACTACTAGAACCAGCTGCCAGAGAACAGTACATACAGTTTCTGAAAGAGTTCCGAGACTGCTTTGCATGGACATATGATGAGATGCCGGGACTGAGCTCTGATGTGGCACAGCACCGATTGGCGATAAACCCGGGGGCAAGCCCTGTAAAGCAGCCTTCAAGGAGAATGCGTCCTGAACTGATAAATCAGATTAACAAAGAAGTCGACAAGCTGATTGATGTGGGCTTTGTTGAAGAAAACCAGTATACTACATGGCTGGCCAATATAGTGCCCGTAAAAAAGAAAAATGGGCAGATCAGAATATGTGTGGATTTCAGGGACCTGAATAAGGCTTGCCCGAAGGATGATTTCCCAGTGCCAATCACTGAAGTAATGATCGATGCAACCACTGGCCATGAAGCCCTGTCATTCATGGATGGGTCATCTGGATATAATCAGATCTGGATTGCTGAAGGGGACAGGGTGCACACCGCATTCCGCACCCCGAAGGGGATATTTCATTATAAAAGAATGCCGTTCGGCCTCAACAATGCCGGCGCTACCTATCAAAGAGCTATGACAAAGATCTTTGATGATTTGCTCTTCAAAAAGGTAGAGTGCTATATTGATGAACTGGTGGTGAAAACCAGCAGAAAAGAAGACCATTTGCAGGATCTGAGAGTAGTATTCCAGAGGCTGCGCAAATATGAGCTCAAAATGAACCCTATGAAATGTGCCTTCGGCGTATCCAGTGGAAAATTCCTTGGGTTCATCGTCCATCACAGGGGCATTGAGATTGACCCATCCAAGATTAAAGCCATCCAGGAGCTCCCTCCACCAAGGAATCTCCACGAGCTAAGATCTTTACAAGGGCGTTTGGCCTACATCCGACGGTTCATATCAAATCTGTCGGGAAAATGCCACCCTTTTCACAGGCTCATGATGAAAGATGTGCCGTTCCTCTGGGACGATGGCTGTCAGGAAGCCTTTGAGAAGCTGAAAGAATATCTCAAGACCCCTCCAGTGCTGGGGGCACCTATTAAGGGCGAACCCCTGATACTATACATTGCAGCCACACACTGTTCCCTGGGGGCAATGCTGGCACAGATAAATGAAGAGGGCAAAGAGCAGGCTCTATACTACCTGAGTAGGAGGCTGATCAGAACTGAAGAAAGCTACAGCTATATAGAGAAGACATGCTTGGCACTAGTCTTTGCCGTTAAAAAGCTCTGGCACTATATGCTGTCACATGAAATCAGATTGATATCTGCGGCAGATCCACTCAAATACATACTGACTCAACCAGTACTGAAAGGCCGGTTGGGCAAATGGGCAGTAATTCTGATGGAATTTGATATAACATATATACCCCAGAGGGCAATAAAAGGACAGGCTGTGGCCGATTTCTTCGCAGAACATCCTGTGCCAGAGAATGATATGTTGGGGACTGAGTTACCCGATGATGAGACACTAGAAGCCTACCAAGCTCAGTCAGCTATGTGGCAGCTATTCTTTGATGGAGCGTCTAGAACAGAGACGGACTCCGATAGAAAGACCAGAATACGGGCCGGAGCCGGTATTGTGCTGAAATCGCCAGATGGGGAGGTTGTGCATACTTCCTGTTCTATAAACAAGCCCTGCACTAATAATGAAGCCGAGTATGAAGCTCTGATAATCGGACTGCATATAAGCCTCAACATGGGTATCCAGATGCTTCAGGTATTCGGGGATTCGATGTTGATAATAAAACAAATCCAAGGGGAGTTCGAAGTGCGGAAGCCGGAGTTGAACCCCTACCACCAAAAAGCTGTGCGCCTCATGGCGAAATTCTATCATATTGAGCTCAAGCATGTGGGCCGTGCACATAATGCCCAGGCTGATGCATTGGCAAAACTAGCCAGCTCAATAGCAGTCCCACCAGATGAAACACTGAACATTGTTGTTATAAATTGGCGGCAGGTCCCCAGCATGCTAGAAAGCTGCCCCGAAGAAAATGAAGTCGCCACGATCAGTACGGAACAGGCGTCTGATTGGAGACAACACCTGCTAGAGTGGTTTTTACATCAACAGCTGCCGCAGAAGAGAGAAGAAAAGATGAAACTTCTAAGGATCAAAGATTCTTATGAATTCAGAAATGGAACTCTGTTCCGAATAATGGCAAATGCACGCAAGAAGATTCTGCTCCGCTGCCTGTCCACTGAGGAAGCTTGGCAAGCGATGAAAGAAGTACATGCTGGGACAGTAGGTGCCCACCAGGCTGGCCCCAAAATGAAGATAGAAATCAAGAAGCTGGGATACTATTGGCCCACTATGTTTGAAGACTGCTGCACATTTGCAAAATCATGCCAGAAGTGTCAGGAGCATGCTGTTGTGCCTAGAAGGCCACCTACGATTCTGCACCCCACAGTCCCTAGCTGGCCGTTTGCACAATGGGGAACTGATGTAGTCGGTCCACTACCGACTTCCTCGGCCGGGCATAAGTATATACTGGTCATAACAGATTACTTCTCCCGATGGGCGGAAGCTATAGCACTACGGGAAGTGACTGGTGAGCTGGTCGCCAGATTCATCAAGCGAAACATCATCTTCCGGTTTGGGATCCCCAGCCGAATAATATCTGACAATGGGAGTCATTTCAGAAATCAGAAAGTCTATCGGCTTGCCGAGAAATATAAGATCGAATGGAGGACTTCCACTCCTTACAATCCACAGGCAAATGGATTGGCAGAAGCTTTCAATAAGACTTTGTGCACCCTGCTGGCCAAAGTCGTCAGTGCCAGTAAGAAGGACTGGGAAGAAAAGATGTATGAAGCTCTGTGGGCGTACCGCACCGTCTTCAAAACACCTACAGGGTGCTCACCATACTCCTTGGTATACGGCTCAGAGGCAGTAGTCCCACTAGAGCTGGAGGTCCCGTCACTCAGAGTGGCAGTCCAATACGACCTGGCCCATGGCGAACAAACCAATGCAGAAAGAAGATTGGAAGAATTGGCTGAATTGGAAGGGAAGCGCCTCCAAGCTCAGAAGAATATCCAGATGTATCAGGCCCGCATGGCCACCGCATTCAACAAACTCGTAAAAGGGCGAGAATTCAAGAAAGGTGACCTTGTCATGGTCAAGAAAAAAGAAGTCATGGCGTCCAACCCGAAGGGAAAGCTAAATCTCAATTGGGAAGGTCCATATGTGATACAAAGGGTCTACGAAGGAGGGGCCTACATAGTTGTTAATCATCGAGGGGAGATCCAATTCTCACCACTCAACGGTAAACACCTGAAGCTGTACCATGCTGCACAGCTGATATTCCCCGAGTAATCGGGCAAGAGATACCCTTTTCTTGGCCTAGCGGCGCTCCGCCCTAGCCAAACTACCCTTCCTTGGTCTAGCGGCACTCCGCCCTAGCCGAGATACCCTTCCTTGGTCTAGCGGCACTCCGCCCTAGCCGAGATATCCTCTCCTTGGTCTAGCGGCACCCCGCCCTAGCCGAGATACCCTTTTCCTTGACCTAGCGGCACGCCGCCCTAGTCAAGATACCTTTCCCTTGGCCTAGCGGCACTCCGCCCTAGTCAAGATACCTTTTCCTTGGCCTAGCGGCGCTCCGCCCTAGCCAAACTACCCTTCCTTGGTCTAGCGGCACTCCGCCCTAGCGGAGATACCCTTCCTTGGTCTAGCGGCACTCCGCCCTAGCCGAGATATCCTCTCCTTGGTCTAGCGGCACCCCGCCCTAGCCGAGATACCCTTTTCCTTGGCCTAGCGGCAAGCCGCCCTAGTCAAGATACCTTTTCCTTGGCCTAGCGGCACGCCGCCCTAGTCAAGATACCTTTCCCTTGGCCTAGCGGCACTCCGCCCTAGCCGAACTACCCTTCCTTGGTCTAATGGCACTCCGCCCTAGCCGAGATATCCTTTCCTTGGTATAGTGACACTCCGTCCTAACCAGGCTACCACTTATCGTGATCTTGTGTCGTCACGGTCTAATACCCTCTAAACAAGAAGGGAGGGAGATATAAAAAAAAAAGAATAAAAAAAATGGGGTTAAAAATAGAGATACCCCGCCAGTTTTGTTCAGACATGCTGGACAAGGGCAAAAATGGCCAAAACCCAGCTGTGGTGAAAACCCGAAAGGGCACTACAGGTAAAATCGGGTACCCCGCCACGTGAAAATCCGAAAGGACGCGTGGGCAAAAGCAAGAGGGGGCTGGCTCTGGTGAAAACCCGAAAGGGCACTTGGGTCGGTAATGTGGTAACCACGAAGAAACCAACATATCTCTTTACGTCCCGCCGTGATAAAACCTATTCAGTTTAGACCTTACGTCTATCCTGATGAAACCTATAAAAATCCTTGCATTAGTATAAACCCAATACCTATGAAACCCGTTGCTGATTGATTGGCGCATTGCCCGATCAGTGATGAAACCTGTTCAGTTTAGACCTTACGTCTATTCTGATCAAACCTATAAAAATCCTTGCATTGGTATAAACCCAATACCGATGCTAAAACCCGTTGCTGATTGATTGGCGCATTGCCTGATCAGCGATGAAACCTGTCCAGTTTAGACCTTACGTCTATCCTGATGAAACCTATAAAAATCCTTGCATCGGTATGAACCCGATACCAACAATAAAACCCGTTGTTGATTGATTGGCGCATTGCCCAATCAGCGATGAAACCCGTCCAGTTTAGACCTCACGTCTATCCTGATGAGACTTATGAAATCCTTGCATTGATGTTAACACCTACGTCAATGATGATATATACACAAGCTGCGCCTATTAGTTATAGAATCAAAAGTTTCAATAAAAAAAAGAAGAGACAAAATGGGGTTAAAAATAGAGATACCCCGCCAGTCTGGTTCAGGCATTCTGAACGAGGGCAAAAATGGCTAAAACCCAGCTGTGGTGAAAACCCGAAAGGGCACTGCAGGCAAAATCGGGCACCCCGCCACGTGAAAATCCGAAAGGACGCATGGGCAAAAGCAAGAGGGGGCTGGCTCTGGTGAAAACCCGAAAGGGCACTTGGGTCAGTAATATGGTAATTCAAAAAAAAAAATTCAGTGCCAACCGGCACGATACCTTCATCTACCTTCATTGGTGAAACCTTCCGTCGGTCATCTGGCTCCATGCCCCACCGATGATAAAGCCTTTCTGAGACAGACCTTACGTTTGCCCTGATAAAATCCACATACCCTCTTTCGCATGTCCCGCCAACAATGAAGCCCATCACCATTTTACTAAAGCCTGTTCAGCTCAGACCTTACGTCTGCCCTGATAAAACCCACGCATTTCTTGGCAAAGTTCCACCTGCAATAAACCCTACTCAGTTTGGACCTTTCGTCTATTCTGAGAAAACTTATAAATCCTTCTTACATCGATATAAACCCAATATCGATGATGAAATCAACTGTTGATCGATCGGCACCTCGCCCGATCAATGATAAACCCTACTCAGTTTAGACCTTTCGTCTATTCTGAGGAAACTTATAAATCCTTCTTACGTCGATATAAACCCGATATCGATGATGAAATCGACTGTTGATCGATTGGCACCTCGCCCGATCAATGATAAACCCTACTCAGTTTAGACCTTTCGTCTATTCTGAGGAAACTTATAAATCCTTCTTACATCGATATAAACCTAATATCGATGATGAAATCAACTGTTGATCGATTGGCACCTCGCCCGATCAATGATAAACCCTACTCAGTTTAGACCTTTCGTCTATTCTGAGGAAACTTATAAATCCTTCTTACATCGATATAAACCCAATATCGATGATGAAATCAACTGTTGATCGATTGGCACCTCGCCCGATCCATGATAAACCCTACTCAGTTTAGGCCCTTCGTCTATTCTGAGGAAACTTATAAATCCTTCTTACATCGATATAAACCCAATATCGATGATGAAATCAACTCTTGATCGATTGGCACCTCGCCCGATCAATGATAAAACCCTACTCAGTTTAGACCTTTCGTCTATTCTGAGGAAATTTATGAACTCTTCTTGCGTCGATATAAACCCAATATTGATGATAAAACCAGCTGTTGATCGACTGGCATTTTCGCCCGATCAATGATGAAACCCTATTCAGTCCAGACCTTACGTCTGTCTTGATGAAAACCACATATCCTATAATCATCCCACCTGTTATAACCTCTACCCAGTCTAGACTTTCCGTCTATTCTGATAAGGCCCTTTCTTTCACATTCCTGCAAATTGTCTCCCTCACAGCACATATTGCCAAGAGGGATGTTTGCCGCTACTAGCAGAATCCAGTTTAAGCACCTCTTCGGATGCCGTCACGCGGTGGAGCGAGTTCCCCATCCTTTCTCTGAAGGGGTGGACGCTCTCCTGCCAGATACGCGCCATTCACATGAGGGTTTGCTAAAACCAATACCCCACTTCCCTGAAGTGATAAAACCACATGGAAAAGAAGGTGGATACACATAAGGCAAAATTTTTCCTTTCATTAAGAAGTGAGTACATAAAGGGCCCCGAGGGGACATTGTGTCACAAAAGAGCAAAAAAAGGAGAAAAAAGAAAAGAAAGAGAAAATGATTCATGGCTGTCGGAAGATATCCTCAAATGCCAGAAGACCCACAGAAGGGGCGGCTCCTAGTTCATGAAGCCGAGCCTCCTCTTCCTGCAGTCGAACAGACTGGTCCTGAAAGGATGCCACCTGCCCCTCTAATAAAGCTGCTTCTTCCTCGAGTTGCGGTCGAGAAGTTGTCAGCTGTGGCAGCTCAGCTCGGAGATCAGACAGTTCAGCTTCCAGGATGGTTATCCGGTCGCGCACGAAATGCTCCCGCTCCGCCAAAGACTGCATTTGACGCTGTCGCTCCTGAAAGATAGAGTTCATCTTTGCCAGCTCGGACTTGCACTCCATTCTTTGCAACTTCAAGGCTGCCAATCTGTCCGACATGATATGTGTCAAGAAATCCCGGCGATGAACAAATTTTAACAACAAAAGAACCCGCTGGGCCCATATTTCTGTGGGACATCCCATCGCCTGTAAACCAGCGGTGAAGCGCCCGGCTATCTCCTTCAACTGTAAATAAGTTAGTCCAGGTTGGGACTCCACCAGTTGACGCAGCATGCCCAGATGTTGCCAAACAAAACTTTCAGGGGAAGTAAAGCCAGGCGAAGGAAGAGGAGCTACTTCAAAAGATACTTCACTGTCTATATCCGCCCATAGAGTGATGTCCGGCTGCGAAGAAGAAGACGGCAGGTCAGCCGAAGCCACCAACTGAGCCCCACCCATAGCCTCTGAGGTGGCCGGGAAATCTTCCACCTCCATCTCCTCGGAGGCGGCCGTCGAGATACTCCCGGACGCAACTTCAGGCATCTCCTCCTCAGATTCTGAAGATACGGAAGCAGATTCCGTGGTCATTATAGGCGATACTCCCAATTCTACAGCAGATACCTCTCCTTCTTCCATTTCGGTGCCCGGCCCCTGCAATGTCAGGGCTGCGGGGGCCACGATCTGAAGAGGCACAGGTTCGCTCTCCATGACTGATACTGTGGGAACTGTTGATTCTGGAGCGATGGTCATCACTGCAGCTGGTATAAAGGCAGAACCCCTGGCTGGGTCCATTTCAGCTCTAAAATCCAAAGCCTTGATGAGAGCCGGGCCTTCCCCTGCATTTCACAGGTTCAATGACCCTAAGTCTGTGGAGCACTGTACCCTCACCGCCACAGGGCGAACTATCTCAAGAATGGCTGCCGAAGCAGGAACAATAGCCAAGGTGCCAGATAAAGTGGCTTCAACGGCTGCACTCGTAGCCGGGAGGGCAACAATGGATTCCTGTGAACGAATCAATGCAGCGTCAAGCAGCAGATAAAGATGGGGAAAAGGAAACCTTAAAGGGAATAGACTCACTTCTAAAGTGATGCCAATATCCTCAAAAGGTTGCAGGGAAGAAGAAAGCTCCGTTGATGAAACCACAAAAGGGGGAGTTATATCTGCCTCGGTATCCAGAGCGGCGAACTCTTCTGGTAATTCTTCTCCAGGAAACGGCACCAGCAGCTTGGGGGGTGTAAATGATAAAACAATGGCGGTACATACGGATGGGGCCTCTGGTTTGGAGGCACCCTCCGTGTCGCTCCCGCTGAAATCTGTTTCTTCTCCACCTGCTCAGAAGCGGCCGCTGAGCTACCGGAAGAGATTTCTACTCTGTCCACGGGCGGGGCCATCAATTCTGACATCTGCTTGGAGGATGACCGAGTAACTATGCGCCTTCCGGGAGCGGGGCCCCATTTCGCCTGGGTCTTGTGACCCTCCCGCGGCTGAGTAATATCGCCAGCCGCTCCTGTAATCTCAGTCTCCTCCCCGGCCATCACTATAAAGAAAAGCCTGTGAGAGGGACGATGAAAGATAGTTGAAATGAACATGAAAAGATGAAAAGGGAATGCTTACTCTCCGCCTCGCTAGTCGGCGTGGGAGAGGGCAACCTAGTCTCCACCTCGGAGGGCGCCGCGACTGGCTCTTGGGCTATGCGAAAAGAAGTGGTCAGATTTAAACACTCCTCTGAAATCCAGCAAGATAGAATGAAGAAATGCAATGGCAGAATATTGATGTTACCCTGAACTGATGCCTGAGCGGCCTCCCTCCGAGTTTCAAACTCATCAAATGAGGGAATGTCAGGGAGAGGGGTCCCGGTGTCCATCACTACCGAAGCCGATTGTTGAGCCTGAGCTTTCTTGGCCTTCCCGGCCTTCCCAACTGCAGCCTTGACTGCAGAAGCCTTCCTCTTCCTGCCAGGAGGCAGGGGAGTAGTGGTCGGTGCTGCAGCAGGAATTTCAAAATAAGTGGGCTTCTCAGCCTGCGCAATAATCTTCCTGTAGAGCCCCTGCCGCTTTATGTCGGGCCGATCTGTTAAGAACGACAGAAATATGATGGGATCAATAGATACAAAATTCAGATGCTAAACAGAAAAACACTGCAGTCAAAAAGGAAAAGATGATACCTGCTGGTCCATCATAAAATACAGAGAGCGGCCAGTACAGATAAGCTACCTCCTTGGAGCGAAAGGCAGCCTCCTTGATGAGCCAGCACACATCACCAAATAGCTGGCACTTCTCTACCAACGCTGCCAAATCATTATGGCCATGAAGGTCGAGGCAGCGAAACAAGTCGAGATGGTCCATGCCCCAGCCATCGACATAATGAAATGATATAAACAACGGCTTGTTCAAAATGCCAGCTATCGGGCTCTCTGCAGATAATCCATGCAAATTCAGCAGGATCAACAGCCAGGATGTTTGCTTATAGTACGTCTGAGTTCTATCCTCCCGACGTACGAACGTCCTATATGGATGAAATTTATCAACTGGACCCCTCCAATGAGCTACTACCGGGAGCGACTCTTCAACGGGGAATGGATACTGCTGCTCCTCCAAGCGAGCGCCCCCTACATGGCTCAGATGTTTCAGGTTCTGCATAAAGGTGTCCTCGTTGATGGCAGCAAAGACAGGAGCGAGCGGCTCGGAATTCTTTTCCTTCAGAGCTCGGCGCTGGGCCAGATAGTTCTCTGCCTCCCTCGGGTTCTGCGAATAAAGCTTTCTCAGATGGGCCTCGGAAATTTCAAACACCGGCCCAGGCTGCTGTTTTAGGAAGGAGCGCTCTGCAACGTCCCAGAAGGTGCCTCTACCGTCTCTATAAAAGCCGGTCCGGATATTCCACCATTTGATATATTCTGATGTTACCCGGGGAACACGGTTAGAAACAACGGGCACCCTGAAGATTGCATCGTCATGACGATGATAGAAATCCCACCACAACCGGCCCTCGCCAACAATGAGGGACCCGTGCTTGGCCCGGCTATCTAGGGGAAACTGGGCAGCCGAAGTGGGAATATGCTGGTCGTAGCCGAAGTTTCGCCCAAAGCGGAACGGATAGTACGGCTCCAACAGAAGCAGGCCACCCTTCCTATAAACCAAAACACTGGGCCGAATTGCCATGGCCCATCTCACCAGCTCCGGTTCCAGGATCGGCCGAGCAATGTTAACCCCGGAGATGGGGTGGATATATGTTTCTACCTTCTCCAGCTTGCATTCTCTCTGAGGATCAATCAAAGGAGCCGAACCTGCTGCCAAGCTCCAAAAATGTATGCTACCAGGAGCGTCCATCGGTACCATTATCAGTCGGCCCCTGATTTTAAATAGCTGATCATAAAAGGGACCAGGCTCAGCGCTGGCAAATTCAATCATCCTGGGTGACACTGTATCCGCCTGCAAGGTTCTCGGAGCTAATTCGGGGAATATGCTGCAGACCCAGGCATTGAAGAAATGAAAAGGACCCACGGTCCTCAAAGAGCGGGGAGTCCGATGCTTGTACAGGTCCCCCAAAGATTTGTATATCAGACACAGGGCCACTGGGCAGAGCGACAGCTTCATCCCCCAGGCCATCTGACAAGCTGGATATATGGCCTCTGGTCGAATGACTGTCTCGTCCCCTTGTGGAAGAGCAAAAGTACACAGCCAGAATGTGAGATAGGCTGCACAGTGTGTGATAGGATCTACCCCTGCCGGGTTGGGACCACCTTTGCCCGCATGGCGCAATGAAGATGGCAATGCCGATTTATAGCGGGGAGCTCTTATCTGCTTGCTCGCGACAGGACCCATGGAGGGGAAATCTACATATTTCAGGGGACCGGCGAAGAAATACTGAAGCCACTGCCCGATCCGGACCCTCAGTTTGCTACCTTTCTCTCGGGGATGATAGCCTTTGGAGGATCCTCTACTATATGCCAGACAGATGGAGCGATAGACCTTCATCAAATATCGGTAAGAGAAGCCAAGGGAATACTTGCCTTCTCCATCAGAGCTATCTTTCTCGGAGTCTGCCAAACAGACTTCTTCATACGGCTCGCCATCAATGGGCAGGCCGGAAAGCTGTGATAAGCTCCAGAGATCCAGAGATGTCTCCCCCTCTGCTGTATAGAAAGTGTTGAACAAAGGGCAGAACACCTCAAACATCCCACAGCACAGCCCCCGGGATATGGGATACCGGAATCTGGAAGCAAAGATACTGTGATACACTCCTGCTCTGATTAGCAGGGGGCATACTCTAGCAGAACAAACTCTGTAAATTCCACTGCCCCCACTCGGAATAGGTGAGCGTCAGTGATTTTGGTGTCTCCAAACCAGCCGGCCGCCAGAAGATACTTAAACTGAATGACCGAGCAATTTAGCACGAAGGGCTCTTCGCGATATCCCCACTTTATAGGTGCCAAGAACATGCCGTAGCCGGGCTTCTCCCTATGAACTCGGCCGCTGACATTATCCCACCGGGCTGGTGTGAATTCAGGTGCCCGGATCAGCATCTTCTTCTCGGGTTCTAGCTCCGATATTCCAAGGACTGCACCCCAGTCCCGCTTCTCTCCGGGAAGATAGATGGCCTGGCCACGATATACTGAGTCCTTCAGGCTATCCCGTTCAGCAAGAATGGCAGCTTCGACTACGCGAGCTATCCGGTAGTCTCGCATGCCGCCCACTGTGAAGGTCCGTATGAACGGCATCAGATGTCGGTCCTTCGGAAAGTCTGGCCGATAGTTACTATCCCACCTGAAGCATGTCTCGGTCACCGTGGAATATACCCGGGCCGTATGCACTGTGTCAGTTTCAGAATCAGACGATTCGTCGACTGAAGCTATTTTATCATATCCACAATCCAAGCTGTGCACGTTCAACCAATTCACTCTGGCCCGAGATATGTCTGGCTGGGCCGATGAACTAGCTCCAACAGCTCCAGAGGATGCAGCAGCAGAGCCAGAAGCCATTGCTATATCTATAAACAAAAGAAGAAATGTGGATTAAAAGTCAGTCTTATAAGGATTGCAACATGAGATTCTATAGAAATTTCGGTAGCATATCCCCTTATTCGGGATCTGCCCAAAAGAATAGGGAGTCACCAACCAAGAGGGGGTGATCCCGGAAGCAAAGGGAATGAATCCCCAACAGACGTCACCCAAGACGGAACGACTCCCGGCCACCGCCGAGAGGACGAAGAGGGCTCGCGCCGAAGAGAGGAGATGGAAAGAAAATCGAAGAAAGAGAAAGAAGCGTGAATAATGAAGAAAAAAGGGCCATCGGCGCCCTAAATAGGGCCCGGGTGATTGGGGTCTCGGCGCGGTCGGATGCGCGCCGAGAACCCCCAGGCCGAGGGCTCCCGACGGCCAGAAGGCGCGCCGAGAAGCCCCCGCGCCGATAAGGCTCCCGCGCCGAGAAGCCCCCAGGCCGATGACACCCCAGGCCGAGACCCCCTTGCCAGGGCGCGCCGAGAAGGGCCAGGCCGAGAGCCCAGCTACCCAGGCCGCGCCGAGAAGCTTCGCCCCGGGAGGTACTGCAGGCCGAAAAGCCCTAAATGCTGAAAATGGTGATAGAAAATATGAAGAGAAGAAACATCGATGTGCAGAATACTGTTACAGCAAGATGATCAAGTCTGAGAACTGAATTGAAGACAAATTGAGGAAGATACCCTCGAATAGTGAAAGACACCTGCAACCCCCGTGGCGCTTATTCTGCGCTTATGCCGCCTGCAGGTGGGGGGCATTTGTTGACACCCGGAAAGTGAACAAGGGTGGAAGCATGATTGAAAAGAAGATCTGACCAACAGCGGAAGACTAAGGCTGATGTCCGAGCTCGTCGCCATTCGAGTGACGATATTGATAAGATGAAAACCCTGTCTACGGACTGATAAATCCCTATCTACGGACTGATAAAACCCTGTCTACGGACTGATAGAACCCTGTCTACGGACTGATAAAACCATGTCTACGGACTGATAAAACCCTGTCTACGGACTGATAAAACCCTGTCTACGGACTGATAGAACCCTGTCTACGGACTGATAAAACCCTATCTACGGACTGATAAAACCCTGTCTACGGACTGATAAAACCCTGTCTACGGACTGATAAAACCCTGTCTACGGGCTGATGAATCCCTGTCTACGGACTGATAAAACCCTGTCTGCGGATTGATGAAAATTGCAATCGTAACGTCAATACAAGATATTTCAGAAATGATAGACCATTTGGGATGATGATACATTTGAAGAAACCCTAAGTGGGCCTATATAAAGGTGGCGCCGAAAGCCCATGTCGAAGCCCAGATATGGCGCCGAGAGATCAAGGTTGAGCGCACCGGGAAGCATGCCTCAGGCGCGCCGTGAAGATGCCTGCCGAGAAGGAAGAGGAAAGGGGATATAAAACCCCCTCCCTTCGAAGAAAGAAGGGCGGACGACAAAAAAGGGGAGAGATCAAAAAAAAGGAAGAAGAGAGAAAGCCAGATAGAAAAAGGGGATCGTTCGGAGAGAAAGAGCCACCCCTCCCCTTTCGATCAACAGAGAGGAAATAGAAGAGAATAAGAAGGGAAGCTCCAGGTGGGCACTGGGGAGGGAGAGGTGTCAATGCTCCGCCCTCCCCTCCATGTTTTCTTTCCTTATCTGATGTAATATATCGAGTTCTCTCTCGATTTCTCAACTGTAGCCGGAGTTCCGGTCTTCTCTTTTGATTTCTGCTTTACATTTTTATTTCATGATCAGTGTAATATTTCCTTTGTGCAATGCAATGAAACGTCAAGATGGCCCGTTTGGGTGTTGATAGATTAAGACATCGATCTCTGTCTGTCTCTCTATGTATATAGCCTTCGTCTGAAAGGAACATAGATTAGATTCTTTGGGTTTCGAAGCCGATCGCGTGGGTTTGTTCTTCGAAGAGGGATGAGGATAAGACTCCTAACCCCATCCAATGGGTTACTGAGTTTTGTTCTCTTCTTCCCTCTCCGATCTCAATGCCTGTTTTTCCCATACATATAGAATCTGGGTTTTTCTGAGGAGCCCCCCTTTTGGCGGGTCAGGAACCAGAGATATCAGTCTCTTGGTTTCCTGGGCTGCCCAGCTCTCATTAATAATGATCGGATCTCAGGTTCTCCATCCTAAACATTGGATGCTTAGGGCCTGAAGTTTATACGATTGATAGCCCTTCCTTCTCCGTTGGTTTAACATCACTGAGTTCATCTGGAGGGGTAGGAGGACTGTCATCCCTTGACTCCCCCAAATGGCCTGCAACAGACGGGCAAAACTCTCAACAGGATCGTGTGATGGTCTGATCTCCTCCATTTGATTCCTTCGTCCAAAACCTTTGGTACCCTTCTAATAGAAGCCTCCATGAAATCCCTTTCTTACGTCTCTGGCCCGGCATTGATTCGAGCTTGAAATCCCCAGAAAACACACAAACAGAGCATCGTTTCTGAGCCCTGGAAACCCTGAAATTCTTCTGCATTTCACCTTCTCGGCGTGCGAGTTTCCCCGTCGAGAACCATAAGGCCGAGAGGCCTCCCCCTTTTTTTTGCTAAACGACAACCCAGTCGGTTACCAACGCTTTCCTCGTGAGGCTATATGTGCAAGGCTCCCGGCGTGTAGACTCCCGGCGCGGCCAGAAGCACGCCGGGAAGCCCTCTGCCGAGAACCCTTCTGCCTTCACAACCACCCACACACCCCTTCTGCCCAATCTTGAAGCTGCCCCTCTCGGCGTCTCCCTTTCCGGTGCGCCCATGAGCCCGCCGAGAAGCTCCAGGCCGAGAGGCCTTATTTCCCTTTGGCCAGCCCAATGACCAGGCCGAGAACCCCCTGCCTATAGCCATTCACCCCTTTTTGCCCAAGCCTTGATGCTGCCCCTCTCGGCGCCCCCCCTTCCCGGCGCGCTTAGGTGCCGGCCGAGAGCCTCCATGCCGAGAGGGTCTTTCCTCCCTCTTTTGGCCGCCGAGAGCCCTCGGCCGAGAGCCTTCCCTTGGCCGCCGAAAACCTCTTTGGCCAGCCCAACCGCCAGGCCGAGAGCCCCTCTCCATCCATCAATTACCAGGCCGAGAGCCCCATTTTGTCCAAACCAAAGGCCAGGCCGAGATCCCTTCTTCAGTCAGATGAAACCCACTCAGAGGCCCACCTCTGCACCATTCTTCTATAAACTTCTTAAGCTCCCCTACATCCGTTTAAGGAGATACTCATAGACCATCACTTGTGTCTTAATGAGATACAATAAATGGGGAAGATCTCCCCTACAGCTTTCGTCCTGAACCCGGATTTCACCGATGCCTTATGAACCTAAAGAACCATGTCATTATATGTGTTCTGATGGGTTCCAAGGGAATATCGATCAATGATATGAAGGCAAGAGATGTCCCTGGGCCTGGTGCCCATCTTTGTCCGGTCGTTGTCCCGGCTCTCCGTGGATGATGACCTATTCTTCCTTGGCATAATCCAAGTTCAGGGGACATGCTGCCGAAATTTACATATCCCCACCAATCGAATGTGGTATTCTCCTCTAACCCCGCTGGCCCACGGAGTTATGCCCTTGCGTGATCTCTGATGGCCCTCCAAAGGGGGATACTAATAAGACATCGCACTCGTACCGGGTGTGTTATATCAGGCCGGTCCCCATCCGGATTCCGGGTTATGTCTATATATATACCCGATCTTTTGCGAAACCCACCCTGCCGCTGCATGGGTGGTTTCCTATTCCCCACTTGGCATCATCCAAGATGGTGGGAATATGCCGGCGGGTTCCCCCCCCCGTAATTAATAAACCCCTGTTCTGTTCAAATACGTCTAAACGTCTTGTAAACAGATAAACTTTGTCTCCTTTGAGCATACGGTTTTACCGTTGTCTTCCTCCTACCTCTAGCGTTTAATCAAGGGTTGTCTTCCTTAGGGAGGACGTAATTAACGTCATAGCGTTCAGGGTATGACGGACTACTAGTCCAGACATGATCACTCACAATCGACTGACCAAGTCAGATCGAGCGCACAATAAGAATCGTCACCACGGTGACTGGCACGCCAATAAATCAATAGATAAGTAAATAAGATACGTGCGAGATAAAATCCGCGTCAAACAGACCCCGAATAAGGGGAGGTGCTGCCGAAATTTTATAGAATCTCATGTTGCAATCTACACAAGACTGGCTTTTAATTCACACTTTTTCTTCGACTGCAGGCACTGCAATGGCTTCCAGTTCTGATGTTGCATCTTCTGGAGCTGTTGGTGCTAGCTCATCGGCCCAGCCAGACATATCTCGGGCCACAGTGAATTGGCTGAATGTGCATAACCTGGATTTCGGTTATGACAGGATTGCTTCATTTGACGAATCATCTGACTCTGAAACGGACACCGTGTCGACAGCCCGGGTATACTCCACGGCGACTGAGACATGCTTCAGGCGAGATGGTAACTATCGGCCAGACCTCCCGAAGGACCGACATTTGATGTCGTTCATCCGGACTTTCACGGTGGGCGGCATGCGAGATTACCGGATAGCTCGCGTAGTTGAAACTGCCATCCTTGCTGAGCGAGATAGCCTGAAGGACTCAGTGTATCGCAGCAAGACCATCTATCTTCCTGGGGAAAAGCGTGACTGGGATGCCGTCCTTGGCATATCGGAGCTGGAACCAGAGAAGAAGATGCTGGTTCGGGCCCCGGAATTCAAACCAGCCCGGTGGGATAATGCTAGCGGCCGAGTTCATAGGGAGAAGCCCGGCTATGGTATGTTGTTGGCACCATTAAAGTGGGGATATCGCGAAGAACCCTTTGTGCTGAATTGTTCGGCCGTTCAGTTCAAGTACCTTCTGGCCGCTGGCTGGTTCGAAGACACCAAAATCACTGACGCCCACCTATTCCGAGTGGGGGCAGCGGAGTTTACAGAGTTTGTTCTGCTAGAATATGCCCCCCTGCTAATCAGAGCAGGGGTGTACCACAGTGTCTTCGCTTCTAGATTCCGATATCCCATATCCCGAGGGCTGTGCTGTGGGATGTTTGAAGTGTTCTGCCCTTTGTTTAACACTTTCTATACAGCAGAGGGGGAGACATCCTTGGATCTCTGGAGTTTATCACAGCTCTCCGGCCTGCCCATTGATGGCGAGCCGTATGAGGAGGTTTGCTTGTCAGATTCCGAGAAGGATAGCTCTGATGGCGAGGGCAAGTATTCCATCGGCTTCTCATATCGATATCTGATGAAGGTATACCGCTCCATCTGTCTGGCGTACAGCAGGGGGTCCTCTAAAGGCTATCAACCCCGAGAGAAACGTAGCAAAATGAGGGTCTGGATAGGGCAGTGGATCCAGTATTTCTTTGACGGTCCCCTGAAGTATGCAGACTTTCCTTCTATGGGTCCAGCTGCTAGCAGGCAGGTAAGGGCTCCCCGTTATAAGTCGGCGCTACCCTCCTCATTACGCCGTGCAGGCAGCAGTGGTCCCAACCCAGCAGGCGTAGACCCCATCACACACTGTGCGGCCTATTTCACATTTTGGCTGTGCACTTTTGCTCTCCCACAAGGGGACGAGACAATCATTCGGCCAGAGGCCATATATCCAGCTTGTCAGATGGCATGGGGGATGAAGCTGTCGCTCTGCCCAGTGGCCCTATGCTTGATATACAAATCTTTGGGGGACCTGTACAAGCATCGGACTCCCCGTTCTTTGAGGACCGTGGGTCCTTTTCATTTCTTCAACGCCTGGGTCTGCAGTATATTCCCTGAATTAGCTCCGAGAACCTTGCAGGCAGATACAGTGTCACCCAGGATGGTTGAATTTGCCAGCGCTGACCCTGGTCCCTTTTATGATCAACTGTTTAAAATAAGGGGCCGAGTGATAAAAGTACCAGTGGACGCCCCCGGCAGCATACATTTCTGGAGCTTGGCAGCAGGTTCAGCTCCTTTGATTGATCCTCAGAGAGAGTGCAAGCTGGAAGAAATAGAGACATATATCCACCCTGTCTCAGGGGTCAACACTGCTCGGCCAATCCTGGAGCCGGAGCTGGTGAGATGGGCCATGGAAATTCGGCCCAGTGTTTTGGTTTACAGGAAGGGTGGCCTGCTTCTGTTGGAGCCATACTATCCGTTCCGCTTTGGGCGAAACTTCGGCTACGACCAGCATATTCCTACCTCGGCTGCCCAATTTCTCTTAGATAGCCGGGCCAAGCACGGGTCCATCATTGTTGGCGAGGGCCGGTTGTGGTGGGATTTCTATCATCGCCAGGATGATGTAGTTTTCAGGGTGCCCCCTGTTTCTAACCGTGTTCCCCGGGTAACACCAGAATATATCAAATGGTGGAATATCCGGACCAGCTTTTATAGGGACGGTAGGGGTGCCTTCTGGGACGTGGCAGAGCGCTCCTTCCTGAAATAGCAACCTGGGCCAGTGTTTGATATTTCTGAAGCCCACTTGAAAAAACTTTACTCACAGCATCTGAGGGAGGCGGAGAATTATCTGACTCAGCGGCGGGCCTTGAAGGAAAAGAGTTCCGAGCCGCTTGCTCCTGTCTTCGCTGCTATCAACGAGGACACCTTTATGCAGAGTTTGAAACATCTGAGCCATGTAGGGGGCACTCGCTTGGAAGTGCAGCAATACCCATTTCCTGTCGAAGAGCCGCTCCCAACAGTAGCTTCCTGGAGGGGTCCAGTTGATAGATTTCATCCATATAGGACGTTTGTACGCCGAGAAGATAGAACTCAGACGTACTATAGACAGACGTCCTGGCTGTTCATTCTGCTAAATTTGCATGGGTTATCTGCAGAAAGCCCGATAGCTGGCATATTGAACAAGCCACTATTTATATCATTTCATTATGTCGATGGTTGGGGCATGGACCATCTTGACTTGTTTCGATGCCTTGACTTTCGCGGCTATAATGATCTGGAGGCTTTGGTAGAGAAGTGCCAGATATTCGGTGATGTGTGCTGGCTCATCAAGGAGGCTGCTTCCCGCTCCAAGGAGGTAGCTTACATGTACTGGCCACTTTCTGTATTCTATGACGGCCCGGCAGGTAAGATTTCTTCTTTTCTGATTGCAGTGTTTTCTGCTTAGCATCTGAACTTTGCACCCACTGATCCCATCATCCTTCTGCCATTCTCCTCTGACCGGCCTGATATAAAGCGGCAGGGGGTCTATAGAAAGATTATTGCGCAGGCCGAGAAGCCCACTTATTTTGAAGTCCCTGCCGCGGCACCGACCACTACTCCCCTGCCTCCTGGCAAGAAGAGGAAGGCTTCCGCAGTCAAGACTGCAGTTGGGAAGGCCAGGAAGGCCAAAAAGGCCCATATTCAACAGTCGACTTTGGTGGCGATGGATACTGGGACCCCTCTCCCTGACATTCCATCATTTGATGAGTTTGAGCTGCAAAGGGAGGCTGCTTCGACACCGGTTCAGGGTAACATCAAGAACTTGCATTTGCATTCTTCACTGTCTTCTGCAGGATCTCAAAGAAGTCCTTGAATTTGACCCATACTTTTTGCACAGCTGAAGAGACAGTCATAGCACCTTCTGTGGTGGAGACCAGATTATCTTCTCCTACGCCGGCTAGTGAGGTGAGGGGTAAGTGTATCTTCTCATCTTATTTCATACCTGTATTTGTTTTCTTTGCTACATTTCTCATAGGTCTCTTTTTGCATCAACGGCAGGCGAGGAGCAGACTGAGGCTGTGGTGACAGAAGAGTTGCTTCAACCACAGGAAGGTCACAAGGCTCAGTCGAAGCAGTGTGCCATTCCGGCCAGGCGCATAATTACCCGGTCTACATCTCGACATGTTTTAGAGGTGGCCCCACAGCGTATAGCTAGTGTGGAAATATCCTCAGGCAGTTCTAAGACCGCCTCTGACGAGGAGGAAGCGACCTTCAGTGACAGTGAGGGAGATGCTCCTGAACCAGAGGCCCCACTTGTATTTACAAAGGGTGTTCCATCTTTTCAGCCTGCTAAGCTGGTGGTGCTATCTCCTGAGGAGGAGTTGCCAGAGGAGTTTGCCGGGCTCGATACCGAGATTGACATAACTCCACCATTTGTCATTCCGACTACGGAGCTTCCTTCTCTTTCACCCCACTTCGAGGATGTGGACCCTGCTTCAAGGGTGGGTTCCTTTTCATGTTTGTTACTTCATCTGCCCCTTCTTCTTTTATATCTAGCGCTGAAGTTGCTTTGTTTTGGTCTCAGGGCATTGCCATTGCTAGCTCAGACACAACTGCGGCTATCACGGAGATTTCTTCCATAAACTGGGCTATTGTCCCTTTCCAGCCGTTAACTTGCACGGGAATTCCCGAGATCATTCGCCCTGTGCCGGCGCGGATACAGTCCTCGACAGGTTTAGCATCGTTGGACTTAGGATCACCAGGAGAGATTTCCATCCTTGTCAGGGCCTCAGAGTTCAGAGCCGAAGCAGACCCAGCCAGAAGCTCCGCTTTCATATCGGCTGCCATAATGTCAACTGCGCCTGAGTCAGCAGTCCCTACCACAGTGGTTATAGAAACTGGATTTCTGCCTTTACAGACTAGAGACCCTTCGCCCCCATTATCAAGAAGAGTAGCTGAAGATGAAGCCCTTATTCAGAAGATTCATGAAGAGATAGCTCCAGCATTCATCGGTCCTCTCTCCGCTTATGTTCAAGCCATAGCGCCCGAGACGGAGGGGGAATCTTCAGTTCAGCCAGAGGGCACGGAGAGGGACTGGCCAGTTCTTCCAGCAGATTTACCGTCTTCATCCTCTCAGCCGGATGTCGCACTGTGGGCAGACATCGATAGCAAAGTGACCTTCGAAGTGATCCCCTCTGCTTCTTTTGGCTTTGCATCGTCTGAGAGCTTTGTCTGGCAGAACCTGGATATGCTACGCCAGCTGGTAGAATCTCAGCCTGGCTTGACATATTTGCAGCTGAAGGAAATTGCTGATCGCTTCACTGCCAGTCTGCAGGCTATGGGTTGCCCTCTGGACACATGGGCTCAGCGGGTCTTGCTTTTGCTTAAATTCGTGCATCGGAGGGATTTCCTAGCACGGACCATGGTTGATAAGCTAACGGCGCTGAAATTGCAGAGGTCAAAATGCAAATCCGAGTTGGGGAAGCTGACACTTATGCTTGATGGATGCCGAGCTGAGCTAGAAGGTGCTATTCAGCGGGAAGAAGCTGTGCAGGACCGGATAGCCCTATTGGAGATGGAACTCTCTGGACTTCGAGCCGAACTACAGCAACTCTCCTTTATCCAGCCGCAGTCTGAAGCGGAAGTAGCCTCGCTGGAGGGACGGGTGATGTCTCTTCATGACATGTCCGTTGGGCTTCAGGAGGAGGAGGCGCGCCTTCATGAGCTAGGAGCCGCCCCTTATGTGGGTCTTCTGGCCTTCGAAGATATATTCCGGCGGTCGTGAATTGTTTATCCCTCCTTTTTTTGTTTTCTTCTGTAATGTGATGTCCCCTCGGGGCCCTTCATGTATTCCCTTTTTATTGGAAAGGAATCTCTTGGCTTCAAGCATCTCCATCTTACTTTGCATATGGTTTTATCACTTTGGGAAGTGGGGTAGCGGTTTTGACAATCCCTCATGTGAACGGCTCGTACTTGGCAGGAGAGCGTCCACCCCTTCAGAGAAAGGATGGGGGACTCGCTCCACCGCGTGACGGCATCCGAAGAGGTTCTTAAAACCGGATTTCGTGAGTGGCAGCAAAGATCCTTCTGGCCATGTGCGCCGTAGAGGAGACAATTTGCAGGAGTGTGAGAGGTTCCATCAGAATAGACGTGAGGTCCAGATTGGGTAGGGGTTATAGTAGATGGGACAATTAAAGGATATGTGGTTTTCATCAAGACAGACGTAGGGTCTGAACTGGATAGGGTTTCATCCTTGATCGGGCGAAATGCCAGTCGATCAATAGTTGGTTTCATCATCGATATTGGGTTTATATCGATGCAAAGGGTTTTATAAGTTTCATCAGAATAGACGAAAGGTCTAAACTGGGTAGGGTTTCATCATTGATCGGGCGAGGTGCCAGTCGATCAACAGTTGATTTCATCATCGATATTGGGTTGATATCGATGCAGAGGGTTTTATAAGTTTCATCAGAATAGACGAAATGTCTAAACTGGGTAGGGTTTCATCATTGATCGGGCGAGGTGCCAATCGATCAACAGTTGGTTTCATCATCGATATTGGGTTGATATCGATCCAAAGGGTTTTATAAGTTTCATCAGAATAGACGAAAGGTCTAAACTGGGTAGGGTTTCATCATTGATCGGACGAGGTGCCAATCGATCAACGGAGGGAAGTGTGTGAAGGTGTAGGTCTTATCAGGATAGACGTAGGGTCTATTCCAATAGGTTTTATCGCAGGTGGGACTTCGCCAAGAAATGCGTAGATTTTATCAGGACAGACGTGAGGTCTGAACTGGATAGGCTTTAGCAAAATGGTGATGGGTTCCATCGTCGGTGGGACGTTTGAAAGAGGGTATTTAGATTTTATCAGGGTAAGCGTAAGGTCTACCCCGGAAGGGTTCTATTGTCGGCGGGGCGCGGAACCAGTTGACCGACTGAAGGCTTTATTAATAGAAGGGAGGTAAAGGTAGCGTGCCGGTTGGCATGGAACTTTTAAATTACCACATTACTGACCCAAGTGCCCTTTCGAGTTTTCACCGAAGCCAGCCCCCTCTTGCTTTTGCCCACGCGCCCTTTCGGGTTTTCACGTGACGGGGTACCCGATTTTGCCTACAGTGCCCTTTCGGGTTTTCACCACAGCCGGGTTTTTGGCCATTTTTGCCCTTATCCGGGATGTCCGAACAAGTCTGGCGGGGTATCTCTATTTTTAACCCCATTTTTATTTATATATGCATATATTTCCTGAATTGGGACTTCAGTACGGATCAGGCGATGTGCTGCTTCATTGGTGCATGCTCTTATCATCGGTATTGGGTATATACCGACGCAAGGATTTCATAGGGTTCATCAGGGTAGACGTAAGGTCTACACTGGGCTGGTTTTATCATTGATCGGGCAGGGTGCCGATCGACCAATGGTAGGTTTCATCACGGCGGGACGTAAAGGGATATGCAGATTTGATAGGACGGGTTTCTTTGTCGATCGGGCAGGATGCCCATTGATCAGAGGTGGGTTTCATCATCGGTATTCAGTTTATACCAATGCAAGGATCTTATGAATCTCATCAGAATAGACGTAAGGTCTACACTGGGCTGGTTTTATTGTTGATCGGGTAGGGTGCCAATCGACCAACAACAGGTTTCATCGTCGGTATTGGGTTTATACCAATGCAAAGATTTCATAGGTTTCATCGGGATAGGCGTAAGGTCTAAGCCGGATAGGTTTCATCATTGATCGGGCAGTGCGCTTAGTCGGTCGACAGCTGGTTTCATCATCGGTATTGGGTTTATACCAATGCAAAGATTTCATAGGTTTCATCGGGATAGACGTAAGATCTAAGCCGGATAGGTTTCATCATTGACCGGGCAGTGCGCCAAATCGATCAACAGCTGGTTTCATCATCGGTATTGGGTTTATACCAATGCAAAGATTTTATAGGTTTCATCGGGATAGACGTAAGGTCTAAGCCGGATAGGTTTCATCATTGACCGGGCAGTGCGCCTAATCGGTCAAGTGCTGGTTTCATCATCGGTATTGGGTTTATACCAATGCAAAGATTTTATAAGTTTCATCAGAATAGACGAAAGGTCTAAACTGGGTAGGGTTTCATCATTGATCGGGCGAGGTGCCAATCGATCAACGAGATGTTTATGACGGGAGGCGAGGTTTCCTTTAGGATCACCATATTACTGGCCCAAGCGCCCTTTCGAGTTTTCACCGGAGCCAGCCCCCTCTTGCTTTTGCCCACGCGCCCTTCCGGATTTTCACGTAGCGGGGTACCCGATTTTGCTTGCAGTGCCCTTTCGGGTTTTCACCACAGCTGGGTTTTAGCCATTTTTGCTCTTGCTCAGAAAACCTGAACAAGACTGGCGGGGTATCTCTATTTTTAACCCCCATTTTTACTTACTTATTTTCATTCTTTTATTCTCTCTTCCCCTCTTTTTGGGAGGGTAACAAGTCGGACTGTCATTAGATCATGATGAGGGATGGCTTGGTTAGGGCGGAGTGCCACTAGACCAAGGGAGAAGGGTAGCTCGGTTAGGGCGGAGTGCCGCTAGACCAAGGAAGAAGGGTAGCTCGGTTAGGGCGGAGCGCCGCTAGACCAAGGAAAAGGGTAGCTTGGTTAGGGCGGAGCGCCGCTAGACCAAGGAAAAGGGTAGCTCGGTTAGGGTGGAGTGCCACTAGACCAAGGGAGAAGGGTAGCTCGGTTAGGGCGGAGTGCCACTAGACCAAGGGAGAAGGGTAGCTTGGTTAGGGCGGAGCGCCGCTAGACCAAGGAAAAGGGTAGCTTGGTTAGGACAGGGTGTCGCTAGACCAAGGAAGAGGGTAGCTTGGTTAGGACAGAGTGTCGCTAGACCAAGGGAGAAGGGTAGCTCGGTTAGGACAGAGTGTTGCTAGACCAAGGAAATGGGTAGCTTGGTTAGGACGGAATGTCACTAGACCAAGGAAAAGGGTAGCTTGGTTAGGACAGAGTGTCGCTAGACCAAGGAAGAGGGTAGCTTGGTTAGGACAGAGTGTCGCTAGACCAAGGAAATGGGTAGCTTGGTTAGGACGGAATGTCACTAGACCAAGGAAGAGGGTAGCTTGGTTAGGGCGGAGCGCCGCTAGACCAAGGAAAAGGGTAGCTCGGTTAGGGCGGAGCGCCGCTAGACCAAGGAAAAGGGTAGCTCGGTTAGGGCGGAGCGCCGCTAGACCAAGGAAAAGGGTAGCTTGGTTAGGGCGGAGTGCCGCTAGACCAAGGAAAAGGGTAGCTCGGTTAGGGCGGAGTGCCACTAGACCAAGGGACAAGGGTAGCTTTTAGCCTGATTACTCGGGGAATATTAGTTGGGCAGCATGATACAGCTTTAGGTGTCTACCGTTGAGTGGTGAGAATTGGATTTCCCCTCGATGGTTAACAACCATGTAGGCCCCTCCTTCGTAGACCCTATATATCACATAAGGACCTTCCCAATTAGGATTCAGCTTTCCTTTTGGGTTGGACGCCATGACTTCTCTTTTCTTGACCATGATAAGGTCACCTTTCTTAAATTCTTATCCTTTTACGAGTTTGTTGAACGCAGTGGCCATGCGGGCCTGATACATCTGGATATTCTTTTGAGCTTGGAGGCGCTTTCCTTCCAATTCAGCCAATTCTTGTAATCTTCTTTCTGCATTGGTTTGTTCGCCATGGGCCAGGTCATATTGGACTGCCACTCTGAGTGATGGGACTTCCAGCTCTAATGGAACTACTGCCTCTGAGCCGTATACTAGTGAGTATGGCGAGCACCCTATAGGTGTCTTGAAGACAGTGCGGTATGCCCACAGAGCTTCATACATCTTTTCTTCCCAGTCCTTCTTATTAGAACTGACGACTTTAGCCAACAAGGTGCATAAAGTTTTGTTGAAGGCTTCTGCCAATCCATTTGCCTATGGATTGTAAGGAGTGGAAGTCCTCCATTCGATCTTATACTTCTCGGCAAGCCGATAGATCTTTTGATTTCTGAAATGACTTCCATTATCAGATATTATCCGGCTGGGGATCCCAAACCGGAAGATAATGTTCTGCTTTATAAATCTGGCAACCAGCTCACCAGTCACTTCTCGTAATGCTATAGCTTCCGCCCATCGGGAGAAGTAATCTGTTATTGCCAGTATGTATTTATGTCCGGCCGATGAGGTCGGTAGTGGGCCGACTACATCAGTTCCCCATTGTGCAAACGGCCAGCTAGGGACTGTAGGGTGCAGAACGGCAGGTGGCCTTCTAGGCACAACAGCATGCTCCTGACATTTCTGGCATGACTTTGCAAACTTGCAACAGTCTTCAAACATAGTGGGCCAATAGTAGCCCAGCTTCTTGATTTCTATCTTCATCTTAGGGCCAGCTTGATGAGCACCTGCCGTCCCAGCATGTATTTCTTTCATTGCTTGCCAAGCTTCCTCAGTAGACAGACAGCGGAGCAAAATCTTCTTGCGTGCATCTGCCATTATTCGGAACAGAGTTCCATTTCTGAATTCATAAGAATCTTTGATCCTTAGAAGTTTCATCTTTTCTTCTCTTTTCTGCGGCAGCTGTTGGTGTGAAAACCATTGTAGCAGGTGTTGTCTCCAATCAAATGCCTATTCTGTACTGATCATGGCGACTTCATTTTCTTCGGGGCAGCCTTCTAGCATGCTGGGGACTTGCCGTCGGTTTATAACAACAATGTTCAGTGTCTCATCTGGTGGGACTGCTATTGAGCTGGCTAGCTTTGCCAATGCATCAGCCTGGGCATTATGTGCACGGCCCACATGCTTGAGCTCAATATGATAGAATTTCGCCATGAGGCACACAGCTTTTTGGTGGTAGGGGTTCAACTCCGGCTTTCGCACTTCGAACTCCCCTTGGATTTGCTTTATTATCAACATTGAATCCCCGAATACCTGAAGCATCTAGATGCCCATGTTGAGGCTGATGTGCAATCCGATTATCAGAGCTTCATACTCGGCTTCATTATTAGTGCAGGGCTTGTTTATAGAACAGGAAGTATACACAACCTCCCCCTCTGGCGATCTTAGCACAATACCGGCTCCGGCCCGTATTCTGGTCTTTCCATCGGAGTCCGTCTCTGTTCTAGATGCTCCATCAAAGAATAGATGCCACATAGTTGACTGAGCCTGGCAGGCTTCTAATGTTTCATCATCGGGTAACTCAGTCCCCAACATATCATTCTCTGGCACAGGATGCTCTGCGAAGAAATCGGCCACGGCCTATCCTTTTATTGCCCTCTGGGGTATATATGTGATATCGAATTCCATCATAATTACTGCCCATTTGCCCAACCGGCCTTTCAGTACTGGCTGAGTCAATATGTATTTGAGCGGATCTGCTGCAGATATCAATCTGATTTTGTGTGACAGCATATAGTGCCGGAGCTTTTTAACGGCAAAGACTAGTGCCAAGCATGTCTTTTCTATATAGGTGTAGCTTTCTTCAGTTCTAATCAGCCTCCGACTCAGGTAGTATAGAGCCTGCTCTTTGCCTTCTTCATTTATCTGTGCTAGCATTGCCTCCAGGGAACAGTGTGTGGCTGCAATGTATAGTATCAGGGGCTTGCCCTTAATAGGTGCCCCCAGCACTGGAGGGGTCTTGAGATATTCTTTCAGCTTCTCAAAGGCTTCCTAACAGCCATCGTCCCAGAGGAACGGTACATCTTTCATCATGAGCTTGTGAAAAGGGTGGCATCTCCCTGACAGATTTGATATGAATCGTCGGATGTAGGCCAAACGCCCTTGTAGAGATCTCAGCTCGTGGAGATTCCTTGGTGGAGGGAGCTCCTGGATAGCTTTAATCTTGGATGGGTCGATCTCAATGCCCCTATGATGGACAATGAACCCAAGGAATTTTCCACTGGACACGCCGAAGGCACATTTCATAGGATTCATCTTGAGTTCATATCTGCGCAGCCTCTGGAACACTATCCTCAGGTCTTGCAGATGATCTTCTCTTCTGCTGGTTTTCACCACCAGGTCATCGATGTAGCACTCCACTTTCTTGAAGAGTAAATCATCAAAGATCTTTGTCATAGCTCTTTGATAAGTAGCGCCGGCATTCTTGAGGCCGAACGGCATCCATTTGTAGTGAAATATCCCCTTCAGGGTGCGGAATGTAGTGTGCACTCTGTCTTCTTCAGCAATCCAGATCTGGTTGTATCCGGATGACCCATCCATGAATGACAGGGCTTCATGGCCAGTGGTTGCATCGATCATGACTTCAGTGATCAACACTGGGAAATCATCTTTCGGGCAAGCCTTATTCAGGTCCCTAAAATTTACACATATTCTGATCTGCCCATTTTTCTTCTTCACGGGCACTATATTGGCCATCCACGTAGTATACTGGTTCTCTTCAACAAAGCCCACATCGATCAGCTTGTCAACCTCTTTGTTGATCTGATTTATCAGTTCAGGGCGCATTCTCCTGGAAGGCTGCTTCACAGGGCTTGCCTCTGGGTTTATCGCCAACCGGTGCTGTGCCACATCAGAACTCAGTCCTGGCATTTCATCATATGTCCATGCGAAGCAGTCTCGGAATTCTTTCAAAAACTGAATATACTGTTCTTTGACAGCTGGCTCCAGCAGTGCACTGAGGAATGTAGGCCTTGGCTCCTCTGCTGACCCCAGATCCACTTCTATCAGCTCATCGACGGTGGCTTGGCCTCCGTCTTCAACTTCGGGTGGGGCTTCTTGCAAATCAATAAAGCCTCCCGGGATATAATCTTCTTCGTTCTCATGATTTTCTATTTCATCAGATTGGTCATCTGCAGATGCTGGTGCATCGTATAAGGCCAATACGGCCGGATTCTGTTCAGTCTGCCCCGAGGACGTGACTGGCTCAGCGGAAAACTTCGAAATGGAATCTTCCGTGCTTAGAGGCTCTTCTGATGTGGGCTCCCCTGAGAGGTTATCATTATGTAGAGCTCGGAATTCTTCTAGAATGCGCCCAAACTCCAGGCACTCTTGCAGCTCTCTGGCTACTTGATCTTCATCCGGGGTTCCCGTGTCAAATTTCGCTTCATCCTGGAACAGATCCTCCTTGCAAGATAGATCTTCCCAGTACCAATCTCTCTTTGTCTCGTCAGGTATCCCCACCCCTGGCAGATTGTCTGGGATTTCATTGTCCACTACGGACTGATAAATGATTTCTTCATCTTCCGAAGGGTATTGGTCATAGTCCATCCCAGGGGAATCTTCATGCTGGTAGAAGGCAGAGATGACATCTACCTCAGCTTCATAGTATTCTTGCAGGGTATAGCCCAGTCCCGGGTGCTGTGTGATCTTCCTCAGTTCTTTATTATCTCGAGGTGGATCCCATAGCTCCTTGAATGCTTTCTTCTGGGCTGCAGATTGTATTGAAGGCATTTGCATCTTGGAGAACATTTACGAAACCCGTTGGGTAGTGTACTCTAGGCCTGTAATTGGCACCATCCGGTTTGCGGCTTCTTCAGGGACCATGCAATCTTGATCGTCTTCTTCGACTGCCCCCCCCGGTGTAGAATAGGATAGGAGGTTCGCAGAAGCAAGGGATTTTCATAGTCTTCAGTGGTAGCACCATCTGGTATTCTATGCTGGCTATGGGCTTGACTAGACCCTGAGGAACTTCCACCTGTGTGTATTTTTCTTTCATCTTTTCTTCAGTATCATCTGGGTGTATGCCAGGAGGAGTGATACGAGCAAAATCACCAGCATAAGAGATGTGAGATACCCCATGCTTTTTGATGTAGCCCTTTGGCGGCGGCAGAGACCAATTTCTTGTCTTTGTCGCCGGCTTTTCCTGGCTGACCACAGCTTCTTTTTCTTTATCCCTTTGTGACACCTCGGTGTAGTAGGATGCATCGAGCATATGGCACTCGAACACTTCGAAGGGATGTAGGTCTGCAAACACCCTTTCTTCTTTTCCTTCATGGCAGTATTTTATGCATTGGTGTAGCGTGGTTGGCACTATCTGATATTCGTGCAGCCACGGTCTTCCCAGCAGGGCCTTATACGTGGTGTTGGAGTCGATTACATAGAATCGTACCATTGTAGTGAGGTCGCCCAATGTGAGGTTGAAATCATCTACCCCGAGAGGTGTTTCACATTTTTGGTTGAATCCTGCAATCTTCATGTCTCTGACCTTGGTGAGCTGCAGATCAAAGTAATATTTCTGATAGATGCGGTATGGGAGAATATTCACAGCAGCCCCTGGATCTATCAGTATTTTGCTTATCGGCTGACAGTTCAGGGAACCCCTCATATACAGCGGTCTATTATGGCCGGAATTTGGGATTAGCATATCATCTTCCGTGAATGTGACTGATGGCCCAGCATTCACTTCTGCCAAGAGTGCTTCACATTGTGCCGGGGACTGCAGTGCATCCACAATTGCTTGGCGAGTTTCTTTACTCAGAGAGAGAATTTCCCAGATGGAGAATCTGGTAGGGAGTTTCTTCAGCATTTTCATGACTCGACTGCCCACCCGGACATTAGACAGTCTCATCTCCTCTGCCCATCGGGGTCTTGGAGGTTCATGTGGTGCCTGTGGCCTTTGCTGCCCATTTTCAATTTTATCTTCTTCATCGGTCTCCCGGAAGGCTTCTTCTGTAGCGACTGCCCCTGGTTTTGCTAGAGGGTTACCTTCTTCATTTTCTTCATGCTGTTTCTGCTTTCCAGCCGCTGTCTGCTGGCATTTATTGCTTTTATCTGGAGCAGTATGAGCCGGTTGCTCATTTTCTAAGCTGGACAGGAACTCCAGGAATGAAGGGGCTTCATCTGCCTTCTTTTTGTCTTGGTACAGACTGGCAGGGGGAGGAACCTGGACACCTCGTATCTCTGGTTCTGGGATTTGATAGGGTTGCTCCCCTCTGAACATGATATTATGGTTGGCTGGTGGTGGGCGCCCCCATCTTCTCCCAGAACGTGTTGCATGGGCCGAGGTAGAGGCTTCGGCATGGTTAGCTTCTAGCGAAGCGTTGGATGCTTCCGGCTCATCATCCTCCCCGGGCAAGGAAAAGAGTACTGACAGAGTGTTACATTGTACTGTCGTGACCTTCTTTCCTTTCTTGGATTTGGGCCGTTTCTTCTTCTTTTGGGAATTTGGCTTTGCTGGCTCCTGCCCCCAGAAGGGCTCATTTTCAGCTTTTTCTTGTTCTGCCTCTGGCTGCTCTTTAATTTTCAATTCTTCGAGCTGTTCCCAGAGTATACAGTCTTTCATCAGCAGATGCTTGGGCTTCTTCTGTTCGTACTCATCAAGCTCATTAATATATTGCTGCAGACGCCTGGCTGCAGGGCTTACCTCTTTATGCGTAGGGAGGGGAGTTTGTCTCCTCCGGTTGTGAGTAGGGATCCGGATGACTGGTCCGGTCTCAGCTGTATGCCATATTGGCTTTATTGGAGGCGGCTCGGGCCTTGGGGTAACACCCCGGATAACTGCTCCGCTGGTACTGGCTGCAGGAGTCTTCTTTCTACTTTTTATGGGTATCATCTGCCATCCTTCCTGATCCTTCTGTGGGGTGAGGAAGCAAGCTTCATAGGTATGCTTGGTGCATTCTTCAACGGCTTCCTTGGGCAACTGTTGGTAGACTGAGATCATATTGGCAGCCACTCTCCAGGGTGGAGGCTCATGTGGATGGGGCGGCTTTACCTGGTAATCTCCCAACTGCAGCTCACCTTTCTTGACCATTCCTTCCATGATATCTTTGAAGACATAACAATCTTCAATTGCGTGCCCCAGCGCACGGTGAAATGGACAGAACATCGGATCATCTTTCTTTGCTGCATCTGCTGGTCTTTTGGGTTCAGGCAATGTTACCTTATTGAACTTGTATGCCCAGTTGAACAGTGCGGTCGTCTTATCTTTTGGGAAGGAATATGCTTTTCTCATCTTGTCTCTCAGAGAGACTTTATCTTTTCTTTCTGCTGTATCTGCCAACGGGGGAGCTTCATCTGCCCCTTTCTTCCCCTTCTGTTGCTCGAAGGTTCTGAAATCGACGGTGTTGGCCTCAGAGTGTGATGGCCGTCGTTCATTGGATTTTCCCTTCGGCATAGTGAGAACATTGGCGGTAGGACGCTTGGACAAGAACGTCTCGACTTCCGCCACTATATTATTCAGCCGGTCAAATGTTCTGACATCTGCACCGATCATCTTTTCTAGCACCTCCCTCCTGAGGCTCTGCTTGCATATCTGCACCGCATCTTCTTGATGAGGAGGCCTTCGGCATCTCATGGCTAAGTTCCTCCATCTTTTGATGTAGTCCAGTGCAGTCTCATCTTGTTTCTGCCTGGTTGCATATAGCTCTGCTATCGTGATTTCCCTTTCCGTGACATGAAATCTGTCACGGAATTTTCTCTGCATATCAGGCCAATCAGCCACTGACCCAGCTGGCAGACTTGAGTACCATTCAAAGGCCAACCCAGTGAGGGATGAGCCAAAGAACTTGAGCAGATAAGCTTCATCGACTGCTAGGTCGCCCATGATTGTAGTGTAGTAGGCTGTATGCTCCCTAGGGGAGCCTTGGCCATTAAATTTCTCAAACTTCGGCGGCTTACTGACGCCTGGGGGTAGTTTCTTGGCAGCATACTAGGGAGGATACGGTACCTTGTACATATCATAAGTACCTGCATCACCACCAGTCTTTTCTGACAGCTTCATTTCCACAATTCTGTCAATCATCTGCTTGTGGGCTACAGCTGGATCTATCTCTTCTGGGAAGAAGTGAGCTTGTTGCTGGCTGTGAGGAGTTGTCATCACAGTGGCGCGCAAGATGGGCGCGGTAGGCTGTGTCTGAGACACAGAGGGCTGAGCTGCTGTTTGCTGTGGAACAGGTAGGCTCGGTGTCTTGCCCTTATCAGCTAGGAGAGGGTTAGCTGGGATAGCCGTCTCTGCTGAGCTGGATGTTTGCCCCGCAGGTTCAGCTTGCTTTGAGACTGATGTAGCTTCATGTCTCTCATTGAGCTGTCTTCGGAGAGCACTGATCTCCTGCTGATATCTCCTGAACATCATCTGGATCATGGGATCCAAGGTTGATGGGATTTGCATATCTTCAGAAGTCCCTTCAGCATCATCAACAAAGGGATTGTCTTCATCCTGTGCCGTCACCACATTGACTATCATGGTGGTGATCTTGCGGGCTTCATCATATTTCTTTATTTTATCTTTTGCGGCCTGGCCTCTTCTTGTGACAGGACCAGGTCTAGTAGCCAACCTGAGCAGTTCATTTGGCTGAGTTGGTAGTATATCTTGCCCCCTGACGAGTCCAGCCATGTTGCAGGTGAAGATTTGCATTTTTCCCTTCCGCCTGTAGACCTTTCTTTTCACCTGGTCAGGATATCTGAGCCGGTCAAAGACCGATATTCTTTCTTTGGCTTCTTCCCGGTACAGGTCTTCTTTATCATATCCGGGCTTGAGGCCTTCTTCATAGTGGTTTGAATCGGAGGAAGAGGCTCCGATCATCGTTTCCTGAAGTGTTTCTTCTTTTTCTTCACCTCTGGTGCCCAAGGCACGGGATAGTCTTTGTTGACCGAGGGCAGAGCTCCCCAGGTAGTGGAAGTAGTCTTGGACTATCTGCTTCATCTCTTCAGAATTGTGCCTCTGTGGCTCAGGTTGGAGTATCAATCTGTCCTGGCTCTTTTGCTGATAAGCCAGTCTTGCCACCTGAGCATTCAAATGCTCGGCTTTGGAGTATCTACAGATATCAGCCTATCTGGCACAAGCTCTTGATTTTCTTGCAGTAACCACAGTGACTGGTTCACTTCTTCTCATATTGCCAACTTGGCAACGGTCGGCAGCAGCATTGTAGATCTTCTCTTCCCATCTCTTGCCCTTGGCCATGGGATGGGTAGTAGTGAAGTTTTCCCATGTCTGGTATCTTCTGCCCCTCATCATGGGGTGAACAGCAGTCATATTTCTTTCCTGACCCTCAACCTCATCTCTCCTCCCCCGGGTCCTGGGGTAGACAGTAGTAGCATTTCTTTCATCTTTCTTCACTTCCCTTCTGCCCCCTGCTCTGAGGCGGGCAATAGTGACATCAGTAAGGTTCTCCCTGTCCTGAGCTGGGGCCCAGCTTTGGATCTTCTTCGGCCGCCAGACCTGTTTGTATTTTGCTGGCTTGGGCGCCAGCGGCTTCTTTTCATTAGCCTCCCAATTGGCCTGCCTGGTGGTCAGAGTTTGGAATCTGTTGGCAGTGGGCACCATCGGGACGATCACGTCCTGCTTGACCGCCCTTGGGCAACCGTTCATGTTTGCCCGGACACCACCGATCATCATTGTCTTTCCGGAGTTGGAAAGACGGCGGTCAAAAGCAACATACCAGCTCCTCCAGTTGGTTCTTCTCCCCTTCTGAGCAGCAGCGGGGACCACGTCCCTTTTTTGGACGTGATGGACAAAGCAAGCGACGGCCGTGGGGACCGTGTTCTCTGGTACGATATTCTTCTGGTCAGTGATCTTCACCGGGGCACTTACAGCAGTGCCTTGCTCATTGTCATCGACCTGCAGAAGGTCAGTGAAGACGACGCCCAAGCAGTTGGGCAGCCCAACGGCAAGCGGCATTGATCCGAACGCGAGGGGTACCGCCAGGTAGCCTTCTCGCACATGCATGTCAATCGGCTGCTGGTCGAAGCAAACGGACATGATTCCGGCTGTCATTGTAGATTCCTGAAAATAAGGAAAGTACACAGAATCAGAAGTTTCAGGGGGGCCCGCCGGGCCTCCTACTTTAGCGTAAAGATGAAGGGAGACTAAGTCCCACCGGGCGTGCCAGACTTGTGGAACGCGGATTTTTTATTTATTTTTATTTTATTTTATTTATTATTTTTTATATTGATTTATTTATTTATTGGCGTGCCAGTCACCGAAGTGACAATTTTATTGTGCGCTCGATCTGACTTGGTCAGTCGATTGTGAGGTCCGAGTCAGGACCCAAAGTCCGTCATACCATAAACGCTATGATGTTAATTACGTCCTCCCTAAGGAGGACAACCCTTGATTAAACGCTAAAGATAGGAGGCGGACAGCGGTTAAGCCGCATGCTTAAAAGAGACGGAATTCAATCGTTTGCAAAACGTTAAATGGATTAGACGAAGCAGGGGTTCGTTATTTTTGGGATAAAACCGACGGCATATTCCCACCATCTTGGACCATGCCAAGTGGGGAATAGGAAACCACCCATGCAGTGGCAGGGTAGGATCTGGAAAAGATCGGGCATAATTGACCCGGAGTCCGAATGGGGACCGGCGTGACATGGCACGCCCCATGTGGGTGCGATGGCACATCTATATCCCCCTTCGAGGGACCATCGGAGGGCATGCAAGGGCATAACTCCGTGGGCCGATGGGGTTGAGAGGGAGAACATCACAGTTACCCAATAGGATATGCATAAATTTCGGCAGCATGTCCGCTCAACTTGGATTATGCCAAGAGAGAATAGGTCATCATCCACGGAATGCCGGGACGACGACCGAACGAGGATGGGCACCGGGCCCTGGGACATCGCTTGCATTTATACCATCGATTAATATCCCCTTTAAGCCCCTCAGAACTCATGTAACAACATGGCCCTTTGGGTTCATAAGGGTGAAATCCGGATCGGGAATGAAAACTGTAGGGGAGGTCTCTCCCAATAATGTGTCTTCTCAAGGCATCAATGACAGTCTCTGAACATCCCCGGGACATATGTGTGAAGAGATCAGAAGGCTGATGAATGGTTTTGCAGAGATGGCCCTCTGACTGGACTTCATTTGGCCAAGAAGGAGGGTCTCGGCATGGGTTTAGCTGGCCGAATGAGGGTCTCGGCGTGGCTTTAGTTGGCCAAAAAGGGGGCTTCTCGGCATGGTTTAGGGGTTTAAAAAAAAGGGGGTCTCGGCGGCGGCTTCCCGGCGCGCTCCTGGCCGCGCCGAGAAGGTGGCGCCGGGAGCATGTAGACTGGGGGGTTTGAATAGGCTTATAGGGGAGGGGGTCTCGGCGTGGGGCTTCCCGGCGTGCTCCTGGCCGCGCCGGGAGTCTGGCGCCGGGTGGCTTGCACGGAGGCTCACGTGAAAAGGGTTGAAATGGCTTTGTTTGTCGTTTAGCTGAAGGGGGAGGCCTCTCGGCTGGATAGTTCTCGGCGGGGAATTGTGCACACCGAGAAGGTGAAATCGCTGCAGGGTTTCAGGGTTTACAGAGTTCAGACGATGCTCTGCTTATGGGATTCCTGAGTTTTCTGGCTGCGATTGAAGTTGAATTTGAAGTATAGGAATGGGGATTTCATGGATATTTCCCTGAGAAAGGGCCAAGGGGGGATCTGGAGGGCAGGATCGATGGGGAACGAGACCATCGTCTGGATTTCTGAAGACTTTGTTTTATTTCTGCCGCCGACCGTCTGGGGATCAAGAGATGACTGTCTCTGATCCCCTGGACGAACCCAATAGCATCTGAAACCCGGTGGCTGAGGAACCTTTGGCATCGAACTCCAGACCCTAGTCATCCAAGGGATTAGAATGGAGGGTCGAGAGATCGAGATTGTCATTCGCTAGAATCCGCGGAATAGCAGTGATCAGTAGAATCGATATACCCTCGTATAGCCAGAGGTTCAGGGGACCAAGAGATGGATGTCTCTGGTCCCTGAACAACACAAGGAGGGGTCTAGTTTTCATGCCTCTAACGAGAAGATTCGTATGAACCATTAAATGTTTGGCATAAACGATAAACATACAAAGATAAGTGGAGAGCAGATATTTCGATCAAAGGAGAGCAGACATCTTAATCAGTAGATCCCCAAATGGGTCACGTTGACATTTCATTGCATCGCATCGAAACCTTACATCGACTGTGAAACAGAAATGCAAAGCAGAAAGATGGAAATTGAGGCCAGAACTGGCCGGCTACTTTCGATAAATCAAGACAAAAGCTCACTAGATTACATCAATAGAAAAGAAAAGACAGCATGGGGAGGGCGGAGCATTGACTCCTCTCCCTCCCCCTAGCAGCCCACCTGGAGCCCTTTTCTTCTTCTTTTCTTCTGCTTCTTCTCTTCTGCTTCTTCTCTTCTCTCAGCCGAGGGGGATTCTCTCTTGGCAGGACTCCCTCTCTACTCTTTCTTTTCTGGCTTCTTTTTTTCTTCTTCTTCTCTCCTTTTTTCCCCTTCTATTCTCTTTTCTGTCTCTCTCTTTATCTGTTCGAAGGGAGGGGGCTTTTATAGCCACTTCTCCCCTTCTCGGCAGTAGCATCACGGCGCGCCCCAAATGGGGCTTCCCGGCGCGCTTGCAAGTGACTCTCGGCGCCCTCTTTTGGGCTTCGGCAAGTGGCTCTCGGCGCCATCCTTTGCAGGCCCAATTAAAGCTTTTTAGCTGCTTTCACAGACCCATTTGGGTCTTTCAAGGGCATCATCACCCGAAAGGGCCTTTTATTGATGACATATCTTGTATTGAGATCATCATTATAGTTTTCATTAGTCAGTAGACCGAGATTTCATCAGTCCGTAGATAAGGGTTTTATCAGAATTGCCATCTGAACGGTGACAAGACCGGGTATTATCTTATCGATATCGTCACTTGAATGGTGACGAGCTCGGGCATCAGCTTTAGTCTGGAAAGACTTCTGCCGGGAGTATAACCTGTGGAGACCATTCTTCTTCTGTTCTGACTTTGCAAAAGCCTTTGCCATCTTCATCTGCCGGTACCGGCTTCATCTTCATCTCATATTACATCTGTCAGTAAGCCGACATCTGACTTATCCTGACATATCATCCGTGGATTCTTGGGCGAAACGGCTGTACAGCTCTCATTAAAGGGCTGGAAGGTCTCATCAGTCGAGTGACTGTTGCTTTATCAGTGCTGCCGTCTGAGTGACATTGGCACCGGGCATCAGCTTTGCCGACAAGGGCTTCAACCAAGCAGACAATTGATGAGCTTCATCATTGGTCTTTCACTGTTGGTCCGACCCTCTTTTCAATTATGTTTTCACCCTTGTTCATTTTCCAGGTGTCAACAGTGTTCTATTATAGAAGTAACCAATGTGGCTTGCCCGTCATGCTGAGTAGCCCATTTTACAAAATGGGTCTGCAAAGTCCATGTGAGTGGCTGTCGATCTGTTTTGAGGGTGGAGGTCATAACAGCACATGCTCTCCTTCATCTTTACCATGTTTTTTCTCTGCCCAGCCCTTTGTATGCTAGGCCGCCTCGTGGAATAAGCTTATGATGCTTAACGGGCCTTACTCTTCCCTGAAGGTTAACTCCAAGGCCTTTGCCGGATCTGTACCCCATTTTCATAAAAATATTCCACCCCGGGATATTTATCATATTCTTCTTTTTCTTCCCCTTAAAGGATAGGGGTGGTATCAAAGCCGATGCAGGGGTTATAGTTGGAGGCCTTAGTAAATCCTACCGCAGATCGGCAATATCTAACATTGATAACAAAGGCCTATTAGCCGGCCATATGGAAGGTACTGACGTTGCTGAGTGTATATCATCTGACGACAGAATAGGCATGCTTGTGACCTTGATGATGAGCCCTTTGTGTGGAAACTTTATGCATTGGTGATTTGTGGAGGGCACAACATCCAGTTCTTAAATGTATGGGTGACCCAAAATACCATTGAAGGTTGGATCCATATCCAAAATGTGTAAATCTACGGTAATCGAGACCAGACCCAGCCCAACTTTTAAGGTGATCATGCCCAGAGGAGGTTTCTTTGTATTGTCATAAGCAGTCACTGTGATAGTGGATGGTCGAATCTGATTATCCGGTATGCCACACATTTTCAGAGTGCTAGTAGGCAGCACGTTGATAGATGCTCCAATATCTACTAAACATTGCTTAACAAGTACTTCATTGATATTAACTATAATGCACAGGGCATACTTCCTGGCTGGCTTTGGAGCTAATTCATGCTCATGAAAAATAATGGCCGGCTGATCACTTGCTGGTGTTAAAACCGATGTAATCTGTTCAATTGAAATGTCCTCATTAACCATCACCTTCTGTAGGTACTCTTTCAAAGCCTGCTGGTGAATGGTGGATCTCTTTATCAGTTCTAAAATAGAAATCCTTGCCGGGGTCTTATCTTAGTGCTTTAACAGGTCATATTGAGTGCCCGGTATGGATTCTTGTTCTGGCTCTTGTTCCTCTCACCCATGTGCGGGCTCTAGCTCCCTTTGTGGAAATACACGATGGAATATCCGTCCACTGCGGAGCACCATGGTTTGTGATGATAGCGCCTCTGTCAGGTTGTGGTTGGGCGGAGGATTGATGGATGAGGAAGATGGGATGTTGGGGTTAACGGATGTCGGAGGAATAACCAAAGAAGGAACCCTTATGAGGGGCCTTGTTGGCTGAGGGGTAGTGGTAGCTGGAGAGATAACAGTAGAATGGGTAGGGGGCACCTGAACTGCTGAAGGAGGCGTAGGCCGAATGAGGAGGGGTCTAGGTAAAAATGAGGGATTTGCGGGTCACGGTGTAGGAATCTTTACTGGCAGAGGATTGCTGGTAGCAGTGGAGGGATTAGGTGTTGGTGAGGGGCGAATGAGGAGTGGCCTAGATGGTAGTGACGAGGAATGGGTGACTGGAAGGGGGGTTTGTTGTGGTGTGGAAGGTGGTGGGGGTGAATGAGGGAAGGTCTAGCCGGTAAGGGGTTAGTGGTAGTGGAGGGAATTTGGTTAATGGTGCGTAGAAGGGGTCGAGACGGTTGGGGAAAAGGTGTCGGATGGAGAGGTGTTCTTAATAGATGGGGTGGTTGGGTTGGAGTTTGGTTTAGAGCTCCGACAGAGGCGTTCTCTTCATGCCACCCTTGTCCTCTTTCCACTTCATGGAAGGAAGTAACAGGGTTCACTTGCTGGTTCGGAGGGTGCTCCGACAATAGATTATGGACAATCCCCATGTCCGGTTAAGGTGTGGGAGCTTGCTGCTGTTGAGGCGACTGCTGAGCCTGTTGCTGCCGAGGAGGTCTTCGTGCCTTCAAGGTTGCAATAAACTACCTCATTTCGTCCCAATTTATACCACCCTGATCATTCAAATCATAAATATAATCCTTGAAATGAAAGCAATGATCTATATTGTGACCGGGCTGTCGGTGGAGGACACAATACCAAGAAGTATCCACATTAGAGGGCCAGGCCGTTCTTTCTTTTGGCAAGGTGAGCAGGTTGGCGGCCATGAGGGCATTAAATATATCGGGAAGGCTTTCGGGTAATGGCTGGTATTGGACCCTTTTGGGGCCTAGTGGTCTTTTTGGCTGCTAGGAGCCATAATTGGTGGGTGGCGGCACTTGGTGGTATTGCTGAGGAACCGGGGGGTTTGGGTGGACGGCTTGATTTTGTGGATGAGGATGGAAGGGTCTGGGGGGAATATTTGCTTGGGGAGCGGAATTAAAGAAAGGGAGTTGTTGTGGAGGTTGTGGGGGTCTTGGGTTAGGGTTGCGGAAAGGTACGGGGTTGCCAACCACACCTACCTGCTCATTAATAATGGTGCCCTCGGTTGTGCCACCACTATTGTTAACATTGGTGTTCTTCCTGACCATCCTTGGTTTCTGTTCAAACATGCCCATGATGGGCGAATCTTTCATCTGAGTTTGTATATATCTAGCTCTCTCATAGAGCTCTTCCATAGTGCTTAACTTATTCATGGCCAAAATATGACGGAATTGCGGAGTAGAATTTGATATGATCATCTTAACTTGCTCCATTTCCGGAAGGGTGTCTTTTAATCTTTCGGCCATAGCTCTCCACCTATCGGCAAACAAAATGAAGTCCTCCTCAGGCTTCATCTTCTCAGCAACAAGATCTGTGACTGACAGAGATGGACCCACACGATCCTTATATTTCTGTAAGAATTTCAGCTGAACAATATCAAAATCACCTGCTTCGACCGGCTCCAAAGAATAAAACCATTCAAATGTCGGACCATCTAGAGACCTTCTAAAGAGATAGGCCAGGCATGTCTTATTATCCTTCCAGAATGATGTCTCATACATGAAATCTTTCAGATGAATGAACGGGTTATCCGTTCTATTATAGCGCCGGGAATTTGGCATTTCTGAAGGAGGCAAATGAAAAACTAGCAACGTGGGGAGAGCAATCTCCGGAGCATTCTTTGGTGCCGTGGCCTTCTTAAGTTGCTCCTCCATACTAGCTATCTTCTGGAGGAGTATGGTGTTGGTATCAGACTCGACTGGGGCCGGATTGGAGGGGAACGGATTCGGCATAGGCCTCCTTAAAAATTGGGGAGGTGGAGGATATTGGGGCCTAACCACTAAGTGACTTGTCGGTTGAGCCGGCGTAACCATGATAGGAGTTGGTGGACGTAAAAGAATCTTATGTGAGACTGCCTGGTCATTAGGAGATGAATGGCCACCCGCGGCCTGAGGAGGATTTGAAGACGAAGGTGTTGACACCCATTTTTTACCGATAAGTTGAGTCATTTCTCTTACTGCCATTTGTTGATGCCTCAAGTTGTCCATTAGTCATTGGGCTATTTTCAGGAAGCTTATTGGGCCTATTTTATGGGTACCTCCCTCTCTGACTCGGTCTGCTTCAATTTGGGGCTTAATGGGCCTTGGTTTTGCTTGATTTATCACATTTTAGTGATTTTCAAATGTCCGGCCTTTGCGCGGTCTATCGCTTGACCGTTCATTTGTTGAGCGGTTGCCTCTGAGCTGTTTATCTATTTATGAGATATTAAGGTGATTTTTCTGAATTTCCACCGACAAACTTTTTGAACGGTTCATACGTAACCGTCTCGGTCCATGGAACGGTGGTAATATGACCGTCTATATCTCTTGTTCAGATAATTATTTAATTATCTAATGAATTTTTATTTATCACCGACAGGCGTTGGACGGTTGGTATATGGCCGTTCTATGCTCTGAGCGGTCCATCAATAACCGCCCAACTCATGAGAGTCCGACGGTGAAATCATCGGTCGATTCGATGGATATTTGGATAATGTTACTTATTTATTTAATTTCCACCGACAGGTTGGACGGTCTGGTAATGGGCCGCTCAATGGACTGGGCGGTCTATCACACGACCGCGCAATGGTTCGATTACTGAAAAGCTAAGGGATTTTCTCTCTCTATCCGCGGTTTTATCCTTAACTTGTTCCAACCATTTCTCCACTGTTTCTCAACCAAATGGGGTGCCGTTTGAACTGGTTGGAAGAGAATTCCATTATCTACGGATTTTATGTTGATATCTTGAGCTGAAATTCATTGAAAACCCTAATTTCGGGATTTGCTTTTAGGCTCTATAAATAGGACCCTAATGCTAAGCTTTGAAGGGGGAGGGAGATTTTAAGGTCACGACGAAGCTCTGCCGAATTCTCAAGCGACCTACAATGAAGGCTTTCTACATCCACATAATCCTTCGGTTCAGGGAGTATTTATTTTGGGTCATAGTTTAAGTATTCTTCGTCGCATTCTTCATTGCATGCAATCATCGTCTTTGCTCTCTCTCTCTCTCTCCCCACATTTTTCATCATCACATTTCATTACACACACCCTCCTATTTTTTTGACGCCCCTAGGGGTTTAAAAACTCCCAGGTATCCCCCACTTCATGTTAGTTAGTTCATTTCTTGCATTCTTTTATAGTTGCTACACTTCGCAGTATTGATCTTGGGTTTCTTTGCGTGTTTTGCACTTTGTTTCACAGGTCAGCAGCGTCCTAGCACAAGGCCCACTCTTTCTGGCCGGCCAGGAAGGGTGGAGGTAGAGATCCCATGTTTTGAAAGTTGGTGGTACAGAGCGGCCTTCATCTGTCCGTTCGAGGGACAGGGCGGCATAACATTGACCGTCCAGTTCTTTCCAGCGGTTGATCCTGAACCGTCCTGTCATCCAGCTACTCTTCATCCCGCGTTCATCCCATCGCTGTGGGGCGGTCTGTCGAGCGGCCGCACGTCCACTGAGCGGTTTCTTAAAGACCGCGTATCACTACAGTGCTGTTCTAGGCGAATGTCTCCCCTTTTTTTTCCAAGGTACAGTGTACTTGCTTACATTCGGCACCTTGGTGGTGATCACACACACTCCACATCCTTCCCCTTGCTATTTACACGTTGTTTAGTTCTTTACATTAGCACAGTAAAGAAAGGATTGGAAGGATAATCAAAAGGGGAAGGGGAAAAACATGTCAACACCCTCTTTTTTGGCGATCACGGTGGGACACCTAGTGCTCATCGTGTTAGTGTTTTGTTGACCTGTTTGTGTGTTTTGTTAGTTCCCTTCTTTTAGTATTTCAAATTACTCTTTGGCCCATCTTACGTTTCTGTCCCCTGGAGTTTACGCAGTTCTCTGTGAGCCGCTTGTTTGCTTGAACGGTGGGAGATTGGCCGTCCCGTGATCATCACCAAGCTGCTATCATGCCTGCTATCCAGTGGTCTTTAACAGACCGTCTACTTCATTCCCCGGGTTTTATATAGACCGTTCAGAACTACTGGCTCAGGTACGTTTCTATTCTTGCATGGGTTTTCTGCGCTGATATCCAGCGGTCTTTTCAGGGCCGTTTCATCATTTACGCGGTCTATCGACGGACCACCCGTCAGGTACGCTTCTGTCCCCATCCCTTTCGTCCATTTCAGGTTCTATTTGATAGTTTCATTACTCCCTGCTTTCCCACGGTCCATCTCAGACCGTGTACACTCCCTGAACGGTCCATTCCAGACCGTCTACACACACTGAGCGGTCTTCCTCAGACCGTGCTTTACTGCTACAGTGCACCCGAGCCTCATTTTGATTTCTATGTTATATCTTGTTCATGATATTTGGTGCTGATTTTTGTCCCCCTTGATTGTTCCTTGCTGCTCCATCATTGTGAGTTCTATTCATCATACTTGTTTGCCATTGCTTGCTAGACCTAGGCTAGAACTTTGCATGCACTCCAGTGCGCATAGGGGCATACATACTCTTCACAGTAGTTGCATTCCTACCGAGGTGGGGTTTCCTCTCGTCTCCATATTCCTTGGAGCCGACTAGGTGACCTTGCTGAGGGCCTTCGTAAGTCCCTGTGAGCCGTGGATTCCCACACGGACGCCGGGCAGGTTGTACCGTACCCACCCCAGTCTAGGGTTTGCATCAGAGCGAGAGAGAGAGTCCCCTAGAATCAGCCAGTTCCCCATCTCCTACCCCTGTTAGGCACCTTTGTGGTTGAGTGAACTCACATCTTAATTAATTCACTAAGGTTCTAAAAGGAAGAATTCATAAAATCTGGCGCGCATCATCCATAATTTAGGTGTTCACTTGGTTGTGTCTCCCCTCATCTCTTCTCTCTCTTGTGTGTATCGCTTGGTTGTTATTTAGATTTTGGTTAGGATTGTTTGCTTCTTCTTCCTAGGTGCTCTAGTGTATGTGGAGTTACCTCGCACCCTCAGGATCATCTCCTAGGGGCAGCTCCCATTTCCATTCCTATCTGAATCCCCTGTTCGACTCATCACCCACCATGTCATCCTATAACTTCTCCTATTCCCATGAGGATTCTCTCCCTCAGGGACTTCTCGAGGACCCACCTAGGGTCGCCTATGTGCAGGGGGGAGAGTGGACTGCCCCTCCTCTCTCGACCATTGTCATCGAGGGCTCTCAGCCCTCCCTTTCTAGTTCCTCTTCACAGAATTCGGCCAAACAGATTCTTAACATGATGGCCCAACTTGATCCGACCAAGCTTCACCTTATTCGACAAGCTCTGCAGGGGGCGGATGCTCCATCTTCAGTCCCTTCTCATGGCGTGACTACTGCCGCAGTTGCATTTCCGATTTCCAGATTAGGGGCCACCTCTTTGGCCCCCATTGATCTCACTCCGATCCACCCTCAGGTTCTCCGGTTCCCCACTGCGGAAGCGGGCCAGGCTTCCACCTCGGCCCATCAGCCACTTGATAAGGGGAAGACCCAGATCCCCTCTCGTTTTTATGTTGATCCTTACACCACCATCTCTCTAGCGCCGCAGGCCCTCGTGGCCCCGGTCGATTTCGTTCGTCTGCAACCAGGGGCCGCCCAGTTGGCTCATGGAGATATGGGACCTTCCCTGGCCCATTACACATCTTATGGGCTGCCCCCTCAGTCAGTTTATCCTTCAGCTCCGTACTCTGGATATGCCTTTCCTGCCATATCTCCTCCTTCCCGGGAACGGGAACTTCTTGACAAATGGGCTGCCATGCAGCAGCAGATTTACCTCCTTCACAAGTGGGTCGGCCCGCTGTCTCTAGCCGATGTCCCCATTCCTAACTTCAGGGACATTCGCTTCCCTCCCCAGTCTGAGCTCCCCGTGTACCGAAAATATGACGGGAATGGTAACCCGTTTATTCATGTCAGGGAATTCCTCTATGAATCGGCATAGTTCCAACACGACGACCGCTTGATGGCATATTTGTTTCGCCGATCCTTGGACGGGGTGGCCCTTGAATGGTTCTACACCTTGCCGCTGGAGGAGGCAGAGAGTTTTAAGACCGTGAAGGAGAAGTTTATCCAGAGATTCCAGGATCGGGTTGGTCCCGAGTATTCTTTCACCGACCTAGTTGCAGAAAAGATGAAACCAGATGAGGACTTTTCCACGTATGCAGACCGATGGAGGTAGATGGCCTCACGTGTGCCCGGGCAGATCCCGGAAGAAGAAAAAGTCAAGTTGTTAATTTCTAATGCCACTCCGACGTTCCAGAACATATTAGTGATGAATGGCATCTCAAACATGCACTAGTTGTACAGTCGGGCCCGGTTTATCCAGACCCAATTCAAGGACTCCCCCATTCATTCATTGTTCGAGGCCTAGAAATCCAAAACCACTAGAAAATCCCAAGGCCCAGTTACTGAGGGAGTACAAACTAATGAGCAGGTCCAGGCTGTTCAATTCCCTAACCAGCCCGCTTCACCCCGTTTCCATCAACCCCCATGCAACCCCCAGTTCTCTGCTCCACAAGCTCCCCGACCCACTTTCCAAGCTCCTCAACACCCACAACAACCACCTCCACCCCCACAGCTTCAACAGCCACCCCAATACCATAACGTTCCTCCTCCTACTGGATATGGGCCTGCTCGACCAGGACCCAAGAGAGTCAATTACCCGCCACTTCCAGAAACACTCCCTGACATCTTTTCGGCCTTAATGTACACTGGTGACATTCAATTGCCTTCGGAGCGTCAGAATTGGAATCCGGCAGCCGATCAGTCAAGGTATTGCATATACCATCGACAGCCAGGGCACACCAAAGAGAGATGCTACCAGTTCAGAGATTTGGTGCATGATTTGCATGAGGGCCAGAGGATTGATTGGGCCCAGATGCATAAATTGATTGAAGACATAAAAGAAAGAAGAAGACAAGCCAGGCCACAGCAGGCGGCGCCTCAGCAGCAGCAGTTCCAGCAACCTCTCCAACAATAACAACCTCCACAGCAGCAACAACAACACCAAGACCTCGGGATTCATCAGAATCCCATGCCAGAACATCAGCCCGCTCCTCAGCAATAATAGCAACAACAGCCGCCGGCACCAGCTCAAGTGAATGTAGTTCACCACCCAGCCCCTAACGTTGGGTGGTCTTTTGATGATGAGACCCCGGCTCACCTCTTGGCCTTCCACCACACCAACTTCCCCGCACCTTCTGTTCCTTCCATTCTCCGGCCCACCACCATGGCCACCGCTCCACCCACTGTCCTCTCCCAGTCACCTATTGCACCCCCTACGTTCCCCACCATTCCGCCAACCCTTCCACCATTACCCACCATGCCCTCCATCATCACCCCTCCTTTTAACCCTTCACCAATCATCATCCCGCCAGGGCCCATCAGGCCAGCCTCCGCCATCCTCACCCCTATTTCTACCCCTTCCATCTACCCCACCGGGCCAATTGGGGGTCCATCTGATGCCGTGCCGGCACGACAATGCGCCCTCCGGAGCGGGCGTCCATTCCACAGAAATTACCCTTTCCCTGGTGCATCTGCACCCAACCCCCAAGTTCCTTCCCCAACAGCCGAAGCAGAAGAAGTAGACCCCGTGCCAGGCACGAAGTATGACTTGCTACAGCATTTAGACCAGATGCCAGCCAAAATATCAGTTCTGTAATTGATCAAAAGGTCCACGCTACACTAGGATTGCAGAAGGTTATGGTCAGTGAGGACGTGGCGGTAGACAGTTTGCCGTCAGTGTTGGCAACAATTACAAGGGGGGCTTCCATTTCATTCTCTGAGCCAGAACTGGCACCCCCAGAGGCACGGCAGATGCCACTATGCATTACTATTTCTTTAGACAAAGTGGCAGTTGAGTCAGCCCTAGTGGACACGGGAGCATCGATAAATGTGTGTCCGCTAAGTACATTGCGTGCCTGCAATATCTCCGAAGACATGCTTAGCCCAACGTCGACCACAATTGCAGCATATGACAACTCCAGGCGAGCTTGCCACTGGGTCGTGACAGTCCAGGCCGAGCTAGGGCCTTTGGTGATGGACGTGGAATATTATGTATTGGACATAGACCCGATGTTCAAGGCAATTCTGGGCCGTCCATGAATAGATAGTCTGAATGTTGTGCCTTCAACCGCCCACCAATGACTTAAGTTCCCATTTCAAGGCCGGGTAGTTAAGGTGAAGAGTTTCTCCACAGTCTAGACTGTTGATGCGATTGTAGATAAGATTCTTCCCACTTTGTGGCCGAGTAACAGGCCAGTTCTTTCTGTGATGGACTTAAATTATTCATGGGCATATGCGTCACGCAAGTCCGCCATTGCACCGGTAAATGTGAAAATTAAGTCCAAGATTCGAGATTCAAAAGGGTGGCATATGATTTTAAATTGGGCTGTCAGCTGGGCTTGGGCCTCAGCGCACAATTGCAGGGGCGAACTAAGCCCGTCCCTAAAGGTAGGAAAATGAGTCGGAGAGGCATTGGCTACCGGGAGTCAGCACTGTCCATATTGGGGGACTTCGGGCCACTAACGTGGGACTACCGTCAACACTTTGTGAAAGGCCCGTTACAGCCAGGTACTTTGAAGAAGCCGTCATCCTATTCCGACGTGAAGACTGATGCCGCTCATGTTGTTGCTGACCCACCGCCGCCACTGAAGGGGCTGGTGGGTGACATGGAAGACTTTTGTAGTTGCTTTGAGAAGCTGTTCCAAGAAGATGAAGCTTGCCCGAAGAGGATGGAGATGCAGCTGGTGAAGTATTCCCCGACTAAGCTAGTGCAACGGAGGCCGCGGGAAGTGCGGAGCTCCATCACTACCATTTCTTTATCCCCGTCTCGTCTTGCCTCGTTGTTTCAACAATTGGGGTTCGTTCCCCGTTCCCCTCCGATTATGGTCGACCCGTACTTCACAGAAAGAGCACCTGAAATTCTGTTTGTGCCATGTGCATGTGGGCGATGCCTACCCATTGATTTATCAACCATGTTTACTCCTCCTTCCTCCACTGCCCAACTCCACGAAATGTGGTTTTCATCTTCCGACCCATTCTTTGATTGCATCTTCCCCGATCTGTTTCCCATGCAACTCCCTCCTCCCCCTTCTTCTTCTTCCTGTTGCGTGATCTCCTCCGACTTCCAAAAAAAATGCCAATTTTAAAACTGAGGTTTCAATGGAGGATTACGCTATATTCTACCCATCTCCCCAGGGGGACGAGACCCCTGCTCCGTTCCCAGTAGATCTCTTATCTCCTAGGTTAGATGTACATTCTGCAGAGTCCCCTAGGTTGGTAGAGTCAGTTGGGGTAGAGTCTATTTCTAGTTTGGTCAGCCCATCCACGTCTGCGACGCACCCGGTGATGCGTCATTTTAAAACCATTCCAGATAGGTTCCTCCAAGACTTAGCTCAGAGATGTCATGCCCTTCTTAAATGCCCTGAGTTTGTAGAGACCGCGATTGTTTTAGAAGATGATGAGGAGTTAGAAGGGGTGTGGAGCAATGACGGGTTAGGTGTATATGAAGTCATAGATGAGAAGGACCCAGCCGATGATGAGGAAAGTGATGTGGATGACACTACCGACTTGTACGCGGAAGGTTTGAAGAGGTTTGATGAACCGTCGTCGGCCGTGGATGAACCCACTAAAGAAATTAATCTTGGAACCGAAGAGGACCCCAGGCCCATAATCATTTCTACTAGTCTCCCTCCTCAGGTTAAAGAGGAGCTGATCAAGGTTTTGAGGGAGTACAACGATTCATTTGCCTGGTCCTATGAGGAAATGCCGGGTCTTGACCCCACGTTGGTTGAACACCGACTTATTCTTAAACTAGGGGCAACACCCGTTAAACAAAAAGCAAGAAGGTTCCACCTGCAAATGGCCTTGAGAATCAAGGAAGAAGTCGATAAATTGCACAAGGCCAGGTTTATCAGAGTTGGTTTATATCCGCAATGGGTGGCGAACATAGTCCCCGTAATGAAGAAAGATGAAAATATTCAGATCTGTATTGATTTCAGAGACTTAAATAAGGCATGTCCGAAGGATGATTTCCCGCTTCCTCACATTGATGTACTGGTGGACAACACGGCCGGGTATGAGGCCCTCTCATTTATGGATGGGTATTCTGGTTACAATCAAATCCATCTTGCTCCCGAGGATCAAGAGAAGACCTCTTTTACCACGCCCCGGGGCACGTACTGCTATGTCGTTATGCCATTCAGATTAAAGAATGCAGGTGCCACGTACCAACGGGTAATGATGGCCATTTTCCACGACATGATGCATGTGTACTTAGAAGCCTACGTGGATGATATCCTGGTAAAGTCGAGGTCCAAGGAAGAGCACCCCGCCATTTTAGCCAAGGTGTTGCAAAGGACTAGGGAATACAAGTTGAAAATGAATCCAAAGAAATGTGTATTTGGAGTTGCATCAGGAAAGCTGCTTGGGTTTATAGTTAGTAAACGGGGGATCCAGATTGATCCGAATAAAGCAAAGGCCGTTATGGAAATGTCACCGCCTAAGAACATCACCGAACTCAGAGGTTTGATTGGGCGCTTGCAATTCATTAGAAGATTCATATCTCAACATTGGCAAAGGTGCCGCCCATTCTATGAATTGTTGAAGGCGGGAGCCAAGTTTGAATGGAACGAACATTGTCAGAAGGCCTACGAGGATCTTAAGGTATATCTTTCTAATGCCCCGGTTCTACAACCACCCGTCCCTGGGAAACCCCTGATCCTATACATTTTTGTTATTGAGGACTCCTTAGGAGCTGTCCTGGCTCAGGTGGATGATGAAGAAAGGGAAAGGGCAGCATACTACTGTTGACACCCGTTTTATGCCAATAAGTTGAGTCATTCCTCTTACTCCTATTTGTTGATGCCTCGAGTTGTCCCTCACCCGTTGGCGCTGTTTTCAGGCACGCTTTGGGCCAATTTTATGGGTTGCCTTCCTCCTTGGTTAGGTCCAAGTTGATACAAGGCTTAACGAGCCTTGGTATTGGTTGATTGGGCTTTTCTATGAAGTTTCAAGCGCCCATGTGCATGTACGGTTTCTCCCTGGCCGCTCAATCCATATGCGGTTGACTGTAGACCGTTCATATATTTTGGAATATTATGGGTAATTTTTTGAATTTCCACCGACAAGCTTTTATGCGGTCCTATTCTGGCCGTTCAACTTGATGGACGGACGGGTTGTGACCGCCCATCTCTCAGAGTCCTGTGCTTGAGGCTTTTCTCAGATAATTATCCAATTAATCTATTTATCACCGACGAGGCTAGAACGGTTTGTCCTTGGCCGCTCTACCTTTGGATGGTCTCCTGAGAGCCGTTCATCTATGAGAGTCCAACGGCGAAGGTTTCGGTCAGTTCAGTTGATAATTTGGATTATTTTCTATTTATTTTGAATTTCCACCGACGAGGTTGGACAGTCAAGACATGACCGCACATCCAGTTGGGCGGTCTATCGTAAGACCATTCATCCGTTCGAATGCTAAATTTCAACAGATTTATCCCTTTTATCCGTGGTTTTCTCCCTAACTTCTTCCATCATTTTCTCCGTGGATAATCAACCATTTTAAGTGCCGTTTCGACTGGATAAAAGATAATCTATTTATCTACGATTTTCCTTTGATTATCTCGACCTGAAAATGCTTCTAAACCCTAGTTTCGAGCTAGGACTTTAGGTGCTCTATAAATAGACCCTAAAGGCCGAGTTTGAAAGGGGGAAGATTTTGGTCGACGGCGAAGCCCTGCCGCATTCTTGAGCGACCTAGCACCAAGGAGGGAGGCTTTCTACGTCCATACAAGCCTTCGGTTTAGAGAGTAATCTAGTTTTTGAGTCTTTTATGTTCGATTGGTTTCGTCCTCTTTTTCATTGCATGCATTGTTTTCCTCCTTTTCTCCCCACATTCTTCTTCATCTTCATTGCCATGCACACACACACCCACGTTTTGACACCCTAGGGGTTTAAAATCCCCCAAGTATCCCCCTTTCCACTTATTAATGTTCACTCCTTATTATTTTGGCATTTACTACACTGTCCAGTTCTAATCTAGGTTTTATCTTTGTGTTTTCATGTTGTTTTGCAGGTCCGCAATTCCTAGCACGAGGCCCATCCCATCTGGCCGGCTGGAGAGGGTGGAGGTTGGACCCCTTTGCGACTTCTGGCTTGGTGGTCTTGCGCAGTTCTCTACTAGCCGTTCAAGGAGATGTGCGGTGCTACGTGGACCGTCCTTCTTCTTCCTGCGATCGTTCTAGAGCCGTTCAACTTCCAGGAGCGCATCATCCCGCATCTTCTGCAGCAGCCTTAAACGGTCTATCGTAAGACCGTGCATTCTATAGGCATCTCTCCAGGAGCCGTTCATCTTCCCAGCGCTGCATCCAGGCGAGTGTCTCTCCCTCTTTCCAAGGTACGGCGTGTTCATCGCGTACGACACCTTGGTGGCGATCACGGTTCTTTACTCTCTTCTGTTCTCCTTCTACTATCCTATTTTATTTTACATATCGATTCATTAGAAGGAAAGAAGAGATCTTTCAAGCCTTTATTGAAGAGAGAAAAAGAGAGTAGAACAAAACATATCAACAGCCCGTTTTTTGGTGATCACAGTGGGACATCTAGTGCCCATCATGCTTGTGATTTGCTGACCCCTCTTTCGTTGTGTTTGTCCCCTTTTGGAGCGATTACAGGTTAAGTTGCATTTTCTGCCTTCTGGAACGTGAGCGGTTCTCACAGAGCCGTTCATCCTTTGGGCGGCAGATCATCCACCATCCTTCCCTGCGAACAGCGCCAGTTCTCCTGCCAGCGTCCTGTCATAGACAACTTCCTATCGACCGTCCACACTTCCGAACGGACTATCTACGGCCGTCCATCTTTCTAGCATAGGTACGCTTCTGGTTGGTCTGGTTGCAGGTGTATGGTTTATGGAAATCCGTTCTATGGCTTACGCGGCTGCTCACAGACCGCTCTTCCTGGTACGTTTCTCATCTCTACCGTCCTTCATTTCCAACATTTTCTGATTTCTGTAGTTATTTTATCGTTACTTTGTCGTTACTCCCTGGATTATGCGGTCCACCCCAGACCGTTTATCTTATTGTGCGATCTCCCACAGACCGTCCTTCTGATACCACAGTGCACCCGAGGTTGCTTTGATTTCCATATCTATATTGTCTTTGTTCTCCTTGGTGCCATTTATTGATCTTCCCCTGGTTACATGTTGTTGCTGCCTACTTGCTTTCATCCTCGCATGTTTATTTTGGTCATTGCTTGTTAGTTTCTAGGCTAGATCTTGCATGCACTCCGGTGCACATAGGATTCATGCATTTCATTCATAGTTAGTCGCATTCCTACCGAGGTAGGGTTTCCTCTCGTCTCCATACTCCTTGGAGCCGACTAGGGGACCTTGCCGAGGACCTCTGTAAGTCCCCGTGAGCCGTGGATTCCCACACAGACGTCAGGCAGGTTGTACCATACCACCTCCCAGTCTAGGGTCTGCATTCGTGTGAGAGAGAGTCCTTTAGAGTATGCTAGTTCTCCATTCTCACCCTGTTCAGGTACCTTGTGGTCGAGTGAATTCCCATTTTAATTAATCCACTAAGGTACTAAAAGAGAACTTATAAAAATCTTCACGCATCACTTGGAATTTGTTTGGGTAATTGGCTGATTCTTTTCTCATATCCCTTCTCCATTGTATGTTGCATAGTGTCGTTATTTGCATCCTTTTGTCAGATTAGGCTTATTTGGTCTAGCTCATCTTCGTGTGTCTCCATTTAGCTGCATTTGTCTTAGGTTCATTTCCCTCCTTGTATTCATTTGAAATTCACTGTATAGAGTCTCCATTCTCCCCATGGAGCACTTCTCCCCTGTACCTTATTCCTATACTTCTCCATCTTCTTACCCCCGTGTGGATTCCTCTTCCCATGCGGGCCCGTCTCCTTATTCCTCCGTTGGACACTATTCTTTAAACGGGCCTTCTTATCCCGCCTATGCTGCTGCTAGTCCAATCCATCCTCGTTCCAACATACATAATTCTTCCAGGCCCATGCATTCCTCCATTCTTGGAATGGGCTTTCCTTCTTCTCAGGCCGGATCCCCTTATCCGGCCCATCAACATTATCCTAGCCTAAATTCATCATCTCTTCCTTAGGCTGGTTCATACCCTTCTCGGATTCTTCCTACCGAGGAGATGTTCACTTAGGCCCAACGCCAGCTTGATGAATTACAATGCCGAATCAATCCTAAGACTTCCTTGGATATCCCGTTTGCCTTTCAAGGCCTTCAACTCCCACCGCGCTCACAAATTCCCGCATATCGCCGCTATGGTGGAGTTGGTGATCCCTATGTCCATTTGAAGGAGTTCTTATATGAGTCGGCCCAGTTCCAGCATGATCAACGCTTGATGGCCTATTTGTTTGGCCTATCTTTAGAGGGCTCGGCCAAGGATTAGTTCTTCACATTATCGCAAGAGCAGATGATGAATTTTCAAGCCATTAAAGTAAGATTTATTCAGCAGTACCAGGACCAGGTTGGGCCCAGATATTTTATGGCTGATTTGGCCCAAGAGAAGATGAAGTCCGGCGAGGAATTCTCCATGTTTGCCGACCGCTGGCGTCGCCTAGCCGCGCAAGTCCTGGGGCATATTCTGGAGGGCGAGCAGATCAAGATGGTTATTTCTAACACAACGCCCGAGCTCAGATGTATCTTAGCCCTGAACGATGTCACTTCATGGCAACAACTTTACAGTCGAGCCCGCTTCATTATCCAACAATTCCTAGTTTCCTTTGACCATGAGTCTCCTCCACCGTCACCTTCTACATACCCCTTTTCTTCCCCATCCACCATGAGTCCACCCTCCACTACATATCCTTCCACGAGTTGACCGTCCGCTCCCCCACACCCCTATACCTCCATGTGCTCCACCGCATACCAACCGTCCACGAGTCAGCCCTCCGCTATTTCATCTCACCACACCCCTCCACCTCCGGTCAAGGAAACACTACACCCAGAATGGGTAAATGCCGTCCATTGCATTCCCACTCCCACCATGTCTCCACGTCATTTTAGCCCTCCGCCTTCACCTACGCAATCCCCTTTGCCTACGCAACCCCCGCTACCATCTCCATTACCTTTTCACGCCTCTCGGCATCCACCTTGCTCGAAGCAGGCTTCTCACTCTTCATTGTCGGAATCCTTTACAGATGTTTTCAGGGCTTTGATGGCCACCCATGCGTTGCAGCTCCCCCTGGTTATGCCTTGCCGACCCGCGGTCAAGAATTTGTTCCAATTCTGTGAATTCCATCATCAACAGGGGCATGTGGTTGAGAATTGTCCCGAGTTCCGAGAACTTGTTTATAGTCTGGAAGACAAGAAGATGATTGATTGGGCTACCATGCGCCAAGTTGTTTCAGATCTCAGCAGCAAGCAGCAGTAGCAGCAAGCCGTGCCGCCTAAGCAACCGTCTCCACGTCATGACCAGGGGCACCCTGGTGTTTCTTCAGTTAATAAGGTACCTACTGCGTTGTCCACTTCTTCCTCTATCTCATCTCCTCCACCACCTTTACCTATTTCAGCCTCCGCTCGGGAAATTTCTCCTTCACCCTCCGTTTCCACCACCACTCCTGTCCCCAACGTCTCTCGACGTGTTGCAAAGATACGCCGAAGAGCGCCACCACCTGCCACTTCTTTCACTACGCCACTACCTTCCTCTCCTCCTTCTTCCCCACCCCTACCTTCATCTCCTCCCTCTCCACCTTCACCATCTCCATCAACCACATCACCCCCTTCGCCACCACCTTCTTCACTCCCAGCTTCGCCACCCTCATTGGCCACATCTCCATCATCACCCTCTCCATTATCCCCATTACCCTCACCACTGTCTTCATTACCTCCCCTCGTAATAACCCATATTCCGTCACCTTCACAACCATCCCCGCGACCGATGCCACTTCTTTCGCCATCATCCTCTGAGCCCGAGCAGGCCGACCCTGAACCCATACCTCCACTTTTGCCTTTGCCTCCACCCATGCCCATCATCATCATCATTGCTCCATCACTTGCACCATCGCCACCCGTGCCCTTTAAACCTCCTCCTGCTAACCTCCCCCTACCACTTCCCACTTCGCGGAGCAGGTACACGCTACCTTTGGTGCCCCTCGGGTCTAGTCCCCAGGGAGATAAAGAGCCAAGCCGGGTTTCAATTATGCATTTCAAGATCCAAGATGTTATTTCCCGCATGCCTGTCCGAGTCCTGGTTCCTGGCTATTCTAGGGGGAGTGAGCCTGCATTTGCTATGAAGACGATTGTCAAGAAGAGTTCATGTGCACTAGTGCCGGTTTCTCCAAAAGCGAGGCCGGTGGCAATCTCTTTGCTCACTGGAGAATTCACTATTGATGTTGTTATCACCTCTCGCTTGATTGCTATTCAATTCACTGGCTCAGAAGAGTTTTTTGCCCAGATGGTGCTAACCCACACGGCCGCCAGAAATCTAATAAACTAGCATTCAAAGGGCAATTGGCCGTGTCCTCGAGATTGACCAGGGGCATTCTACATTGTCTATCTTATCTCCCTCGGTTTATTGGTGAATCGTGTTGTGCCCCTGTGGTTTTGATGATTGGTTTTGATGTGAGTTAAACACTGTGAGTCATCTTGATGTTATTCAGTCATCTTATTAGATCATAATGCAGTCTTTCATATGTTTAGTCATTCTGCTGTTCAGTCAGTTTTATCAGATCATAAAGCATTGCATTTGATGTTCAGTCAAACTATCTGCTGCATAAAGCATTCATATACATATATATCTGTTGCATTTCACTGCTTGTGGAAGTCTGCTTGTGGAAGTCTGCACATTGCACAGCATGCAGCAACTCCAAGTCTACACACTGCATTGCATGCGAGACTTCAAGTCTATACATTGCACAGCTTGCAAGACTTCAAAGTCTGTACACTGCACAGCATGCAAGCCACCAAGTCTGTACATCGCATGCAGGCAGGCATTCGAAGTCTATACACTGCTGTGTGAACGCAAGTCTATACAATGTCTGCTTTACCTACGTTAAAGTCTGAACAATATTGACTTTAACTACGATAAAGTCTATACATTGTTCAGCGTCTTATGCGTCATCTCACTCGAAGTCTGTACAGTCTGGCAGCGTCTTATGCATCGTCTCGACCAAGTCTATACAGCCCGTTGTCGCAAGACTAAATCTGTACACTCCCTGTGCTTCTTTGTATTTCAAGTCTGTACAGAGTTTGCCTTGCCTCGCCCTGCATACATATCCAAGTCTATACAGCCAGTGTCTGCGTTGCCTTGCATTTCATCAAGTCTACACATCATAGCATGCACGCATAGTAAAGTCTATACATTGCTGCATTGCAAGAGATCAAGTCTGCACACTGCATCGGTTGTTCATGCATTGCACATCATCAAGTCTGTACACTGGCAGCAGCAATGCTCGCACAACACTAAGTCCATACATTGCACAAGTCTGAACATTGGTATCTTTACCTATGTTCAAGTCTGTACATCCATATGTGCATTGTGCATTGATCAAGCCAAAGTCTGTACATCGATATGTTGCTTTGTGCCGAAGGAAGTCTACACATTCCACTGTGTCTGGAATTTGACGCCCACCAAAAGTGGCGTCACTTTTGAAACAAACGCCTAGGAAGAAGGCGTCATTTACGTTGTGCATACTTTGATGCCGTAGCAAGTCTATACACTCGCTATTGTGCATATGCATAGTCTATACATTGTTGAGCTTCACACACATATCTTCTAAGTCTATACATCCATCTGTTGAAGATTGATCATGTCTATGCATTGTGTGCATCTAGCTGCTAAGTCTGTACATCCCTTGACTGCATGCCTGAGCATCCCTTGTCGTTGTGCATACTTAGTTAGATGCTAAGTCTATACATTGCTCATTCATCTTTACTTAAAGTCTATACATCCGTTTGCTCCTTTATCATGCATGCATTATAGCAAGTCTGAACATTATTTTCTCATGCACGAAATCAAAGCCTGTACATGCCTCTGCATTGCATATGTGAAGTCTATACATGCTATAGCTTCGCATTCACAAAGTGTGTACACGCCACTGCATTGCATACATGAAGTCTGAACATTGCTTCAGTGTTGCCTTCAGCCAAGTCCATACATCGACTGGCACCCTTCAGCAAAGTCTGAACATTGCATCATTGTGCATGCATTGCTTTCATCAAGTCTGTACACTGCATCACTTGTTCATGCATTACCTTCACGCAGAGTCTACGCATCCCCCACAGCAGCACAGCAGAGTCTACGCTTTCCCCCCACAGCCTGCACAGCATGTCCATACGGCGTCTAGCATCTTGCAAGCAAAGTCTATACAACGTCCCACAGCAGCACTGCAATGTCTACACATCGTGGCAGCCTGCATGCAATGTCTCTACATTGCATTTGGCAGCTTGCACAGCAAAGTCTATATAGCGTCCAGCAGCTGTACGCAAAGTCTAAACATTGCGTCTGGTAGCCTGCACGCCAAGTCTGTACAGCCTGTGCTTTGTTGATCGACTGAACTCTTCTTTAATCCTGCAGGTGTCTGGGCACGTGATCCGAGGTTGGCACCTGGCACGTGATCCAAGAAGCTGAGATGCCGCCATGTGGACTGAAGCTTGGGCGGGAATCGTGCAGAGCATCTGCCCTATTTGCTGCTGCTATAAAAGGAAGCCTTCTTCCTTGAAGAAGACAGATGAAGAAGCAGAAGGAATAGTGATCGAGTGTTGATTTCAGCACGATCCAGCAAGAAGCAAAAGAGAGCAGCAGAGTGGCAGAGTGAGAGAAGCATCATAAGAAAAAGAAAGAGAGATAGAGCTCGTGAGAATTAAAATAAAGAGAAAGACAGTGAGAGAGAAAAGGAGAGCAGAGAAGAGAAAGAGAGAGCGTGAGTTGAGAAGAAGAAGAAGAGAAGTAGCAGAAGAAGTTCCTACTGGACCGTGGATCAGATCCAGGCCAGTCAGCTCCGTTGAGAGCCACATTGTGCATTTGAGTTTCCAGCTTTCTGTTTGCTGTGTTATTTTCATTTCTTATTTTTCCTTTTGTTTCTCTGATTACCTTTGTTCTTCCGATTCTCTGGATAGAGGTCGGGTTCCTCCTGTGGACTCAAGAGAAGGGAGACCTTGTGTCTTCGGTTTGCAAGTGGCTGGGAGTCACTTGTGGGTTCCCTCCTGGTCTGGAGGAAGAGAGGTCTGTGACCTCTGGTTTGCAAGTGGCTGGGAGTCACTTGTGGTGTCCCTCCAGTCTGGAGGAAGAGGGGAGGTTGTTCCCCTGGTCAAGCTGTTTGGCAGCACCTGTTGCAGACTGAGTCTGCGTTCTAGCTTGTGCTAGTGGAAGCCTCACTCCGGTTGGGAGTGAGAGGTGGACGTAGGTCTGGAGGACCGAACCACCTAAAAATTATCTGTGCAGTGGTTTGATTGTCTTCCTTGCTTCCGCTAGATGATTGCATAGGCGTGCTCCAAGTGTTTCTTCATATGATCAAGTGAATTGGTTTTCTTCTGAGACTGTGTCTAGCATCTGAGTTTTAATTTGGGCATTATTGGTAGAGGGATACATTCACCCCCCTCTGTATCTGGGCCTAGCACCCTATCAAATCGGCCACGTCAACGCCGCGCATCACCCTCCCTCAGTTCCGTCCAGTACTTTTAGCAAGGGAGTTATGCTTCATGCCCGATTACCAAATGGAGATGCCGAATCTTATGCTTCTAGTGCCGAACGACAAAACTCCACTATCCCCTGATGCTCATCCCAAGGAGTTGACTGTTCTGGAATGTCCTTCTATGGTTAGCACCGCGCAGCTAGGGGCAACCGCCTCGATGAAGCGGCATATTCATGACCGGGCCAGGCCGTCTGCCAGATGGGCCCGCTATTTGAGAAAGTATTACAGATCAAGAAGCCCAAAGATCCGAGCCCGTGCCAGGCGGCGTTGTTTCAAGAAGATTTCGGCTAAGAAGAGGCGGCGACGTAAGTTCAAGGGCCGTCAGTTGCGCACTTGGGGGTCCACTTCCTCCTCTCCTTCTTCCGTCCATTCATCCTTTCTTTTGTTCGGTTCTTATCCGTGGGTGGTGTACCTTCCACCACCTGGCCATATTTCTACCATCTCTTCCTATTTTCACCATTCAAGGCATCGGCCTATGTCTTCCTCTCCCCCTGAGCCAGGGGCATCTTCTAGTCTTTCTTCCTAGGTACGTCCAGATTTCGCTTCTCATCCTTCTTCCCCGACCCTGTTGGGGATTCCTTGTGCACGTTCCCCGACCTTGTCAGGTAGTTTTTCTGATCCTTCCTCGACTTTGTCGGGTGGTTTCCATTTCTTTTCCCCGACCTTATCGGGTGTTCATGCATTTTCTTCCCCGCCTCTGGCAGGTGATCGCTACCCTTCTTCTCGACCACGTCAGATGATCTTTCACTTTCTACCTTATCATCATAGTTATCTTTTCATCATCTTTCTGCTCTTTCCTCCCCACCCTTTTGGGGTTCTCACCCTTTTTCTTGCTGTTTTCGAGGCTTTAGCCCGCCTTGATCTCAGTTAATCTCTGTTCATTCTATATTTGGTTCCTTGTTATCAGGGCCTCTGTGCCTTAACGAGGGAGTTCTAGCCCTCGTCTCTCTTCCTTTTATTTCTTCTTCATCCAGTTTGATGTCTGCCGCTCCTCCATGTCAAGGAATATCTACACATTGCTATCCTTTTCACCCTTTTATCATGGCAAGCAAGGAATATAAAGCTCGTGCTGATCAAAAGCTCGATGATCATGTTCACTTCAGGATGCCAGTTTCCATGCCATGGATTTGTAAATGTATTGTTATTTTGTGCAAGAATATGTTATCATTGCTATTACTCTTATTACTCCTGCACATGCTTATAACGTTGGTTCCTCGACATGGTTAAGTGGCTTTTAGAAATTTTCTTAGTTCATTTAGGTCATTTAAAATGAGTTCGCTTCTACAGCATCCTTAGGCTGGTGATAGCTTAGCGCTGGGAGTCTAGTTCCTTTCCCCGATTGCTGAGGGTGACCTTTGAGCATGGGTTTTTCCCACACTACACGGCAAGCCATAGCCGATCTCTCTGAGGCGCACCGTTGCTGCTTTGGCCATACTTTGGGTATGCACAAAGGTCTTTTTCTCTTCTCTGCTCGGCCAAGTGTAGGGGCAAGAGATGGATGGATAAGATGACCAACCTAGGCGCTCCCTAATACAGGAGAGGTCTCAAATAGGGGCAGTCTTGACCCTCAAAAGTGAGCTTTCATGTTATATCTCGCCAATAAGGGCTACCAAAATGTGAAAATGAATCAATATGCAAAATTATGAATCAAAGGCATGGCAAGAGTGGCAGTACAGTTCCCCGCGGGACGTCATGATCCCGGTCGCATGCATGCCTGATAAATATGGGTCTCAAAATCAAAGACACAAAGCCCCGGCGCAGCAGACCTACTCTTTGAGGGGTAGAGCCCTAGAAGGAAGTCGAAGCCTGATATCTCCCATCCTACATAAGGCTTGTTTCTAATTATTCTTCCACTTCTCCCTCTCAGGCTGGGTTGTATCCCGGGTATGGCCTTAGTAGGGGCACCGTTCTTTAGAGGCAGTTGGTTGTGGTAAGCCACCCTCACGTGCACACCCTACTCAAGGGAAGTCTTTAATGAGAGGGGAGGGACGACGATCTCTGGCCCGTAGTTCGAGCCTATCTTTGGGTGCTGCGGATTGCTATTTCAAAAATCCAAAAAAATGAGATATTGTCAAAAATCCAAAAAAAAATGAGATATTGTCAAAAATCCAAAAAATGATGAAATATTATTCAAATCCAAAAAATTAAATATTTTTAAAATCAAAAAAAATCTAAAATTTTTTATCTTTTATATTTTATATTGAGGACGGATACGTAATCTGTTTGCTAAGTGTGCAGGTTGCAGGTACTCAAGCTTTCCTTACTCTATATTTTGTTCTATCTGTCTCCTGTCCACATCTTTGATCTGTTCTTTCCTTCTTCAATCTTATCTCTCGATCTGTTCTGAAGCTTATGTACTTCTCAGTTTTTGTTTGCAAGGATCATATCTTTATGAGAGGACTTTACCTCACGATTATGAACCTGGCGGTTCTGCTTCATTCTGATCTTGGGTTTCGATTGAAGATCATGTTTTGTCGTGTCTTTTGTCCCGCAATATCCTTTGTTCATGTCCATGTCCCACCGTGTTGTCCCACACATGTTGTTTTGTTCCTCACCCCATGTTGTTAGTTATTTTGCACATGTTGACAGTCGTCCCTCTATGTTCCGTGTGTTGTCCCAACCGCGTGATCCGTCATATTCTTATCCCAACCATGTGTTGTCCCGCCGATTGTTGTCATGTCACTCCACGTTCATGCATGCGTATTGTCTGTTTATGCCTTTGCTTATGTGATTATTCGTCTTGTTGTGTTGTTTCCATTCATCATGTTATGTCATGTTGTTTGTCATTCAGTTAATCGTTATGTTATCTTTACTATGTTTATCTTGTTTGTCTTATACATGAAAATCCATAAAAAAAATCAGAAAAAAAGAAAATCCAAAATTTCACTTGCCGTTTCGCCTGCATAGGTAAGTCAGGTATGGCCTCCTATCCTTGCCACCCTTACTGTATTATTATATGGTACTATATTATATTATCTCGAGAACCAGTTGGTTATCTACGTGTTCTAGGATCTGATGTTCCCCTTCAACAAAAACAATGATGATCCAGGTTCACGTGTTTAATCTTCGGATAGGCCGTTACGTTGGGAGGTCCCGGGGAGGATGGTTCTATCCTGCACGCCGTGGTTGCGGATGGTATCTTGACTCTGATTTTCCCAGCTTAGCAATATTATTCTCGAATATTTTATATTTTAATCTTTCTTCACATTTGTTTTAACGATTTCTTTTATTTTAGCCCAGCATGCATCATACGCATCTTTTTGAGCTTTCATGCCCCATAGTTTGCTTGAAGAATGTCCCGTCAGTGATGGTTAACTGTGCGTTCAGTGTTTGAGTAAGAGGAACTAATTTCACTCTGAGTTGGAAGGTTCTCTTTGGTCGATTCGCTTGGTTTGGTTGATTAAGAGGTCCCCGTCTGGAGCTTTAACTTGTTTCGTTTACTTTTGCTGCCTCCTTTTGGCCTCCTCATTGGACCGCGGGATTGTGTCCCCCATGAGGTTGGTCTTGTCGATTTATTTCATTTAGTTTAGTTCCTGCAGACTGGTGTCGCTTTTGGGTTTTATAATTCCTTGCGTTTGGTTCAGAGTTTTCCGAAAGATTATTATCGCTTGTTGGTAAAAAAAACGGGTGTCGTTTTACCTTAACGCCCGCTTTTCCAGTCCGCTCCGCTGCATTTCCGCTTCATCTCCATGTTCCATGTCACTTTCGCTTCACCTCCGCTTGCTCCCCTACAAAGAGGACGTTAAGGAGGGGCATCTGTTGACACCCGTTTTATGCCAATAAGTTAAGTCGTTCCTCTTACTCCCATTTGTTGATGTCTCGAGTTGTCCCTCACCCGTTGGGGCTATTTTCAGGCATGCTTTGGGCCAATTTTATGGGTTGCCTCCCTCCTTGGTTAGGTCCAAGTTGATATAGGGCTTAACGGGCCTTGGTGTTGGTTGATTGGGCTTTTCTATGAAGTTTCAAGTGCCCATGTGCATGTACAGTTTCTCCCTGGCCGCTCAATCCATGTGCGGTTGACTGTAGACCGTTCATATATTTTGGAATATTGTGGGTAATTTTCTGAATTTCCACCGACAAGCTTTTATGCGGTCCTATTCTGACCGTTCAACTTGATGGACGGACCGGTTGTGACCGCCCATCTCTCAGAGTCCTGCGCTTGAGGCTTTTCTCAGATAATTATCCAATTAATCTATTTATCACCGACGAGGCTAGAACGGTTTGTCCTTGGCCGCTCTACCTTTGGACGGTCTCCTGAGAGCCGTTCATCTATGAGAGTCCAACGGTGAAGGTTTCGGTCAGTTTAGTGGATAATTTGGATTATTTTCTATTTATTTTGAATTTCCACCGACGAGGTTGGACGGTCAGGACATTATCGCACATCCAGTTGGGCGGTCTATCGTAAGACTGTTCATCCGTTCGAATGCTGAATTTCAACAGATTTTTCCCTTTTATTCGTGGTTTTATCCCTAACTTCTTCCATCATTTTCTCCGTGGATAATCAACCATTTTAAGTGCCGTTTCGACTAGATAAAAGATAATCTATTTATCTACGATTTTCCTTTGATTATCTCGACCTGAAAATACTTCTAAACCCTAGTTTCGAGGTAGGACTTTAGGTGCTCTATAAATAGACCCTAAAGGCCGGGTCTGAAAGGGGGAAGATTTTGGTTGACGGCGAAGCCCTACCGCATTCTTGAGCGACCTAGCACCAAGGAGGGAGGCTTTCTACGTCCATACAAGCCTCCGGTTCAGGGAGTAATCTAGTTTTTGAGTCTTTTTTGTTCGATTGGTTTCGTCCTCTTTTTCATTGCATGCATTGTTTTCCTCCTTTTCTCCCCACGTTCTTCTTCATCTTCATTGCCATGCATACACCCACCCACGTTTTGACACCCTAGGGGTTTAAAATCACCCAGGTATCCCCCTTTCCACTTATTAATGTTCACTCCTTATTATTTTGGCATTTACTCCACTGTCCAGTTCTAATCTAGGTTTTATCTTTGTGTTTTCACGTTGTTTTGCAGGTCAGCAATTCCTAGCACGAGGCCCATCCCCTCTGGCCGGCTGGAGAAGGTGGAGGTTGGATCCCTTTACAACTTCTGGCTTGGTGGACTTGCGCGGTTCTCAACTAGCCGTTCAAGGAGACATGCGGTGCTACGTGGACCGTCATTCTTCTTCATGCGGTCGTTCTAGAGCCGTTCAACTTCCAGGAGCGCTTCATCCCGCATCTTCTGCAGTAGCCTTAAACGGTCTATCGTAAGACTGTGCATTCTATAGGCGGCTCTCCAGGAGCCGTTCATCTTCCCAGCGCTGCAGCCAGGCGAGTGTCTCTCCCTCTTTCCAAGGTACGGCTTGTTCATCGCGTACGGCACCTTGGTGGCGATCACGGTTCTTTACTCTCTTCTGTTCTCCTTCTACTGTCCTATTTTATTTTACATATCGATTCATTAGAAGGAAAGAAGATATCTTTCAAGCAGGTATTGAAGAGAGAAAAAGAGAGTAGAACAAAACATATCAACAACTACCTCTCGAGGTTGTTTAATCCCATTGAATCTAAGTATACTACCATGGAGAAGACCTGCGCAGCATTAGTGTGGGTAGCTTAGAAACTCAAACACTATTTCCTTGCCCATGAGGTTAAGCTGATCTCTAGAATGGACCCCATTCGTTACCTCTTAGAAAAACATGTCCTTTCTAGTCGATTAGCTCGCTAGCAGAGCTTTCTTTCCCAATTTGATATCACCTTCGTTGTTCAGAATGCGATCAAGGGATACGCGATTGCTGAACATCTTGCTCATTCTCCTATCCCTCGCACTGATTCAATCCAGGATGAATTTCCTGATGAACACTTGGCTGTACTTACTCATCTTCCATTTTGGTCTCTTCATTTTGACGGTGCTCTCAATTCTCATGGCCGAGGAATCGGCGCCGTTCTCCTCACTCCGGAAGGAGTGGCCATCCCTATCGCTTATCAGCTCTCTTTTCCTCCCACTAATAACATAGTCGAGTATGAGACTCTCCTTGCCGGTCTGAAGAATGCCTACCTCATGGGCGCGTGATACCTTAACATCATAGGAGACTCTCAATTGGTACTGCGTCAAGTTCTATCAACTTACCGCACCCGTGACCCCAAACTCAAGCCTTATCAAGATTTGGTCATGCTCTTGGCTAGGCAATTCCTAAAACTCATCTACATTCATACTCCTCGTTCTTAGAACATTCTGGCCAATGCACTGGCATCGCTAGCTTCTTCTCTTTCATTCCCCCTCAGTCGCGCCACTGAGACCATTGTGGTCCAGCGGATGGACGTTCGCTCTCTTCAGGATCCTTGGTTCGACAACCTTAGGAAGACTATAGAGAAGAAAGCGGAGAAGGAAGAGTTGAAAGACGTTTCATTAACTGAGCTTGAGAAGATCATGGAAGAAGAGGAGTTGCCGTGGTATCACGAGATAGAGCGGTATTGCCGGGATGGTTCCTTTCCCGAGACGGCGAATGCCGAGCAGCGCAAGGCCATTAGAAGAGTCGCCTCCAGATACACAATTATTGCTGGAGAGTTGTATAGGTGAGCTCTCAATGGAGTTCTAATAAGGTGTTTGGATGATGATGAGGCTTGGAAGGTGGTAGAAGCTGCTCACTCCAGTGAGTGTGGAGGACACGTAAATGGGCAGGCGTTGGCGAAGAAGATTCTTAGGCAGGGCTATTACTGGCCAACCCTAGAAGAAGACTGTTCCACCTATGTTTGTAGGTGTCTTCAATGCCAGCTTCATGCCCATAAAATCCGTGCTCCGGCTTCTTCCCTTCATCCCCTTTCTGCTCCTTGGCCATTCTCGATGTGGGCCTTTGATATCGTTGGACCACTTGGTGACCCTAATGCTCAGGTTAAACAGAAGTCCTTCATTCTGACAGCTACAGAGTACTTCACCAAGTAGGCGGAAGCTGAAGCCTATGTAGAAATCAAAGCCATCACACTATGCCGCTTCATCCTCAAAAATATCATCTCGCGGTTTGGAGTGCCAAGTGATATCATCACCGACAATGGGCCTCAATCGTTTCTCAACAACTTCGGGACCTCTGTAAGAAATTTAATATTTCATTGCATCACTCATCACCATACTACCCTCAAGGTAATGGCCAAGCCGAGGTCACGAACAAAACCCTTCTTAAAATCATTAAGAAAACATGTGAGTGGCACAAATTTGTTGATTGGGCCGACAAACTGATAGAAGCTCTATGGGCTTATCGCACCTCCGTCCGTACTCCCACGGGGCAAACTCCTTTTACTCTCACCTATGGGATGGAGGCGGTACTCCCATACGAGATCCTGATCCCTTCCCTAAGAGTGCAGCTAGATAAAGAACTTAATCTTGACGAACGTCGAGAGGCGTTGTTAGTCCCACTAGAACTCTTAGACGAGAAGAGGCTAAATGCAGCCAATCACGTCTCAGTTTATCAAAAACGTGTCTCGTGGTATTTTTAAAAGAAGGTTATTGAAAGAAAATTCTAAGTGGGTAACATGGTTTTGAAATGCAAATTTATCAGAACAGTAGGTCCTAGGTTTAAGCTGCAACCGAATTGGGAAGAGCCGTTTGTAATTAAGGAAGTCTATCCGGGTAACGTGTACCGTTTAATCAACGCTGAAGGTGAAGAATTGCCAAATCCGTGGAATGGGTTATATTTAAAACGTTTTTATCCATAGAGTCAAACCAGCAGCGGCCCGGCGGCAGCGTATGCCTCTACTTGATCATGAAGGGAGACCCCCGGTTCAACATACACACACTACACGACCCCCTGTGGTTCGGTTCTCTTCTTTTGTGCAACACCGTTTCTCCCTTGGCCATGCTTTGGGGAAAGTGAAGGTCCTTGTTTTTTCTCCTCCCTCGGCTAAAAATAGGGGCATGTGGTGAATAAGGGGGCGAGAACTGATCTAGACCCCCCGATAAAAGAGATCTCAAATAGGGGCAGTCCGTTATGACCTTATTCCGTAATTATAAGAGCAAAAGGATAAAAAGAAAAGAAATAGAGAAAAGGGGAAAAATCAAAAGCTAAAGGCTCGTCCACAAGCTCGAAGCTTGAGAATCTAAAAGTCCCCAAAATAATGAAACTAGGCATGGCAAGAGTGGCAGTACAGTTTCCCTGCGGGACATTATGAGTCCGGTCGTATGCGTGCCTAGAGCGGATGTAGGTTCGATGACGGATGCAAAGCCCCGGCGCAACAGACCAAATTCTTTGAAAAGGGGTGTCGCGGGAAGAACTCAAGCCCAAAAAACCTCTATACCTATCGCCAGCTTTTCTATCAAATTCTCTTTTATTTTTTAAGGAATAAACCCTACCCCGGGTATGGCCTCGGTAGAGGCACCGTTGAGTGAGATTGGGCCCCGGCCATGGGTGGTCATTTATAGCGCACGTTGAACCTAGGAGACCCCTAATGAGATGTGAGGTTCCCCGTCATCAGGCTTGAGCTAGTTTCAAAATCCAAAAAAAAATCAAATATTTCAAAATCCAAAAAAGTCAAATATTTCAAAATCTGAAAAAAATCTAATATTTCAAAATCCAAAAAAAAATCTAAATGTTTTCAAAATCACAAAAAAGATTATCATCATTATGATTTGCATTTCATGGCATGCACTGCATTCATTTTCATTTTGTTAGTTGCCTGTTTGATAAGGCTTACCTCTTTGACAAAAAATCCAGAACTGGTCATTTCGTAACTTGCTATAGGCAAGGGGTTAAGCCTAAAACAGATTTAATCTGTTTTCCTTATTTTTTATATGTACAGGGGCAGGTTAAAGCTCAAGGTCCAGCACTTTAATCAGAAAATGATCCTTTAGTGACCGTCCTATTCCTTTAAACGGCTATGGTCAGTCTGTCCAACCATTCACACGGTTTCATATAGACCGTCCCAATCTCAAGCCTCTCCAAAAATCCGCGGTTCTCATTAGACCGTTCAAATATATGAACGGTAGATTCTTGACCGTTTAATCAGGTTCACGGCCTATCGATAGGCCGTTCAACTCCTTTCTCTCAACTCTGCCGTGGATCTAATGCATGGCTCTAATGGAGCCGTTCTACTCTTAGAGCGGTCAGTTTCTAACCGTCTATTCAACTAAGCGGTCTGTGTGTGACCGTGTGCATTCTGAAGTCATATCCCAACTCACTCAATCACACAGGGAAGAGTCAAACTCAATCCAATCAAGCCAGTAATTTCATTCATATATCAAACATCTCTAAGCATAAGTCTCTACATAAATATCATGAAAAGAAAAGAAAAATCACTCAGTTCTCTGCTGGGCATCCCCGCGGGGACGTATCTCTCTCAGCTCTCTAACATAGGCTGGCGTGTCACCGGAATCTCTGCAACTTTCGCTAGAAGGGTAAGCACCCGGCTCACCTCCCACATGATCAGGGCACTCCTGACCGCCTACTCGTCCTCCTCTGTATCGATCCTCCTCGCCTGTAGTGCAGGAAGGTGGGGTAGTGCTGGTAGAATAGTCCGGGCTAGTCCAACCTGTAGGTAGAACCGGTGCGGGCTGTACATTGCCAGTGCAGTGTCGCTCAAAAGCCTCAAATCCAAGCCCGGCCTCCTAGGCACCCTGACAGTGGTGTCGCGGAGGAAATCAGGGTGCATCACGAACCAATCCAGGGGCAATCGCATCGGGGTGACTCCCGAAGATCCGGTTAGCTGAAGTGACATCCTCCTTATGAATGAATTTCATCCTAACACCCATCCAGCACTCTAAAAGCATCATGGAACCAAAGAGAGGACCTCCTAGAGCTGCTGAGGTGAGGCCCTCGTACAAGTAGGCAAGGATGGCCTAGGAGATGGAAAGACCCTGCCATAGGCCGCTGATGGTACTAAGGATAGGAGTCTCTAGCACATGGTCAGCAAAGGGAAACAAGATAGCACCGCATAGGCAAATAGACGTGGCCTTGGCTATGGCCTCATCCCATCCGCATATGTTCCCGCAATGTTCAACTACCCACTAGATAAGAGGAAGAAGGTGGATCTGACGTGGGCATATGAAGGTATGGATGTTCCTGCTATCTGGTATGAACCCTCCCAAAATGAGCCTCGGGTCTACAGGGGCCACGGTGTGACACACCAAGTCCTCCTCACCCGCCTTAGAGCTAGGAAAAGAGAAGTAGGTCTCTACCTCCTCTAGTAGGATAGTGGCCTCAAAAGATGGAAACATGAATGTATGGGTCTGAGGGTGCCAGATTTCTACCAGGGCTGAGATGATGTGCTAGTCAAGGGAAAGATTTGGGTAATTTTGGCCTAGTACCAAGAGTGGATGTAGGTGCCAGCACTTTAGGATGGATATCACTCCTAGGGGCAATGCACAGACCATGGGAGCCATCCACTTCAAAGTGGAATAGCGTCTGGAGCCAGGGAGAAGCTGAGATGAAAAAAAAGAAAAGGAGAAGGAGAGAGAGGGGAGATTTGTGTAAGTAAATGAACAAATTGATTTGAATAAAATCACGTTAACATACCTCTCTCAAAGGGCTCAAGCTGAGGTGACGAGGGATTGTAGTCAGCCGTTGGAGCACTTCCCGCTCCGTCCTGGCCGGCTTCGGCCCTTCATAAGTTGCCCCCTCCATGGAGCTCCCCTCGAAGGACCTTTTCATGATGATTGGATGAGGAATAACAAAGGTTTAAGGCCTAGGAAGAGGGGTGTGGTGTAAGTTGCGAATTTAGAGCCCCCTCCTACTTATAGGGCTTGGATAGAGGCCTAAACCCACTAGAAGTGAGGTAGGATAGGCCTAGATCAGGTTGAGATAGAGCTTGAGTCAGTTTAGGACGTCCATCTTCGGGTTGGGACTCTCAAAGAGAGTCCTGTTCGAACTCCCAGGTCGCGCGTTGGCGCGGTCTGTCGATAGATCGCTCTACTAATTGGACGGTCTCATTGGGACCGTTCAGAAGCTTCTATACGATTCGAATGCTGGAGGTGGAATGGCCGAGAACAGGCCATCCCATTCATCACCCGGTCACATAAGAACTGTCCTATTGCTTGAGCGGCTAATATCAAACAGTTTACTCATATCTATAGGTTTTGGTCGAGCAACTTTAAATGGTCTACGGGAAGATCGTGTGATCTGTTGGAACGGTCCCCTTTCGACCGTTTAGATACTTGAAGGCCTATTTTCGCTCGAGCTGTGGTCTCACGTCTCTCTCTCACTCAATTTGGCATCTCTCTCTCACTCAATCTGGCGTCTCTCTCTCACTCAATTTGGCGTCTCTCTCTAACTTAATTTGGCGTCTCTCTCTCACTCAATTTGGCGTCTCTCTCTCACTCAATTTGGCGTCTCTCTCTCACTCAGTTTGGCGCCTATTTCTCTCACTCGTGGTCGTAGTCGTCTCTCACACGCACTCGTAGTCGTCCCTCTCTCACTCATGGTTCTGCCATGTCTCGCTCGTGTCCGTCTCACTCGTGTCGTAGTCATAGTCAGTAAGTCAGTGTCAATCATTTGCATTCACTCATACATTCATCCACAAAATCAAAACAAAAAGGGCATATCATATCATGTCCACATGCACAAAAGGTGTGTCCCTAGTGCAAAAGTTAGGCATGTCCCTCTCCCTGGCCCCCGTCGCTATCGTCAATACCCTCATGCCTCTTTGGTGGAGGCATCGCTGAGGTCGCCTCGTCACGCTGACGCCGCTGCTCGTCCTCATTCCTCCGGTGGCCGGAGGAACTCGTAAAGTAACTCCTCACGAAGCCATGAGTACCGTGGCTGCTGCTCGGAGTCCCGCTGCGCGCTGATCGCTGGCTCATCTCCTTATATGCCCGCAGCTCTCCCCTCAGCTCTGATGCCTCCACCCGGTAACGCTCCGCCTCCGTGGCTCCAGCTCAGAGACGCTCTAACTCTATGTGAAGGAGCGCAGTCTCGACTGTATCTGCCGGTCGGCTCCACGCCATCTCCTCCCGGAGATGAGAAACCTCGGCCCGGTAAAGGTCTCCCTCTGCCGCCCACGCTCTAAGAAGCACCGTCTCCACTGTCCGGGCACGGGAGCTCTCCATCTCTGCATAAAGGCGTGAAGCCTCTACTACGTTTGCACGTAAAGCTGCGGCCTCCGCACGGGACCGCTCTGCGTCCTCTCGCAATCGAGCGATCTCGCTCAGAGACGCGGTCAGCTCAGTCGACTGCATACACGGCTCATGGTTAGTTAATTGCATTTCATAATCATGAGCAAAAACAACAGGGAAAATGTAGTAGTTGCGTACCCTCTCGGTAAGCACCACCTCGGCCACCTTGGCCCGCGCTATCATCCGTGCAAAGTCGGTGTCCCGCTCAGCTCGATCCGTCGGGGTCTGTGAGGAGGAAGAGGGAGCGTCTGCCCCCTGCCGCTATGTCCCCTCAGCTCGCTGCATCCACCACTCCAGGTCAGTCACATACATATAATCATGAACATTTGCATAATTTAAAGAGTTTAGGGTTTAGGAATTCACCAGTAGGGCTAGCGTCTGGCGGGCCTCATCACACTCACGGATCATCGCGTGAAGGAGCCCTTGTAGCTCCGCGATCCGTCCCTCAAGGTCGATCTACATTTAGAAGTTTAAACATCAGTGCATCATCATATAGAAAGCATAATAGAAAGGTGTTTAGGGTTTAGAAGTCGTACCGGTCGGCGAGCACCATGGAACACCTGGTCCCGGTAGTGCCTGGCGTAGGCTGTGTAGTACGCCACGTTGCTCTCTGCCCGGTCACCACTCACCCGCGTGCTGCCCAGTCAGCGATCTGCTCGGCAGCTCCCTCCCTCCAATCCACCACCGTTGCTACTCCCTATGGGTGCCGGATGACGTGCTCCCCTGGCGCTGGAAACTCCACCGCTGGCTGTGGGACTCCGGTCATCCTCATCACCAACCTGTAGTGTAGTGGCTCCACTACATTCATGCAGTGCAGCCACACGTCGCGTCCTGAGAAGGCGAGGGTCCCTGCTACCCAGGGCTGACCCTCGTGCCCCTCCCCTGCATAAGGAGTCCACCGTACCTGTCAAGATAGGAAGTCACATCAGCGTCATAATCATATAGAACTGCATTTAATTTAAGAGTCTAAGCTTAAAGTCGTACCGAGGTGTACGGTAAAGTGTTCATGTCGTCCTGGAGCTCCCAGACCTATCTCCGGAGACCTCCACTCTCCCGAGGCGTGGTCAATCTCCTGACAATAGGCAGTCGGTCTGGGTGGGTCTCCTTGCCTCGCCCGAGCCCGCGTAAGTACACGTAGGCCCATACCTGCATTGCATTTCACCAAGAGTCAGCATATAGCAGTCGTAGGAGTCCTATAGCTAAATGCATAATAGGAGTCAGAGTCGTTCCTGGAGTAGAGGGGAGAAGCCCCCAAGCATCGCCCGTCGGGACGTCAAGCTCAGAGTGTCGAACAAAAATGCGAGGACGGCAGCTCCCCACGCGTAGTCACCCACGTGGTCGAGGTCCTGGAGCAACGGCAAGAAACGGCAGCTGATGACGTCCCCTCGGGTCGCGAATAGAAGTCGGCCGAACAGCAACGTCAAGAATCACCGCAGAGCCCGGTCGGCCTCCTTTCTCGCCTCTGCTGCAACCCGTGGTCTGGCTCGCTCCATGAGTCTCTCGAGGTGCTACTCGGGCAGCTCCCCAATCGCGATCCCTGCCCATCGTAGGCCCAGGCTGTCCTGAAGCGCCGCCCGAGTCAGGGTGGTGGACTGCCGCTCGGGATGCAGCAAGTCCAGTTCTAGGAGCTCCTGGGCCATCTCCCGATAGTCAAGATATGTACTCCCGCTGACCGGTGACCAATACAGGTGCAGGCTAGTAAGTCGGGCCACGTCCTCAAGCGTGGGGACCATGTGCCCGCACGGAAAGAGAAACACGCGACTCACTAGGTCCCAGCGGTCGTGTAGAGCGTAGAGTAGCGGTGTGTCAAACCGACTGACCTCCACGCTTAGGAACTCCGAGAATCCCATGACTCTCAGCCTCTCACGCTGGAAGTCAGGTAGCGCGAGGTACACTACCTGAACCAGCAACCATGAGATCCGGGTCCTACGCTTTCCCTGCATACATTTAGATTAATTGCATTTTAGTTTAGAATTTTGTATTTAATTCAATAATTCACTCTATGCCCTCTAAATGGTCACTCATGGACCGTTTCCTATCCAACGGTTGTCTCCCAACCGCTTCAATAAGTCCCACGGTTCCCCCTGGACTGTCTTTCTACCTGATGATTCCCCCTAAAAATGGACCGTGTAGGGCCGTTCTGAATTTCACGGTTTGAGTTCAGCCGTTCTATTTCTAGGTGTTCCAGGTTTTGAGCGGATCAGGTAGGTCCATCCTAAGTCCCACGGTCTGATAGAGACCGTTCTGTCTTCAACATTTCACATTCTAAGCGGACCAACATGGACTGCCCTATGTTTAGACGGTTTACATGGGACCATTCTGTGATGTCGATTCATATTCTTTGAGCGGCTACCCACGGGCCGTGTGTTCTTTGAACGGCTCTATGTGAGCCGCATTGTTTTCTTAGGCGGTCACTGTAGGTCCGCGCTATTACCGTCGTCTCTGACAACCGAAAAACCTCCCCCCACCTCCATTCATGGACCAAGTGGCCTTACATGGTGTTTGTAAGGGGTCGTGTGCCCCTCTTTTACCCCTAGAACTAGCATGCATAGAATAAAAATGAAAAATGGGGGGGGGGCTTAGTGCACCTACCTCGGGGTCCCGTGGTCTCTTGGCCGATCTCTCCGCCGGTGCGCCTTCCCCAACGACAATCGCTCTGGGCTCCTCGCCGGCCTCGAGTGGAGGCGGGGGTACTTCTTCCTCGGTCGCTGGCAGTGCCATCGTCTCCTCTGGCGGTGGTGCACCGGTGGCCGTCGGCGACGGTGGTTGGCTCCCTTCTCCGGTCATGTTGGGACGTCGGGCCTGGTGCTTATGGTGCATGAATGGGGAGAATAGGAGAGTGGAGGAGGGAGAGATGAAAGGATGGGGAGAATAAGGGAGTGGGGGCGTTTCCTTCCCTCCCGTCGTCGGTTACGGTGGAGGAGGGAAGGAGATGAAAGGTTTGTTTTTTTTAATGTCGCTGGTATGGCGCGGTCTATCGCCAGACCGCCTAACACTTGGACGGCTCAAATACAACCGTTCTATCACCAACGGTACTTTGCATTGGGTGGCTAGAATTTGGCCATTCATTTTATTGACGGTCTGAATATGGGCCGTGTGGCTTCACATTCAGGTTCAAATTGCTCATGATTGAACGGTCTAGGATGAACCGTTCTATGGTTTGAGCGGTCTATTTTTGACCGTTCGTATGCTTGAATGAGGTAGTTTGACCCCTTCTTGGTGCTGCATTCTATAATTCGTTGATAAATTTGATTTGATGATATATATTGCCAACCTGCTCATGGTTCTTTTTGCAGCATCACATTTATTTGCCGTTTCGCCTGCACAGGTAAGTCAAGTATGGCTTTCTATCCCTTATCTCTTATTGCATTACTATATGGTACTATGCTATATTATCTCGAGAACCGGTTGGTTATTCGTGTGTTCCAGGATCTGATGTTCCCCTTTAACAAAAACGATGATGATCCAGGTCCACGTATTTAACCTCCGGATAGGCCGTTAGGTTGGGAAAACTGGGGAGGATGGTTCTATTCTGCACGCCGTGGTTGCGGATAGTGTCTTGACTCTGATTTGCCCAATCTAGCAATATTATTCTCGAGTATTTTATATTTTATCCTTTCTTTGCATTCGTTTTAATGATTTCTTTTATTTTAGCCGAGCATACATCATACGCATCTTTTGAGCATTCATGACCCATGATTTGCCTACAAAATGTCCCACCAGTGATGGATGACTATGTGTGATTCAGGTCAGAGTAAGAGGAACAATTCCACTCTGAGTTGGAAGGTTCTCTCTGGTCTTTTCGCTTGGTTTGGTTGATTAAGAGGTCCCCGTCTGGAGTTTTAGTCCGTTTCTTTATTTTTTAGTGCTTATTCCGGTCTCCTCATTGGTCCGAGAGATTGTGTACCCCATGAGGTTGATCGTGTGTTCCCTTTTATTTAATTAGTTTCTCCAGACTGGTGTCGCTTTTGGTCTAACCGTTCCTTGTGAATGATTCGGAGTTTTCTGGAAGATTCCTATCGTTTGTTGGCGAAAAATGGGTGTCGTTTTACCTTAACGCCCGCTTTTCGGTCTGTTCCGCTTCATCTCCATGTTCCATTTTGCTTTCGCTTCACCTCCGCTCGCTCCCCTGCAAAGAGGACGTTAAGGAGGGGCATCTGTTGACACCCGTTTTTTACCGATAAGTTGAGTCATTTCTCTTACTGCCATTTGTTGATGCCTCAAGTTGTCCATTAGTCATTGGGCTATTTTTAGGCAGCTTATTGGGCCTATTTTATGGGTACCTCCCTCCCTGACTCGGTCTGCTTCAATTTGAGACTTAATGGGCCTTGGTTTTGCTTGATTTATCGCATTTTAGTGATTTTCAAATGTCTGGCCTTTGCGCGGTCTATCGCTTGACCGTTCATTTGCTGAGCGATTGCCTCTGAGCCGTTTATCTATTTATGAGATATTAAGGTGATTTTTCTGAATTTCCACTGACAAGCTTTTTGAATGGTTCATACGTAACTGTCTCGGTCCATGGAACGGTGGTAATATGACCGTCTATATCTCAGAGTCCCAGATTCGTTGGTTGTTCAGATAATTATCTAATTATCTAATGAATTTTGATTTATCACCAACAGGCGTTGGACGGTTGGTATATGGCCGTTCTATGCTCTGAGCGGTCCATCAATAACCGCCCAACTCATGAGAGTCCGATAGTGAAATCATCGGTCGGTTCGATGGATATTTGGATAATAATGCTTATTTATTTAATTTCCACTGACAGGTTGGACGGTCTGGTAATGGGCCGCTCAATGAACTGGGCGGTCTATCGCACGACCGCGCAATGGTTCGATTACTGAAAAGCTAAGGGATTTTCTCTCTCTATTCGTGGTTTTATCCTTAACTTGTTCCAACCATTTCTCCGTGGTTTCTCAACCAAATAGGGTGCCGTTTGAATTGGTTGGAAGAGAATTCCATTATCTACGGATTTTATGTTGATATCTCGAGCTGAAATTCATTGAAAACCCTAATTTCGGGGCTGGCTTTTAGGCTCTATAAATAGGACCCTAAGGTTAAGCTTTGAAGGGGGGGAGATTTTAAGGTCACGGCGAAGCTCTGCCGAATTCTCAAGCGACCTACAGTCAGGGAGGAAGACTTTCTACGTCCACATAAGCCTTTGGTTCAGGGAGTATTTGTTTTGGGTCATAGTTTAAGTATTCTTCGTCGCGTTCTTCATTGCATGCAATCATCGTCTTTGATCTCTCTCTCTCTCCCCACGTTTTTCATCATCACATTTCATTACACACACCCTCCTATTTTTTTGACGCCCCTAGGGGTTTAAAAACTCCCAGGTATCCCCCACTTCATGTTAGTTAGTTCATTTCTTGCATTCTTTTATAGTTGCTACACTTCCCAGTATTGATCTTGGGTTTCTTTGTGTGTTTTGCACTTTGTTTCGCAGGTCAGCAGCGTCTTAGCACGAAGCCCACTCTTTCTGGCAGGCCAGGAAGGGTGGAGGTAGAGACCCATGTTTTGAAAGTTGGTGGTACAGAGCGGCCTTCATCTGTCCGTTCGAGGGACAGGGCGGCATAACATTGACCGTCCAGTTCTTTCCAGTGGTTGATCCTGAACCATCCTGTCATCCAGCTACTCTTCATCCCGCGTTCGTCCCAGCGTTGTGGGGCGGTCTGTCGAGCGGCCGCGCGCCCACTGGGCAGTTTCTTAAGGACCGCGTATCACTGCAGTGCTATTCTAGGCGAGTGTCTCCCCTTTTTTTCAAGGTACGGTGTACTTGCTTACATTCGACACCTTAGTGGCGATCACACACACTCTACATCCTTCCCCTTGCTATTTACACGTTGTTTAGTTCTTTACATTAGCACAGTAACGAAAGGATTGGAAGGATAATCAAAAGGGGAAGGGGAAAAACATGTCAACAGAAGGGACAGATTTCCCTTTTAAAGCGGCCTAGACTGCCTGACGCTGAGAATCGTCTAATTGAGATAATGCATGAATAAGATCATTGAGATTGAAAGATGGGGAAACGTCCCCATATGTATTTTGCATGATAGGTTGAGCTTGGGAGGAAGCTCAACCTCTTGAGTAGTGGTGTCCACCACATGGACCTGGGAATAATAAGGATGGGAGGGAGTATAGTTTCCCTCATAATAGGTGGAATCTTTAGAAGGAACCTCATAGGATGGGTCAAATTGACCCTCCTCATAACCATCATAAGAGCACTCGTGGTTGGCCATGTTAATGATTTTACCTGAACGAAGTTGCATGTTTAAGGCAACGAAAATATCTCAAGCCAACAAGATAGATAAAAGCAATCACCCAAGCAAGCAAATTGTTCACACAAGTTGTAATGAACCCAAGATTTTAAGGTTTTCTTTGAGATTAACATTGTTTTTAAATGTCTAATCAATTCTCTCTCTTCAATGTGGGTCCTAGTTTCAAGTTTGGGTGCAATCTCCGAGTCAACTAAGTTCTTTCTCTCTCCTTACCAACTGATGGGTTGACTAAACTCCGGATACTTCAAATGGTACAACCGGCCCGGCGTCCGTGAGGGAATCTACGGGTGCGGAGACTTACGGAGGCCTTGGAAAAGGAATTTCCAGTCCAAAGAGACGAAATGCTCAATGGAGGGTCCTTCCAATTCCAAGAAAGGGTGTGGGATCCTAAGAGTGTAGAGAGAGGAGGTCTCTCAACCAAATGCCCTAGGATGTAAGCTAATATAGGCAGATCAATGAGCAATAAGCAGATAATCAATAAGTGCAGCAAACATATGAAGATAACAGTGAAATCAAGGTTATGTGAAAACATGACAAAATGACGACCTGACAGTAGTCGCTGTCTCAGTAAACAGCGTCTATGTGACAGTCGCTAATCACTGTAAACCGTGGTAAAGAGTGAACAGTAAAGTGAAATAGTGCCTTGGTGTGAGGCGCTGAATATGTGAATAACGCCTCTGTGGAGGGGCGTTGATTAGCTGTGAATAGTGACCACCGTATAAGAAGAAACAACAGTAACTGAAGAATTGACGCCTTAGAGTTGGGCGTTAAATGCGTGAATGACACCTCTGTGGAGGGGCGTTGATTATAAAATAATGATAATACCGAAAATAATGCAAACAGCGCCTCTGTGAGTGGTCGCTGATTATAGAAATAGCGGTTGGAGAGCAGTCGCTAATCAGTTTCAGAGAACAGATAATGATATAAAAGCTAACATAAATCAAATTCTCTTCTAAAAAATGCTATGAACAGTTTGAAAATTGGCTAATCCAGTGGGAGGTGTGCACGCGGTGCACAAAGGGAGTGTGCTACGTGGAGCACTAAGGAGGGGCACACGTGGGTGCCAAAAGAGGGGCACGCGAGGGCACCAAAGGGAGGGGCACACGTGGGTGCCGAAGGAGAGGTAATCAAAATAAAAATATCAAGGGTCCCACCGTAATCGCCAATTTGTGAACGTGTTACATAGACATTAAAAAGAAAGAAGATTTAATTTCTTAAAAAAAAGAAAAGATAAGATAAGATAAGATATGATATGTGGTGGGAAATAATAAAGAAAAGGAGCATGGGATGCTCTAGAGGAGTGTGATCGCCAGAGGGGTTATCTCAAAAATAAAAGATGATTGCATGTACCTTGTGAAGCGGGTGAGATTGTGAGTCCTTTTCTTCCCCCTTCTACCGGCCGGCCGATGAAGGGCATTCTTATCTTAATTACGCTTATAAGACAAGTAAAGACGAGCAAAGTAATATGGATTAGCCAAAGCGTATAGTATCAATGCTCATAAGAAACAAGGCTATGCAACATGGGCATGAACACACCTTGTGTGTTTTATTTTTAAAACCCCTAAGAGGAGTAAATGATGGAAAAGTATGCTATGGATGCAAAGCAAGTAGAATATGCAGCTAAAGATATATGATGCGTGATGACTGCTTCTAGCAAGACAGCTAGAGTATGCGTGTATAAGATAATGATGAAAGAAAAACTAAAGAGAAAGAGGAGCCTTTCTACTGTTGCCGCAGCAGTAAAGGGAGAAGAGAAGAGAGAGCGTTCAGCCGTGGGAGGAAGACCACGAGAGAAAACAGCACCGCCAGAAAAGGAACCTGCAAAAGAAAACTAAACACTCTATTCTCTTCTCTTGCAGAAGTCTCTCTCTTTCTAACAGGAATCTCCTTCTCGCTAATAGAAATCTCCTCTTCGCGTGTGGCCTTCAAGGGAGGGTATTTATAGAGTTCAACACCTAGTTCTAATGGGATTAAAACTAGGGATAAAATTCCAGAATATGGATTTACTTCCATAGAAAGGATTGAGATCAAAAGATGGAAATATTACCCTGCGAAGAAGCAGTAGCAGAAACGGATACGGAAGATAAATGACGACATCAGGGTAGTCGCTAATTAAAATGACGACCGCGCATGCAGTCGCAAATTTCTGGATTAGTTTATAGAAATAAATGACTTTCCATATTTGAAAAATAGGAAATGACGCCTTCGTGGAATGGCGTCAATTAATGAACGCCTTTGAACCAAACGTTAATTCCTTGTATTTAATTTTGAATGAAATTCGTAAAACCAGGAAATGACGCCTACGCGTGCGGTCGCTAATTGATTTAAATAATGACACCCATAGAGTCGCCTATTAAATTACGCCTTGATGACAGTCGCTAATTACAAATAATCTAAAAATTCTAAATAAATTAGAAAATTTTCATATTGAACCAGTATTACAGTCCACTTTAGGGCGTCACGTTGTGACATGAGATTTACTCAACATAGTATCGATTTTAGCGTGTCTACAATAGTAACAAGGTTGGTGAAATAGAGATAATTAGGTGGAATGGGTAATATAATAATGGGGGATTTTGGCCTATATATAGGGCTGGGATCTTCCCTACTCAAAGCATAAATCTATTGGGAGGAATTGCTGGTTGGAGAGAGGGAGAAAGCTCGAAGTTGGGGGAGTGTTTGAAAGCATTCTTCGTTCTTAAACTTCTTCTTCTTTGATCTTCAACTAGGTAGGTTTTCTCTCAGGCGTAAAATTAATTAGATCTCCATATATGTTTCTTTGCATGAGTATTTTGATTCCATGTAAATTTTTCATAATCATGTATTTATGGCTTATTTTAAGATTTAAAGTTCAAAAATGGGAGTTTTCATTATCATAATGTAGATCACATATAGATCATGATTTGAATACGGTAACCACGCTCGATTTACCTCATTTATGTGCGTTATTTCAAAACTTAAAATTTGAATTTTGAAATCATGTTCTTGCCTTAAGAATACTATTAACAAATAAATGACTAGGTGAAAGAACTTGTAAAGCTATCATTAATTGTTCAAACAACTATACTCTAATTTTCGTAGAGTTTCTATACATGATTGACCTTATCTATTTAATCTAAGCTCTATCTGAAAGCTTGACATCTTCTTTCATATTTTCTTCATACATGAACATATTATGCAATTGGAAGCTTGACATCTTTTTTTTCAATGTCTTTTCCTTCATTGAAATTCTTTCACAAATAAACATGTTAGAATATACAAGAATGATTTCCGTTCGAGTTACGTGTTTTCATGTCTTCGAAAAATCGTGTAGCTAGCAAGTTCACCAAGAAGAACCGATGTCTAAGGTTAGAGGTCCACGGGCAAACGCTTTAAGTGGATAAGTGGTTACTTAATTAGGACCTCGTGAATACGAGGGGAGCCTCCCATTGTCCCACCTCTTACCTGGCCGCATTTTCTTTGATTTTTTGCTAATTACTCGACTGAGAAAAACTTGATCTAAACTTATTTTACAAGATTTTTCGCGAGAGTTGATTGGGCCTTGGCCGATAATTCTTTCTCTTTATTGTCTTAATGTCGTTAAACATGATGTCTTAAATCATCTATGAACTTCTCTTATAAACTTCATTTACTCTTCATACTACTTGTCCTTAAAAATAGAAATTTTGCTAGATCTTTACTTTAGCCATAAACTATCATTTGGGAGTGTAGGAGCTAAGTGCCATGCGGGGTAAAGTGCTACGTTATGGGAGTCACCTTTTGAGGCCGGAGTGGCGCAAAATGCTACATAACGGGAGCCACCTCTTGAGCCTGTAGGGACCACCTCTAGAGTCTTTCATAACTAAATGACTAGGTATGCACTATACTATGCTTCTTAAGCTTTTCTTGAAACTCGGATTGGCCATAATTACAAATGAATTATTCTGAAAATTACATGGGACTTTTGGTCCACCTGATACTCAATGCCTGGCAATCATGGGGGCCCTGATCTGGTCCTAGGCGAGTAAAGCCTGAAAGTACTTGTGCCCGAGAGAGTTGAATGATCAGGTGTGGCATTGCACCAACTGACATGCAAGACTGAACTAGACAATTCACTTATTACATGATTGATTTGTTACATGCTTAACTTTCTATACATGACATGTTTGACTGAAAGGGTTAATATCCTTGTTACATTGTCATATTTACAATTCTATACTTGTTATTGATCTTCATGCTTACACTTGAGTTCTACAATATCTATTCTTGCAATTCTTGATTTCTTGATCTTGTTCTCTATTTGTCATTTGTTTTACTACTTGTTTTATTCGACGACATACAGATGATTCAAAATGCTAATCACTTAAAGTGACCTGGTGTCACGCCCCGAGCGCGGAAGATTACCCGGAGGCGTGACGCGTCTATATAGATCGTGTCAATCTTGTAAATATCAGAGTGCGCAAATAACTAAGATTTAACTCGAAGTTAATACAATTAGGATGAGCTGACAATTGATACAACTAACCCAATGACAATTACATATATATCCAAGTCCAACTACTAGGCTTCAAGCCCTTATTACAATTATTGGACTAATACAGCTGACGTCTGACATAACTTGATATGACTGACATAAATGAAATTATAATAACACCATTTACACAAGCACAATTTACAAGATAACAAGATAACTCTATTTTTACACTCATCACTCCGACTCATTCCCTCCCGAGTTCTGGCTGATATCTGAATTTCCTGGAAACGTTAGAAAATAACTAGATGAGCGAATCGCTCAGTAGGATTTACATCTCAAATTTTAACATGCTTTAAGTGAATTACACATTCATTTAATGTACGTAACCTATGCATGCAGACAGATAGATATCAAAGAATTGTAAAATCGACGGGAGTAGAAAGTGAGAGTATAGATTTCACAATTTCAAGCAGCAGGGGCAAGTGATAGTAAATGATGTCAAGTCAGTGATAACTGAATAGCAACATGTTATTCAAGCTAGTAACTGAGTAGAAACATGTTATTCAAGCTAGCAATAGTAAGCAAAGTTGTTTCAAGTATGTATAACTGGAATTGGCTATTTATAATGCATTCAAGTAAGCACTTTTACCCTTTTGCGGGTCTCAAGTCAATCAATCAAGTAATATCATGAGAATGAGTGGAATGTCTAAAGTCTAGCAAGCAAGTACTTCGGTGCAATGCCAAACACCGTGGTCAATAAACTCCCATGGGCACAAGTACCTTCGGGTGCTCCCCCCAGGACCAGACCGGGCCCTATATGCACAGCATTCATCATGTATGTTGACATCCATTCTCATTTATAGCCAATATGGAATTTCAAGGTTTGACCAGTATGATATATAAGGTGGAATTATGGAATAGAATCCAAGGGCGCATTGATGTGTAGGGATGAACTAGGAGTGGAAACCAGTAACGTTTGATACACGGAAAAATTAGATAAGAGAGGTGCCTTATAGGCCACATGATAATTTTGGAAATGACACCCTCACTGTGGGATGCCCTTCCTGGGAATTATACAGGGTTTAGAGGACCCTGTCAGGAGTTAAAATCACCTCTCCGGCTGTCATCTGTCAGTGGAGATGGCAAAAGTGAAAGCCTAATGATCACGTTAACGTAATGAGCTAGCTGGGTCGACTCAATAGTCCATCGCGTCAACTCATCAGTTCATCGCGTCAACCCATCAGTTCACAGCGTCAACGCAGTGAACAGACAGGGTCGACCCTGTCAACAGGCTGCGTCGACCCTGTCAACAGGCTGCGTCGACCATGTCAACAGGCAGGGTCGACTCATCAGTTCATCGCGTCAACACGATGAACTGGCAGGGTCGACTCATCAGTTCATCGCGTCAACGCGATGAACTGGCAAGGTCGATACTTTCTTTTGTTTCCCAGTTTTCATGCCCTTTCAATCCTCTTTTCACTCTGAGTTCTTCACAAAAGTTCTTCTTCTCTTATAGATGTAGATTTTATTCTTCTACCATGACCTCCAATTCTTCTTAGTTTTTAAGTTATAATTAATTTTCTAAGGTTCTATTTTTTTACTCAGTAACTGTTCACATATGCCTATAGATCTCGGTTTTTCACATTTTTCACCTTCTTCCTCTCATTTTCTCTCTCTGCACTCTTCATAAAACTTCTTTCTAACATTCCAATCTACGATTTTCTCTTCTATCATGTACTCTCATTCTCTCTAGATTCTTCGTTATTCTCCTTCTTAGAACCCCCCCTATTTTCAATATAATTTCTTAGTCTTTTTCAACTTGGTCTCTTTTCAACTTGGCCTCTTTCAACTTGGTCTCTTTTCCACATTTTTCATCCTCTTGACTACAATTTCTTCTTTCACTATTTCAGGTTTTAGTTTCACAGAAATTGACATAATGACAGGCCCTTTACTAAAGCATGAACTATATCAAATATAGATACTAGCTACTACATGCTAATCATATCAGATTTAAGCCAACATATGTTAATCATTCTAGATATGATACTAATACTTGCTAATTCTTCTGGGTATAAAGTTAATACATGCTAATTATCTTAGGTATGAAGTTAATATATGCTAATCATCCTAGATTTAGGCCAATACATGTTAATCATTCTAGATATGAGACTAATGCTTGCTAATACTTGCTAATTATTTTCGGTATAAGGCTAATACATGCTAATCATTTCAGATTTAAGCCAACACATGTTAATCATCCTAGATATGACACTAATACTTGCTAATACTTGCTAATTATTCTGGGTATAAAGTTAATACATGCTAATTATCTTAGGTATGAAGTTAATATATGCTAATCATCCTAGATTTAAGCCAATACAATGCTTGCTAATACTTGCTAATTATTTTCGGTAAGGGCTAATACATGCTAATCATTTCAGATTTAAGCCAACACATGTTAATCATCCTAGATATGACACTAATACTTGCTAATACTTGTTAATTATTCTGGGTATAAAGTTAATACATGCTAATTATCTTAGGTATGAAGTTAATATATGCTAATCATCCTAGATTTAAGCCAACACATGCTTTATAAACACTAAACATCGCATGGAAATGAGCCTAATACTAAAGGCCTAGACTAATCATCCTAGATTAGCTACTAATTTAGTTAAAAGTTGAGAACACCTACCTCTGTGAAGTTCGTAGCAGCAGACCCCTTCTAGCAGAGCTTTGCCCCAACCTTTAGCTAAGCTAGAATGGGAATGGGGTAGCAAAAGGGGATGTTATAGGGTCTAGTATGAACGGATAGGGGACAAGATCTGAAATAATGAGTCTTTACAGCTTGCACAGGCTGGAGAGATAAGAGATAGGCTGGAGAGATAAGAGACAATTGTTTGGACATATAACCCATGGCCCAATTCGTAAGTGTAAGATTAGCTTATAACATATAATTATTTGGCAAAAAGGGTAGATACATGGTGGATGCTAGGATTTGAACCCTGATCATTGGGTTGGAAGGCAAGTCACTTAACCAACTACACTAGGAAGCCACTTGTTAAGTGAATAACCTTTACATAACATAACAGGGTTGACTCATCAGTTCATGTGAACAGTACTGCGTCAACCCTTCCAACAGACAGGGTCGACTCATCAGTTCATGTGAACAGTACTGCGTCAACCCTTCCAACTGGCAGGGTCGACTCATCAGTTTATGTGAACAGTACTGCGTCAACCCTTCCAACAGGCAGGGTCGACTCATCAGTTCATGTGAACAGTACTGCGTCAACGCGATGAACAGTACTGCGTCAACGCGGTGAACTGGCAGGGTCAACTCTGCAGTTCATTTCCAGTTCACAGGGTTGACTCATCAGTTCATCGCGTCAACGCGATGAACAGTACTGCGTCAACGTGGTGAACTGGCAGGGTCGACTCTGCAGTTCAAATCTGCACAAAATGGTTTAAGGTATTAATCTTTACATATGATAACTTCGTTTTCACTTCTTACATAAACTTCCTAAAGAGTTTATTTAATTTTTTTTTTGTGGTAAATATTAATAATAATAATATTTTTTTCATTTTTTTTAAAGGGTGCTACACCCTCCCCTACTTAAAAGAATTTGGTCCCCAAATTCAATGGTATAAGGGTAAATTCAACTACATAAGGATACTGTAGAAAGTATAAGATACTTGTCGACTAAAATAGTTCTGGGTATCTTCTCTTCATAGATTCCTCGGTCTCCCAAGTTGCTTCTTGCTCCGAGCATCGATTCCATTGAATTTTTACCATAGGGATCGTCTTGCTCCTTAGAACTCGAACTTCGCGGTCGAGGATCTGCATCGGCCTTTGCTCATAAGTAAGATCCCTTTGAATCACCAATTCAGCATGATTGATGATGTGAGAAGGATCATGCACATATTTCTTCAGCATAGATATATGAAATACATTGTGCACTTCCGAGAGTTGAGGAGGTAAGGCAATGCGGTAAGCCACCTCGCCTACTCTTTCCAATACTTCAAATGGACCGATAAACCTTGGTGTAAGCTTGCCCTTAACACCGAATCTTCTAATACCTCGGCCGGGAGATACCTTGAGAAATACATGGTCACCCACTTGAAATTCCAAATCTCTCCTTCTATTATCAGCATAAGATTTTTGCCTGCACTGAGCTACCTTGAGTCTCTCTCTGATAAGGTGTATCTTCTCAGTCGAATCTCTAACCATATCTGGGCCTAGAATTTGTCTTTCACCGACTTCTTCCCAGCATATTGGAGAACGATAACTCCTGCCATAAAGCGCCTCGAAAGGAGCCATTTGAATACTAGCTTGATAGCTGTTATTATATGCAAATTCGGCTAGTGGTAAGTGGTCATGCCAGCTTCCGCCGAAATCTATAATACATGCCCTTAACATATCTTCAACAACTTGATTTGTCCTTTCAGTCTGACCATCTGTCTGGGGATGGAAAGCAATGCTGAAATTAAGTTTCGTCCCCAGAGAGTGTTGTAGACCCTTCCAAAAATGAGAGGTGAAGCGTGGGTCTCGGTCAGATACGATCGAGACGGGAACTCCATGCAATCTAACCATCTCCTTAATATACAGGGCAGCAAGTACGTCGACTGACCATCGACTTTTGATGGGTAAGAAATGGGCCGATTTAGTTAATCGGTCGATAATTACCCAAATTCCATCATATCCGCCCCTAGTCTTGGGCAAACTCATGATAAAGTCCATGCCAATGTCCTCCCACTTCCACTTGGGAATATCCAGTGGATGTATCTTTCCGGCGGGTTTTTGATGTTCCGCCTTCACTTGTTGGCATGTGAGGCAATGAGACACAAAGTCTGCTACCTCCCTTTTCATGTTAGGCCACCAGAAAGTTCTTTTCAAGTCTTGGTACATCTTAGTGGCTCCAGGGTGGATTATGTACCTCGATCTATGAGCTTCTTCAAGAATCTTCTTCTTCAATTCGGGACAGACGGGCACACATGTCCGTTCAAGAAATAGTAATCTACCATCAGGTACCAGCTTGAAATCCAATCTCTCGTCTAGCTTGCTCTTTATCTCCACTAGCGAGGGATCCTCTTCTTGTAACTTCTTGATTTCAGGTAGCAAATCTGAATGTATGCTCATATGAGATAGAGTAATACACATGTTCTTCTCATCTGTCCTGATATCAAGCTCAGAGAATTTCTCCAGCAGTTTCCATTCTTGTATCATGCAGTTGGCCAATATTGTTCTCGGCTTTCGACTAAGGGCATCAGCTACGGAATTACCCTTACCAGGATGGTACTATATAGTAAAGTCGAAATCCTTGAGATACTCGAGCCAACGCCTTTGCCGCATGTTCAGCTCCTTTTGGGAGAATAAGTACTTGAGGCTTTTATGATCGGAGTACACGGTGAATTGTTCTCCGTAGAGATAGTGCTTCCAGATCTTTAAAGCGAATACTACTGCGGCCAGTTCTAAGTCATGAACTGGGTAGTTCTCTTCATGTTTCTTCAATTGTCGGGAAGAATATGCAATGACCCTTCCATTCTGTATCAATACACATCCGAGGCCAATACCCGAAGCATCGGTATATACTTCATATTTTTCTCCTTCAATAGGTAATGATAAGACTGGAGCAGTGGTCAAGAGATCCTTCAAAGTTTAGAAACTCTTTTCACAGTCTTCCTTCCACTCATAAAGCACTTCCTTGCGGGTTAACCTTGTCAGGGGAACAGCAATTTTGGAGAAGTCCTTGATAAAACGCCGGTAGTAACCAGCTAGACCCAAGAAGCTCCGAATCTCAGTTGCATTTGTGGGTCGTCCCCAGTTCTTCACAGCTTCGACCTTTGATGGGTCAACAGCAATTCCATTCTTTGAAATGATATGGCCTAAGAAGGATACTTCCTCGAGCCAGAACTCGCATTTGCTGAATTTGGCATATAGCTTGTTTTCTCTTAATATCTGTAATGCCTTCTTGAAGTGTTCTTCATGATCCTCTTCGGTCTTTGAATAGATCAGAATATCATCAATAAAGACCACAATAAATTGGTCTAAATAGGGCCTGAATATGCTGTTCATTAACTGCATAAAAGCTGCGAGGGCATTTGTTAGTCCGAAAGGCATAACAGTAAATTCGTAATGCCCATACCTGCTTCGGAATGTAGTTTTATGAATGTCTTCTTCTTTGATCTTCAATTGGTGGTAACCAGAACGAAGATCAATCTTGGAGAAATATAAAGCTCCAGATAGTTGATCGAACAGCTCATCAATCCTTGGTAGTGGATACTTGTTCTTGATTGTAAGGTGATTTAGCTGCCGATAATCTATGCATAATCTCATCGATCCGTCCTTCTTTTTGACGAATAGCACGGGTGCTCCCCATGGGGAAGTACTCGGCCTGATGAAACCCTTTTTCAATAATTCCATTAGCTGCTTTTTTAGTTCCTTCAGCTCAGCAGGGGACATTCTGTATGGTGCCTTGGAAATAGGACCAGCACCAGGGATAAGGTCGATGGTGAATGACACTTCCCTCTCCGGGGGTAAGCCGGTTAAATCTTCTAGAAAAATATCGGGAAAATCCCGAATTACACGGATGTCTTCAAGTTTAACCTTCTCGACTTCCGTGGCAGTCACGAATGCTATGAAAGCCATGCATCCCTTATTCATAAGTTTACTAGCTCGGAGTGCTAATATAAGAAGTGATTTACTCCGAGGGCTATTGTAAACTAGCTCTGGGAAATCTACGAAAGTTACCTTGCCATGCCGGCAATCTACAGTTGCTTGGTATGTGGATAGCCAGTCGGCACCTAGTATGACATCATAACCCTTCATATCTAGGCATATCAGGTCAGCAGGTAAATTGCTTCCCTTAATCATCACTTCACAATTTGGATAGTGGTAAGTGATATCAGACTCATTCCCAAGGGGTGTAGATATGACCAAATCTAACAGTTCATGTTTCTTAGAAAATGAAGCAGCAAAGTTCTTGGAAACGAATGAATGAGTTGCTCCAGTATCGAATAAAACTTGAGCAGTTTTTGAACAAATAGTGAGAGTACCTTCCACAATTCCGCCTTCAGTGGGTTCCGTCTCTCGGAGAGCTTGTAGACGGCCTTGTTTCTTTATCGGACGCTTCTCGTCTTTGATGTCCTGCTCCTTCATAAGTGGGCAGTTTGAGATTCGATGCTCTCGGCTCCCACATCGAAGACAAACTCCTAACTTTCTCCAGCATTCCTCGGTCTTATGACCAGCTTTATCACAATACTTGCAAATCTCCTTTGATGGTGTGGTGGAGGAGAATGGCCTGTCATTCTTCTGAAATTTCTTTATCTTGGAGGACTCCCCTCCCGTGAAGAACCGCTTCTTGTTGAAGGATTGTTTGAATTTTCCCGGGCCAGTGATGGGTTCCTTCTTGTCTCTTCCTCGAATCCTCTCGGATAACTCGGTCGCGTCTTCTAGCAGTTGAGCACGCCGAACCATCTCTGAATAGACTTGGATGTCCATCGGGGCAAGTTGTGTGATATAATGGGGCCGAAGCCCGTTGAGGAATCTTCTCGCCTTCATCTTTTCTGTACACACCAAATGGGGTGCATACCTTGATAATCTGGAGAACTGGGCCTCATACTCGGCCACTTTCAAGCCTCTTTGTTTTAGAACGGCGAATTCCGCAGCCTTCTTTTCCTGGATATGGTCGGAGAATTACTTGTTGTTGAAATGCTCCGTGAATTCATCCCATGTGACATGGTATCCTGGCAGTGTTGCTTCTATAGATTCCCACCAGCATCGAGCGTCCCGCTCTAGTTGGAAAACGACCAGTAAAACCTTCTCTTCATCCGAGCATTGCATCACACGAAAGATCCGTTCTATCTCCTTCATCCAATTCTCGGCATCCTCGGGGTCAGACGAACCCGTGAACCTTGGTGGGTTCATGTTACGGAAACTCCGGTGGAGATCTCCCGCTCCACGGTTTGCTCCGCCTTGGGCCACTTGTTGTAGTGCCTCGGTGAGGTTTTGCACGGTGCGCTGCATCTCACGCCATTGTGCTCTTTCCGCAGCCATGATCCTACAAAAGAGTTAAATATGATAAAGATCGGATTTACTGGTAAGGTCGAAAGTCATTGTAGAACTTAACCCATGGCTCTATCCATCTCACCGGGTAAGTTATATCTATCCTTGAACTCAAGTTTTTTTTTTACTTAGATTTCAATTTCTAACAGTTTATTTATTTATTTTTTTTTGTTCCCTAGGTTTGAAAACCTAGGCTCTGATACCACGAAGACTGTCACGCCCCGAGCGCGGAAGATTACCCGGAGGCGTGACGCGTCTATATAGATCGTGTCAATCTTGTAAATATCAGAGTGCACAAATAACTAAGATTTAACTCGAAGTTAATACAATTAGGATGAGCTGACAATTGATACAACTAACCCAATGACAATTACATACATATCCAAGTCCAACTACTAGGCTTCAAGCCCTTATTACAATTATTGGACTAATACAGCTGACGTCTGACATAACTTGATATGACTGACATAAATGAAATTACAATAACACCATTTACACAAGCACAATTTACAAGATAACAAGATAACTCCATTTTTACACTCATCACTCCGACTCATTCCCTCCCGAGTTCTGGCTGATATCTGAATTTCCTGGAAACGTTAGAAAATAACTAGATGAGCGAATCGCTCAGTAGGATTTACATCTCAAATTTTAACATGCTTTAAGTGAATTACACATTCATTTAATGTACGTAACCTATGCATGCAGACAGATAGATATCAAAGAATTATAAAATCGACGGGAGTAGAAAGTGAGAGTATAGATTTCACAATTTCAAGCAGCAGTGGCAAGTGATAGTAAATGATGTCAAGTCAGTGATAACTGAATAGCAACATGTTATTCAAGCTAGTAACTGAGTAGAAACATGTTATTCAAGCTAGCAATAGTAAGCAAAGTAGTTTCAAGTATGTATAACTGGAATTGGCTATTTATAATGCATTCAAGTAAGCACTTTTACCCTTTTGCGGGTCTCAAGTCAATCAATCAAGTAATATCATGAGAATGAGTGGAATGTCTAAAGTCTAGCAAGCAAGTACTTCGGTGCAATGCCAAACACCGTGGTCAATAAACTCCCATGGGCACAAGTACCATCGGGTGCTCCCCCCAGGACCAGACCGGGCCCTATATGCACAGCATTCATCATGTATGTTGACATCCACTCTCATTTATAGCCAATATGGAATTTCAAGGTTTGACCAGTATGATATATAAGGTGGAATTATAGAATAGAATCCAAGGGCGCATTGATGTGTAGGGATGAACTAGGAGTGGAAACCAGTAACGTTTGATACACGGAAAAACTAGATAAGAGAGGTGCCTTATAGGCCACCTGACAATTTTGGAAATGACACCCACACTGTGGGATGCCCTTCCTGGGAATTATACAGGGTTCAGAGGACCCTATCAGGAGTTAAAATCACCTCTCCGGCTGCCATCTGTTAGTGGAGATGGCAAAAGTGAAAGCCTAATGATCACGTTAACGTAATGAGCTAGCTGGGTGAACTCAATAGTCCATCGCGTCAACTCATCAGTTCATCGCGTCAACCCATCAGTTCACAGCGTCAACGCAGTGAACAGACAGGGTTGACCCTGTCAACAGGCTGCGTCGACCCTGTCAACAGGCAGGGTCGACTCATCAGTTCATCGCGTCAACGCGATGAACTGGCAGGGTCGACTCATCAGTTCATCGCGTCAACGCGATGAACTGGCAGGGTCGATACTTTCTTTTGTTTCCCAGTTTTCATGCCCTTTCAATCCTCTTTTCACTCTGAGTTCTTCACAAAAGTTCTTCTTCTCTTATAGATGTAGATTTTATTCTTCTACCATGACCTCCAATTCTTCTTAGTTTTTAAGTTATAATTAATTTTCTAAGGTTCTATTTTTTTACTCAGTAACTGTTCACATATGCCTATAGATCTCGGTTTTTCACATTTTTCACCTTCTTCCTCTCATTTTCTCTCTCTGCACTCTTCATAAAACTTCTTTCTAACATTCCAATCTACGATTTTCTCTTCTATCATGTACTCTCATTCTCTCTAGATTCTTCGTTATTCTCCTTCTTAGAACCCCCCCTATTTTCAATATAATTTCTTGGTCTTTTTCAACTTGGTCTCTTTTCAACTTGGCCTCTTTCAACTTGGTCTCTTTTCCACATTTTTCATCCTCTTGACTACAATTTCTTCTTTCACTATTTCAGGTTTTAGTTTCACAGAAATTGACATAATGACAGGCCCTTTACTAAAGCATGAACTATATCAAATATAGATACTAGCTACTACATGCTAATCATATCAGATTTAAGCCAACATATGTTAATCATTCTAGATATGATACTAATACTTGCTAATTCTTCTGGGTATAAAGTTAATACATGCTAATTATCTTAGGTATGAAGTTAATATATGCTAATCATCCTAGATTTAAGCCAATACATGTTAATCATTCTAGATATGAGACTAATGCTTGCTAATACTTGCTAATTATTTTCGGTATAAGGCTAATACATACTAATCATTTCAGATTTAAGCCAACACATGTTAATCATCCTAGATATGACACTAATACTTGCTAATACTTGCTAATTATTCTAGGTATAAAGTTAATACATGCTAATTATCTTAGGTATGAAGTTAATATATGCTAATCATCCTAGATTTAAGCCAATACATGTTAATCATTCTAGATATGAGACTAATGCTTGCTAATACTTGCTAATTATTTTCGGTATAAGGCTAATACATGCTAATCATTTCAGATTTAAGCCAACACATGTTAATCATCCTAGATATGACACTAATACTTGCTAATACTTGCTAATTATTCTGGGTATAAAGTTAATACATGCTAATTATCTTAGGTATGAAGTTAATATATGCTAATCATCCTAGATTTAAGCCAACACATGCTTTATAAACACTAAACATCACATGGAAATGAGCCTAATACTAAAGGCCTAGACTAATCATCCTAGATTAGCTACTAATTTAGTTAAAAGTTGAGAACACCTACCTCTGTGAAGTTCGTAGCAGCAGACCCCTTCTAGCAGAGCTTTGCCCCAACCTTTAGCTAAGCTAGAATGGGAATGGGGTAGCAAAAGGGGATGTTATAGGGTCTAGTATGAACGGATAGGGGACAAGATCTGAAATAATGAGTCTTTACAGCTTGCACAGGCTGGAGAGATAAGAGATAGGCTGGAGAGATAAGAGACAATTGTTTGGACATATAACCCATGGCCCAATTCGTAAGTGCAAGATTAGCTTATAACATATAATTATTTGGCAAAAAGGGTAGATACATGGTGGATGCTATGATTTGAACCCTGGTCATTGGGTTGAAAGGCAAGTCACTTAACCAACTACACTAGGAAGCCACTTGTTAAGTGAATAACCTTTACATAACATAATAGGGTTGACTCATCAGTTCATGTGAACAGTACTGCGTCAACCCTTCCAACAGGCAGGGTCGACTCATCAGTTCATGTGAACAGTACTGCGTCAACCCTTCCAACTGGCAGGGTCGACTCATCAGTTCATGTGAATAGTACTGCGTCAACGCGATGAACAGTACTGCGTCAACGCGGTGAACTGGCAGGGTCGACTCATCAGTTCATTTCCAGTTCACAGGGTTGACTCATCAGTTCATCGCGTCAACGGGATGAACAGTACTGCGTCAACGCGGTGAACTGGCAGGGTCGACTCTACAGTTCAAATCTGCTCAAAATGGTTTAAGGTATTAATCTTTACATATGATAACTTCGTTTCCACTTCTTACATAAACTTCCTAAAGAGTTTATTTAATTTTTTTTGTGGCAAATATTAATAATAATAATATTTTTTTTCATTTTTTTTAAAGGGTGCTACACCTGGTAAAGAAATATAAGTCCTACTGAGATTTCTAGCTCACCCTGTGTATTGTTGTTAATTTTCAGAAAATCCCAAAGTTGACGGGAATGGGTTGGAGTGATGAGAGTGATGAGAGTTTTTAATAAATTTCTTTTCCCAATCTGTCTACTTATAAATGATTGTATCGAGTTTGAATAGTATTGTAAGTCTTTGAAGGATATTTGTTGGAAATGCCAGATTATAAAATAAAGATGTGGTTTTATCCATTTGTTGTTCATACTCATCATCTGAGTCTCTTGATCGACCTGCCCGTATAACTGTTCACGCCTTGATAATTCCGCCTTGTTCGGGACGTGACACTCCATCTCCATTCCATTTCGCATCCGCGCTGCTTTCGCTCACTCCCTTGCAAAGCGGGTATCAAGGAGGGGCATCCATTGACACCTATTTTAAGGCTGCAAGTTGAGTTCTTTCTCTTATTCTATCCTTGATGATGTCTCAAATTACCCGTTGTTTTGGGCCTTCCTTGAGCGTATTTTTAGCCCATCCATGATCATTGTCTAACATATCAACCCTTAGAGGGTGGAGGCCATTATCCCTCGATTCCTGTGTCAACCAGACGGAGGTCCACTGCCCCCTCATAGCCGCGGTCAATAGTTGACCGTGACCATGAGGTCATGGTCAACAGTTGACTGTGACTTGCCTTCTTGTCCCGGGTGCATCGACCATGCTTGCCAGTGCTTCGACATTGTTATGATCCCACCAAGTTGCGGTCTTCCCTTGACTGCGTTTTGCAAGTGGCGATCGCGCGATCGATCGCGTTTTGATTGCAGAGTCCTGATCATTCTGGGCTCCGTTTTCTTCGGCCGAAGATGCTTCGGAGTCCTTGTTCGCACCGTTTTCACCTTGGATAGCATGCCAGGTCTATTCTAATCCATTATAGTGGTATTATCCCACTATTATCTAGTGTTTTATCAAGCAAAATCCATATTTTCTGGTGTTTATCCTCAGAATCCGACCTAGGGTTTTCTTGGTTCTATAAATAGCCTCTACTCCATGTGCGCAAAAGAGGGCGTTCTTTGATCCGGGGTGAAGCCATGCCGCACCGTCGAGTCTCCTCTTCGACCCCGAGCCATCCAAGGAAGTGTTAACTTCGTCCTCATCCTCCTAGGGCTCTATTTCCTCTTTCCTTTCTCATATTCTCTGCTCTGTTCTTTTCCATTTTCACACAGTTTTTCTGCTAATCTCTACACGTTTCTACAAATTCATGCATATTGGTCCACATTTTTCACTGCTGTTTACTACGTTTTAAATCATTCTTTCACTCTTCATGCATACACAACACACACACACACACACACCTATTGTTTGCTCCTTTTTACATGGGTTAAAAACCCTCCCTGGGTGCGTTCTCCCTCAATTTCTCATGTTATTTTCTGCATTCGGGATTGTTGCTACGCTCATAGTTCTAATGGGTTTTTATCCTCCTTTTGACTTTGTTTTGCAGGAAAGCAAGTTAGAACGTGAGGCCATCACTCTCTAGTCAGCTGGAAGGCGAGGAGGTGTAATGCATGAGATTTTCTCGCGTCCTTTTCTTAAGTGCGATCATGTCTTAGCAGCCATCCTTTGACAGCGTCTTTTCCTTCATTTTCCAAGGTACGCAGCGCCGTTGTCTTCCTTCCTTAAGTCTTTTAGCGCTGTTAATCTTTAGTGGCGATCACGGTACGTTCCTCTTTCTTTTATCGCCCCTTTCCTTTTACATTATATACATGTTCATGCTTATTTTTCTATAGTTCGGGGCGGGATTAATTATCAACATATATATTATTTGCAAATGATATTATTTTAATTGATGAAAATATTGATAGTTTAAATGCTAAATTAGAATGTTAAAGTCATATCTTGGAGTCTAAAGATTTTATAATTAGTAGGAGTAAATAATAGTTTATACACTGCAACTTTAGTAATGGAAGAGTGACACACAAAGGCATAGTTCTAATTGATAGACAAAGTAATTTTCAAAGTAGTAGTTTTTGGTACCTAGGGTCTATTATTCAAGATAATGGAGAGATTTATGATGATGTTACACACAGTATTAAGGTAGGTTAGTTAAAATAAAGAAGTGCAATAGAAGTCCTTTGTGACCATTATATATCTTTGAAACTTAAAAGAAAGTTTTATAAAATGACTATGAGAGTTACTTTATTATATAGTACCGAGTGTTAAGTAGTAAGAAAGGAATGTATTCACAAAATGTGTGACGGAGATGAGGATATTAAGATGGATGTGTGATAAAATTAAAAAATATAAGATTATGAATAAATGCATCCGTGAAGATTTGAGTGTAACTATAATTGAAAGTAAAATGAGAGAAAATAAACTCAAATGATTTAGATAGGTGCATAGTCAACATAACTAAATGCTAGTTAAAAGATGCGATTAAATCTTACTAAATACTAGTAAAATAACTTGTGGAAAGTCTAACATGAGATGGTGTGACGTTGTTATAAGAGATATTGATTGACTTCTTAAGTTTAAATATAAATATAGTACTTCATAGAATTTTTTAGTGAAACATGATTCATATAATTGACCTCACATAACGAGACAAGACATCGACGATAGTAACGATGATGACGACGATGATGGCTATGCCCCACCCACTACCCTTTCTCTGATGCCTGCCTGACACAACACATATGCAAAAGGTAGTATAGTTAGATCAAAATGTGCATTTTTAGCTGGGACTTGGATTTGTTTAAAACTCCAACGTTACGAAAAAGGTTCCTTACAAATCCAAGGTATGATAGGTACTGACTCGGAACTAGCCTAATCCAACACGAGTCGACAAGTTGAGGTCTTTTTTGTAAATTGAAAACTTATTCAATGTTTGGATTGTTCACCCTATCTTTCAACATGTAGAATTACTATTTTCATCAATATAAAGTATGCATGAATTATATAGTCTTAACTAATTTTTGAATATTATACTATTATTAGATAATCAATAAATTAACAAACTCAACAATAACATTTAATACCCTTCAACCAAAAAATGTAAGATTTATGACTAATGTAATATCATTTCTAAAGTTATTTTTTAAAAAAATAGATTAATTTTTAGGTATTATATTATTATTTAAATAATTCATAGCAGATTGGACCAATAAAAGTCAAATCTTGACCCAAAACTCCACATCGGCATACTTTTCTCTTTACTTGTAAATGTAGAAAATTGGTCTCTAGCTCTCGTACCACACTTTTCTATTTATTTGTCGGGGAGGACCATCTGACACCCATGGAAGCCTACAAACACCAGGACGATGAGCGTCAGAAGGAGCCATGGGCGTTACCTTAGGGGACAACCTCTGATACTTAAGTCAGCATAAGATGGAATGGAAAATCAGAGAAGAGTAAGAGGGAGGGAGAAAGAGAGGAAGGTCGTTGTAGCAGGCCTGAGAGAGCTATAGGGCCTCCGAACGAGTGCGCGCCAATGCCGGTGACCACTCAGCGAGTGCTCGCCGGGAGGTAAGGTCGTTCAGGAGGGAATCTCTCTCAGGGAGTTGGCGGTCGTGACCTCTCTGCGTCGCAGTCCGATGAGTAGCTCTCTTCTCTATAGCTCTTAGCAGCAATTCCACTATAGTAGTAGCTTATCTCCAAGCCGTCGTCGTCGTGGGTTGTCCTTCATTGGAGTCCCTTTTATAGGGGATCGTCGTGGTAGGGGCAGTCGATCCCTTAACAGGGAAAGACGTGTGTCGGAGGATAACATTCCCCGCAATTATAGCGGGAGTTTCCTGTTGAGGGGCGGTCACCTCGGAGTCAGCCAGTGTCTGGGCAAGTCTTCCGACGCCCGTAGGGCGTGCTCGCCCTTAGTGGAGTCGATGCCCATGTCGTGGGAGTAACGGTCGATCGTCGGGGGCCTATCCGGTTGTTCTTCTGCCTGGACTGGAGCCCTTCTCGTTGTCGAATCCGAGGCATGTAGTCCCGGGCTGCCCATAGTGGGCCGCAGTCTGGGGTTGGGACCGTCGGGGTCCGTCGAGCGCATTGTGGACCGTAGGTCGGACTGGGCCTGTCGTGGATGGGCCCTTCATGGGCCAAGCCAATTTTACCCTCCTCACAAGCCCCCCACTCTCAGAGGTCGAGCGCTCCTCGGGCTCTGAGAGTTTAGTACGGGAGCGTATACCGGAAGCATGTTTCGAGCGGAGTCTCCTCGTATCCCTTGATTGGCGCGCAAGGCGCGTTCGACGGTGGTAAGTGGCTCGCCTCCCGTCATCATGATGCATGCCTTTTGTCAAGGGGCATGGTCCCAACGGGTGGCTACCTTCGGCGATCGTACCGTGACAGGGACATACGCCTTTTCACCTGCCCTTAGGCCTCGAGATCGCCCTTTGTCTTCGGCGGTTATAAGAACCGCCACAGGGTTTTCCTTTAAACCCCCTTCGTTCCTTCGTCGCTCTTCGTGCCCGCCGCCTGCTTCTTCATCTCTTGGCCTGGTGAGGGTCTCCTTCCCCCTGTGTCTTCTATCTTTCAGGAACATGCCGCTCCGCAGGAGGATTCTTCGCGTTAGCCCCACATCTTCTGCTGAAGAGGTGGAAGCCAGTCGTGGCGACGCCCCGAGCACTTCGGGCCCGAGCTCTAGTCGTCCCCGTTCTCCGACGCTGGTAGCGTATAGGGTGGTCCATGGGCTCCGTGAAGCCTTCCAGATCCCCCTAACTTCGATATCGTCTTCCCCTCCGCGGACGGAGGTCTCTGGGGTCGCCCGCCTGGCGGGCTCATAGTCCTAGTAGAGTCCTTTAGGGCAGGTTTCCGTCTCCTCGTTCCTTCTTTCTTTGAGTCCACCTTGGAGAAGTACGAGGTGAGTCCCGGGAACCTGTCTCCGAACTCCTTGCGTGTCCTGTGTGGCTTCGTCTTCGTCTGCCGCCAAGCCTCAGTTGACCCCACCTACTACCTCTTCCATCACTTCTATAGTTGTCAGGCTTGTCCGACTGATCCATCTTCCTTCTACTTCATGGCCCGCAAAGATCGGACCTTGGTCCAGGTTTCCTCTGCTGTGTCGAACATCAAGGGCTGGGCAGAGCACTTTGTCTTTATCACTAAGGTTGGGGGCAAGAACCAGCCGAGTGACTGGCGATTTGCCCAGGGTTTCCGTCCTGTCTGGGCAGACAGGAGGCCTACCGCCAATGCCCAGGAGGCGAGGGTGATTAAGTCTCTTCTCCGTCACTCGCTTCCCAATGCCGATGCCGTGCTGACTCCAGCGGTGCTACGGGAGCTCGAGTTAAGCCCCCTTTGCCTCAAGGTACCGTCCTTGTCGTCCATCGGTCGCACCGAGCCACCTGCTTGCTTGTGCTGATGTTTCTGTCCGTGCTATCGTTGCAGGAGCACGGGAGGCATTCGAACTGCGGTACGAGACAGTCGAGTTTCCGCGGTGCGCTCTTGCCCCCATTGACCACGTAGAGCCGGGCGCCGGTCAGGTGACCGTCGCTGCACCCTAGGAGGCCGTCGTACTCGCGCCAAGGCGTCTACCGTACCCACTGCCGATGGCTCTCCCAGCAAAGGGTCCGGCCACACCGCCCGTGTTCAATAGCGGGTCAAGTACTCGGAGGGGTGTCTCTGAGGACGTCGCCAGCTCCGCCGAGGTAGAGTCCACGATGCTCATCGGTGGTCGTGTCCCGGTAGACCCGGACGAGTTGGCGGCGCTGGACGCCCAGCGTCGTGTTGGCACCTAAAAATAATAATAATAATAATAAACAAAAAATATAATAAATAGATATAATAATGCCAATAATAATAATAATGAAGAAAATAATGATAATAATAACAAAATAACAATAATAGTAAAATAAAAATACAAAAAATGATAAAAAAATATAGAAGCAAAAAAAATATAATAAACAAACCCCAAAAACAAAACAAAACAAAACAAACACAACAACAAAACAAAAAAAATGATGAAAACAAAAAAATGGGCGAACAGGGCATGAGGCTCACGCCTTCCTCACGCCGGGCCAATGGGGGAGCGACCAGCCTCGCTCTCTCTCACTCTCTCTCCTCACTCGCACGCATACAGCATCCCACCTCCGGTGGACGCACGTCCGGCATACGCGGCGATGCCTGGCGAGCTGGCTCCGGCGAGGTCCCGGGCATCCTGGTCCGGCGAGCACGCGTCCAACACACGTAGCCGCTCCACTCGCAGAGCAGACTTGCACAGACTGGACCATCGGAGTGAGACACCAGCCCACCCCAGCGGCTCTCTGCTCCGACGGGTTCGAATGCCCCAAGCGGAAGCTTCACGTACGCAGCGCGATGGAGCTTCGAAGATCATCTAGGAGCCATACGCGCGAAGACGAGCGAGGCACGCGCTTGGCACAAGCGGAGGCACGCGCCAGGCACGAGCTCTCCATCGCACGAAGCTCCTCCAGCGGCTATAAAAGTCAGCCAAGCTTCGAACGAAAGCCGACCCTGGACCTTTTGAACCTTCCCCCCCCCCCCTCCCCCCCCCTCCCCCCCCTGGACCTCCGAGTGCCCTGAGCGAGCAAGCCCCCCTGCGAAGAATTTCCAGTGCCGTTCACCTGCGTGTGTTCACCTCCGAGAGGAGAAAAGAGAGGAAGGGAGAGAGTGAGCGAAGGTGTGTTCGGAGAGGGAACGGGGTCAATGCCCCTCCCTCCCCCCTGTTTTCTTTTCCCTTCAGTTTATTTTTGTTCTTATGAATTCTATTCCCTGTCGCTCTGTTGTATACTCGGTCGCTCCCCAAATGTATGCGCTCTGAGATGGTGTATCTCCTGATATTTAATGAAATGAAATGTTCTAAGCCCGAGTTTGGGTGTGAATATGCCTCTCCTTCCGAATTTTGTTCTAATATCCTTCCTGAGTCTCTTCATGATTTGTCTTTTGTTTTGTTGTTTCTTTTTGTCATCAATTGAAGAGGTATGCTAGATTTCGTGGGAGTCCGAAATCAGTTCATCCAGTAGCGATAGATGGATGCTGGGTTCGGCCCCCTGGCTGCCTCACTGTGCCAACAGCCTTGTGGGCTATACTAAGTGTACGAATCCCTTCCCCAGTGCGCTAACAGGTCCTGTTCACTGCCCCCAAGTTGAGCAGATTCTGCGTATTTGATGTGTATGGTCCCCCGTTCCTTTAACATGTATATGTCTACATTGCTCAATGCATCCAATTTCTGTGGACATGGCCATATGGGCCTCATCACCTGCGCCCATGGGTTGTTGGGGCTCAGGCTTGGTCCAAAAACTTGCTGGAATCCATGTTCTCACACCGCACTTCTTCGTTTCTGTACAAGAGTTACCGGAGATTCTTTTTGCATTGATCTCTGCCATTTATATACTCAGCGTTTGTCGCTGTAGCATATCAGCATCATGCAATCTGTAGTATATCAGCACCGCCGGTTTCATCGAAATTTTCCTCTATGAACTACAGGACCTGCCGTAGGGAAGGAGTACATATACATATTGGTTTGCATCAGTCTGAGTTTCATTTGACCGTCCTGGAGTTTCCTGGGATCGGCTGTTCGATGGTATGACCTCCAGAGGACTTCCCATTTTAAGGTTGAATATCAATGGCCATAGCGCCAGCAGCCCATGGCTGTACATCGTGGAATGAAAGCATATCCCCCGGGTATGTGGAGCACCCTCTCGTAGGTTAGCCCTCGGGGGTCCTCCCTACACTGCTCTTTCAAGGAATGGAAGGTTAATCTCCAGGTTTGTGGAGCTCCTCTCGTAGGTTAGCTCTCGGGGTTCTTCCCTACCCACTTTAGAGATCTTAGGGCAGCCCGCTTGCGGCTCACCCTTGATTATAGAGGCCATCCCGTATATCCGTGGATGTGCTTCGATTTTTCACCCGGCAAATGTTCAGTCTGGGGGAGATGTTGCCAAAATTTTACCAGAATTTGACACTTTAAAAAATACAGAGAACCAGCTGTGACAACATGAATCTAACAAAAAAATGATGAAATGATAACATTGTGATGAATAAACATCTAAATAAGGTTCACCATTTTAAATGGCAATAACAAAAGAATGAGAAGAATGGAACAAAAAAAAGGATAACATTGAAAGTGAAGGAATGAACCACAGGCCGATCCTAGCCCATTGCTAAATTGCCATGAACTCAGGGGTTCCCTGCTCCTGAATTCAAATGCATCTTTGGAGACTCCTCCCCTGAACCCTGGGAATTCGGCACTCTTCTTTAGCCTAGCACGGCTGTGCATTTGCATGAAGTACATCTAATTAAAATCTGCTAAGTGAAGTAGAATGACTTTGAGCTCCTGGGCGCACCTGCACTGAACATAAAATAAGCATTCTGCATGAAGCTTGAATTCTATAAAACAAAGGAGTCGACCCTCCCTCACATAGGTTCTGTGCAAAAATTCTGAGCAAGGAGCATGTCTGAGAGTCGACTCCTCTCAAGTTTGGTAGCTGGCCGGCAATAGAGATTCCTGCGGAATAAATCAAATCCCTGCATGCATCAAGCAATTAGTGCTCACTGAATTTGCATGAACAAGAATTCATTTCTTCATGCATCCCTTGGCATTAAGTAATCAATCCCCATTTGTATTGGAACATGCAGACATCATGTACATAGATTGTTGAATATTGTGTTTTGATGATGACAGAGCTTTGTGTGTGTGCAAGTACTATTTCGTGAATGGTCTTGATGATAATCAAATCCTTATGAATGTGCATGAGCCCTTGATGGTTGTTCAGAATTTTAATGGCCTTCATGATTACTCCTTCATGGTGTCTACATGGATTTTTGAGGATTAAATGTGTTTGAATTTTTTTTATTGTACTCATGGTAGAAATTTATTTCATGATGCTCTAACATTGCTTGAATGCATAGAAATTTTATTTCAAGTTGTGGCTGTGAGAATTTTGGTTCTAAGAAAATATTCTGGCTTCATACAAGAAGTGTCGACACATGATATGGGTTATTCTGTTTTATGCAGGTTTAGGCTAAAAGGAGCAAGGGTCGACACCATGTGTCGACACCTGATATGAGTTGTTCTGTTTGTCTGCAGGTTTAGGCTAAAAGGAGCAAGTGTCAACACCATGTGTCGACACTTTGTTGCAAGTGTTCTGTTTGCAGCAGTTTGTGAACAGGTGTCGACACCATGTGTCGACACCCCTTTAGGCAAACCCAGAATGTGTTCTTCTCGCGTTCGGGCTGTACGAAATTGACATGTGGGATCCCTTGGGCACAAAAGTCCAGGCCCCAATCATTGGAAAGGATGTTGGCTCGATGGTCCAAGGTATCAAAGGAATATTTGGGAGAGAAAAATCAGTCTTTTTATGCTGGACCAATCAAAATATGGTGGAAGAAGCTTCTATCCGGATGAACTCTTAGCTTGGGGGAAAAGTCTCCTACGTGGATGTACTGCACGAAAATCAGTGGCTGGCCAATCAGTGGCCATGTTCTCTACGATCTGGAGGCTTATGCTGATCGTATGGCTCAGGGATCATCATGATATAAATGAATCAAACTATCTGCCTCCCCATTCATCTGTAATTAACTCATCACCATGTGCAAGATCCCTGCTGACTTTCAGTAAGCAAGGAAAGGTGCGGAAGCCTTCTGCATAATTAAGAATCCAGATACATCATCCATTCACCCCCATGCATTGTAGGAATAAAAATTAAGGCCCCATCCATGTGCTTCATGAGTCGGAAAATCTCTGAGCCAATTAAAAAAAAATCCCATACATGCAGTCCATGGACATTCTCCTACAGAACTGAAAACCCCAAACCCACCAAGTATCCTCGCTAGTGTGCATTTGGCGCTTGGATTAGGCCCACGTAAACTGCATGCTAAGACATCATGAACATCCACAGCCTTTTCCCTTGTGCAGCAATTTGCACAAGGCGCACCCAGCAGTCTGCCCCCTGTCATAGTTTGCATATTCCCTTCGCATTGCATGCATGGACTGAAATCGTTCATATGTGTGCCATGAACAGGTCAGGATTTCATATGTACAACATAAATACATCCAGCCATCCCGTGCATTGCATGAATAAAATAAATTATCCATATGCATTGCATGAACAAGCCAAAGCCCCATATGCATTTCACTCATAAACTAAAATCACTCGTGTGCCTCATATGAGTGAGCCCAAACCTCATCTCATTCAGGCATCCCACGAATAAAAGTTGGGATACCATCCAATGAGCCTCCCTGCAACAAAGCCAATACCCCCATGCATCATGTAACTCATGGTTTTCATAGACGCTGCTGGACCCATCTCTTCATACATTTCTTGTGCACCCAGCACTTCCCCTGCACTTGCATTGAGCGTATATGCATCCTGCATGAGGTTCGGGATTTGTAAAGCTAAAAGGGTCAACCCTCTCTTGCAACTGCATAACTTGGGGGACCATTTTGGGAAGAGTCAACTCTGGGAGTCGACTCTCCCCTGAATAGGTTCTGTTGGAAATCTTGAACAAAGAGTGTGCCCGGGGGTCGACTCTAAAAGTCGACTCCTCCCTGGTTTGGCTGCTGGCCAGCAATGAGGTTCCTCTAGAATGAAGTAAACCTTACATGCATCAAATAGTCAGCATTAGTGCTCACTAAATCTGTATGAACATGAATTCATTCCCTCATACATTCTTTAGCATCAAACAGTCAATCCACATTTGCATTGGAACAAACACACATCATACGCATAAATGAACCCCATTCAGAGTATGCACATCCTATACGCATGACACAAATAAATTAAACCATCCCATATGTATGGAATATGCATTTGAATTCCCCATGCATCGCATGAACAGACCAAAAATCACTCATATACACCCCATGAGCAATCTCGAATCACATTCATACATTTCATGAATAAAAAGAACCATAGGTAGATTAAAACCATCATCCATGTAATTTTGAATAAGCCAAAGCATCATAAACACATCATACAACCGCAGCCAACACACTGTTGGGAGCCAAGAGTCGACTTCCCCTAGCCCCAAGTCGACTTCTGTGGTTCCGGTCGACCGAACCCAAATTTCGGTCGACCGAAACCTGTTAGCCCTGCAAACCTCCCATTTTGGGAAGATTGGTCGACCGAACTGGATGGTTCGATCGACCGGTCGGCCCAGCTTCAAGTGTCCGGGCCCATCAATCACTTTTTCCCCATTCAAGTGTAGTGGGAGCATGTCCAATGCATTTATTTAGTGTAGGATCCTCATTGGCCTTCCATGAGTCAAAATAAAGAGGCCTCCAGCGTGGGTGAAATTCCAAGTTGACTACGCATCCCTTTCTAGCATGCATCCCCTATCGCATGGGCAGTACATAGAATGCTGCTGCATTTTAGATGCAGGCAGCTCACTACCTACCCAGCACATGTGATGGACTCCATTCTGATGCATTTCCACCTACTTACTATATGACTGTCGAGATTGTACACCCTTAAGAGGAAGGACATGCACTGTCGATCCTAATGGGCAAGTGAGAGATGTTGATGGGCAGATGCCCATTGGACCCGCCAAGGCGCCGGCTCGCTTCGAGCGACCTAGCATGCCCCTGGCACCTACCACGTGGCCCATGTGACAATGCCCGTGGGGTGCTAGCGGAGGAGCCACGAGGCTTCTCGCGGGCTCCCCTTCCCTCTTGCAATTTCTCCCTCCCTCTTTCTCTTGATTTTGGGCCATTTTTTGGGAGTTTTCTCCTCCTCTTTGAACCACCTTTGCCCCTCACTTCTTGGTTTTATCAATAGCCCTTAGGGGCTCATTAAGAAGGTGGTTATACTATTCAATCGCTCCCTCTCTCCCTCACGTGTGAATACATCTCTGGCTTATTTCTTCTCCCTCTAGTCAATGTGAGCAAGGTGGTTCAGGAGTGTGTGCGGAGCATAAATAGTTCATTGGCGACGATCATGGAGGTGTGTCACTCTCGGACCTGGGACTTGGAGTGTGGGATTACGAAGGCGACCTCAGTAGCTGTCTTCACATATCCGCGGCAAAAGATCCATTTAGCTTCCGTTTGAGATACATCCTCGTACTTTGAACTCTATTATTTTGTTATTATTTTATTCCAAGGTCATCCAACATTTCAGATTTCATATGGGTGCCGAAAGCTTTGCTCACAGAATCCGCTTACTATGGAGTGGAAATTAATCTTTCCAGATTTTGGACCAGAAATTAAGAATGGAGGGCGGCTGGACTAGCAATTAATATGGTGGCCAAAAAATGGACAGCCCCTCAAATTCCTGTATTTTTATTGAGGAAGTGTCAAACCTGAGTGATCTATAATGTCAGCAAACTAAGGGATTGATTAGGTCCTCAACGTGTGAAAGAGGGAGGGGAAAATGAAAATAAAAGCAGACAACCATAGAGGTGAAAAAGGGTGAGTAAAAAGAATAAACTCGTGAATATAAACTGTAATTTCCATGGCCATGCAAACTAAATAATGGGGGTTCAATGGTCTTCCTTCAATGAAAAACTTGTGAAACGCAATGAGGCAGAAACTGCCTTGGTGGTAAAGGGCTGTGATTCGTCTAAGCAGACTGATTAATCGTCTAAGCGGATGATTTTTAAGACACAAACTGCAATCAATGTCTGATCCACATTAATCCACCACTATGTGAAGACGAGTATGGACTGTGAAGCCACCTTATACACTGTCTTGGATATTGGACTAAACCTTGACTCCGGAAAGAACGTGATCCCACACTACCATTAAAGTTGCTTTCTAATTATCATCTTCCAGGGTTGGCATAATATATGCCTTGGCTTGTCTGATTAACGATACACTAGAATGACCTGACTTATTGTGTCTTCCCTGCGCTAGGAGGGGCAGATGACTTTGGAAAAAGAAAAGAAGGCTGAAGAGTGCAAATTTTCTTTGCACAATCCGTAATACCTAGCCATTCTGCCATTCAATCTTTTCCAGAGACAATGCAAAGCCTTTGAAGGATAGATATGTCCGTGCAACAGCTGGTGCGCGTCTTTGTCAGCCACAATAGTCAAACTGTGTACGTCTCATGTGCATTGACAATGTCATTGCATTTTTTTTAATTTTTTGTGTAGATTCTCTTGTTTGGGGAATAGGACTATTATATTCGGTTGTGTTATTGTTGAACCCCACAAATTTATAACAATTTTATGATATTTTCAGAAAATAAAATGCATTATATAAACGATACAAAATCGGCGCCGTTACATGAACACCCTCGGGGTTCCATCAAACAGGGTTATTTACAAAAGTTTTATGTGCTTTAATGCACGGGAATTTTAGCAAACACTTGATGTGCGGCACAAAGCTGTAGACTCACACAATGAACGAACAAAGGATGAAGGTTCCCCTCACCCTTGGTGTGTTCCCAGCAAAATTAGGTAGTGATCCTTGCACCACAAGGTCTTAGGACATCAAGACGGTGTCAAGGGTACAAGAAGACAAACAAAAAGCCTCCACATGCAGCCGCCTTGACTACCTACGGGAAATAAAATGCAAAAATGCATGAGTCCTAGGGTTTTTATGGCCCTCTTAGGGACTGCCGCCATGGGCCCAGCCACCTCCTCCGCCCCCCTCTCTCTCTCCCAAGTAAGCAGGGGATCGGAGGTTGCCTCCCTCCGGTCTGCAAAGGCAAAGGGAGACCCCCTCCAGTCTGCACAGGCGGAGGGAGGCCCCCTCCAGTTGCACAGCACTAGAGGGACCCCCCCTTCAGTTGCGTAGACCTCAGGGAGGGTCACCCTCCAGTCCTGCAGTCCGGAGGGACCTCCCTCCGGTGTCATGCAACCAGAGGGAGGGGCCTTCGGTCACCTGCAGCACCGGAGGGACCCCCCTCCGGTGACACTTGACCGGAGGGGGACCCCCTCCGGTCCCTCCTCTCTAATGCGTATACCCCCTCCGGTCCCTCCTCTCTAATGCGTATACAAAAAAAGAAAAAAAGAAAAAAGAAAAGAAGAGAAACAAGGGGGGAAGAGGAATATACCTTACCTCTTCACCTTCCACTAGAGGAGCAACTTCGAAGATCTCCACCGGAGGCACCACACCTCCTCTCCACTCCCCAACACTTATAAAAGGAAGGGAGCCGCCAAAGAAAAGGAAAGGAGATCATGCAAGAGCATGGAGGGGCTGCACAAGCATCACTTGGAGTTCCTGAAGGCCTTCACGGCCTTGAAGGCTTGAAGACTTTTGCTATTTGCAAAATCCCACAAACGGGATATGTTGCATATGTGTCCCTCACATTGGGGATATGTCCTTCATATGATGCAAAGTTGTTGAAATGATAGAGAAACCAAATGAATTTTGAAAATTATGGAAAAAACCCTGTTATGTCCATAAAGAAAAGACCATAGAAGATCCCAAAATTATGAAATACCCCCTGTTGGTGGCAAATTGTAAAAAATCCTTGAAAGGTGGGAAATTGCATATAACCTCTTGAAAGGTGGAAAATTGCAGGAAAAACCCTTAAAAGGTGGGCAATTGCAAAAAAACCTTGAAATACCAAAAATTGTAGAAGTACCCATGCTTGTGGAAAATTATACGAAAGCCATTGTTCAGTTCAGAAACTGCATAAAGCTCTTGGCCTATCTAGAGATTATCAAAATGCCCTCGTTCCAGTTCACGCCATTTGAACGACTCGATGGAGCAGGATCACGCCACTTCGCTAAAGCGACGTGCGCTCTCCTGAGTCCGACTTAAGGCTAGCCATCCAAGTTCATGTATCTTCTTTATGGCTAAGACTTGTCATATTTGGAAAATCCGGAAATACCAGCAATTATAGAAATACCCCTGCTTGTGAAAAAATTACATGAAAGCCCTTGTTCGATCCAAAAATTGCAAAAAGTTCCTGGCCTATCTAGAGATTATCAAAATGCCTGTGTTCCAATTTACACCGTTTACATGACTTAGTGGAGTAGGACTATGCCACTTCCCTATAGCGGCGCCAGCTCTCCTGAGTCCGGCTTAAGGCTAAGCCATCCTAAAACCATGTATCTTCTTCACGACTAAGACTTATCATATCGAGAAAACCCCGAAAGGTGTAAGATTACAAATATATCCAGAAAAGGGGTGAAATTATAGCTAAACCATGGCAAGTCAAGAAATGGCAGATGAGTCTAGGGAAATCCTAAAAATTGCAAATATATCTCAAAAAGTCAAAAAAATGACAGATAAGTTCAGGAGGCTGCAAGTTGCAGGAACCTGGGAACGTCAGACTGACGAAAATATTCGTGAAAGTCAAAAATGACAGAAATGCCCGAGAAAGTCCAGAAATGACAACATTATTTCAAAATGTCAAGAAATGACAAAATTACTGTGGAATGTCAAGAAATGACAGAAATGCTTCAGAATCTCAAGAAATGATAGGAATGTCTTAGAAAGTCAAGAAATGACTGAGCTATCCCGGAAGATCAACAAATGACAGAAGCATCCCCGTCGCCTGATAGTCAAGAAATGACAGCGATGTCTAAGATGATCAAGTGTAGAAATGTCTTGGAAAGTCAAGAAATATAAGTCTAAGAGAGCCAAAAAAATTGTAAAAATAGCCAGAAATGGTCAGAAGCTATAGAAATACCCAAAAAGGGTCTGATACCACAAAATAACCATAAAGGGTTAGAAGTTACAGAAATACCCAAAAAGGACTTGAAAAGGCAGAAATGTCTAGAGTTCTTTTGAAATTGCAAGAATATTTCGACATTTGAGAAAACTGCAGAAACACTCAAAAAAGATCAAAAATTACAAATATGTCCCATCTTATGTGAAAATGTCCTCTATGGACATCAAATTAACTTAAGAGTCAATCACAATTAAAAGAGTGATCATGACTATGAAGCAATTCTGACGGACCAATCCAACAATCCGATCATGATGGAATTCAAATTTAACCGTTCGATCAGGAGACAAAAGCAAATTCAATGACCCAATTAAGATGAAAGTAAATTCAAATGTTATGCAGAGTGAAGCAAATTCAAAGGGTCTGGTTGCAACCATATGTAATCTCGAAGACCCAATTACATAGTCGGGACTATATGTAAAGGTCTTGAAAGACTGATTGTAATTCAAACTACATATGTTCAAGGAGATAAAGTCTTCAAGTTTCTTTGCAAGAGTATGTACCCGTAATGGGAGATTATCAAGGTCATTAATGTTATAATATATAAAGGCTAAAAGCATTCTTTGATAGTTAATCAAAAGTGTTCGGACTTGCTTCGACACCGACTCCGGTCGGTGAGGAAAAGTCCAATACACAAATCCTAAATCGTCTGATAAATCAAGCACGCAGAATTAATAATATGTCAAAATATCCGCATATTTATCCAAAAAAATGGATGTTTTAAATTCCAAAATTTTCCGTGTGTGAAACAGTTATCCTCGTACACTTCTGCATCATCCTGCAATTTGCTGGATGATGTCATATCTGGCCTTATTTATTTCCCAAAACAATTTGTGATGCCTTTCTGGGGTTGATTTGCAAGCTTATAATTAGATAAGAATCTCATGCTTATGTAGAAAGATATAATAAGATAAAAATCTCATTCTTGTACTTTTTGTGATATAGGTTCTGTTGAAGGGCGCCAATGCTGATGAGCTGAAAAAAGTGAAGCATGTCATCCAATATGGCATTTTTGCCGCTTATCACTTGGCTCTGGAAACATCATTTCTTGCTGATGAAGGTGCATCTCTTCCTGAATTTCTCTTGAAGTCTCCAATAACTGTTGCGCTACCAGAGAAACCATCAAGTATGTAGAGATTCATCTCTGTGATACCAGGTTTCACAATCCCTATTGCTGGAAATAGAAGACTCAACACCAATGTTCGAAAGGTTGATATAATTCTTGACTTAGATCCCAATCCAAAACCTGATGACAGTGGGAAGATAGAAGTTGCAGTGTCACCACCTTTAGTTGAAAGCCATTTCCACACAACAGAAAAGTCATATATGCTTAATAGCCCTTTTTTTTATAACAAATCACCTTCTTTAGGAAAGATTTCCCAGATGGAACATTGTACTGAGCTACATACACCACTGCCCTTTCCTTCTTTATCTCTTTCTGGTGAAGTTGTGGATTCCCCTTCCTTTGCTCTCTAGACTCAAAAGTTAGTGAAAAGGCAGTCATTGGAGGACATTCTGAAGTTGGAAATTTGGAAACAAATGGTGAAACTGTTGCCAACAATCACATCAAGCCCGCTATCTGTTATGAAGCCTCGGAATCCCTGAACAAGGGCACTTTTATGGCTAATGGGACCATTAATGAAAGAGAATATTTTGGATTTTCACAGTTACAGATTTTACAACAAGATGACAATCATCTGCATGACCTAGCACCAGTTAAGGAAGAGTTCCCCCCGTCTCCGTCTGATCAACAGAGCATTCTAGTATCTTTGTCAACTCGTTGTATATGGAAAGGGACTGCCTGTGAGCGTGCCCATCTCTTTCGCATCAAGTACTATGGCAGCTTTGACAAGCCCCTGGGATGATTTTTGAAAGATCATCTCTTTGACCAGGTATTTCTTATTTTTCTTCAAAAGAGGAAGCAACAGTATGTCAGAACCCTTTGTCTTCATGGTACATTTCCATTGTTTTCAGGGTTATCGATGCCGTTCATGTGAGATGCCATCTGAAGCCCATGTTCATTGTTATACTCATCGTCAAGGCAGCTTAACAATCTCTGTCAAAAAACTTGCAGAATTCCCTTTGCCTGGAGAACAAGATGGCAAGATCTGGATGTGGCATAGATGCTTACGGTGTCCCCGTTTAAATAAAATTCCCCAAGCAACAAGGAGAGTGGTCTTGTCTGATGTTGCTTGGGGTTTATCCTTCAGAAAATTTTTGGAGCTGAGCTTTTCGAATCATGGTGCCACCAGTAGGGTGGCCAGTTGTGGTCATTCCCTTCACAGGGATTGTCTTCGATTTTATGGGTACTCTCTCTCTCTCTCTCTCCCCACCCATCCCCCTTCCTTTGTGCATTTTTCTGTGTGTGCATCTCTGTCCACTTTGCTTATGCATTTATAACTATAATTTATGCTCATTTAGGTATGGGAAAATGGTTGCTTGCTTCCAATATGCATCTATTGATGTTCATTCTGTCTACCTGCCACCTCCCAAATTGGATTTCAAGTACCACCACCAGAATTGGATTCAGAAAGAGGCAGATGAGGTCTGTTGTGACCTCCTGAGCCGCTATCTCGTCATCATTCCTCTTATTGATGGAGAAATGAAGAACTGTTTTTAAGTTATGTTGTCAAGATTTTCATCATTTACTATTGAGCTATTCCTGTTAATTTTCATGTATTAGGTGGCTGAACGAGCAGACCTCTTGTTCTCTGAAGTACTCAATGCTTTGCGACAAATAGCAGAAAAAAGACCAAATACATGTTCAATTAATTGTAATGTAAAACTCTTGGAATCTAGACACTGTATCATAGACCTGGAAGGGAACCTGCAAAAGGAGAAGCAACAATTTGAGGTGAAGCAATATTATGATGTTAACTATTGCTTATCCATTTGTTTGGAGAATTCCAGCTTTCGTGACATTTTTAAAGCTTATTTTCAGGAATTTTTACAAAAGGCTATGAAGGAGGTGAAAAGGGGGCGGTCAGATATTGATATTCTTGAGATTAACAAATTACGAAGGCAGTTGCTCATCCAGTCCTATGTATGGGACAAACGTCTGGTATTTGCTGCCAGTTTGGAGAATAATCCTTATGAAGGCGCTAATGGATTGAATCCAGGAAATAAAGAGAAGATTAATTCTACTGATAAGCTAGTGGATTTGAAAACAGCCCCTAAGCCGGAGAGAACTGTTACAAGCTCCCTTCCACTGGATGCAAAAGCTGATGAACCTTCTAAAGGGGTCATGCATGTTATCAGTCACTGTGAGACACAGAATCTTTCGCGTAGGAAAAATCTGAGAATATAAATGTTCTTTTTGAAAAGAAACATTTCCCTATCTGAGTAGAGGGTGATTTCGTGGGTGTGCATAGTATCAGACAATTTGGGTTCGAGTGTTGGACCTCTCCCCACTGACCGTAGTCAGTGTTGATTTATATAGGCCTAACGTTCGAACACCTTTGTTTAACTATCAAAGAAATCCCAAAGTCTTCTATAGAGGTTCTGATGTGGAGGGCAAGCTCACTCGAGAGACTCTCCATGACCACTCATTTACCACCAACATGTTAATAGAGTTAGGGTTAGCTCTGAACAAAATCCTAAGATTTAGGAATAGAAACGTAAATATGTGGAAGTCGTAGGTATTTTTGAAGTAAAATGGAGTTTTTTGGACTCCGATGGTATTTTGGTAATTTTATCAACCTAGGGGTATTTTGATAATTAGGGCTAAGTATGAGCAAAATCCTAAGACTTAGGAGTAAAGATGTAAATATGTGGAAGCCGTAGGCATTTTTGAAGTAGAGAGAAGTTTTCTGGACCTCGAGGGTATTTTGATAATTTTACCAACCCAGGGGTATTTTGATAATTTTACCAGGCCAGGGGCACTTCTGAAATTTCTGAGCGGGAACGGAAGTAAGACCGGGTTCCTGACTTCCCAAGGTGCTGAGGCTCTTTTTGAAGGGTTACGAGGGTTGGTAGGCCATTTTTTAGGTCACAAGGGTGTTTTAGTAATTTTACCGTACCCTACACAGACTTAGGGTTAGGGTGACATCTGAGTGTCAGACTGGGCTGACAATATTTCCGGACCGAAGGAAAGACAAGGGGCTTCGTAGAAGACACATAACTGTCAACTTGGCCGAAGGAGGGGTATATATGCAATTTTGTGAAAGCCGGGGGTTTTCTTATAATTATCTCCCGAGGACATACATAAAACATGCTGAGTGTTTTTATAGTCCAAATGAGTACAAGGGTTGTCGGCGAGTTATCGACTGTACAAAAGTCCGCACTAACGCGGGAAATAGGGGTGTAGCCCCAATTACAAAAGTTACAGGGTAAAACTGCAAATAATAAGACTTTTATGTTTCTCGGACCCCGGGGAGGACATTTATGCAATTCTCCCATTATTAGGGCAGAAGCATATGACATAGTCATCCCGGGACTTAGAAACAACAACACGGCCCACTGAGGGGCGTAATTATAAAAATACCCCTTAGGGACACATATACAAGACCCGGGGACTTACCCCTCACGGGCCAGAACAAACGAACAAACGAATGCTGGATGCTTCGAGTGTGCTCCATAGGCTGTAGTCTGTAGATCTCTATCTGTGTGTGAATGTCCCCTCTTCTAGACCATGGGGGTCTATTTATAGAAGTAGGAACCTCCCCGGGGTCGTTCGGACCCGTACGGGTTAAACGGGAGGAAAATGACCCCGGGGAGGTCATTTTTTGAAAATTTTTTATTTTTCACACAGGAAAGAGGACCGGCCCGGGGTCACGTGACCCCCGGGGGACCTACCCCGGGGTCGCGGACTCTCCCGGGGTGATGGGAATCAACACAGGGTACTAACATTTTGTTTTACATTTGTGTCATTTTGTTTGCATTTATATCCTTGGGTAATTGGGTTTGCAATTGTATGGCGATTATAAGCCAATTTGTTAGTCTTTAAGAATCTTTGGGTTTCTATGTAAAATGTCAGTAGATCCAGCAGGGTCCCCCACCCTCTTTCCCATTGGTCCACCTAGGTTTTAGGGCCCATGTGGGCTGGTCCAAGGTCAAGGGTGGAACATGGACCATGGGGCAAAGTCCAACTTGGACTACCCCTTAGTCAAGGGGGCGCCCCCTCCTTTGTCCTCTCTTGTAATTTTTTTAGTTTTCTTTCTTTTGACCACATGGGAGAAGAAAATGATATCCCTTATTTATCCCTCCCTAACCCTAGATATAAGGATAGTTTAGGTCTTTTATACATTTCTATATAACCCTTGTATTTTCCCATTTCATGGAATTAATGAGAAGAATTGTTGGAAAAATCCAAGAGCCCTTGGGCGCCCCTCTCTCCCTCTCCCCTTGCAGCTGTGAAGGTTGTCCTAATCTATGGTGTGAAGCCATATTCTGGGAGTGATTCCCACCTCTATCACCTCCGCTGGATGCGACTTCCAGCCACCGCCACCGCCACCTCCGTTCTTGCCGCCGTCGAGCCGCCACAACCATTGTTTTACCCTGCTCTTCAGGATTCTAAGATCCAGGACAGAAGCTGAAAGAAAAGGTTGGTCCTCCAAATCCGTGAGTCTGATGATCTTGAAAATTTGAGAGATCATCCCCCTCCTTGTTAGCCATCCCCAATTTAAATTTTGTGTCAATCCGCCACCGTTTGATATTTTTCCCAGTATTTTAGTTCCACCCCTGACAGTCTGCCAATCAGCAGATCTGCGGGACAGTGTCTTGTTGTTGTATTTTTCCAGTCCCCTTAGTCATGTCCAAAAAATCCCAAAAAATTCCTACGTGATCCCCACATACCCCCCTTCCACCCATAAAATTCACAAAGTTTAGATCCATCATTTTCTTTTGGGTAAAAATTCATTTTCAGGCAGAACTTATTCTGTCCTAACTGTTTGTAACTCGAGCCAGTAGAAATTCTTGGGGAACAGTCATTTTCATTTCTAATCCGTCTACTAGATGGGCCTGAAATAATTACATGTTGCAGCCCTTTGAGTCCCATATCCAACGGCGCCGATCTCGTCTCGATCCGACATCGAATCTGGGTGGAACAATTCTTTTCGCCGGGTCGCGCAAACCTGTTCCGTGAACAGGCCAGCAAAGGCAGCAGCAAGTTAATTCTTGCAAAATTACTTCAGCGTCGATTCAGCCACTGCCAATCTCAAGGATCGAAGAGGAGTCTTCCACCGACGTCCCAGCCAGCCGCCGTGATCAGAAGGTGACCGAAAGCCGCCGTCCCATAAGCTGAGTTCGGTTGCTATCCAGCGAGTCGGAACAGTACCGAGTCAGACCAGCAGCTCGCCTCCGGTCCAAGAGCCCTTCCGGCTTGCTGCCCGTCAACCTGAGACCGTTACTCCTAGGTCCCACTGTAGCCCTTTACCTCCCTGCGTGGAGTGGGCAGTGAAATCATTTCTGTAATTATTGTGGATTATTTGTACCGGGAGTACGAGTTTTGGCCAGGGTCATCTTCCCCACGCCCGGAGCATGGAGGTACGTTTTCGCTCCTTCGTTGATGCATTTGCTTATCTCGTATGTTTTGAATGCCGCTATATGAGCGATTATTAGGATATTAGCTCATTCAAATTTCATCGCCGGCTGCGAGCGAGTGAGTGGAACCCGTCCCGTGACTCGATCCGAGCACGCGGAAAAGCCGATACTCAAGGCTCATTGCCGGTTTCTCAACCGCGCAGATCCATGCATTTCCCTCGCTTAGGGACGTCCGTGAGCTAGAGTCCCAGGTTTGCGTCCCGTCCCGCATCAAATTGGTATCAGAGCCAGGTTGAGTCTAGGGTAGTCGGTTAGTCGGTCCAAGGTGTCGCATTGCATTCCTATACCGGTATATCAAAAGGTGTTCCCGGAATGATAGGTTACACCTATCGGGAAGGTAGTACACTTGCGTGAGTGTGATCTTCGGATCAAACCTCCGCTACGTACTGGATACTAGTTGAGTCTAGGTTTGTAGTCGAGTATGCATTCCAACATTGCATTGTTGTCCTAGGGTTGTGTCTAGTCCAATAAAGAGTCAACCGGTCTTGTCACTGTATGTTTGCATTACCACTACCCACCAGCCCCATGGCCGTTCCCCGAGACCGTGCGTCCGATTGGTCATCCCTGGTGGCTCAATTCAAGGCTTTCATGGCCCGACCCCCGGGTCTTGCCCCTATCATTCCACCACCGGTTGACCCGACCCCTAAGCCCACAACCGAGTCGTTCCAGCGCCCTATAGTGTCCATTGCCATCCTGCCTAATGGGTTGCATACGAAAATAGACTTCATCGGTAGGGTGTCATCTAATTGTGTCTTACAAGACAGTTGAGTCTCTCTCTAAGACCGGGGAAATTGTTCTCAATGGTGGCTTAGCATTCGTAGAGTTCCAATAGAGATTCGGCCCCGTTCTTTATGACGATGGAGCATGGTGCAAGGTCGACACACTTGCTGGTCCATGCATCATTTTAGGCCAAAATTGGTTGGAAGAGAGGCGAGCGACCTTTGACCGGGATAGGAGGACTTGCACCTTACACCAACCTCACCTACCCGGCGAGTTCGTATTACACGATGGCATTCAGCCGACCACCTCCATGTCACCAACCACCCACCCCCAGCGGCTCGTTCTGCCTCCGGACTCATGCCCACCACCACTCCCGGAGCCCACCCATGGGGTCCCCTGTAGTGGGATTAGCCATTTCTCTGACCCGTGTCCTTCACATTCCCCTACCTTAGAGGACAACCATTCAGAGGATGCCTCACCCGGGCCTATTCTTGTGAGTTATGAGGCTGACCAAGAGTTGGCCGAGGAGTACCTCGCTGATGTTTTAGGGTTAAAGAGCGATCCAATAGAGGGCCAGGGTCTGTTAGTCACCCCAACCCCACCGGTCATCCTGGAGCTGTCTGTCCCACTCACTTTATCCACGGTGGATGAGCCACCCGACGACCCCATGCAGTCAGCCATTCCACTTCTACCCGTCTCTCCTACGGTAGCGCAACCGCTAGTGACTACCATACCATTGTCGACACCTTATGTTGACACGGTATGGTCTGATTTCTGCCACACGTACGAGCGATAGTATCCAGACTTTCCATTTTCCATGCTCCACACCAGACGTCCGGATTACATTCCCGTCATCCGCCCCCTCATCCTCCTGCACTTCCATACCCGCGGGCGAGTCTTCTCGAATCGGAGACGGTTGACGAGGGATGAGACTCACGGCATCAAGTTGTGGTTCAGTCTTTCTTTACACTTAGTGTATGTAGACGGTGTCCGTCATTCTCACCGAGTCATCCCTTGTGTTTGTATCTCTTTGTCGTCAGTCATAGTATTACTATGAGTGTCTAGGTTTGCCTAGGGTCATGTGTGAGTGTTTGTTTCGTACAGTCTGTGAGGGTTTGCATACGAGTCAGTCTAAAGTCAGCTCGCGATGTCAGTCCCTTTTGAGTGTGAGGTAAGTCGGGTCTAATACGTACGTTGTAGACTTACCGGAATTTGGGATCGGCTCTACGATTCTATGTCTCGAATCCAGTCACATACAGGGACCCAGCGGTGATTCCTAGTGAGTCATTGAGCCGTCTCCTTCCTTTGAGAGTGACCCCACCCTGGAGTGTCCACCACTAGCCTCATTCCCATCGCAGCATGTGCATATCGAATATATACGGGATGAGCATGCGATGATTACTTGGAGTGGAGCGTACTCTGCGCTACCTGGTACGGTGACAGATCCATAGGAGCCACACGAGCAGCCGCACCCCTTACTTGACGTGGTCGAGTTCTTCCCACCCGGGGAGAATTGATGGGAATCAACACCGGGCACTAACATTTTATTTTGCATTTGTGTCCTTTTGTTTGTATTTATATCCTTGGGTAATTAGGTTTGCAATTGTATGGTGATTATAAGTCAATTTGTTAGTCTTTAGGAATCTTTGGGTTTCTATGTAAAATGTCAGTAGGTCCAGCAGGGTCCCCCACCCTCTTTCCCATTGGTCCACCTAGGTTCTAGGGCCCATGTGGGCTGGTCCAAGGTCAAGGGTGGAACATGGACCATGGGGCAAAGTCCAACTTGGACTACCCCTTAGTCAAGGGGGCGCCCCCTCCTTTGTCCTCTCTTGTAATTTTTTTAATTTTCTTTCTTTTGACCACATGGGAGAAAAAAATGCTATCCCTTATTTGCCCCTCCCTAACTCTAGATCTAAGGATAGTTTAGGTCTTTTATACATTTCTATATAACCCTTGTATTTTCCCATTTCATGGAATTAATGAGAAGAATTGTTGGAAAAATCCAAGAGCCCTTGGGCGCCCCTCTCTCCCTCTCCCCTTGCAACTGTGAATGTTACCTTAATCTATGGTGTGAAGCCATATTCTGGGAGTGATTCTCACTTCTACCACCTCCGCTGGATGCGACTTCCAGCCACCGCCGCCACCGCCTCCGTTCATGCCGCCGGCGAGCCGCCACAACCATTTCTTTACCGTGCTGTCCAGGATTCCGAAATCCAGGATAGAAGCTAAAAGAAAAGATTGGTCCTCCAAATCCGCGAGTCTAATGATCATGAAATTTTGAGAGATCATCCCCCTCCTTGTTAGCCATCCCCAATTTAAATTTCGTGTCAATCCGCCACGGTTTGATATTTTTCCCAATATTTTAGTTACACCCTTGAGAGTCTGCCAATCAACAGATCTGCGGGATAGTGTCTTGTTGTTGTATTTTTCCCGTCCCCTTAGTCATCTCTAAAAAATCTCCAAAAATTCTTACGTGATCCCCACATACCCCCCTTCCACCCATAAAATTCACAGAGTCTACATCCACCATTTTCTTTTGGGTCAAAATTCATTTTCAAGCAGAACATGTTCTGTCCTGACTATCTGTAACCCGAGCCACCAGAAATACTTGAGGAACAGTAATTTTCATTTCTAATCCGTCTACTGGATGGGCCTGAAATAATTATATGTTGTAGCCCTTTGAGTCCTCTATCCAAAGGCACCGATCTCGCCTCGATCCGACATCAGATCTGGGTGAAAAAAAAATCTTTTTCCCAGGTCGCGCAAGCCTGTTCCGTGAACAGGCCAGCAAAGGCAGTAGCGAGTTAATTCTTGCAAAATTACTTCAGCATCGATTCAGCCGCCGCCGATCTTAGGGATCGAAGAGGAGTCTTCCACCAACGTCCCAGCTAGCCACCGTGATCAGAAGGTGACCGGAAGCCTCCGTCCCACAAGCTGAGTTTGGTTGCTGTCCAGCGAGTAGGAACAGTACCGAGTCGGATCAGCAGCCCGCCTCCGGTCCGAGAGCCCTTCCAGCTTGCTACCCGTCAACCCGAGACTGTTACTCCTGGGTCCCATTGTAGCCTTTTACCTCCCTGCGTAGAGTTGGTAGTGAAATCATTTCTGTAATTATTGTGGATTATTTGTACCGGGAGTACGAGTTTTGGCCGAGATCGTCTTCCCCATGCCCGGAGCGTGGAGGTACGTTTTCGCTCCTTCGTTGATGCATTTGCTTATCTCGTATATTTTGAATGCCGCTGCATGAGCGATTATTAGGATATTAGCTCGTTCAAATTTCATCGCCACTGCGAGCGAGTGGAACCCATCCTGTGACTCGATCTGAGCTCGCGGAAAAGCCAATACCCGAGGCTCATTGCCGGTTTCTCAACCGCGCAGATCCACGCGTTTTCCTCGCTTAGGGACATCCGCGAGCTAGAGTCCCAAGTTCGCGTCCCATCCCGCATCACGGGGGGACTTGCCCGGGGTCGCGGGCCCCCGGGGGACCTACCCGGTGTTGTGCCCCTGTGGTTTTGATGATAGCAAACACTATGAGTCATTAGATGTCTGCATGAATTAAGTGATTGATTGATATTGATTGATTGTGTATTTTACATATATACTGTTCAGTCTGATTACATGTTAGGCCAGTGCAATTCATCTCGGTATAGTTTGTTGGCTGCACTTTAGCTCATAAGCATTGTAGGGATCAAGGTCAATGCAGACCTCATAAATGTGCATTTCTAGGTCAATGTATTCACTTACGTTCAGCACATTATGTCGATGCATACTCATGGTTCAGCAGGCTAAGTCAGTGCTCTTCGGTGTTTAAGTCGGTGCAAGGTTTATTCTCTAAGGCAAAACACAAGGTCAGTGTATATCCCTCTATAGTCAGTGCAAGCCATTTCAGTGTGCATGGCATTTCATCGAACAGATCAAGGTCCGTGCACATCATGATAGCCAGCTCATACAAGGTCAATGTACGACTGTTCAGTATTTCATTCTAAGTCGGTGCATGTTTCCCTGCTAGCGTATGAGTCGGAGCTAGTTTGCATATGTGTTAATCATGTCTGTGCATACCACTGTTCCTATGCATATAAAGGTCTGAGCATCTTTTGTCTCATGCACTTGCGTCTCATGTTGCGTCTCATTTTGCGTCTCACGCACATACCAGGTTGCATGCATTCATTCGGTCGGTGCAAGTCTTTGCACTATGCTGCATCTGAAGGTCCGTGCATATATGGGTCGGTGCAGAGTTTGCCTTGTGCATGCAAGGGTCGGTGCAGATAGCAAGTCGGTGCACATCTTGCATATAGTCATATAATGTCTGTGCATGGTTTGCATTATGATTGCGCATAGTCCGTGCACATCACTATAGCGGTCGGTGCAATGTTTAGTTAGCATGTGTATAAAGTCTGCATTGCATCGGTGCAATCCTTAGCTGTAGCACGCAACTAAGTCCGAGCAGAGTCTGTGCATAGGTTTCATCTCTTGTGCATAAGCTCCTGCATGCACATTTGAGTCTGTGCAACCATAGTCGTTGCACACGGACTAATAATGCATTAGGTGAGTAGGTGCAATTGCTATAGGCACAACACAACCAAGTCGGTGCGATGCCTTTAGCGCATCAGGTATATCTGTAGAATATTTCTCATAGCATTCACTAAGTCGGTGCAACACTTGCACCAAGCACTTAGAGTTTGTGCATCCCTCTCATACTCACACACACGGAGTCCATGCAAGGCTGCTCACGACCTGAGTAGGTCTGTGCAATGCTTGCACATTGCATACACATAGTTAGTGCATCCGTTAGTCCCGTGCTGCAAACAAGTCTATGCATATGCTAATGTGACAGTACTGAACTCGTGCATAAATGTGTATTCATTACAATTAAGTTTGTGCACATCTGGCTTATTCACCTATTGACTCCGTGCAGTCCTGTCTAACTCTTTGCTATATATATACATATAACTGTCTCGAGCTGATATTCCTTCTGACTGTATGACGGATATGTTTTCGAGAAGAATAAGGATGGCAAGTGATCCAAGAATGGAGTAGGTGCCAGGATCATTACACGTGGAAAGCATTGAGCTAGGATGCTGCCACGTGGGCCAAGGCATTTAGGCGGGAATCGTGGAAAGCACACGCCCTACATCTGATGCTCATATAAAAAGGAAGCCTCTCTTTCCTGTGAAGGGTGATCAGATTAGAAAAGATCTAGAGACAGCACGATCCAGAGAGGAGAAGAGAAAAGAGAGAGCAGAGCAGAGCAGAAGAGAACAAGAGAGAAAAAGAAGAAGAGTGAGAGCGAGAAATATAGAGCAGCAGAAAGTGAAGAGATAGAACAGAAGAAAAGAAGGAGAGTTTGAGAAAAGATTGCTGAGAGAAAGTGCCAGCTGAAGGAAGAAGAAGGAGAGAGAGAGAGAGAGAGAGAGTTCGCTGAGAAAGAAGAAGCCAGAGAAGGAAACTGGTGGAGTCACGATTCCTAGATCATATCTAGAATCGTTTAGCTCATTTGAGCTACATTGGTTTGCTGGTTTCATCTGATTACAATTTTTCATTCCATTATTTTCTTTTCTTTTATCATTGTTACATCAAGCTGTGTGTCAGCGGATAGTCAAGCTGTGTGTCAGCGGATAGTCAAGCTGTAATGCTCAGTGGACAGCAAGCTGTGTTGCTCAGCGTTGCAGAGGTGTGGTATCCTCTGGTCGGCGTAAGCTGTAAGGCCCAGCGGTTGTAGGGCTTTTACCCCAAAGCTGTGGATCAGCGGAAGCTGTGTATTAGCATGAATCCACACTCGGGTTGAGTGTGGGGTGGATGTAGGTCTGAAGGACCGAACCACCTAAAAATCCTTTGTGTGCTGTGGTTTAATTGTCTACTTCTATTCTGCTAGATGTATGCTTAGGCTCGATCTGAATCTTCTGTCTAGCGAGGTATTTGGTTGCATATCAATCATTTGTTATTGGTCTTGAGAAAGTCACCTTGATACTTAATCACTGTTCTGGAGTGCGTCTAATTTGCTCAAGCCAAGTTGCATTTGTTCGCTTGAATGGGTTCGGTCAACAATAGTGTCTGTTCTTGTGTTAAACGATAGATGTATGCTAGACTCGATTTCAACCTACAGTCATGAATGTGTTTAATTCCGCATCAGTTTAAGTTCATCAGGTTGAGTTTTAATTGGCAAGTTTTTATAGGGGAGACTCATTCACCCCCTCTGAATCCGGACCTTGTACCCTAACAATTGGTATCAAAGCCAGGTTTCTGACTTCCAGATCCAACGATCTGCAGAGGATCCTGCTAGTTTGTGTGGTGCTTTGCTATTTTTAGTTCGGTGCATCTGTCATCTTGTTTTTTCCGATTTTTAGATCTGAACTTATTCAGTTGTTTTTTATGGCATTTTCTGTTGTTTTTGATGGTTCTAACCTCAACAAATGGTTAGGGGGTCTATGTGTTCACCTGAACTCCATTGATCCAAATCTATGGAGTCTTGTATCAAAGGGCCCACATAAAGTACATCAGAATAAGACCATATGGTCTAGAAATGATAGGATAAAAGACAGTGAGATTGCTACTGTCTTTAACATTCTGAGGAACTCGGTTAACATTGAAAAGTTTCCATGTATTACATGATGTACATCTGGAAAAGAGATCATGGATAAAATCATATCTATTAATGAGGGGCGAAAAGAAGAGTGCCTGATGGCCAATCGAAGGGATCAAACTGAAGAAACAGCATCCCATGTAAGCACTGAATCAGAAGATATTTCATTTGATGAACTGGTAGAGATGTATGATGAACTGCTAGAAAAATCTAGGAAAATACAATCTGAAAATAAAAAGCTGAAGAAAAAGATTGATCAAAACTGCTCTAATCTACCCTGTGAAAATTGTTCAAAACTGAAAAAGTCTCATGATGATTGCTTGACTGATATTCAGAATTGTATGAAACAATTGGAAAGCTTTGAAAATATTGTTTCAGAAATGAATGAACTGAAATCTGAGAATGAAATCTACAAAAGACAGATTGTAGAGAAAAATGAAAAGGGTAAAGGACTTCAAGAAGAAAATCAAGCTGAACTTGTCAAGCAAAAAGAACACATGGTTATGATGAAAAATGAGAATGATGAATTATATTCAAAGATTTCTGAATTAGAGGATAAATTGAACAAATCTGATAATCATCAGACTTTGAATCTGTGGATAATGAGCAATTGATAAAAGAAAATGAAGAACTGAAAATGTTGAACTCTGCCATGTCTGAAAGATTGCTTGTCTTAGAAAAAGGGAAAATTGTCTGTAATGCAGAATCTAAACAACTGAGCAATCTGAAATAAGAAATCGAGAAATATAAAACTACTAACAAAGTGCTAAGTGAATGTGTTAATTGCAGTGAACAAGAGATTGTCAGTTATGAATTACACATTGCTTCTTTAGAAAAAGAAATTTATGAACTGAAAAACTCATTGTCAAAAATTCTCAAAGGTAAAGACAAATTAAAAGCTTCCTTGAAAGATGAAGTGAGCAATCAAAGTAAGGAGACCGACAATTTTTCTGAAACAAAAAGGGTCATGAGGAACCAGCTTTACACCACATTTGTCCCAAGCACTGATGTAGTTGGAACCTCTAGGACATCTCCAAAGAAATCTGCTACTGTTAAAACTCAAAAACAGAATAAAAATCCAAAAAGGAAGAAAAATAAATTGTATGCTGAAAAATCTCAGACCAAGATGTTTTCTGATAAGAGAAAGAATGTTAAGTGTTTTTATTGTGGCAAATTTGGTCATGAGATGGATGATTATTTTATCAGGAAGAATGATGAATTGAAATCTGATAGAATTCATGATAGGAATTCTAATATGAAGAAACCTTCTCATGTTCAAAACATGAGATTCAAATGCTTTTACTATCATAGAGTAGGTCATCTCATGCATGAATGCAAATTAAAGGAACATGATGACCTCAATGCTAGAAGATTGCATGATAGGAATGTTCATGTTAAAAATTATGCAAACTATAAGAAGAACATTCAATGTTTTCATTGCGGCAAACTGGGCCACATTGCTGTTGAATGTTGGCATAATCAGGGAAAGAAATTTCAATCTAGATTCGTTAATTTCCCTGTTAACAAAAATGTTTCTGAAAGAGATAACTTTGGTTCTAAGGGAAAGCACATTAGGTGCTTTGAATGTGGAAAGCATAGCCATATAGTTAGGGCTGTCAATGGGCCTGGCGGGCCCGACAGGCCCGCGGGCTTGGCCCGATTTCGGGCCGGGCCGCAAGGTCTTTTTAGGCCCGCGGGTTTTTAGTCGGGCCTAAAAGCCCGGCCCGACTAGACTCGCGGGCCGGGCTCGGGCTTTGAGTTCGGCCCGCGGGCCGGCCCGGCCCGATCCTTTTTTTTATTCTCACTTCAAATTTTAAAAATTATTTAGTCAAACTTATGTTATTTTACTTAATTAGAAAATTTTAAAATTCTCTTTTCACACAAATTATGTAATTAATATCAAAATTTTAATTTATTTAGTGAGATTATAAGTTTTATAGTATTAAATCTATTAATTTTTATTATTTTTATTATTTTATTTAAGTAGTCGGGCCGGGCCGGGCCTTAGTCGGGCTTTGAATTTTTTACACAATGTCGGGCCCGACCCGGCCCGGGCCGGGCCGGGCTCGGGCCTTACTCTTGATAAGTTGGGCCCGGGCCGGGCCGACCTAAGCCCGGCCCGGGCCCGGCCCATTGACAGCCCTACATATAGTCAAGGACTACTGGCATGCTCAGGGAAATAGATTGAACCCTAAATCTGTAAAATTCCATGTTCTCTATGCTGCTAAAAATGAGTTGATTGATAAAAGAAAAAATCTTTCATGCTTTAAATGTGGGAAATCAGGCCACAGGGCTGCTGACTGTTGGCTAGTTAATCAAAAAAGATCAAACTTGCATGTGAAAAACAGAAGCAATCATGTTTATGCACATAAATTCAATTCTCATGTGAACATGAAAAATAGTCAGAATTCTTGTAATCACTGTGGTCAGTTTGGACATTTTATGTCTAACTGTTTCATGATGAAATTCGATGACTCTTATGCTCAAAAATTGTGGAGAGCACCACTCAGAGGTGCCACTGTTATTTCAGGACCCAAGATGCCTTGGGTACTTGCTGGTGCAAAATGAGGAATTGCTTTGCAGGTGTGCCTTGGAGCTGAGGAATAAAGAGGGGTAAATAAACCAAGGCACCCTAGTATGAAAACCCCATTTCTGAGATTGTCAGGTAAACTCACTGAATTTTCTATCACTACACTCTTTGCTTAGTCTGTTAGTTAAATTGATTGATTGCACAACATAATTGATTTTGATTCAGCATTGGCATATCACTTGCAAAAATGTGTTAAATCATCTATGTTCCTTCTAATAGAACCGTTCTGAAAATCTGAATTGAGATTCACGGTAAGTGTAATCTGTCTTAGTTGAATTAGCATGTTTGTTTCTTAAACATACCCCATGATTTTCTTCACATAATAGGTCGTGTGTTTGTGGCACTTGAATGATCATTTCATACTGCATAGTGTCAGGGGGAGGATTGTTATCTTTTCATAAAGATTCATGCTATTTGTGTTTTTGAATGCGCTTAGAAGGATAAGTCAAAGCACTTCTTGTGTATCATCCATGCTTGTTTAGAATAATTTCATGCATAGTCTTCATGCCATTCATGAATCGTTAATGCACTTGCATTCATGTAATGAATTGCATTCATATCATTATTTTTTGAAAAATATCAAAAAGAAGTGACTCACTGCATATGCTACATTCAGAGTGTCATACATGGCATACAGATAGGGAGAGTTTCTGCATTTGTTATCATGCATATGGTGATTTCAAGTAGATTGCATTTCATTACATTGAAAATGCCAAAAAGATTGATTGATTGCATCTTGTCAGAGGGAGCATTTTTAGTAAATCCATTCAAGTGTTTGGTAATCCTTTCAGAAAGATTTTGTCATAAAGTATGTTAGTCAGGGGGAGCATTTTTTAACTTGTCTTGATCTACATGGCTATGTTTTATTCTATGACTATCTAGTTCGGTCGACCAAACTACCTATCTCGGTCAACCAAAATCATCACTGTATAGCCATTTCCCTGAAGATCCTGCTATCTGTGTTCATCTTTGTTACATGCTTGAAACTCTTGTGTAGTTCATAATTTGACTGCTGCTGAATCTCATTAAAAATTTAGAAAGTTAAGAAGATTTCAATTCGTATACCTTGATCATAAATCTAAAAATCAATTCATTAAAGAATCTTCTATTATACAGATTTATGAATGTCTAAAAGATCAGATTGGTTTAAGTCTAATGTATTCATTGAGCTTGGCTATGAATATCTTGAAAATATCTGAGTCAACTTTAATAAACTTTAACCAACTATTTCATGTTGAATCTTGTAAAATCTTCTGAAATTTGAAAATGTTAAAATCATGACTTTATTTGGTTGAATTATATGAAATCAATATTACTTTTAAACATCTAATGAATCTGAAATGTTCCTAAGGGTAAATTCTATCAGAGCAATGATTTTGGTCACTAAGAAACCATGTCCATTGACCATGAAGTCTAGAGGACTGTGTCATGAAGTGCCATAATTAACTCTGCTAAATAAAATTCAGTGAAAATCCAGACAGAGCAATGGCTTGAATACTGAGAAATATACCTCACTTATCAATGAAATAAGGTGAAGTATGTCATGAGGTGTCAATACTATCTCTGAAGCATGACAGTTAGTCATACTAAGTGCTTAGGGATACTGGCGTCCAAACAACGTGTATCCTCTAGTTACAAGGTGTGTACTAAACTTAATTGCACCTGGTAAACTTGCTATGAAAACTTGTTCTGTGCTAAAAGAAAAATCTGAAATTATTTGAAGAAGTATGGCTGATCCTCAAGAACCAAATCTAAACTCCTTCATGTTGTTTAATCTCAATAATAATGATTGTAATTTCTAAAGAAGTCATTGAAATTGATTGAGTAAGATGAAGGGAGGTTAATCACGATATAAATATGAGGACTTGGTTCACTTTTATTAAACATTTAATGTTCAGATATGAGTACAGAACTTTATTGACAAACTGTGTATACATCATATTTAAACCATGATGTTCAAATAAAAATTCATAAGCCCCTATAATAGAAGAGTCTGAACCATCCGTTTATTCAGATTTATGAAATAAGTATCTTATTGAAAATCTTCTACTCTTTGAAAATCCAGCCTAAATTTCTGTGCTTAAAGCTCTTTAGTCACGACATGAACTCATTCTTGATTGCATCTGTGTTTTTCTTGATATATGCTTATCACTTCTTCCACTCTAATCCCTCTGTTCTGTCAAAGAGGGAGACTGTCTGCATGCACCATATCATGTCTGTCTATTTTTTCCCATTATCGATTGTTTTCAGACAACATCACCATGTGGTATCATTCATTTTACAAGGGGGAGACTGCATTTCAATCATTTCATGCTTACTAATCTTTACTCTCAAACTATTTTCTTTTTGATGAAGTCAAAGGGGGAGAATAGTTGACATGTGCTGTGTTGGTGTAACTCATGTCACAGTGTTGCCATCATCAAAAAGGGGGAGATTGTTGTGCCCCTGTGGTTTTGATGATAGCAAACACTATGAGTCATTAGATGTCTGCATGAATTAAGTGATTGATTGATATTGATTGATTATGTTGTTGGGTTCGGTGCAGTATTCAGAGGGGAGGTGAATGAATATAACCCGTTTAAAAAGCCTTTCGCCCAGTTAAAATATGATGCTCACTAAAATTACTAGTTCGCAAACTAGATAAGCTTAAAAGCTAATAATCAGTTGCAGAACCAAACAAGCATACAGTGAGATCACTAGGATGCTAACTAGGCTGAATTTGACAAGGAGACGCTCAACTAGAATTTCGCTCTCTTGACAAATTAAAACATTCTAAGAAGACTAATTAACTCTTCTTCTCAACCCGAAGCCAAACGCATGGAGCGCCCCTATGCATTCATCTAGGCGGAAGCAAATCATACGCAATCAAACCACAATGCAAGAGGGGTTTTTAGGTGGTTCGGTCCTCCAGACCTACATCCACCCCACACTCAAACCGAGTGTGGCTTCCACTAGCTCACGCTAGAAACAGCAGACTCAGTCTGCAACAGGTGCTGCCACACAGCTTGACCAGGGGAACATCCTCCCCTCTTCCTCCCAACCGGAGGGAACCACTAGTGACACCAGTCACTAGCAAACCAGAGACACACGGTCTCTCTTCCTCCAGACCCGGAGGGAACCCCTGGACTTGAATCCACAAGCCCAGAACCGGAGATCAGATCTCCCTTCCTCCAAACCGGAGGGAACCCACAAGTAGCACCCAGCTACTTGCAACCGGAGATAGCAATCTCCCTTCTCCTGAACTAACAGGAGGAACCCCGACCTCACTACTGAGGATCGGAAGAACACAGATAACCAAATGAAACAGGAAAAATAAGAAACGAAAAATACACAGCGATCAGAAAGCTGTAAAGACAAATAACACAAATGTGGCTCGCATGGAGCTGCCTGGCCTGGATTTGATCCACGGTCCAGTAGTCAGATCTTCAGGTAAGCTTCTTTCTTCTTCTCCACGAGCTCTCTCGTTCACTCTCTATCTCTCTTTCTCTTTCTTCTGCTCTCCTAATCTCTCACTCTCTGCTGCACTTCTTCTTCTTCACTCTTTCTTCTTTCTTCACACGAGCACTATCTCTCTCTCTTCTTCTCCTTCTGCTCTTCTTCTTTCTCTTTTCTTTTTCTCTGGATCGTGGCTCTCTATATGGACTTTTCTTCTCGCCAACTCGATCACCCTTCTTCTGTGGAAGAAGGCTCATATATATAGCAGCAGCAGTAGCATCAGCCCCGACGTGTGACCTCCACATTTCCAGCCCTAAGTATTCGGACCACGTGACAGTCTCTCAGCAGGCTTCATTCCAGCCTCGGATCACGTGCTGCCAGTCACTGGGGAATATTTCTTCCTCGGACCTGCAAGGAGATGAAAACCATTAAAACTGAGGGCCACAATAACTAAATCTGCACGAAGTATGTAGTAGCAATTCTAGATGCACTGAGAATGACACGAGATACACACTGTAACAGAGATAACACTACAAATAGAACGATACGAAGAAGATGAAAACAACACGAGGTAATAAGAAGAACGACACGAGATACATACGATGACTACAGCACGAAGTAAAGAAAACGACACGACGTAATAAACAGCAAAGAGAGCGGCACGAGAACAACATGGACTGGCAACAGAAACCGACACGAAGTGGTTGCAAACAAGCAAGACACGACGTCTACGTAAAGCAAGACGAAGTGTGGTCAAGGCGAGAAAGGCACGAAGTCTAAAGCGGAAAACCAACACGAAGTCAGAAGAGTGACACGGCTATCACGACACGTGATGAAGCAGTGTCACTAAAACAAAAAGACTCGAGGAACAACAGTAAGTGACACGAAGTTAAACAAGCAGACATAAAAGATGACACGAGGTGCAACTAGAAAACAGAGAGAAGCGACACGAGGTTCACACAGAAACGACACGAGGTGGCACAGAAAGCAACACGAGGTGCTGCAATGTTCTGCACGCAGTGGAACAAAAACGACACGAAGACACAGAAACAACAGTAACCGTCAAGAAGTAAGTACGACATGGAGACAGATGACAGAGACCGTCACGAGTTGAAAACAACACGAAGACGAAATTGACACGAAGTGAAAACGACACGAAGACGAAGTTGACACGAAGTGAAAACAACACTAAGACGAAAACAGAAGTTGACACGAAGTGAAAACAATCACTAAGACGATGAGAACAGCACGAGGTGAAGCGACACGGGGTTCACTGGGAAACTACTCGAAGTTCATCAGAACAAATCGAGCTGCTACAGTAAACAACACGAAGACAATCAAACAAAAACAACACGAAGACAATGGATGCTACAGTGTAATGTCTAGACTTGAAGTTCAGTTGAGTGTACAGACTTCACCAATGAATCACTCACTGTACAGACTTACTATAGCAGTCTGATGTACAGACTTTGATGAACAGTCCAATGTATGGACTTGTACTGCAAACAACAATGTATAGACTCCATGTAAAAGCCCAATGTATGGACATTGAAAACGAAGACCAATGTGCAGACTTGACAGTGAAGACTAGTGTGCAGACTTCAAGTTTAACTGTGGATGTACAGACTTCATGAAGCGAAGCGATGTGTAGACTTGAAGCTCCTGAAGCAATGTACAGACTTCAAAGATGTTGGCGTGTCAATGTACAGACTTGATGAAGACTGATACATGAATAATAATGCATAGACTTGGGAGCATATGACACGGCTGCACAGACTTCGCCTAAGACGCTGTACACACTTAGCCTAAGACAATGCATAGGCTTGAACGAGAGTCCAATGTATAGACTTGCATGATGCACAATTACACAGTCCAGTGTATAGACTTTGCTACCCAGACATGATATATGCAGAGACATGACATGATATATGCAGAGACATGATATCTGACAAAATGCAATGCACATATATAAAGAGCAAATGCCATCAATGCTAGACATTATCATTCATGTTGAAATCAATATGCAGAATGCTCAAGAATAATAATGCATAGAAATGCACTTTGTTTATTACAATCATCAAAACATAATAACATTGCTATCATCAAAATACAATATCAAATGCACTCAAATGCACTCACTGTCTTGCTATCATCAAAACCAAATAGCATTGCTATCATCAAGGCGACATAGCACATGCTTGTGCCTAAGAGGCACAACATTCTCCCCCTTTTTGATGATGGCAACACAATGTGACAGTGAGTCACACATAAGATTTTCTCCCCCTTTGACATGATCAAAAAGAGAAAAATAGTAAAAATATGAGTGCAAAGTGCAATATGCATGCAAATTCCTCTAGAACATTTTCCCCTTGAAAGTAAGACTCCCCTGAATTATTTCTCCCCCTAAATAGAAGCTCCCCCTTTGAAAAGGAATATGAACAGATAAGCAAGGTAGAGAAAGTAGGAGGGTCACTTGACAACAGCTGAATCATAGGTTCAGAAAGGAAGCATGATTATAAGCAACTGTTAAAGTTTAAAAATCAGCAACATACAATTTTAACAAAGATTCAGGTTTAACAGTGATAATTCTAGAGTAAAACACCTGACTCCTGAAAAAGAGTTTTAGATTCCATTTATAGCAATGAATCTAGGGCACATGGTATTAATAGATAAGTCAGACATAATACCCTTTTGTGATTAAACAAGGAAATTCAAGAGAGGCAACTTGAATATGTATTAATAAAAATAATTTCCACTCATAGACTTTTGATTTTCGAAGGGTTACAGCAGTTTGATTTTCATTTTTCAAATTCCAGAGTCTGAACTAAGTAAATAGATCAGTGGCATTTATGCTGTTGACATTAGGTGTACACCTTGATCAGAGGCAAGTACCCCTAGTTACTAGGCATAAACTACTAGATCTATTTCAGATCAAAATCCACAAAGAATAGTCTTCACTTTTGACATTAAGGGTACACCTTGATTAGAGGCCAGTACCCTCAGTTACTTGGTGAGGACTCCCCCTATAGATTTGACCCTATGAACAGAGATAGTCTAAAGCACTTCATGACATGTGAATTTTCCTACTTCTTTGGAGGAGTTCACAGTTTCTCAGTGCAATCAGCCATTGCTCTGTCGCTATGCTCAGTTCTTAACATTAATGAACTTATTTACTGCTGCCCTTAATACTTTTAGAGTGATTGTCTAAAAAATCAGTACACACTCTTATTAGCATGTTCTAGACATATCCAGTTCAACACATTTAGGCATTACAAAAAACTTTTTCTATTTTAGCTATGAGACAAAGATTAAGAGCTATAAAAGTTTTCTTTTATCTCAAATTCTGAAGTGCAGACACTTAACTCTTCAATTTATAAAGGTTAAACCTTTAGTTCTTTTCAATTTGTAAATGTGATTCTTATAAGTGAACAGTTGCAATAATCACCATTCAATGTACTAAACCAAATGCAAAGCTGTTGTTTAGTGAAGAAATGGGGAAAGGATAGTAATAAGCATTATGATCCATAGCATCTGATGACAGTGAATATGAATGAGTTGAAAGGGGACAATGAGAAATACCAAGGATTCAATGAATTGAATAGAACTCTCAGCTCCCCCTGACACCATGATGCAAAAATATGCTATGCATTAGACTGTTCTACATGCAGACTATGCAACATTAGTCAAACTCCCCTTGACAAAGTGCATGAAATAGAATTAATGAACTGCTCATAATTTTAGAATATGCTCAAGAAGAATTCATGCTTTGTTCAATCAGAGAGAGAATTTATCAAATGCATCATCTTCCTTTTAAATTTTTCAGATTTTTTCAACATATGATGCAGTACACTGTTCTTCATGAAAACTAGACCCATGGTACTAGGCGGAGGACCTGGTCTCAAAGACCATCTCACACATGGTAGGAACCTCCGGGCAGATTTCCCTGCCTTTTAGTAACATACCATTTGATATACCAGGGTTAACAAGGACAATGCAACATAAGGCAGTCCTTCATGCATTGAACAGCATCATTGACACATGCAATGACAGTCAGTCTATACACAATCAGTCCAAGTATGCATTCAATAACAAGCATGTAATGCATTAACACAAAACACATGCATGGACACAGAGTCTATATAGTGCATCAACTGTATACACTAGAGAAGCATTCAAATTTAGTTCAACATATAGCAAGAGAAGAGCATCAGATATGCAGAATTGAATTCAATAGCTGAGTCTGGAATGCAGACTGATCAGCTAGACATGAAGAGTTCATTAAAAAATCAACCAAGCAAATCAACATGAAACTCACAATTTTCATGCTCACAATTTCAGATAATGGAATTTAAAACAGATTTCAGAACTGACCTGAATTGAATCATGGGGTTTTCTTTTGAGTGCCTTGGTTGACCCCTTTTATTTCTCCTTCCAAGGCACACCTGCAGTAAGTCAATCAAGTTGATCCTGCAGAGACCCAAGTAGTCTTGGGTCCTGCACTGCCCCTATCAGGTGTTCTAAACAGTTTCTTAGCAACATGGTCATCAAATTTCATCAGAAAATAATTGTCCATAGAGTGACCAAGTTTACCACAATATCTACATGAAACAGCAGATTTTCTGGTCCTATGATGCATATCAACAGCAGCATGAGACCTATGATAATGAGCATGAATTGTTCTGTTGTAAGCATGAATTTTTGATTTACCATTACCTGCCCACCAGCATTCAGAAGCTCGGTGGCCAGGTTTTCCACATTCATAACAACCAAGAGTCTTTTCTTTAAGACCAGCTTTATTTCTGCCCAAGAAATTTTTGTTTGGAGGGAATCTTACAAATTTGGAATTAAAATGATTTCTCTGAACAAACCAGCAGTCCTTGACTGTATGCCCATACTTGCCACATTCAATGCACCTAGGGTGCTTACCTCTTGAGCTAGTAAATCCCCATGAAGGCCTAAACCAACACTCAACAGCTTTATGACCACGTCTGTTACAATTGTAACAAATGATATGTTGGTTTGAGGAAGACATGTTTCTTTTGGGGTGGTGATGATTATTTGGAAATGTTTTATCATGCATCATATCATCACTTATCATCACTCTGCAGTCATCCATATAATGACCATGCCTACCACAGTAGTAACAAGAGGCATCAGATTTCCTAGGAACATGGTTTCTATCATATGAGTTCCTAGATGTATGTGAATGAGTATAAGAAGCATGAACAGTGTGTACACCATCAGGCTCAACCGAGCTAGCAGCTTTCTGTTCGTGAGCAGGAATAGTCTTTACCTTCTTTATTTGGCTCTTTCTTTTCAATTTCTGATTATCCTTAATAGGTTCTGTTTGTTTTTCTATTTTCTGGGCTCTGAACTGGAAAACAGGTTTTGAAGGTGACTTATGATTTTCATTTTGTTTTAGGGATTGCCTTGTGGTACCAGCTACATTAGAACTATGCACAAAGGTAGTATATAACTGGTTTCTGGTAGTTTCCTTAACATCAGGACTACAGCTTGTCCCCTTTCTTGGATTGCCATCCTTCATTTTCACAACAGTTTTTACTTTTCTTTCATTCTTAGCAGAATTGGATGCTGATTTTTCTAGATCCTGAATCTTATTCTCCAAAGATATTATGTGAAGTTCATAACTGGCTATTTCCTGTTCACTGTAATTAACACATTCGCTTAGAACTTGGTTTGCAGTTTTATACTTCTCAATTTCTTGTTCTAGACTGTTCAAACTTTTTGAATTTTCATCATAAACAGCTTTTTCTTTTTCTGTGGTGAGAAGTCTTTCAGACAAGCCAGTGTTTAACCACTTCAGTTTTTCAACTTCAGCTTTTAATTCAATGTTTTCTTCCTCAAGATCTCTAGTCTAAAATTCATTGCCCTCACTTCTCTCTCTTCCAGACATTAGCTCCAGTTTTTCAATTAATTCCTCTTCTCTTTCCTCCACTTTAATTTTCTCAGCGAGCAGATTTTTGTGATCATCTTTAAGTGAGGCTATTTGTTTATTTAGCCGTTCATTCTCACTAAAGAGATCTTCATTTCGTTCTCTTAAAGCAGAGCATATTTTACAATCTGATTTAGCAGAAGAGGACTGTGAAACCTCATTGATTTCATTCATTCTGATAATAAGAGTTTTATTCTTCTTTTGAAGATCCTCATTCTCCAATTTCATTTTGTCCAATTTAGAATTAACTTCAGTTAGTTCTTGCATGCCTTTTAGATGCTCATTTTTCTTATCATTCAGTTGATTCTGAAGTTCAGTCATTTTATCTAAGCATGTTTGTTTTTCAATTTTTAGAGAATCATTTTGTTTCTTAAGATTCTGAACATCTAGCATGCATGCATCATAAGACCTTTTCATATTTGGACAGTTTTCACAGGAATCTTTCAGATTTATTCTATCACATTTCTTTTTCAACTTTTTGTTCTCAGATTTTAATTTCTTGGATACTTCTAACAAATTTTCATACATCTCTATTAATTCATCGAAAGAGTATCCTTCTGATTCAGAACTTACCTGAGATGAGATCTCATCTTCATCATCCCGGTTGGCCATCAAGCAGCTATCACCTTGCTGATTATGCGCAGAGACGACTCTGTCATATATCTCCTTTCCAGATGTGCACCTGAGAGCAAAAGAATATACATCAGTATTAACAGTAGCTCTCAAGATATTAAGAATTATGACATTATCACGGTTCTTAAACGTGTCCTCACTAGACCACTTGGTCTGGTCTTTGGGTAGTCGATGTGGGCCTTTGGATAGTAAACTCCATAGTTTGGGATCAATGGAATCTACATACACAACTAGGCCTCCTTGCCAACTTTCAAAGTTAGAACCATCATAAATCGGAGGTCGAGCCATTAGAACAGATGGCAGACAAGTTCAACGAAGTAAAACAAATGACACGAACTCCACTGAAACCAGATAATCAAAATAAGACACAAGTCAATGAAGCAAGACACGATTTCAAGAGACCCACTCTGAAATGCAGCAAACAGATCAGCAGGATCCTCTGCAGATTGTTAGATCTGATAGATCAGAGACCTGCTCTGATACCAATTGTTGGGTTCGGTGCAGTATTCAGAGGGGGGGTGAATGAATATAACCCGTTTAAAAAGCCTTTCGCCCAGTTAAAATATGATGCTCACTAAAATTACTAGTTCGCAAACTAGATAAGCTTAAAAGCTAATAATCAGTTGCAGAACCAAACAAGCATACAGTGAGATCACTAGGATGCTAACTAGGCTGAATTTGACAAGGAGACGCTCAACTAGAATTCCGCTCTCTTGACAAATTAAAACATTCTAAGAAGACTAATTAACTCTTCTTCTCAACCCGAAGCCAAACGCATGGAGCGCCCCTATGCATTCATCTAGGCGGAAGCAAATCATAAGCAATCAAACCACAATGTAAGAGGGGTTTTTAGGTGGTTCGGTCCTCCAGACCTACATCCACCCCACACTCAAACCGAGTGTGGCTTCCACTAGCTCACGCTAGAAACAGCAGACTTAGTCTGCAACAGGTGCTGCCACACAGCTTGACCAGGGGAACAGCCTCCCCTCTTCCTCCCAACCGGAGGGAACCACTAGTGACACCAGTCACTAGCAAACCAGAGACACACGGTCTCTCTTCCTCCAGACCCGGAGGGAACCCCTGGACTTGAATCCACAAGCCCAGAACCGGAGATCAGATCTCCCTTCCTCCAAACCGGAGGGAACCCACAAGTAGCACCCAGCTACTTGCAACCGGAGATAGCAATCTCCCTTCTCCTGAACTAACAGGAGGAACCCCGACCTCACTACTGAGGATCGGAAGAACACAGATAACCAAATGAAACAGGAAAAATAAGAAACGAAAAATACACAGCGATCAGAAAGCTGTAAAGACAAATAACACAAATGTGGCTCGCATGGAGCTGCCTGGCCTGGATTTGATCCACGGTCCAGTAGTCAGATCTTCAGGTAAGCTTCTTTCTTCTTCTCCACGAGCTCTCTCGCTCACTCTCTATCTCTCTTTCTCTTTCTTCTGCTCTCCTAATCTCTCACTCTCTGCTGCACTTCTTCTTCTTCACTCTTTCTTCTTTCTTCACATGAGCACTATCTCTCTCTCTTCTTCTCCTTCTGCTCTTCTTCTTTCTCTTTTCTTTTTCTCTGGATCGTGGCTCTCTATATGGACTTTTCTTCTCGCCAACTCGATCACCCTTCTTCTGTGGAAGAAGGCTCATATATATAGCAGCAGCAGCAGCATCAACCCCGACGTGTGACCTCCACATTTCCAGCCCTAAGTATTCGGACCACGTGGCAGTCTCTCAGTAGGCTTCATTCCAGCCTCGGATCACGTGCTGCCAGTCACTGGGGAATATTTCTTCCTCGGACCTGCAAGGAGATGAAAACCATTAAAACTGAGGGCCACAATAACTAAATCTGCACGAAGTATGTAGTAGCAATTCTAGATGCACTGAGAATGACACGAGATACACACTGTAACAGAGATAACACTACAAATAGAACGATACGAAGAAGATGAAAACAACACGAGGTAATAAGAAGAACGACACGAGATACATACGATGACTACAGCACGAAGTAAAGAAAACGACACGACGTAATAAACAGCAAAGAGAACGGCACGAGAACAACATGGACTGGCAACAGAAACCGACACGAAGTGGTTGCAAACAAGCAAGACACGACGTCTACGTAAAGCAACACGAAGTGTGGTCAAGGCGAGAAAGGCACGAAGTCTAAAGCGGAAAACCAACACGAAGTCAGAAGAGTGACACGGCTATCACGACACGTGATGAAGCAGTGTCACTAAAACAAAAAGACTCGAGGAACAACAGTAAGTGACATGAAGTTAAACAAGCAGACATAAAAGATGACACGAGGTGCAACTAAAAAACAGAGAGAAGCGACACGAGGTTCACACAGAAACGACACGAGGTGGCACTGAAAGCAACACGAGGTGCTGCAATGTTCTGCACACAGTGGAACAAAAACGACACGAAGACACAGAAACAATAGTAACCGTCAAGAAGTAAGTACGACATGGAGACAGATGACAGAGACCGTCACGAGTTGAAAACAACATGAAGACGAAATTGACACGAAGTGAAAACGACACGAAGACGAAGTTGACACGAAGTGAAAACAACACTAAGATGAAAACAGAAGTTGACACGAAGTGAAAACAATCACTAAGACGATGAGAACAGCACGAGGTGAAGCGACACGGGGTTCACTGGGAAACTACTCGAAGTTCATCAGAACAAATCGAGCTGCTACAGTAAACAACACGAAGACAATGGATGCTACAGTGCAATGCCTAGACTTGAAGTTCAGTTGAGTGTATAGACTTCACCAATGAATCACTCACTGTACAGACTTACTATAGCAGTCTGATGTACAGACTTTGATGAACAGTCCAATGTATGGACTTGTACTGCAAACAACAATGTATAGACTCCATGTAAAAGCCCAATGTATGGACATTGAAAACGAAGACCAATGTGCAGACTTGACAGTGGAGACTAGTGTGCAGACTTCAAGTTTAACTGTGGATGTACAGACTTCATGAAGCGAAGCGATGTGTAGACTTGAAGCTCCTCAAGCAATGTACATACTTCAAAGATGTTGGCGTGTCAATGTACAGACTTAATGAAGACTGATACATGAACAGTAATGCATAGACTTGGGAGCATATGACACGGCTGTACAGACTTCGCCTAAGACGCTGTACACACTTAGCCTAAGACAATGCATAGGCTTGAACGAGAGTCCAATGTATAGACTTGCATGATGCACAATTACACAGTCCAGTGTATAGACTTTGCTACCCAGACATGATATATGCAGAGACATGATATCTGACAGAATGCAATGCACATATATAAAGAGCAAATGCCATCAATGCTAGACATTATCATTCATGTTGAAATCAATATGCAGAATGCTCAAGAATAATAATGCATAGAAATGCACTTTGTTTATTGCAATCATCAAAACATAATAACATTGCTATCATCAAAATACAATATCAAATGCACTCAAATGCACTCACTGTCTTTCTATCATCAAAACCAAATAGCATTGCTATCATCAAGGTGACATAGCACATGCTTGTGCCTAAGGGTATTATGGAATCTGCTTGAGGCCTTTGAGGAGTGAGCCCATGGCAAGTTCTGCTTCTGGGTCTGCCCGTCAGAGGGTGGGCCCTGGACCTTCAGCCCCTTACTCCTGGTGGGAAGACTTGACGGCCTCTTGTGGTTTTAAGATCAAGGCCCAGTTATCAGAGCCAGTCCCTGAGGGAGCCTTTGTAGGTAGCACTTTCACAGAGTGGAGAGCCCACATCATCAATGCCATAGGCTGTGCTAGTCCAGTGGAATATATTTCAGATTTGGAGGTGGCTGTCACCCCCAATGCCATCTTGGCCATTGTCAAAAAAGTGGCATAGGTTCTTCGACAGAAGCCCGAGCAAATCATCCTGAAACCCGAAGGGATTATAGGGGCACCAGGTATGAGCTGAATCGTCCAGCTCTCCTCCCTTTTTGCTGCAATTTGAGATGCTTATCCATGCAATCCTTCATTTGCAGATGATGACAGCGGCCATGGAGGCGATACTCTTTCGCTGGGACATGCTCCTGCGAAAAGGTCATGAGCTGAAAGCCATTACGATGATGACCCACGTCCTGCTGCCCGCCCACGTTTTGGGGAGGAATCTCCCACTCCGACAGACATTTTCAGTAATCATAAGGAATTTGATTTTAAGCCAACATTATGCCATGTCTTTGCAATGCCATAATCTGACTCCTTTTTTCTTCGATCGTAGCTCCTCTTGAGGCTCAGGCCGCTGCTAACTTTTCCCCTCGCCCCGGAGATGTCTTCACGGAAGCAGGGCTGGAGATTGACGAGTCCATCCCTGATATCAGTTTGGACATTGAGGGATTAGATCCTTCTGCCGACGATTATATGCCGGTGACCGGCGCCTCTCCTATGCTTGACATAAGAGGAACCCCTACTAACCAGGGCTCGGGTATACTCCTCAACCTTGACGCCAACTCTCTACTCCCCCCTTTTTTATTTGAAGGGATATGCGCATGGGCTGACGTAGCATTGCCTGTTATAGGCGGACCTGAAATCCAGTCTGCCGCCCCTGCTGAGGGGAAAGGGAGTGAGTCTTCTGGGAGCACGAGGACTTCTTCATCCTCAGATTCCCCAAGCGGGGAAAGCTCCAGCACCTCACCCAGCAGCGGAGGCACTTCTCCTTCCTCGTCAAGTTCCTCTGAAGAGGGAGAAATAAGGCTGAGCCCAGGTAATCTGAAGACTGAACGCCTCTCCTTGTTTATGTTATGAGCCTTTTGACTGACATTATTGCTCATGGTGCAGCTGCCTGGTCGACTTCCTCTCTGAACGAGCTCTCTAGGCTTATGGAGTCAGGGCCTTCCATCAATCTGCCGACTAATGAAGAGGTGGAGGCTTCGGCGAATGGGGATGGGGTACCAGATGGGGGACCACCACCACCCCTAGCCATGGGGCCATCGGTCGGTACTGCCGGAGTTGTAGGGTCCAGCGGGGTGCAGGCTCCCGGTATGCACATAAATATTCTATACATTCCTTCTACCATATATCGCTACATATTAACATTTTTATGATGCCTCTGCCTTGAACATCTGATGATCATCCAGAGGAGATGCATTTCCCCCAGCTTACAGGGATTGACATGGCGGCAGGCTCGGGCTAGACGCCCACAGAGGAGCGAGACACTGAGGACCGGGCCGCGGCCTCCACTAAGCCACCAGCTCCGGGTATGTTGTTGTCGAATTAGGAACTTGCGTCATTCATTCAACAACACTTCCTTCCTCTGTGATATTGATCACCATTTTATGTGTTGGGGCCTTCTTTCAGCTATCTATCCTTCCATGAAGCCCACGACGGAGGCCGACAGCGTGGTGGCCGAGGAGGTGCCACTTGTAGAGACTGGTAAGTCCTTGTCACTACGAAGTGTTCAGGTTGGCAGTTGGGGTTGGTGAAGTACTAAGACTTTTCCACGCCTTGCCTGATTTGCAGAAAGGTTAGCTATGCCGGCACTGCCTATAGGATAGGAACTGGCATTGGTCGATAGCTCCTCTCCAGTCCCAGAGGTGGGGTCTTCTCTCGGGCCTAGCCCGACGGCCACAACTGCCTCAGATAAAAGCTATTACAATTTGCATCTTTGGACTTTTACCATGGTGACTTTATTGTGGTTGTATACTCACATACTTTATTTTTCCTCCTTTTTTTTCAACTCAGGCTCAGTAGAAGAAGTAGCAGTGATGCCCGTGGACATCCCTGCTCTTGGAGTGGACTGGCCTGACACCCCTGTGCTTGGAGCAGCATTAAATACCACCATGGCTGACCATCTTCTCCAGGGCCTTGATCATTTGGTTCAGGTTGACCCCTTGCCGACGGTGGAGGCTTTGAGGAGTAGGTTGGAGGCTTTCACCCGGGGTTATCACATGATGTGTCTCCCCCGGGATATGTGGGCCGCGAATCTGGGAGCCATATAGAGTGAATTCACCCGCCTTTATATCGCACAAGAGCAAAGGTGGAGGATTCAACTGATGATCCAGCAGGAGGAGGAGCGGCTTAGCGAGCTCCGGGCGACCCAGGCTGAGGCGAGCCTTCAAGTTGAGAGGGACGAGGAGTGCAGTCGGAGGATCCACCTTCGAGTTGAGGAGCTGCATCGGGATCTTCGAGCTGCCGAGGTGGAGCACCAGAGTGCAGAGGCTATAGTGGAGGCGTCCCGTCATTGGCTTGGGGAGCTCCAGGAGGAGGCTCTTTAGAGTGAGACTCGCCTTGCTGACCTGAGGAAAGATGAGTCTAGCGCCAGATACCCTCTTGTAGATAGGGCCTTCGTGCCCCATTTTTTTTTTTGAGTTACCCCCGAGGGCTTGTCTCGGGCTCCATGGATAGCATTAATGAATAAAGGATAGAATTCAGTAGTTTTTTGATTCCATCCTTTTGCATGTATGTTTTTTTTAATTACCTTACCAGCCCTACCGTCCTTTTGGGTTTTCGTCAAGATGGCCCCCTTTAGCTTTTTTCAGTGTGCCCTTGCGGGTTTTCACATTGAGGGGTACCCATTTTTATCTAAGGCACCCTTTCGGATTTTCACCTTAGCCGGGTTAAAGTCTTTTTGCCCTTGATTGCTCCCCTAACAGAAACAACCATGTCGCTGGGGCATCAATATTTTTAACCCCATTTTTTTTTGAACTTATAATGCCAAAAGGCAAGGAGAAGATGGCACTCCCATAGGGACATGTGTGCCGCATAGGTGGGACCAATGGGTGGATTCGACTGCCCTAGTGGGACGCAATTAGCCAAATCCAAGAGCCAAAGGTTGAGCGGGTTGGCAACCTAAAAAGGGTGTGCATATGCCAAGCCCGACTGGGACAGAAAAGGAGTAGGTTTGACAGTCCGAAAGGGACATGCGGGTTAAACTTGGAGGCCGATAGACGAAATGGGTTGGCATCCCGAAAGGGGAATGCATGGGCCAGACCCAAAAGGATGAAAGGAGGGGATTTGACAGCCCTAGTGGAACGTATGAATCAAATCCGTGAGCCGATAGGAAAATAGGGTTGGCAGCCCGACAAGGGCATGTGAAGGCCAAGCCCGTGGGGATAAAGGAATAGACTTGGCGATCCCGGTGGGATATGTGAGTCAAGTCTAAAGGCCAAGAGGCGAGATGGGTTGACAGTCCGAAAGGGGCATGCATGAGGCCAATCTCGATGGAACAAAGATAGGTTTGACAGCCCTAGTGGGACGTGAGAGTCAAACCTGAAAGCCGATAGGCGAGATGAGTTAGCAGCCCGTGAGGGCATACTGAGACCAAACCCTAGAAGATAAAATGAGCCGAAAGGCGAGATAGGTTGGCAGCTCGAGAGGGGCATACTGGGGCCAAACCCAGAAGAAAAAATGTGCCGAGAGGCAAGTTAGGTTGGCAGCCCGAGAGGGTGTACTGAGGCCAATCACTAGAAGGTAAAATGAGCCGAAAGGCATGATGAGTTGGCAACCCGAGAGGGCATATTGGGGCCAAACCCAGGAAGGTAAAATGAGCCGAAAGGCATGATGGGTTGGTAGCCCGAGAGGGCATATTGAGGCCAAACCCAAGAAGGTAAAATGAGCTGAAAGGCATGATGGGTTGATAGCCCGAGAGGGCATACTGAGGCCAACCTCGAGATAGTAAAAAGAGTCGAAAGGCATGATTGGTTGACAGCCCGAGAGGGCATACTGAGACCAAACCTGAGAGGAAAATGAGCCAAAAGAAATGATGGGTTGGCAGCCCGAGAGGGCATGCTGAGACCAAACTCGAGGGGAAAATGAGCCGAAAGGCATGATGGGTTGGCAGCCCGAGAGGGCATACTGAGACTAAACCCGAGGGGACAAAAGGGTAAGTGGGTTTAACTGCCCAAACGAGACATATAAGCTAAACCCGGAAGCCGATAGGCTAAATGGGTCGACAGCCCGAAAGGGGCATGCGCAGGCCGAACTCGATGGGACTAGAAGGCGAGATTAGATAGCCCGAAGAGACACGGGATCCAAACCTGGGAGGCTCAAAACATGGGTAATCCCGATGGGACAGAGTATGACAATGTCGGGACGCCCTGGTGGGACTAGGTGTCATAGAATGACATGTGAGGCCTAGTCATGGCATCTTTATAATGTCTTGGCCGTGATGGGGTGGAGTCATTGACTCAGAGCCACCCATAGAATAAGCAGATAGAGGATTTTTTTTTCATGTTACCAACCTCACCACCCTTTCAGGTTTCTGTCGAGGCTGGCCCCCTTTAGCTTTTTCCGATGCGCACTTGCCGGTTTTCACACCGAGGGGTTGCCCATTTTTGCCCGAGGCGCCCTTTCGGGTTTTCACCTCGGCCAGGTCTATGGCCTTTTTTCCCTCAGCCAATCCTTGAAGTTCGACTAAGTCTGACGGGATATCAATATTTTTAACCCCATTTTTTTTAACTGGAACCTTCACTGGGGACAGATACGTCCTGTGAGGACGGCTATAAAAACTTTTATGGTTGCGCATGGTAGAGCTTCATGTGTTTGCCATTGAGAGGAGGGAAGGGATTATCTCCCTTGTGGTCGACGACCGTATATGCCCCTCCTTCATAGACCTTCTGGATGACATAAGGCCCATACCAATTAGGCTGGAGTTTGCCACTGGATCTTCCAGCGAGGACCTCCTTTTCTTTAATCATGACAAGGTCACCTTTCTTGAATGCCCTTTGCTTGACCAGCTTATCATAGGCACGTGTCATGCGGGCTTGATACACTTTTTTTTTTGTATAAAGCCAGTCATCTAGGAAGAGAATAGGGAGAGTGCACCCCCATCCAAAGGACGGGAATGTTCTCACTCCACCAATCACCTACTAGATGCTCATTTTATTGCTATCAAAGTGTGGTTACATCATCAATAGAGGATAAATCCTCTTGTATATGAAATGAAGAAACTCCTATACAAGCTTAACACGGATGTTTGGAAAACCCCAAGCATCAACTAAAATAAACCCCTTGGCCAACAATGGCAACTCCTGAAAACATGAAAATACATAGCTACTACCCTTTACAACTGCATAGTTAGCTAATGCATCTGCCACTTGGTTAGCCTCTCTATAGGCATGAACAATAAGACAGTTAAATGTTGGAAACAGTTGAAGAAGATCCTGCCACCAGGGAAGAAGGGTCCACGGGGGGTCTCGTTTTGAAGCCAACATATCAATTAAAGCCATTGAATCAGTATATATCACAGCCAAAGAGATGCCATGAACTTTTGCCAGCCTTAAACCATCCAACAAAGCACGACCTTCTGCAGCCATATTTGTTCCAGAGCCATAGAGGAAAGCAAAACCCATGATGAGTTTCCCATTTTTGTCTCTGAAGCAGCCACCCCCTCCTGCTAAACCTGGGTTCCCCTTACTAGCACCATCCACATTTAGAGCCAAACCTTCAACAGGAGCAACCCATCGAACACTTAGAACATTTGGGTAGAAATGGTTGATAGCAATGCCAAATTCCTGCAGAATTCCCAGATATCCTGTGTTGACCCCTTGCTTAAATTTAATCTTGCTGACATCATATGCAACCTCTGCAATTATATGATCTGCAATGTTGAGAAAGCTTAGATATTTACCTTCATATCTTACTCTGCATCTATATTTCCATGTCTCCCAGATTATCAGGATGATAAGTAGTAGGGATATAAATGATTTTGGTTTGTGAAGAGCAGCCTTATTTATTGCAGACTTCAGCCTACTTGTTATGTTGCTAAGTTCCAGACAGCTAGCATTGATCAGGGATCCAAATCTATACCAAAGAAAAGTAGCTATATCACTAGTAACAAAAAGATGGTCCATATCTTCAGTGTTCTGGACAGAAGAGCAGCAGTTGCAGCAGGAGGCCAGACTTATACCACTCTTCTGAATTAATGTATCAACAGGAACAGCTTGGCACAAAACTTTCCAACAAAATATAGAAGCTCGGGGAGAGAGGAAATTCTGCCAAAGGTTTTTAAACTTTACATCCAGCCGAGGAGTTTGATGTCTGCATATGCTGAACGCAGTTTAAAACTAAATTTGCCTGTGCTTGATAGTGTCCAAACAGGGATGTCTTCCCCTCTATGTAAAACCATCGCTTGAAGCTGGTCTTTCAGTTGCTGGTCTTCAACTTTTTCCCAAACGGGATGTAGACGATTGGCTAGAACCTCTTGAACAGAGCAGTTTAAGGAATCTGTGTCAGTCTGCATGGAAAAAAGGTTGGCCAGGGATGTGTCTTTACACCAGCAGTCCTTGAGAAAATTTGTGTTGGCCCCATCCTGGATAATCATTCTAGAGCCTGCCATATAGATGGTTTTAGCCTTCTCAAAGTCTTGTTTCTTAATCCCTGCTAAAAAAGGAATTTTACATTCTGAAATATGCCGACCATTTAGATATTTGCTTCTAACAAACGTAGCCCAGGGAGAATTACTATTTATAGCCTGCCAAATCAATTTCACATAACAGCATTGCTGAATTTCCTTCAATTTTCTGATTCCAAGACCTCCTTCTTCTATCGGACAGCAGATTCTTTCCCATGAGACCCAATGCTTCCTGTGGGAATTTTCAAAGCCCTGCCAGAAAAAGTTTGAGCAGATACTTTCAATCTGTTTTAAAATAGTGTATGGGATTGATGCTGCATTTGCTGTGTATACTGGTATAGCAGATAATACTGTTTTAATTAGAACCAGTCTGCCTGCCTGTGATAACATCTTGCTTTGCCAACCAGCCAATCTGATATTAATTTTATCAACGAGGTACTTGAAATGAGAAGTCTTCACATGACCCTTAAAGAGAGGAATGCCAAGGTAAATGATGCTGCCCTTCCTTAAGCAGTATCCTGTCAATTGGGTTATCCGAGCAATAGAACACTGAGGCATTTTCTTAGCAGTTAGGAAGTAGCTTTTTTGAGCATTAATGCATTGACCGGATGCAGCTTGATATCTCCCTAGGAACAACATTAACTGCTTTATAGAGGCCATACCACCATTTATGAATATCAGAGAATCATCAGCATATAGTAAGTGGGTTATGGGCTGAACTCTTCTAGAGAGGTGAAAATATTTACATCGACCAGATAGAAAAAGTTGTGCAAGGCCCCTACTCATGACCTCTTCAGCAATAATGAATAAAGATGGAGCAAGGGGGTCTCCTTGACGAACTCCTCTGGTAGATTTGAAGTAACCCTTGATTTGACCATTAAAGGAAATAGAAAACCAGCAGTTTACCAGTAATTGAGAGATCAAAGAAATAAATATGTTGCAGAAACCAAAGCTACTAAGAACCTTGAATAGAAAATCCCATTCCAAACGATCATAGGCTTTAGCCATATCAAGTTGCATGATTATATTATGACCCCGCACAGGCTTATCAATATCTATAATCATCTCCTTGGCCATCAGAAAATTGTCAGCAAGATTTCTGCCATACACAAAACCACTTTGCTCCTTTGATATAATCATTGGAAGAATTGGACTCAACCTCTCACATATGATTTTTGAGACAATTTTATAAGTGAAATTGCACAAACTAATTGGCCTGAAATCAGCATATGTGGTGGGACTTTTCTTCTTAGGGACTAGGCAGATAATAGTGGAAGTGATGCCTTGAGGTAGTCCCCACCCTTGGAAGAAGCTTTGGACAGCTTTAACCACATCATCTGCAACTATATCCCAGCAATGGGAGAAAAAACCCCCAGTGAATCCATCTGGGCCAGGGGAACTGTTTCCAGATAAAGAAAATGCAGCTTTCTTAACCTCATCTGCTGAAGGAATTAAACACAAAGAAAAATTCTACTCATTATTAATCAAAGAAGGAATTGCTTCAAAGATTCTATCTTCAATTGTATGAGGTTCAGAGGACAGAAGGGACTTAAAGAAGTCCACTACACCATCAGCTAGAACAATTTGATCATCCACCCACTCCTCATTAATTTTTAACTTGTGGATGAAATTCCTCTGCCTTTTAACTTGAGTGTAATGATGGAAAAATTGGGTGTTACGATCACCATAAGAGATCCATTCCACCCTAGACTTTTGAAACCAATACATCTCTTCTCTGAATAAAATAAGACGCAAATCAGCATTAGCTTTCTGCATCTGAATTCGGTTGTTCACAGATGGATCAGAATCAAAATTTATTTGAGCCTGTGTAACAAAAGTCTCAGCTCTGCTCTTAGCCTGAAATATGTTGCCAAAGAATTCTTTGTTCCATTTTTGTAAGTCAACCTTCAAACATTTTAACTTGTACTGAAGAGTAACAAAAGGGTGAACATCTGTATGTGAATATTTATGCCAACTTTCTTTAACAAAATCTAATAAATTATCATGAGAGTGCCACATATGTTGATACATAAATCTCCCAGGAGAATGTTGAGTGGACTTCATAGTCATCAATAAGGGGGCATGATCTGAAGGGCCACGGACTAAATGTTTAACTGAAAGAAAATTAGGTGAGCTAACCCAGTATGAGTTAAGTAAAATCCTGTCCAACCGAGCTTTGATGGAGGAAGATCCAATCTGATTATTTGACCAAGTGTATAATGAGCCAGAAAAGCCTGCATCTACTAAGCCAACCGCTGCTAAGAAGCCTTGAAATCAGTCATAGCAGTCATGGAAGAAAAAGAACCACCACATTTTTCATCCGGAGATGCAATGCAGTTAAAATCACCTCCTAGTAACCAAGGGATTTTAACATCTCGACTAAACTCCATTAAAGCATCAAAAAGAATTCTACGTTCGCTAACTGAGTAGGAGGCATATACTGCAGTGAAGAGCAGAGTTACCTTATCATTGTCCTTTATACCAACAGTTAGATATTGTGGATGAGACTCAACAATATCTAAACATATACTTGATTTGTACAAAATCAATATCTTGGAGGCATCCCCGTCATTTCCAACAAATGACTGCATATTAATCTTCCGGGCTATTGTGTGAGCTCTATTAAGGTTAATTCGAGGTTCAGAGATAGCCACCAAACCTGCTTTATTGACACTAATATGATGAGCCAAACTCCTTTGAGTAGCTTTATTACCAATACCCCTGACATTCCAAATTAACGTAGAGTTTAACATGGGTTATAAGGCATAGGTTTAGTGATCAAGCTTTTGGCTTTAGCCCTTGTCAATCGGGCATCACTGAATAAGACACCTGGCAAAACTGAAACTTCAATTGGTTTTGATACTTGAAACAGCTCCTTTCCTTTTTGTGTCTGACCCCCAAACATTTTGATATTCTCATCCTTCGAAAATTTAGAAATAAGCTCTGAATTCTCTGTATTTATTACCAATTTGTCTGAACAGAAAGAATTTAAAATCCCCTGAGTAGTCTCATAATAACTTTGAATTGAAGGCAGCTCATCAGAATCCGAAGCCTCTGTATTATAGGGAGGTTTCTCTAAAGTCATTCCCGAAGGAGCATTACTACAAGCAACATATGAGGGACCAGGATTTTTCTTTTCCAATGCATCTGAGATCTGATTGTTTTCCGCAGGATCACAGACCGAGTTAATCCCTGTAGTTTCCTTGCTCTGAGCAACACCATCAATCATCTCCGAACTTTCCAGAACTTGATTAAAAACTGAAAATCTATTCCCTGTATCTGCAACTAAAGGGTATTTGACATTACCGACCTTGACTTAATGTTTTGCCAGGAGACATGCTTAACCTCCGGACGATTTGTTTTTCCTGTCAAATTCGCCCGAGGCAGGATTGTACCTCGATTCTTTTTACATTCCTTTTCCAGGTGCCCAATCTTGTGGCAGAATGAACATAGATGAGGCACCCTATAATAGTTAATCGGCTGCCAGAATCCTGCATTTTCAATACCGATCCAAATCCTGTCTTTCCTCTGTAAATCAAGATCCATTTCAACACAAACTAAGGCTTCAGATGTGTTCGTCATAGCTATTGTGGCATCATGAATTCGAAGAACTGGACCAATATTGCCTGCAATCAATCGGAGCATATCTTCATGGTAGAGATTAACAGGAATAGAAGGAAAGCCAATCCATATCGGGATAGTAGAGGGATCCGCATTGAAGTCGAAATCATGGGACCATCTAAAGAATCTAAACAGAAAACCTTTGATATAAAGATTTTTTTGCAGAAGAACACGAAGGAAATCCTCCTCCGAACCCAATCTGACCAAAACATGTCTGGCATTAAGTCTACTCAAGATAAATTCAGATTTCAGGTGTAAACGCTGCGCCAGACACAGCTTAATCTCTGGTATATTAGGCCGGCCATACGAGCACTTGGCAATAATAGCATTTTGGAGTGAGGAACAGGAGGTCTGAACTTCATCTTGAGAAAAAAACACAGCCGGCTCACCCTTATCTGTGAACGCAGGGGGTTTCACCTGAAGAGAAGGAACAGGACGGCGATGGACTTCCATGACCATCTGAGCATATGATCTTCGAGGCACAGCCTGTATCGTCTCAGAAGCGCAAACTTTCTTCGTTAGCAGAGGAACAGAAACCTCCCCGGCCACACCAGCCATCGCCGGCAGGGCGGGGAGCACACCGGAAGAGCGAAGAACCAACGCGGGAAAAATGGGCTTGATACACTTGTAAGTGCTTGTAGACTTTGAGTCTTTGACCTTCAAGGTTGGACATCCCCTCAAGCCTTCTTTCAATCTCGGACCGGTCTTGGCCTGGCTATCCGGCGTGCACAGCAATGCGATAGGATGCCAATTCGATCTCCACAGGGACCACCGCCTCGACTCCATAGACCAGGGAGAATGGGGAACATCCCATAGGGGTTTTGTAGATAGTCCGATAGGCCCATAGAGCTTCGTGGACCTTCTCACCCCAATCTCGTTTGCGACCACCTACTATCTTGGACAGTAGCTTGCAAAGGGTCTTATTGAAGGCCTCGGCCAACCCGTTGGCTTGAGGATTGTATACGGAAGACATCCTCCAGTTAATATGGAATTTGGCCGCCAAAGCATAAACATTCTTGTTCCTGAATGGCTCTCCATTATCAGATATAATCCGGCTAGGGGTGCCTGTTGTGCCCCTGTGATCATTTGAGTCTTCGTTTGGGTCATTCGACATCATCTTGTGGTCATTTGAGTTATTGGATATTCTTGGTTTTGATAATAGCTAAACACTATAAGTTTTTTTTTAATAGAAAACCTAACCTAGGGGTTGATGGGAGAGTGCACCCCTTACCAGAGGTAAGGAGAAAGCCACTCCACCATCCAACCACTAGGAGGTGATTTTATTCCAATATTGGTAAATAAAGAGTTACATCAATCGAATACTAGGCAAGCCTAGTGAGTCCAGTCGAGCAGCACCTTTTATAATGCAAGGGAGCTCACTATAAGAATAAAAAGAATTACATTTGGTAGTGCAAGCTAAAGAAGCAAGAAGATCTGCAGCAGTGTTGGCTTCTCTGAAAATATGCGATATAGAGTCATGCTGAGAAAGGACACTCCATAGTTCTCTGACATAGCTAAGAATGGACCAAGGACAGTTTACTTCCTTTTTGATTATTCTAACAAGAGTAAGAGAATCACATTCAATGAAGGCTGGAGTAGAAGACACTATCTTTAAATACTTGATACCATCAAGAAGAGCTCTGGCTTCTGCAATTAAACTATCCGAATGACCATAGTAATGAGAAAAGGCAAGGATAGTCTTGCCTTTAGAATCCCTGATTATTCCACCTCCCCCAGTATCTCCAGACTGCTTATTGGCCCCATCAGTATTCAATTTAAAAGAAGGCCACGGAGGGCAATCCCATCTGACAATTCTAATTTGATGTTTACTGGTTGCTTTGTAAATGATTCCCAAATGATCCAAGCATTTCTGGTTGCAAATTTTAGTTTCCTTTAGGGCAGCAGCCGAACAAGTCACCCTGATTTGAGACATGATGTAATAAATGAAGCTGGTTTTGTTGACATGTTTCTGATCATATTTAATGGTGTTCCTTGCTTTCCATATTTCCCACATTCCATATCCAATGGAGGCTAGATTAAGAAGTGCATGTGCCGAACCTGGCTGACCATGACTGATGGAATTCAAGATGAATTCCCTAGCTGTTCTTCCTTCAAGTTGTAAGCCTACAGTAGCTAAATCAGTCCAGATTGAAACAGCTAAATCACTGTGCAAAAAAAGGTGATTAAGGTCTTCCACTGTCGGATTCCTGCAGCAGAAACATTTGGAGCAAAGCACAATTCCCACTCTTTGTATATTATCATCTGTCGGAATACAGTTGTGTAATATCTTCCATAGGTGCACTGATATTTTTGTAGGAAGCCATTTAGACCACAGCCGACTCCAAGGTAAGCTAGACTGTAAGTGACTGTTGGCTATAGAATTGTAGGATGAAGAGATTGTGCACTGTCCAGAAGGATAAAGACTCCATATACCCAAATCCAAATCCTGGTTCAATGTAACTGACCTGATAGCTTGCTGAATTTTAGAGGGGATTGAAACATTTAGCAGAGCAGAGTCCTCAGCAGTGGGGTGCAAAATAATATCTCTAACAGTAGCTTCTGGATTAGGAATAGAATCTTCAGGGACAAATGACTTTAGGCAATGCTGGCCCAGCCAATTATCATACCATAAGTTAGTGTGTGATCCATTCCCAATAATAACTTTCTTGAACAGAAGGATATAGTCTTTGGCCTTCAACCAGCTGCTTCTAACAAAGCCCTTCATAGTTCTAAAATTTGCATTACAAAGATGGCCTTGATACAAGTATTTGGCTCTAAAGTAAACAGCCCAAAGAGAATCAGAATGGATAGCATTCCACAGCATTTTAATCCGAAGAGCAATCTCCATGGTTCTAAGAGACAAGATACCAAGACCCCCTTTTGCTTGTGGCCTACATAAAAACTTCCAGGATTTCCAATGTCTTCTTTTTCCAAGGAGAGAAGACCCCCAAAAGAAGTTAGCAAAAGCCCGCTCAAGTTGATTGTGAACACCAATGTGCAAGGGAGACGAAGACAGTGAATAGATTGGCGAGGAGGTAAGAACATGTCTAACCAGTATCAGTCTAGCACCTTGAGACAGCAAATTTGCCTTCCACCCGGCAATCCTCTTCTGGATAGAGTTAATGATACCTACAAAGTAAATCTTCTTTGTTCTGCCAATCACCAGAGGAATTCCAAGATATTTATGAGGGAAAGAAAGTCTGGTGAACCCTGTAAGATTCTGAACCCGCTGAGCAACAGAGGGTGGCATCTTTGGATGAATAAGAAATCCACTCTTGCTGACATTAATCAATTGCCCTGAAGAGTGCTCATATGTGTGGAGGAGTTTTTGTAAAGTTCTTATAGAAGCAGCTGTGGCTTTACTGAAAATCAAGGTATCATCTGCAAACAACAGATGAGAGATGGAGGGACATCTCTGAAAACCAGAGTACCATTCTATCTGACCATTGCTGAATGCTGCTCTAATCGATCTACTTAATGCTTCTTCTGCTAAAACAAATAAAGAGGGTGCTAGGGGGTCTCCTTGATGGATACCTCTTGAGGACTTGAAATAGCCAGTAGTGTCTCCATTTAATAGAACAGAAAACCAGCAGTTGTTGAGCAATCTCTCAATAAGATTGATGAAATTTTCACTGAATCCAAATCTGAGCAATACTAAGAATAGGAAGTCCCATTCAAGTTTGTCGTAAGCTTTAGCCATATCAAGCTTAAACATGACATTAGAGCCTCTGGTTTTCCTGCCCAAATCATTTGAGAGCTCTTGAGCAAGGGCAATGCTTTCAATAATCTGTCTCCCCTTGACAAAGGCTGACTGCTCAGGTGATATGAGTTTTGGAAGAATGTTGGCCAGCCTTCTATTAATGATAGCAGAGATAATCTTGTAGAAAACATTGCATAAGCTTATCGGCCTATAATCAGTAATATCCACTACATTGGGCTTTTTTGGTATGAGAGCAATGAGGGTGGAAGTAACACATCTAGGCAGGGAAGCCCTGGAGGAAAAAGCCTCTTGCACTGCACTGCAGACAATAGGTGCTATGAGATTCCAAGTTTTTTGAAAAAAAACTCCAGAGAAGCCATCAGGCCCAGGAGCACTGTCAGGTGACAAGTTGAAAACAGCATCATGGATTTCAATATCTATGGGAATAACACAAAGCCTCTCATTTTCAACCTGAGTAACTAAATGAGGAATACAGCCCAAGAAGCTATTATCAATCTGATGATCCTGAGAAGTGAAAGCATTCTGAAAATGAAGGACTGCAATTCTTTTCATGGCCTCATGCTCTGAGGTAAGAGTGCCAGCAGGAGTTTTCAATTGGGAAATCTTGTGTTTTCGCCTATTAGCAAGAGTAGACATATGAAAGAATTTGGTATTTCTATCCCCCTCAAGAAGCCACCTGATCCCAGACTTTTGTCTCCAAAAATACTCTTCTTGCAAAAGCCTTTCGGACTGGTAATTCTTTGCCTCTTCTAAAGCAGCCAGGGTATCATCATTAGGTAGAGTGTCATAGCGGTGTTCAGCTTGTAGAACTGCATCCTCAGTAGCAGACAGATTAATATGAACATTCCCAAAAGTTTCCTTGTTCCAAATCCGAAGCATCTTCTTTAAAGACTTAAGCTTGAGATATAAGCAATGCATTGGCGATGAAGCTAGTGGACTGGAATGCCAGCAAGTCCGGACATCTTCCAAAAATTTGCCGTGCAGGATCCACATTTTCTGAAAGCAAAATCTACTGTATCTTCTATCTTGAGAAATGAATTTAATAAGAAGAGGAGCATGATCATATGCTTCCCTGGATAGATGTTCAATATAAATGGGTAGAATATTAATCCAGGCTGCATTCAGAAGCACCCTATCCAGTCGGGCCCAAATTCCTCTACCTCCAGATTGATTGTTATGCCAGGTATACTTAGAACCAGTGAATCCACCATCAATTAAAGCACAATCTGATATACAATTGTTGAAGTCTGTCATAGCAGAAAGATTTGGAGGATTTCCACCAAGCTTTTCATCCTCATTTGTGATGCAATTAAAGTCACCTGCTACCAACCAAGGGCCATTAACCAAAGAATGAGTATGCACTAATGAAGCCCACAGATTTTGCCTCTCCACAGCATTGCATTTGGCATAAACAAAAGTTAAATAATGATCAGGTAAAGTTGCATTAGAATGGCGAAGTGTAATCTGCTGCTCATCCCTGTGGACAACAGAAAACTGCAGATGGTCTTTCCAAAGAACCCAGATATGAGCTAATCCATTAGAATTTGCAGCAGCCTTGTCCATTCCTAGTCTTCTGCAAGTATTTTCCATTCTGTTAGAATTTATTTTTGGCTCCAACAGCACAATGCAGTCTAAGTGATGATTTCTAATAAGTAGTTTTACTCTACCAATCGAAATATCATTCCCGATGCCTCTAATATTCCAAATAATGAAACTCATAGTAACTATTTAGTATCATTAAGATTGCCCGCGGACCCTGTCCTTACCATGGATCTAGTTATAACCCCTGAGCGCTCATTTTGTATGGCCAAAACATTTTGAGCTTCAGCAAGGTTTGCAATTTCCAGTCTTCTTTTAGTGGCCTCTGCCATATCTGAATCTGCAATCTCCTGTGAGGCTGAAAAAATAGCAGTGTGAGCAATTTGGTTTGAAGGGAGCTCCAGTTGAGAGCTGACTAAGGCTACCGACTGATCAACTTGAGCTATTTCCTGGTGGGCAATGTCCGTGGCTGAGAAATCTAAATCAGGAGGAACAGAAGGAGGAATTACTGAATCCGGACTGTCAGACTGAACCACATTCGAGATGGGTGGAGGATTCACAGATATAACTCCTTGCAGACTGATAGAAGAAGAAGGATCAAGGTCCTTTGAATCTCGGACAGGAGCAGACGAAGAATTAAGTCGGCCAGATTGGGGCAGCTTCGATGGTTGACTGGGGCCTTCACCCAGAGTTGAGGGCCTTACATAATTGGGATTATCTGTAGCTCGAGTTGCAGGCAGAACATCAACTGATTTTTCCGTCTGGTTTAAGACTGGCTGCCAAATGGCCTTACCTTTACTGTCAGCATTAGTTGGTCTTGGCTTCACAGAAGTAACAGGATTCCTGGAGCCTTTACAATTAGCCACACTATGACCAATGCGAGAACAAGCTGAACAAAAGCATGGAAGCTCCGGGTAAATAACTTCCTGCCAGGCACCCCCTCCAGGGAATCCAATCCAAACTCTATTAGGGCGGGGCTTGGATATGTCAAGCTCAATGCATACCCTGGCTGCATTCGTTTGAGACAGGTTCAAAGTGGATTGATCCACTTTAAGCACACGGCCAACATTACCAGCAATAGAGCGAATCAGGTGCTCTATATAGAAATTAACCGGCAGACCAGGGAAAGATATCCATACCGGTAAAATTGGCGAATCAGCCGAAGGAGAGAAATCCATGGTCCATTTGAAGAACCGGAAGAGCCGACCATGAACATAGAGAGTCTCCTTTAACAACAGAGAGAGATAATCTTCATAGGTGCGGAATCTCAATAGAAGGTGTCTGTTGTCCAAAGCACTAATCATGTAATCATCCGAGAATCTACACCTTCTATTCAGATGAGTTCGAATATCAGAGAAAGATGGTCTTCCATGAAGAGTACGAGCGACCAAGGAGAAGGAGAAGGGGCCCAGGGACGCCGCGATCTCCTCCTGAGAGAAGAAGACAGCGGGTTCTCCATTATCAGTGAGCGACGGAGGATGAACGGAGCCCGGGACGACCGGCGGGGCCATGGAGGAAGATAATACTTCCGCAAAAGTTCGTCCGCCATAAACAGGAGGAAAACTCAATGAGGGATCACCACAGTTGCTGGAAGGAGGGCCCAGGAGAGGAGCTGCCAGGGGACACGCGGGTGCCAAGGGGGCCACGGGGGGCCCCCCTGGGTCAACCATCGAAGAAGAAGAAGAGCCCTAGGTCAAACTACAGGGGCGCTCTCCATGTTGCTTCAGTAAACACTATAAGTCATTGTTATTTTAACTCTCATATGACTGACATACGTGATGTTTTGTTCATGATAGATATGCCAATGAATTGCCAAGGAATGAAGTGGAGATGACAAAAGTGAAAGCTCAATGATTACGCCCTTGCATGCAGATCGACTTGCGCGGTCAGGTCGCGGGGGTCAAGGGGGCAGCGCCCCTTGCGGGGGTTTCCAGGGGCGAAGCCCCCGGAACAAAATTTTGATTGAAGACTCAGTAAAAAAAACTTCAAGACAGTCAAGGTTGATGCCACAAATGAGAACGGGCTGCTAAAGGACTCAAGCGACGAAGCTAAAGAGGTTAACGAACCGACCCGGGAAAACCCGGGGTCTGCCCAGCTGGCGGTCAACCGCCAGCATAGGGGCGGTCGACCGCCCCTGCCAAAAACCTCCAGGCTGCAGCTCCCTCAGTTGCGGTCGACCGCCTGCCCAGTAGCGGTCGACCGGAATTTCCAGGAACCGCCCGTTTGCAGGTTTCTCAGTAGCGGTCGACCGCCAGAAGCTGCAGGTCGACCGCCAGCCCCGAGCCTTCAGTGTTGACTTAGTTTTTCACTTCGAGAAGAGCCCCTTTTCTTGTATTTGTTTAACCCCAAAGTCACTCAATCTTCCATAGATTGTGGATCTGGTCTGGGGGATGTCTAAGGACCATTCAAAGGTTATAAAACACATGCAAGAGGGTTAGAAACCCTAGTTGATCATTTGTGAATCCAAGGGAGATCAAAGGAGGCTACAAGGGTAAGAGGAGTTCGAGTACTGTAGCCGTGAACAATACTCCGGGAAGAAGATCTTCATCAATTCCAAGGGATTCAAGCCTAGATCTGAAGCTATCTCAACCTCCAAGGAAGCAAGAAGCAATCAAGGCTCTCAAGGGTGATCTAAACTGCATCAAACTCTTCATCAACTCAAGGAGATCAAAAGGAGGATCAAAGCTACATCCATAGTCTTCTTCATCAACTCAAGAAAGATCATCTCTCAAGGAAGAAGACACCATTGAAGCATCCAACGCAAGCTCCAGCAATCTCAGACAATATTTTTCTTCTTGAGCATATTCTATATCTTGTTTGATGATTGAGTGTTTTCATATTTGTTCTTTTTCATTTCATACAAACGATTGAAACTGAAGATCGTCCCTACCGGTGGTTAGTAGGAAGGCAATCAGAAGTTGTCCGATTTGCGGTGTTGACGTCCCTACCTGTGGTTAGTAGGAAGGCAATCAGAGGCCTTTCCGATTTGCGGTTCAGTGCGTGGCACTAGTGGAGCCTCACCGGATTTGGTGAGGGGTGGACGTAGGACTGGGGATTCAGTCCGAACCACCTTAAAATCCTTTGTGTTGTGGTTTAATTGTGTGATTGATTTATTTTAGATGCATGCTTAGGTTCAATATCCATATTGTGAAATCATATTTCTAAGCAAATCGTTTTATACGTCGCTAAGCTAGTTGTATTCCGCTGCAATTATTTTTAACTAGCTATATAGAGGGTTGCATTACGAAAAGAGGGGCAGATCTATTCACCCCTCCCCTCTAGATCCGCTGTCCACTACTCAACAAGTGGTATCAGAGCCTAATCTCTCATTATAGGAAAGAGCTCGGTTAACTGTGCTTACTAATAGTCTAACTGATTTGGGAAAGAAATACTCAGAACAGGAAATTGTGAGAAAGATTCTCAGATCATTGACTCTCGTATGGCACACAAAGGCTACCGTGGTTGAAGAATCGAGAAATCTCGCAACTACCAAGGTAGATGAACTCATTGGGTCGTTAATGACCTATGAGATCAACCTTAAGAACAAAGAGGCTGAGGTGCCTAAGAAAAAGCCCCTAGCTCTTAAAGCAGGACCCAACGGTCAAGGCTCTTCTGATGAAGGTGAGGATTCGGCAATTGAGCGAGATGAGGATGACGTAGCCATGCTCACACGTAAGTTCAGAAAATTCATGAGAAAGGAAGGTAAGAGCTTCATGAGAGGAAGGTCAAAGGTAAGAAATGGTTTCAAATCTAATTCTGAAAACTCTAAGAAATCTGATAAAATCATTTGCTATTCTTACAATAAACTAGGACATTTCAAGAATGATTGTCCCGACAGATTCAGAAAAGTCGACAAATGGAAGGGCAAGAAGAAGAACAAGGCCATGCTGTCCACATGGAGCGATGAAGAGGAAAGTGATGATGGAACTAGCTCCTCAGATAAAGAAAAAGAAGATCTCTGCCTCATGGCCAAAGGTGACGAAGAAACTGAGGTAAATTCTCCATTTGAAGATTATACAACTGATGATTGGGAGGAAGCATATATACAACTCATGGAAAAATATGAAATGAACAAAAAGGAGAATAAATCATTGAAAAAGAAAATTAACTCATTTGTGCATGATCATGAAATAAATGTCAAGAATGCTTCACTTGAAACTGAAATTGAGGATCTTAAGAAAATGATTGAGGATTTGGAAGAGGGAAGAAAAGAAATGGCTAACTTGGAAATTAAAAATGAAGATTTGAGAAATGAGATTGATAGCATGAAGCTACAAATGCAAACCTATGAAAAGGATAACAAATTGAGTAATGAAAAGTATGAAGCTATCAAATAAGTCAACATTCAACTTCTTCAAAATATTAAAAACATACAAAAAGAGTTGAAGGATAAACAATAATCTTTAGAAAAGTTTGTGGATGGAAGATAAAACCTAGATGCATTGCTAGGAACTAGAATGAACCACAATAAAGATGGGTTAAGTTTTGATCCAACAAACAAAAGGCCATTTGGGCTAAAAACTATCACATTTGTTTCATCTTCCGAAGCTTCCACCTCAAACACAACTCCCACACAAAACCAGCAAAAACAAAAGGAGAAAGGGAAAGAAAAGATTGAAGAGGCAGTCACTGAAATTCCCAAAAAGTCTATCCAAAAGCCTAAGAAAGGTTGACCTTCCCCGCAGCACAAGTCAACACTTCCTTGGCCATTGCATGCTCAATCTTCCAGATATCACCATAACTGGATTGCACATTCATATAGGCCAACACCACCCTACTTTTGGGGAAATTGTAATTCATGTGTTCATCAATCTTATAAGTTTCAATCTCCTAAGTGGCAAAACAATCACTTTCAACCCAAAACCAACCAACAGCCTAAATGGTTTAAGAAGTAAACTTCCTCAAACTTCCACAAAATCCAACAAAGAGCTTCTAAACAAAAAGTGAATGTCAAAATTGAAAAGAAAAATCAAATCCCTGCTCTAAGCAAACAAAACATGAATGCTAGGAAGGTTTGGATTCCAAAAGAAATGGTTTCATGTTTTGAAAATCTAAAGAGTTTGATGAGACCTAAATTTGCTTGGGTTCCAAACACCATTGCTTAATTGCTTATACATGAGTGTCTTGCAGCCATGCATAATAGGTGGTACCTTGATAGCGGCTGTTCAAGACACATGACTGGAGACAAATCAAAATTTTATCTCTTGGAAGAAAAGGAAGGAGGATATGTCACATTTGGAGGGAACAACAAGGGAAAAATCATTGGAACAGGTAATGTAGGTAAGAACCTCTCCAACTCCATTTGTAACGTGCTGCTAGTTGAAGGTTTGAAATACAACATGCTTAGTATAAGTCAATTGTGTGATAAGGGTCTGTTGACACCCGGAAAATGAACAAGGGTGGAAGTTGAAAAGAAGATCTGACCAACAGTGAAAGACTAATGATGAAGCTTATCAACCTTTCACCCGGCTAAAGCCCTTGTCGGCCAAAGCTGATGCCCGGTGCCAATGTCACTCAGACGGCAGCACTGATAAAGCGGCAGTCACTCGACTAATGAGATCTTCCAGCCCCTTAAGAAGAGCTATACTACTGCTTCGTCCAAGAAGTCACAGACGATATGTCAGGGTAAGTCAGATGTCGGCTTACTGACGGAAGTAATATGAGATAAAGATGAAGCCAGCACCGGCAGATGAAGATGATAAAGGCTCCTGAGAAGATAGAGCAGAAGAAGAATCGTCTCCACAGATTATGCACCCGACTGAGGTCTTCCCAGACCAAGGCTGATGTCCGAGCTTGTCGCCATTCGAGTGACGATATTGATAAGATGAAATCCCTGTCTACGGACTGATAAAACCCTGTCTGCGGACTGATAAAACCCTGTCTACGGACTGATGAAATCCCTGTCTACGGACTGATAAAACCCTGTCTACGGACTGATGAAATCCCTGTCTACGGACTGATAAAACCCTGTCTGCGGACTGATGAAATCCCTATCTACGGACTGATAAGAACCCTGTCTGGGGACTGATGGAGATTGCAATCGCGATTTCAATACAAGATATTTCATAGATGATAGACCCTTTGGGATGATGATACACTTAAAGAAACCCCAAGTGGGCCTATATGAAGGTGGCACTGAAAGCCCATGTCGAAGCCCAGATACTGGCGCCGAGAGGTCAAATTTGAGTGCGCCGGGAAGCCTACCTCAAGCGCGCCGTGAAGGTGCCTGCCGAGAAGGAAGAGGAAAGGGGTTATAAAACCCCCTCCCTTCGAAGAAAGAGAAGCGGACGATAGAAAAGAGAGAGACCAAAAAAGGAAGAAGAGAGAAAGCCAGATAGAAAAAGGGGATCGAGAGAAAAAGACAGAGCAATAAAGAGATAGAGAGGGAGTCCCGTTCGGAGAGAAAGAGCCACCCCCCCTTTCAACCAACAGAGAAGAGAAGAAGAAGGAAAGCTCCAGGTGGGCACTGGGGAGGGAGAGGAGTCAATGCTCCACCCTCCCCTCCTCCGTGTTTTTTTTCTTTTATCTGATGTAATATAGCGAGTCCTCTCTCGATTTATCAACTGTAGCCGGAGAGTTCCGGCCTTGATTTTTAGCCTTCTGCCTTGCATTTTTCTTTCATGATCAGTGTAAGATTTTCTTCATGCAATGCAATGAAACATCGAGATGGCCCGTCTGGGCATTGATGGATTAAGGCATCTGATCTCTGTCTGTCTCTCTATGTATATGGCCTTTGTCTGAAAAAAATATAGATTAGACTCTTTGGGTTTCGGAGCCAATCGTATGGGTTTGTTCTTCGAAGAGGGACGAGGATAGGACTCCTACCCCCATCCAATGGGTTATTGAGTTTTGTTCTCTTCTTCCCCCTCCGATCTCAATGGCTGTTTCCCTATATATATAACCTGAGTTTTCTGACGAGCCCTCTTACGCGGTTCAGGAACCAGAGATATCAGTCTCTTGGTTTCCTGGGCTGTCCAGCTCTCATAAACGATGATCCGATCTCAGGTCCTCCATTCTAAATATTGAATGCTTAGGGCCTGAAGTTTATACGTTGAGAGTCCCTCCTTCTCCGTTTGTTTTAATGTCACTGGGCTCGTCTGGAGGGGTCGGAGGATAGTCATCTCTTGACTCCCCCAAATGGCTTGCAACAGACAGTCAAAACCCTCCACAAGATCAGGTGATGGTCTGATTTCTTCCATTTGAGTCCCCCGTTCAAATCCCTTGGCATCCTTCTAATAGAAGCCTCCATGAAATTCACCTTTTGCGCTTCTGGCCCGGCATCAATTCGAGCTTGAAACCCCAGAAAACACCCAAATAGAGCATCATTTTTGAGCTCTGAAACCCTGAAATCCTTCTGCATTTCATCTTCTCGGCGTGCGAGTTTCCCCGCCGAGAACCATAAGGCCGGGAGGCCTTCCCCTTCTTTTAGCTAAACGACAACCAGTCTGTTACAGTGCTTTCCACGTGAGGCTATATGTGCAAGGCTCCCGGCGTGTAGATTCCCGGCGTGGCCAGGAGCGCGCTGGGAAGCCCTCTGCCGAGAGCCCCTCTGCCTACAGCCATTCACCCCCCTTTTTGCCAAACCTGATATTGCCCCTCTCGGCGCCCCCCCTTTCCGGCGCGCCCAGGAGCCCGCCGAGAAGCTCCAGGCCGAGAGGCCTCCCTCCTTCTTTTGGCCGGATAGAACCCTGGCCGAGAGCCCCCCTTGGCCAACCAAATGCTCAGGCCGAGACCCCCCCTTGGCCAGCCCAAGGACCAGGCCGAGAGACCCTCTCCATCCACCAAATGCTCAGGCCGAGACCCCCCCTTGGCCAGCCCAAGGACCAGGCCGAGAGCCCCCTTTTTGTCCACTAAATGTCCAGGCCGAGAAGCCCCCTTGGCCAGCCCAATGTCCAGGCCGAGAGCCCCCCTTTGTCCAAGCCAAAGACCACGCCGAGATCCCTCCTTCAGTCAAATGAAACCCACTCCGAGGCCCATCTCTACACCGTTCTTCTTCAAACTTCTTAATCTCCCCTACATCTGTATCTTGATGAGATACAACAATGGGGAAGACCTCCCCTACAGCTCTCGTCCCGAATCTGGATTTCACCGCTGCCTTATGAACCCAAAGAACCATGTCATTATATGTGTTCTGATGGGTTCCAAGGGAATATTGATCAATAATATGAAGGCAAGAGATGTTCCTGGGCCTGGTGCCCATCTTTGTTCGGTCGTTGTCCCGGCTCTCCGTGGATGATGACCTATCCTTCCCTGGCATAATCCAGGTTGAGGGAACATGCTACCGAAATTTACATATACCCCACCAATCGAGTGTAGTACTCTCTTCTAACCCCGCTGGCCCACGGAGTTATGCCCTTGCGTGATCTCCGATGGCCCTCCTGTAGATCTCTAATTTAGAATAATCCACTTAAGAAAAATATCAAAGAAAAGACATGCAATAAGCATCAATATGGAGGAAAATATATGCACGAGGTGCACAAGGGGATGTGATCGCCAGAGACGCGAGGCCTCAAAAATATAACAATGAAAGCATGGGAGAGATCGCGAAAAATACCTTGGAGTGCGGGGATGTGAGTGCTTCCTTTCTCTTCAAATCGGCCGGCCGATGAAGAGAGTTCTTGCTTTTATTACCCTTGCAAAACAAACAAATACCACCAAAAGAATTGAATTAGAAACAAGGTGGGTGTAGCATCAAATTCAATAAAAATATATGAGCATGAAAGCATGTAAAAGAACACACCTTAAGGGGATTGCCCTTAAACCCCTATGCAAAAGGGATGGGAGATGTATGATGAATGCAAAATAGAATAGGGGAAAGAGTGCAAGAGTTGCACTTATGGGGAAAGTCTCAACACGTTGAAATGAAAAAATCAATAGAACAATAGAATATGATGCATGCATGAATTAAATAAAAATACAAGATAGTGAAAAGGAGATGAGATAAAAAATCTTGTTTGTGATCGGTGCTCCTTGGCTTGAATGCTCAATGGGGAGAAAGCTTCAAAAGGGATGAAGACTTGATGTTGAAACTCCTCCTCCTTAGCCAAAAAAAAGCCCCTTCGGTTCCTGTAAAAAGAAGAACAAACAGAAGAAAAAGAAGAGAACAGAAGAGAAAATAAAAAAAAACAGAAGAAGAAGGGGAAAGAAGAATAGCATGGGAAGAAGAAGAAGACGGGAGAAGAAGAAGGAAAACAAGACAGAAAATCCAAAACAAAAAAAAGACAGAATAACGGGGAAGAAGAAGAAGAAAAAATGAAAAACCCGGGGGAAGAAGCCTCTGGAATCCAACCCGTTAACAGAGCTCGGAAGCTCTATTAATAAGGTAACAAAGGGATAAGAGGGAAAGAGTCCAAAAGGGGGAGGACTAGGTTGGGCAAGAGCCCAAACGAAGTAGGAGTCTTTCTGGGAAAGGCTGCATCCGTTCGGAACACAAAATTAAAACACGACTTGGACCAGGGCGTCAATTGAAGAATTGACGACCTTCCGAATGGCGTCTTTTAAAAACACGCCCTGCACAAGGGCGTTAATTCCTGGATCATTTTTAGAAATGAAATTGAAACACGTCCGAGTCAAAGGCGTTAATTAAAAAACGCCTTAACAAAGGACGTTAATTAAAAAATTCGAAATAGGGCCATTTTTCATTTCTCAATATTATTTTCCCATTTTTTAGGTGGAGGTGCATCTCGTCGCCCTGATTCCAACGACTATTTTTGCGAATTTTTCTGACACCCGGAAGGCCACCAAATCACCTCTGGAAGGGGTTGAAAAATAATAATAAAATATTACATTTGAAAGACACGCCCTCACTTGAGGCGTGAATTCATTTTTTTTAATTTTTTATTCAAAATAACGCCTTATGCTAAGTCGTTAATTCCCGAAAAATTCCAGAAAAATCCAGAAAAATCCAGAAAAATAGGGGAAAATAGGAAAAAAATAAGAAAAGGGTAAAAAAAAGGGAGAAATCCAAGAAAAGTGAGAAAAACCACTCAAATAGAACTAATTTGAGGGTCAAATTGGGGCATTACAAGGTAATATGAGATGTACTCACAGTAACGTCAATTTTGGCGTGTCTACAGCTGCCCCGCCTTGGCGTCTGCTTTGCAAGGGAGCAGAGCAAACTGAAAAGTAGATACCAAGGTGTGATGAGACACGCAATCAACATCACTTGATGAGAATGAAATCAAAAGCTCGAGATGAAGCAATCTCGGGAAATTCAACGAAGTCAACAATGTTTGGATAAAAGGGGGAGATGTGCACGCGGTGCACGAAGGAGATAAAATAAATGATCAACTTCCAGCGCGGTGGAAGTACCCCAGGTCACAAGCCTGTAAGTTTCACCATTGGGGAGCGGTTACCAGCCAGTGGACGTGCTGCAGCCAAGGTGGATCAGGGGAAAGGAGATAAAATAAGATGATAGAAATCCGAACACAGAGCTTTCGAGAAACACCCAAAACAGCGACAAAGCGAACTGAAGACCAATTCGGCATGGAATATCTCATATATGGGAAAGATTAAGTTCAATTCAACCCTCAAAGTCAGCTCATCAGAATGATTTTTACAGTTGATTCAAAATTCCTATATGAATGCATGCTGGGTTTAAAGAAAAAAATAAATCAAACGAAAATATAGAATAATCAAGGATAATATTGCTAAGCTGTTCAAGACTGAGTCAAGAAACTCATTTCACGAGCTGATACTAAGCCGAAGCCCGTTTATCCGCGCACCAACTTGCAAAGCGGAACCATCGTCCCCAGTCTTGGACGGCTCAACGGCCTATCCGTATGACTAAGATGTCTCTGGAATCGTCATCGTTTTTGATGAAGGGGAACTCAAATTCCAGATTTACCAAAGCCACAAGGTCCTTGATATAATCTAGTAGCATATGTAACATATAGTAAAATGCATACAGGGAGATGGTGATAGCAATGAGCATATGGGGAACTGAGAAATGAGCTGCCGTCACCGTGGGGGCTTGAATAATGATGATGCCCATTCGGTGGGACCAAGAGCTTCTTATCCTGCGCTCAAAGATTCATCAGCCAAGATATAAAACATAACACGCAATGAATAAGGCATGTAAGCATAGCAAGCATAGCATGAATGAGCATCAATAAGCAATTACAGTATAGACCTCAAAGCACTCAAAGCTTGGTGTGGATAGCATTCAAGCATGAATCACAGCGAAGCATGTTTAGCATGAATAGCATTTCTTTGCAAAACATCATTGTTTGTTGTTTGTCACGAGGATGACAATCTTGATATGGAGATAATCAGGGAAGCTAGCTCTTGAATGAATGGAGTGATGCGCAGAGTAGCAAAGATAATCAGATTGACGCGAATAATCAGAGTGATACCCCAGGTGGCAGGGATGATCAAATTGAAGTGCCCAGGGTGACAAGAATGAGCAGCAGGAGTTGATTGAAGAGATTTGGAGATGAATAATCAGGGTAATGCCGGGAGATATGAGGAAATGCTAATCAAAATGCCCAGGGTGGCATGTTATGAGAATATCGGGAGGAATCAATAGATTGATAGCAATAAGTGGAGAGAGGACTCATCCCGTGCTCTTGGTCCTTGCAAAGTTGTTCCTGCAAAATACCATCAGACAATACAATGCAATTTTTTTGGTTTTTGAAATATGAAAATTTTTATGAGTTTTGGAAAAGATATTCAAATTTTTATGAGTTTTGATCAATATGCAAATTTTTGTGGGTTTTGGATAATATTCAAATTTTTATAAAGTTTTGAGAAAGGTATTCAAATTTTTATGGATTTTGGACAAGAAATATTCAATTTTTTTTGTTTGATTTTGGTTAGACATTGCTAAAGCAGCATCAAAGAGTTTTTTAAACCACTGGCTAGGGGTCCTCGTTCCTTCCCTTTTTGCTTAAAACTGCCCAAAGCTGGGCGTGCATTGTAAGGTGGCGCCCTATAACCGACCGCCTTTAATCAACGGTGCCCCTACCAAGGCCATACCCGAGAAACATTCGGTCTTGGAGGGAGAAGAGAAGAATAATTGGAGATAAGCTTTATGCAGGATGAGAGATATCAAGACTTGAATTCCTTCCAAGGTGTTAACCCTCAAAGAGGTAGTCTGTTGCGCCGGGGCTTTGTGCCTTTGATTTTTAGACCCTTGACATGCATACGACCAGGGTTTTTCCTGCGGGGACTTTGCCACTCTTGACATGCCATAATTCATACTTTTACTTTTATCGGAATTCCGACTTGATTTTCATAATAGCCCTTTTGGCTAGATATATATCATAAAACTCATATGAAAACTCATATTGATGTTGATTTTGGGTCAAGACTGCCCCTATTTGAGACTCCTCTCGTATTGGGGATTACCAAGGTTGGTCATCTCATCCGTCAACCTCTTGCACCTGCATTCGGCCGAGTAAAGAAGAGAAAAAGACTTTCAGAAATTCTCATGGCATGGCCAAAGTAGGAACGGTGTTTTAACCAAAGGAGCCGGCTAAGGACGCCGTGAAGTGTGTGGAATGCCCAGCTAAGGGTTGCTCTTAACAAGCGGGGAGAGAATGTTGAATTCCCAGCGCGGGGTTCTTATTACCAAAGGTGCTGCAAAAGCAAGCCTAAAGACTCTTTTGAGAATGATTTAATTTAACAAAAGCCTAAGATAAAGATCTAAAACACCACTCTTAGTCTTGTTAAGAAGCACTTTATTTTGAAAATCACGCGTGAAGTAAGGAGGCAATGATATCATGCAAATGCAAACTTACGCCAGTATATTACCTTGCAACCTTTATTGAAGCAGCTGCTGGAGGTGGTCATCGTGGGATTTGTCCTCTTTAGCAGAAAAAAAAAAAAGGATTGGAAGCAAAGAATTGCAAGTGGCTTAACAAGAAGGAATGGTGCTCAAACCAGACTCAGACGAATAAGGAGAAAAGAAAAGAGGCGAGGGCTAGAACTCCCTCACTAAGGCGCGGAGACCCTGATCACATGGAACAGTCTACAGAAGAAGCGGAAAATCAAGAAGAGGGGTGAGGACTAAAGCCTCGGAAGCAATGGGAGAAAGGGCAGATGCCCAAGGCAGTAGATGTGGAAGAAGTTGGGTCGGACCCAAAATTAGGAGGAATCGGAAGAAGGAATTGGTAGATAGAAAGGGGCGGATCCGGAGGGTCCGGAGGCGGAGGAGGAGAATCATGATAGGAGGAATCATCCGGAGGCTCCAGAGGGATAACAAAAGAAGGGACGCGATGCCCTCGGAAGAAATATGGAAAAAGATGATGAAAAAGGAAGAAGAAAATGAAGGAGACGATATCCCGGAGGAGCAGAAAGATGAATCGGAAGAAAGATGGATGGTCCGGAGGTTCTGGAGGAATGAGATGGAAAGGGGCGTGATGCCCGAGAGGAGAGTCCGGAGGTTCCGGAGGAAGAATATAGAAAGGGGCGCGATGCCCGAGGGGAAAGTCCGGAGGTTCCGGAGGAAGAATATAGAAAGGGGCGCGATGCCCGAGGAAAAGGTCCGGAGGAATAGAAAGAATAAAGTGGAAAGGGGCGTTGTGCCCCGGGAAAAAGTGGAGAAAATTAAGTGGAGAATCCGGAGGTTCCGGAGGAATGAGATGGAAAAGGGCGTCATGCCCGATTAAAGCGGATGAAGATGAACAAGATGAGAATTGCGGAATGTCCGGCGGTGCCGGAAGACGGGGGAGATACGGGTTTGGAAACCCGGGGATTAGGAGGTGCAAATGCCTGCAAAATGATGGATGTGATGAATGCAATGAATGCGTGAATGCAAGGAGATGCAAAGAAGATGAATGATGTGAAGGGTGAGAGGATGAGATCCTCCTCCTAACCCTGGGAATGGCCCATGAAGGAAAAGTGATAGACATGGATGAATAGAAAGTGGAACAAATAAGGGATGGCTCCTTAGCATTAAGATAACTGCCCCTCCACGGCAGTGAAAGAATACAGCCAATTGGCTCAATAAAAGAAGCTTCAATAAGTGGCAACTCCCTTTGAAGGCAAAGATCAACAATGTGAGGGAGTTGGAGAGTTGGAACGGGGAGCGTCGTGTTGCCCATTGAATGTGGTATATATGGAAAGTTGAGCAAAATGGGCACTCGCCCCTTGTAAGGAGTAATGAATTCGGAATTCGGAAATTGGAACAAGGGGTGCCCTGCCCGACCCTTAAACGGCATCAATGCCCGGCATGGCGGCGACTTGACTTCTTCGGCCGTGATTGGCACAATAACCCGGATTGGCATCCGGCAAATGAATTCTTGCATCTCGAATGGCACGGCCGTGGCCAAAGTTTTCTTGCCCGGCTCTTGCTTATCCTTGGCGCAAGTAGCTGCAGAAGCACGCCCCTTCCGAGTAACAAAGGGAGGTGAGGCGGAGGCGGAAGGCTCCGTGGATGGTGGAGTTATAATGGAAAGTGTTGGCAAATGGGTGAATGGGGGCGGAGGTTCAAACACGTCGAGCTTCTCCCCTTGCTCGGAAGCAGTCGGGATGGGCTCGGGTGCAAAAAGGGGTGGATCCTGCTCAGGATTAGCCATGGGTAAGGGTAAAGGGTTCAATGGTGAAATAGGCAAAGTGGGTTTTAAAGGGATAATGGAAGGTCGAGGTGGAGGTAATGGGAGGTTAATTGGGGAAGGTTCAACGGTGGGCTCAATGGAGGCCGATGGTATGGAGGTTAAGGGTTTAATGGGCGGAGGTTTGATGGAAGACTCAGGGGAGGTTGATGGTGTGAAGTTTGATGGTATAACTGGTGGAGGTGTAATGTAAGCAGCGTCAGGGATAGGAGGAGACTCACAATGTGCCGGTGTGGGCGATTGGAATATCGACCCATCGTCGTAACACCAACTGGTCTCATAAACAGGGGTTGAATTAGGAGTGGTTTCCTCCTGAGCAGGGGGTTCGTCGAATGAAAATGGGGAAAGTGGAAAGTTAAGGAAACTCGGAAGGGGTGCCTGCGGAGCTTCATCATCATCGTATACTGCCTCGGATACTTCGAGTGTCGGCTCTTGCTCACTTGAACCGCCGACGCCGTAATCATCCCTCCTGTCTTTCCATTCTCTCTCCATCTTTGTAATCTCGTCTAAAGCGGCATGGAGAGGATTGACTGGAGTAGGAGGAGCCGTGACCCTCTTTATTTGTTCCTCCATCAAAGTAATCTTATCAAGCAGAGATTGTTGGAGGGGTGTGACTTGAACAACCGAGGGCTGGCAGGGCCTTGAAGGAGGAAGGGACGCATAAAAAGGCCGTGGAGGGGAATTAATGGGCCGGCCCATGGAAGAATCCGGATGGGCCGGATTGCAAGGAATAAATGGGCCTCGGGGCCGCGGTGGAGGAGGAATAGAAGGAGGCGGGTGATGGGCCACCCGAGAGGAAGCATGAATAGAAGGAGATGGGTAATGGGCTACCCGATTAGAAATATGAGTGGAAGAAGGAAGTGGGTGATGGGCCACCCGAGTGTGAATAGAAGAGGGAAGTAGGTGATGGGCCACCCGAATAGGATTAGAAGATGGAGGTGAATGAGATGCACCCTCAACGGCCGCCTTAAGGGCTTGGATCTGTTGAGGGGTGAGATGATCCAATGCATGGATGATTCGGGAGACCTTCTCGTCATTGGGAGGAGACGATCCCGAGGGAATAGGGGCTCGCAATTGAGGAGGGGGACCATGAGAATGGACATTGCCCATGGGTCGGGCATGACCATAATAGTGAGAATGTGGTCCCTTGGAGAGATGGCGAGAATTATGTTGAACATGTTGAAGGTGAGGATTATAAGATGTGCTAGGTTGTATATCCTCATGAATTGAATTGAACATGTTGTTTTGTTTATCAAAGTAAGGCATTACGCAATCCAAATAATGTGCAAACAATTTGCAAAGAAACACACAAGTTGGAATGGTTACCTTGATTTTTATTTGTTTGAACCTTGGTGAATTAAAGATTTTAGCAAAGTTTGGAATGATTCACACAAGGGGGGAACCTAGTTTCAATATGATTTGAACTTCAATGCCAACTAGGAACACTTTCTCACCGTATAGGCCACTAACTCGGGACTTCAAAAGGGTACAACCTGCCCGGCGTCCGTGAGGGAATCCACGGGTGCGGGGACTTACGGAGGCTTGGAAAAGGGATTTCCGGTCCAAAGAGACGGAATGCTCAATGGAGGGTCGTCCCGATTCCAAGAGGGTGTGTGGATCCTAATGAAGAGGAGGGGGGCTCCCAAACCAATGCAAAGAATGAATGCAACAGGGGAAACAGGCCAACCACAATAATATGATCAATCAACAAAGATAAGCATGAAATATCATGAAAACTCACCCGGAAACCCACAGTAAAAACACGCCCTGGCAGGGGGCGCTACTAACAAGAGAAACGACAGCGGCACTGTCGTGAACCAACGTGGGGGCCTAGGGGCAGAGTAAAACACGCCTTATGGAGAGGCGCTACCAATAAAAGGACGCCCTATTCAACGGGCGTCAAATCAAAAGACACGCCCTAATGTGGGGCGCTAATAAAGTAAAAGACGCCCTGTAGTAGGGCGTGAATTCACATGCATCAATATAAAGCAAGAACACCCAGAAATGTGCTGGAAAACGCCCTATCAGAGGGCGTGAAATAGGAAGCAGACGCCATTGCTTAGGGCGTTAAATCAAGAAAAACGCCTCTTCCAGAGGCGTGAATTCACTTTCCCCAGAAAAACTTCGCGGCCGGCAGTATCAACACCCAATCACACAATCATGGCAATCAATAGAATAAGCATGCTCATCAATTTTATTTAAAAAAAAGGACTTTCTAAACAAAAACCTATCAAACTAACAAATCACAAGTGGGAGAGTACAATGCAAGTGGAGGGTGCCCGAGGGGCACAAAAGGAGACGCACCGAGGGTGCAATAGGGGAGACGGCACGCGCGGGTGCCTAAGGGGAAAGGGTAATGAAAGAAGAACACAAAGGGTCCCACCGTGATCGCCAATTTGTAGATCTCTAATTTAGAATAATCCACTTAAGAAAAATATCAAAGAAAAGACATGCAATAAGCATCAATATGGAGGAAAATATATGCACGAGGTGCACAAGGGGATGTGATCGCCAGAGACGCGAGGCCTCAAAAATATAACAATGAAAGCATGGGAGAGATCGCGAAAAATACCTTGGAGTGCGGGGATGTGAGTGCTTCCTTTCTCTTCAAATCGGCCGGCCGATGAAGAGAGTTCTTGCTTTTATTACCCTTGCAAAACAAACAAATACCACCAAAAGAATTGAATTAGAAACAAGGTGGGTGTAGCATCAAATTCAATAAAAATATATGAGCATGAAAGCATGTAAAAGAACACACCTTAAGGGGATTGCCCTTAAACCCCTATGCAAAAGGGATGGGAGATGTATGATGAATGCAAAATAGAATAGGGGAAAGAGTGCAAGAGTTGCACTTATGGGGAAAGTCTCAACACGTTGAAATGAAAAAATCAATAGAACAATAGAATATGATGCATGCATGAATTAAATAAAAATACAAGATAGTGAAAAGGAGATGAGATAAAAAATCTTGTTTGTGATCGGTGCTCCTTGGCTTGAATGCTCAATGGGGAGAAAGCTTCAAAAGGGATGAAGACTTGATGTTGAAACTCCTCCTCCTTAGCCAAAAAAAAGCCCCTTCGGTTCCTGTAAAAAGAAGAACAAACAGAAGAAAAAGAAGAGAACAGAAGAGAAAATAAAAAAAAACAGAAGAAGAAGGGGAAAGAAGAATAGCATGGGAAGAAGAAGAAGACGGGAGAAGAAGAAGGAAAACAAGACAGAAAATCCAAAACAAAAAAAAGACAGAATAACGGGGAAGAAGAAGAAGAAAAAATGAAAAACCCGGGGGAAGAAGCCTCTGGAATCCAACCCGTTAACAGAGCTCGGAAGCTCTATTAATAAGGTAACAAAGGGATAAGAGGGAAAGAGTCCAAAAGGGGGAGGACTAGGTTGGGCAAGAGCCCAAACGAAGTAGGAGTCTTTCTGGGAAAGGCTGCATCCGTTCGGAACACAAAATTAAAACACGACTTGGACCAGGGCGTCAATTGAAGAATTGACGACCTTCCGAATGGCGTCTTTTAAAAACACGCCCTGCACAAGGGCGTTAATTCCTGGATCATTTTTAGAAATGAAATTGAAACACGTCCGAGTCAAAGGCGTTAATTAAAAAACGCCTTAACAAAGGACGTTAATTAAAAAATTCGAAATAGGGCCATTTTTCATTTCTCAATATTATTTTCCCATTTTTTAGGTGGAGGTGCATCTCGTCGCCCTGATTCCAACGACTATTTTTGCGAATTTTTCTGACACCCGGAAGGCCACCAAATCACCTCTGGAAGGGGTTGAAAAATAATAATAAAATATTACATTTGAAAGACACGCCCTCACTTGAGGCGTGAATTCATTTTTTTTAATTTTTTATTCAAAATAACGCCTTATGCTAAGTCGTTAATTCCCGAAAAATTCCGAAAAATTCCCAGAAAAATCCAGAAAAATAGGAATTTGAAAGAATGGACGCCCTCCAATATAGTCGTTAATTTTTTAAGAAACGCCCATGTATAAGTCGTTATTTAAAAGACGCCCCACGTCAAGTCGTTAATTCTGAAAAATAGGAAAAAAAGCCCAGAAAATCCAGAAAAATCCAGAAAAATCCAGAAAAATAGGGGAAAATAGGAAAAAAATAAGAAAAGGGTAAAAAAAAGGGAGAAATCCAAGAAAAGTGAGAAAAACCACTCAAATAGAACTAATTTGAGGGTCAAATTGGGGCATTACAAGGTAATATGAGATGTACTCACAGTAACGTCAATTTTGGCGTGTCTACACCTCCGAAGGGGGATATTAATAAGACATCGCACTCGTACCGGGTGTGTTACATCAGGCCGGTCCCCATCCGGATTTCGGGTTATGTCTATATATACCCGATCTTCTGCGGAGCCTACCCTGCCGCTGCATGGGTGGTTTCCTATTCCCCACTTGGCATCATCCAAGATGGTGGGAATATGCCGGCGGGTTTCTCCCGTAATTAATAAACCCCTGCTCTGTTCAAATACGTTTAACGCCTTGCAAGCAGATGAACTTTGTCTCCTTTGAGCATACGGCTTTACCGCTGTCTTCCTCCTACCTCTAGCGTTTAATCAAGGGTTGTCTTCCTTAGGGAGGACGTAATTAACGTCATAGCGTTCAGGGTATGACGGACTTCTAGTCTAGACACGATCACTCACAATCGACTGACCAAGTCAGATCGAGCACACAATAAGAATCGTCACCACGGTGACTCGCACGCCAATAAATCCATAAAATAAATAAAATAAATAAACAAATAAACCAGATAAAATAAAATGTGTTCGAACAAGTCTGGCACGCCCGGTGGGACTTAGTCTCCCTTCATCTTTACGCTAAGGTAGGAGGCCCAGCGGGCCCCCCTCAAATTTCTGATTCCGTGTGTTTCCTTGTTTCCAGGAAACTACGATGACAACACAAATCGCGTCTGTATGCTTCGACAAGCAACCGGTGGACATGCACGTCCAGGAGGGGTACCTGGCGTTACCACTGGCGTTCGGTTCGTTTCCCCCAGCTGTCGGGCTGCCCAACTGCATGGGCGTTGTCTACACCGACCTTCTACAGGTCGATAACGAGGAGCAAGGCGCTGCTGCAAACGCCCCAGTGGAGGCCGCTGATCGCAAGGATGGCTTACCGAAGAAAACGGCCCCCACGGCCGTCGCCTGCTACGTTCATCATGTCCAGAAAAGGGACATGGTCCCCACTGCTGCCTAGAAGGGGAAGAAAACCAACCGGAGGAGCCGGTCTACTGCTGTTGATCGTCGCCTTTCCAATTCCGGAAAGACGATAATGATGGGTGCTATTAGGGCGAACCTCGACGGTCGCCCCAGGGGAGTCCGGTCGGACAGAATCGTCCCGACCATCCCAACTGACAACAAGTTCCAGGTTTTGGCCTCTAGGAGGGCCAACTGGGAAGCTGCTGAAAGGAAGCCGCTGGCGCCCAAGCCAGCAAAATACAAACAGGTCTGGCGACCGAAGAAGATCCAAAGCTGGGCCCCAGCTGAAGACAGAGAGAACCTCACTAATGTCACTGTTGCCCGCCTCAGAGCAGGGGGCAGAAGGGAGATGAAGAAAGATGAAAGAAATGCTACTGCTGCCCACCCCAGGACCCGGGGGAAGAGAGATGAGATTGAGGGTCAAGAAAGAAATATGATTGCTGTTCGTCCCATGATGAGGGGCGGAAGATATGAGACCAGGGAAAACTTCACCAACACCCATCCCATGGCCAGGGGCAAGAGATGGGAAAAGAAGAGCTACAATGCTGCTGCCAACCGCTGCCAAGTTGGCAATATAAGAAGAAGTGAGCCAGTCACTATGGTTACTGCAAGAAGATCAGGAGCCTGTGCCAGACAGGCTGATATCTTCAAATATCCCAGGGCCGAACATCTAAATGCTCGGGTGACAAGACTGGCCTGGCAGCAAACGGGCCAGGACAGACTGATGCTCCGACCTGAGCCGAAAAGGCGCTACCCAGAGGAGACTAAGCAAGTAGTCCAAGACTACTTCCACTACCTAGGGAGCTCTGCCCTAGGCCAGCGAAGACTGTCCCGTGCCTTGGGCACCAGGGATGATGAAGAAGAAGAAACCTTCCAAGAAATGATGGTCGAAGCCTCTTCTTCCAATTCAAATAACTATGAAGAAGGCCCCAGGGCCGGATATAATGAAGAAGACCTGTACGAAGAAGAAGCCAAAGAAAGAATATCGGTCTTTGATCGGCTCAGATATCCTAGCCAAATAAAAAGAAAAGTCTACAGGCGGAAAGGAAAGATGCAAATCTTCGCCTGCAATATGGCCGGATTGGCCACGGGGCAAGGTTTACTACCAACTCAGCCAGATGAATTGCTCAGGCTGGCAACTAGACCTGGTCCTGTCATAAGAAGAGGCCAGGCAGCAAAAGATATAATCAAAATTGATGATGAAGTCCGCAGGGTTACCACTATGACAGTTAATGTAGTAACAACGGAAGAGGGAGATAACCCCTTCGTTGATGATACTGAAGGGACTTCTGAAGATATACAAATCCCATCAACCATGGATCCCATGATCCAGATGATGTTCAGAAGATACGAACAGGAGATCAATGCTCTCCGAAGACAGCTCAATGAGAGACAGGAAGCTACATCAGTCTCGAAGCAAGCAGAACCTGCGGGGCAGACATCCAGCTCCACAGAAACAACTATCCTGGCTAATCCTCTATTAGCTGATAAGGGCAAAGCACCAAGTCAACTTGTTCCACAGCAAACAATAGCTCAGCCCTCTGTGTCTCAGACGCAGCCTACCGCGCCCATCTTGCACGCCACTGTGATGACAACTCCTCACAGCCAGCAACAAGCCCACTTCTTTCCAGAAGATATAGATCCAGCTGTAGCCCACAAGCAAATGATTGAAAGAATTGTGGAAATGAAGCTGTCAGAAAAGACTGGAGATGATACTAGTGCCTATGATGTGTATAAGGTACCGTATCCTCCCCAGTATGCTGCCAAAAGGCTGCCTCCAGGCGTCAGCAAGCCGCCAAAGTTTGAGAAATTCAATGGCCAGGGCTCCCCCAGAGAGCATATAGCCTACTATACTACCATCATGGGTGACCTAGCAGTCGATGAAGCCTATCTGCTCAAGTTCTTTGGCTCGTCCCTCACTGGGTTGGCCTTTGAATGGTATTCAAGCTTGTCAGCAGGATCAGTGGTTGATTGGCCCGATATGCAGAGAAAATTCCGCGACAGGTTTCATGTCACGGAGAGGGAAATCACAATAGCAGAACTGTATGCTACTAGGCAGAAACAGGATGAAACTGCACTGGAGTACATCAAAAGATGGAGAAATCTAGCCATGAGATGCAGAAGACCTCCTCATCAGGAGGATGCAGTGCAGATATGCAAGCAGAACCTTAGGAGGGAAGTACTAGAAAAAATGATCGGTGCAGATGTCAAAACATTTGACCGACTGAACAATATAGTGGCGGAGGTCGAGGCGTTCTTGTCCAAACGTCCGACCGTCAATGCTCCCGCCATGCCAAAAGGTAAATCCAATGATCGGCGGCCGTCACACTCTGAGGCCAACACCGTCGATTTTAGAACCTTTGAGCAACAAAAAGGGAAGAAAGGGGCAGATGAAGCTCCCCCGATGGCAGATATAGCAGAAAGAAGAGACAAAGTCTCTCTGAGGGACAGGATGAGAAGGGCTTACTCTTTTCCCAAGGATAATACTGCAGCATTATTTAACTGGGCATATAAGTTTAATAAGGTAACACTGCCTGAACCAAAGAAGCCCGAAGACGCAGAAAAGAAAGATGATCCGATGTTCTGTCCATTTCACCGGGTGTTGGGGCACGCAATTGAGGACTGTTATGTCTTCAAAGATATCATGGAAGGAATGGTCAAGAAGGGTGAACTGCAGCTGGGAGATTACCAGGTGAAGCCTCCTCGGCCACATGAGCTTCCGCCCTGGAGGGTGGCCGCTAATATGATCTCAATCTATCAACAGCTGCCTAAGGAAGCCATTGAAGAATGCACCAGGCGCACCTATGAAGCCTGCTTCCTCACCCCATTGAGAGATCAGGAAGGATGGCAGATGGTACCCACAAAAAATAGAAAGAAGACTCCCGCAGTCAAAACCAACGGAGCAGTTATCCGGGGTGTCACCCCAAGGCCTGAGTCGCCTCCAATAAAGCCAATATGGCCTGCAGTTGAGACCGGACCAGTCATCCGGATCCATACTCGCAACCGGAGGAGACAAACTCCCCTCCCTGCACATAAAGAAGAAAGCCCTGCGACCAGGCGTCTGCAGCAATATATTAATGATCTTGATGAGTATGAGCAGAAAAAGCCGAAACACCTGTTGGTGAAAGACTGTATACTCTGGGAGCAGCTCGAAGAATTGAAAATTGAAGAGCAGCCAGAGGCAGAACAAAGAAAAGATGAGACTGAGTCCTTCTGGGGGCAGGAACTAGCAAAGCCAACTTCCCAGAAAAAGAAGAGACGGCCTAAGGCCAAAAAGGGAAAGAAGGTCACGACAGTACAATGCAATACTCTGTCGGTACTCTTTTCCCTGTCCGGGGAGGATGATGAACAAGAAGCATCAGATGTCCTGCTAGAAGCCAATCATGTTGAGGCCTCTACCTCAGCCCATGCAACACGTTCTGGGAGAAAATGGGGGCGTCCGCCACCAGCTAACCATAATATTATGTTCAGAGGGGAGCAACCCTATCAAATCCCAAAACCAGAGGTGCGCGGTGTCCAGGTTCCTCCCCCTGCCAGCTTGTACCAAGGAAAAGATAAAGCAGAAGGAGCCCCTTCATTCCTGGAGTTCCTGTCCAGCTTAGAAAACGAGCAGCCGTCTCATACTGCTCCAGCTAAAAGCAATAAGTGCCAGCAGACGGTAGATAGAAAGCAGAAGCAGCATGAAGAAAATGAAGAAAATAGCCCTCTAGCAAAGCCAGGGGCAGTCATTACAGAAGAAGCCCTCCGGGAGACCGATGAAGAAAATGAAACTGGGACTGGGCAGCAAAGGCCACAGGCACCACACGAACCTCCAAGACCTCGGTGGGCAGAGGAGATGAGGCTGTCTAATGTTCGGGTTGGCAGTTGAATCATGAAAATGTTGAAGAAGCTCCCCACCAGATTCTCCATCTGGGAGATACTCTCTCTGAGTGAAGAGGCCCGCCAAGCAATTGTGGATGCCCTGCAGTCGCCGGCACAATATGAAGCACTCTTGGCAGAAGTGAATGCTGGACCATCAGTCACGTTCACAGAAGATGATATGCTGATCCCAAATGCCAGTCACAACAGACCGTTGTATATGAGGGGCTCCCTGAACTGTCAGTCGCTGAGCAGGATACTGATAGATCCCGGGGCTGCTGTAAATATTCTCTCGTATCGCATCTATCAGAAATACTACTTTGATCTGCAGCTTACCAAGGTCAGAGACATGAAGATTGCTGGGTTCAACCAGAAATGTGAAACACCTCTCGGGGTGGCTGATTTCAACCTTACATTGGGCGACCTCACTACCGTGGTACGATTCTATATGATCGACTCCAACACCACGTATAAGGCCCTGTTGGGGAGACCGTGGCTGCATGAATATCAGATAGTGCCATCCACACTACACCAATGCATAAAATACTGCCATGAAGGAAAGGAAGAAAGGGTGTTTGCAGACCTACATCCCTTTGAAGTGTACGAGTGCCATATGCTCGATGCATCCTACTACACCGAGGTGTCACAAAAGGATGAAAAGAAAGAGGCTGTAATCAGCCAGAAGAAGCCGGCGACGAAGGCAAAAGCTTGGTCTCCACCGCCACCCAGGGGCTATGTTGAAAAGCATGAAGTAGCTCACATCTCTTATGCTGATGATTTTGCTCGGATCACCCCTCCTAGCATCCATCCAGATAGCACTGATCAAGAAATGAAAGAAAGGTGCATACATGTGAAGGTCCCACGAGGTTTAATCAAACCCGTCGCCAGCCTAGAATACCAAACAGTGCTGCCACTGAAGACTATGGAAATCCCTCGCTTCTGCGAGCCACCTACCATAATCTACACCGGGGAGGTAGTCGAAGAAGATGATCAAGACTGCATGGTCCCTGAAGAAGCCGCAAACCAGATGGTGCCGATTACAGGCCTGGAGTATACTACCCAGCGGGTTTCGCAGATGTTCTCCAAGATGCAAATGCCATCACTACAATCTGCAGCCCAGAAGAAAGCAGTCAGGGAGCTATGGGATCCGCCTCGAGATAATAAGGAACTGAGGAAGATCACACAGCATCCGGTTATTGGGTTATACCCTTCAAGAATATTATGAAGCCGAGGTGGATGTCATCTCTACCTTCTACCAGCATGGAGACTCCCCTGGGTTAGGATATGATCAATATCCCTTTGAGGATGAAGAGATTATGTATCAAACCATAACAGACAATGAAGCCCAAGATGACCAGCCAGAAGCAGGGATGTCTGATAAAACTAAGAGGGGTCGGTGCTGGAAGGACCCGTCCTGCAAGGAGGATCTATTCCAGGCCGAAGCACAATTTGATACGGGAACTCCGGATGAAGACCAGATGGCCAAAGAACTGAGAGAATGCCTGGAATTTGAGCGCATTCTGGAAGAAGTCCGAGCTCTACAGAAAGATGACCTTTCAGGGGAGCCTGCAACAGAAAGATCCCTAAGAGCGGAAGATTCCACTTTTGAATTCTCTTCTGAACCAGTCTCGTCCTCGGGGCAGACTGAACAGAATCCGATGGTATCGGCCTTATATGATAAGCCGACATCCGCTGATGAGCAGGATGATGATACAGAAGAACATGAAACGAAAGAGAATTATATCCCGGGAGGCTTTATTGATTTGCAAGAAGCCCCACCCGAAGTTGAGGACGGAGGCCAGGCCACCGTCGATGAGCTGATAGAAGTGAATCTGGGGTCAGCAGATGAACCAAGGCCGACATTCCTCAGTGCACTGCTAGAACCAGCTGCCAGAGAACAGTACATACAGTTTCTGAAAGAGTTCCGAGATTGCTTTGCATGGACATATGATGAGATGCCGGGACTGAGCTCTGATGTGGCATAGCACCGATTGGCGATAAACTCGGGGGCAAGCCCTGTAAAGCAGCCTTCAAGGAGAATGCGTCCCGAACTGATAAATTAGATCAACAAAGAAGTCGACAAGCTGATCAATGTGGGCTTTGTTGAAGAGAACCAATATACTACATGGCTGGCCAATATAGTGCCCGTGAAGAAGAAAAATGGGCAGATCAGAATATGTGTAGATTTCAGGGACCTGAATAAGGCTTGTCCAAAAGATGAATTCCCAGTACCAATTACTGAAGTAATGATCGATGCAACCACTGGCCATGAAGCCCTGTCATTCATGGATGGGTCATCCGGATATAACCAGATCTGGATCGCTGAAGAAGACAGAGTGCACACTGTATTTCGCACTCCGAAGGGGATATTCCACTATAAAAGGATGTCGTTCGGCCTCAAGAATGCCGGCGCTACTTACCAAAGAGCTATGACAAAGATCTTTGATGATTTGCTCTTCAAAAAGGTAGAGTGCTACATTGATGACCTGGTGGTGAAAACCAGCAGAAAAGAAGACCATTTGCAGGATCTGAGAGTAGTGTTCCAGAGGCTGCGCAAATATGAGCTCAAAATGAATCCTATGAAATGTGCCTTCGGCGTATCCAGTGGAAAATTCGTTGGGTTCATTGTCCGTCATAGGGGCATTGAGATTGACCCATCCAAGATTAAAGCTATCCAGGAGCTCCCTCCACCAAGGAATCTCCACGAGCTGAGATCTTTACAAGGGCGCTTGGCCTACATCCGACGATTCATATCAAATCTGTCGGGGAAATGCCACCCTTTTCACAAGCTCATGATGAAAGATGTGCCGTTCCTCTGGGACGATGGCTGTCAGGAAGCCTTTGAGAAGCTGAAAGAATATCTTAAAACCCCTCCAGTGCTGGGGGCACCTATTAAGGGCAAACCCCTGATACTGTACATTGCAGCCACACACTGTTCCCTGGGGGCAATGCTAGCACAGATAAATGAAGAAGGCAAAGAGCAGGCTCTATACTACCTGAGTAGGAGGCTGATCAGAACTGAAGAAAGTTACACCTATATAGAGAAGACATGCTTGGCACTAGTCTTTGCCGTTAAAAAGCTCTGGCACTATATGCTATCACATGAAATCAGATTGATATCTGCAGCAGATCCACTCAAATACATACTGACTCAACCAGTACTGAAAGGCCGGTTAGGCAAATGGGCAGTAATTCTGATGGAATTCGATATCACGTATATACCCCAGAGGGCAATAAAAGGACATGCTGTGGCCGATTTCTTTGCAGAACATCATGTGCCAGAGAATGATATGTTCGGGACTGAGTTACCCGATGATGAGACACTAGAAGCCTGCCAGGCTCAGTCAACTATGTGGCAGCTGTTCTTTGACGGAGCATCTAGAACAGAGACGGACTCCGATGGAAAGATCAGAATACGAGCCGGAGCCGGTATTGTGCTGAAATCGCTAGATAGGGAGGTTGTGCATACTTCCTATTCTATAAACAAGCCCTGCACTAATAATGAAGCCGAGTATGAAGCTCTGATAATCGGACTGCATATCAGCCTCAACATGGGTATCCAGATGCTTCAGGTATTCAGGGATTCAATGTTGATAATAAAGCAAATCCAAGGGGAGTTCGAAGTGTGAAAGCCGGAGTTGAACCCCTACCACCAAAAAGCTGTGCGCCTCATGGCGAAATTCTATCATATTGAGCTCAAGCATGTGGGCCGTGCACATTATGATGCATTGGCAAAGCTAGCCAGCTCAATAGCAGTCCCACCAGATGAGACACTGAACATTGTTGTTATAAATCGGCGGCAAGTCCCCAGCATGCTAGAAGGCTGCCCCGAAGAAAATGAAGTCGCCACGATCAGTACAGAACAGGCATCTGATTGGAGACAACACCTGTTACAATGGTTTTTACACCAACAGATGCCGCAGAAAAGAGAAGAAAAGATGAAACTCTTGCGAATCAAAGATTCTTATGAATTCAGGAATGGGACTCTGTTCCGAATAATGGCAGATGTACGCAAGAAGATTCTGCTCCGCTGCCTGTCCACTGAGGAAGCTTGGCAAGCGATGAAAGAAGTACATGCTGGGACAGCAGGTGCCCACCAGGCTGGCCCCAAGATGAAGATAGAAATCAAGAAGCTGGGCTACTATTGGCCCACTATGTTTGAAGACTACTGCACATTTGCAAAGTCATGCCAGAAGTGTCAGGAGCATGCTGTTGTGCCTAGAAGGCCACCTACGATTCTGCACCCTACAGTCCCTAGCTGGCCGTTTGCACAATGTGGAACTGATGTAGTCGGTCCACTACCGACTTCCTCGGCCGGGCATAAGTATATACTGGCCATAACAGATTACTTCTCCCGATGGGCAGAGGCTATAGCACTAAGAGAAATTACTGGTGAGTTGGTCGCTAGATTCATCAAGCAAAACATCATCTTCCGGTTTGGGATCCCCAGCCGAATAATATCTGACAATGGGAGTCATTTCAGAAATCAGAAAGTCTATCGGCTTGCCGAGAAATATAAGATCGAATGGAGGACTTCCACTCCTTACAATCCATAGGCAAATGGATTGGCAGAAGCTTTCAATAAGACTTTGTGCACCCTGTTGGCCAAAGTCGTCAGTGCCAATAAGAAGGATTGGGAAGAAAAGATGTATGAAGCTCTGTGGGCGTATCGCACCGTCTTCAAAACACCTACAGGGTGCTCACCATACTCCTTGGTATACGGCTCAGAGGCAGTAGTCCCACTAGAGCTGGAAGTCCCGTCACTCAGAGTGGCAGTCCAATACGACCTAGCCCATGGCGAACAAACCAATGCAGAAAGAAGATTAGAAGAATTGGCTGAATTGGAAGGGAAGCGTCTCCAAGCTCAGAAGAATATCCAGATGTATCAGGCCCGCATGGCCACCGCATTCAACAAACTCGTAAAAGGGCGAGAATTCAAGAAAGGTGACCTTGTCATGGTCAAGAAAAAAGAAGTCATGGCGTCCAATCCGAAGGGAAAGCTAAATCTCAATTGGGAAGGTCCATATGTGATACAAAGGGTCTACGAAGGAGGGGCCTACATAGTTGTTAATCATCGAGGGGAGATCCAATTCTCACCACTCAATGGGAAACACCTGAAGCTGTATCATGCTGCACAGCTGATATTCCCCGAATAATCGGGCAAGAGATACCTTTTTCTTGGCCTAGCGGCACTCCGCCCTAGCCGAACTACCCTTCCTTGGTCTAGTGGCACTCCGCCCTAGCCGAGATATCCTTTCCTTGGTCTAGCGGCACCCCGCCCTAGTCAAGGTACCTCTTTCTTGGTTTAGTGGCACTCCGCCCTAGCCGAACTGCCCTTCCTTGGTCTAGTGGCACTCCGCCCTAGCTGAGATATCCTTTCCTTGGTCTAGCGGCACCCCGCCCTAGTCAAGGTACCTCTTTCTTGTTTTAGTGGAACTCCGCCCTAGCCGAGCTACCCTTTCTTGGTCTAGTGGCATTCCGCCCTAGCCAAGATATCCTTTCCTTGGTCTAGCGGCACCCCGCCCTAGCCAAGATATCCTTTCCTTGGTATAGTGACACTCCGTCCTAACCAGGCTACCGCTTATTGTGATCTTGTGTCGTCACGGTCTGACACCCTCTAAACAGGAAGGGGGGGGATAAAAAATAATAAAAAAAAATGGGGTTAAAAATAGAGATACCCCGCCAGTCTTGTTCAAACATTCTGAACAAGGGCAAAAATGGCCAAAACCCAGCTGTGGTGAAAACCCGAAAGGGCACTGCAGGCAAAATCGGGTACCCCGCCATGCGAAAACCCGAAAGGGCGCACGGGCAAAAGCAAGAGGGGGCTGGCTCTGGTGAAAACCCGAAAGGGCGCTTGGGTCGGTAATGTGGTAACCACAAAGAAACCCGCATATCTCTTTACGTCCCGCCGTGATAAAACCCATCCAATTTGGGCCTTACGTCTATCCTGGTGAAATTAATATAAGAATCCTTGCATTGGTATAAACCCAAATACCGATGATGAAACCCGCTGTTGATTGATTGGCGCACTGCCCGATCAGCGATGAAATCTGTCCAGTTTAGACCTTACGTCTATCCAGATGAAACCTATAAAAATCCTTGCATTGGTATAAACCCAATACCGATGATGAAACCCGTTGCTGATTGATTGGCGCATTGCCCGATCAGCGATGAAATCTGTCCAGTTTAGACCTTACGTCTACCCTGATGAAACCTATGAAAATCCTTGCATTGGTATAAACCCAATACCAACGATGAAACCCGTTGCTGATTGATTGGCGCTTTGCCCAATCAGCGATGAAACCCGTCCAATTTAGACCTTACGTCTATCCTGATGAGACCTATGAAACCCTTGCATTGATGTTAGCACCCACATCAATGATGATATATGCGCAGGCTGCACCTATCAGTTATAGAATCAAAGTTTCAATAAAAAAAAGAAGAGAAAAGAGAAGAAAAGAAGAGACAAAATGGGGTTAAAAATAGAGATACCCCGCCAGTCTTGTTCAGGCATTCTGAACAAGGGCAAAAATGGCTCAAACCCAGCTGTGGTGAAAACCCGAAAGGGCACTGCAGGCAAAATCGGGTACCCCGCCACGTGAAAATCCGAAAGGACGCGTGGGCAAAAGCAAGAGGGGGCTGGCTCTGGTGAAAACCCGAAAGGACACTTGGGTCAGTAATATGGTAATTCAAAAAGTTCCGTGCCAACCGGCACGATACCTTCATCTGCCTCCATTGGTAAAACCTTCTGTCAGTCATATGGCTCCGTGCCCCACCGATGATAAAGCCTTTCTGGGACAGACCTTACGTTTGTTCTGATAAAATCCACATACCCCCATTCGCATGTCCCACCAACAATGAAACCCATCACTGTTCTGATGAAACCCATACATTCTCGGCAAAGTCCCACCTGCGATAAACCCTACTCAGTTTAGACCTTTCATCTATTCTGAGGAAACTTATAGATCCTTTTTTGCATCGATATAAATCCAATATCGATGATGAAATCAACTGTCGATCGATTGACACCTCGCCCGATCAGTGATGAAACCCTACTCAGTTTAGACCTTTCGTCTATTCTGAGGAAACTTATAAATCCTTTTTGCATCGATATAAATCCAATATCGATGATGAAATCAACTGTTGATCGATTGGCACCTCGCCCGATCAATGATGAAACCCTACTCAGTTTAGACCTTTCGTCTATTCTGAGGAAACTTATAAATCCTTTTTGCATCGATATAAATCCAATATCGATGATGAAATCAACTGTTGATCGATTGGCACCTCGCCCGATCAATGATGAAACCCTACTCAGTTTAGACCTTTCGTCTATTCTGAGGAAACTTATGAATCCTTTTTGCATCGATATAAATCCAATATCGATGATGAAACCAGCTGTTGATCGACTGGCATTTCGCCCGATCAATGATAAAACCCTACTCAGTTTAGACCTTTCATCTATTCTGAGGAAACTTATAAACCCTTTTCGCATCGATATAAATCCAATATCGATGATGAAATCAACTGTTGATCGATTGGCACCTCGCCCGATCAATGATGAAACCCTACTCAGCGTAGACCTTTCGTCTATTCTGGGGAAACTTATGAACTCTTCTTGCATCGATATAAACCCAATATCGATGATGAAACCAGCTGTTGATCGACTGGCATTTCGCCCGATCAATGATAAAACCCTATTCAGTTCAGACCCTACGTCTGTCTTGATGAAAACCACGTATCCTGTAATCGTCCCACCTGCTATAACCTCTACCCAGTCTAGACTTTCCGTCTATTCTGATAAGACCCCTTCTTTCACATTCCTGCAAATTGTCTCCCTCACAGCACATATTGCCAAGAGGGACGTTTGCCGCTACCAACAGAATCCGGTTTAAGCACCTCTTCGGATGCCGTCACGCGGTGGAGCGAGTTCCCCATCCTTTCTCTGAAGGGGTGGACGCTCTCCTGCCAGATACGAGTCATTCGCATGAGGGGTTGCTAAAACCACTACCCCACTTCCCTGAAGTGATAAAACCACATGGAAAAGAAGGCGGATACACATAAAGCAAAATTTTTCTTTTCATTAAGAAGTGAGTACATAAAGGGCCCCGAGGGGACATTGTATCACAAAAGAGCACCCAAAAAAAAGAGAGAAGAAGAAAAGAAAAAGAAAATGATTCATGGCTGCCGGAAGATATCCTCGAATGCCAGAAGACCCACAGAAGGGGCGGCTCCTAGTTCATGAAGCCGAGCCTCCTCTTCCTGCAGTAGAACAGACTGGTCTCGAAAGGATGCCACCTGCCCCTCTAATAAAGCTGCTTCTTCCTCGAGCTGCGGTCGAGAAGTTGTTAGCTGCGGCAGCTCAGCTCGGAGATCAGACAGTTCAGCTTCCAAGATAGTTATTCGGTCGTGCATGAAATGCTCCCGCTCCGCCAAAGACTACATTTGACACTGTCGCTCCTGAAGGATAGAGTTCATCTTTGCCAGCTCGGACTTGCACTCCATTCTTTACAACATCAAGGCTGCCAATCTGTCCGACATGATGTGTGTCAAGAAATCCCAGCGATGAACAAACTTTAACAACAAAAGAACCCGCTGGGCCCATATTTCTGTGGGACATCCCATCGCCTGTAAGCCGGCGGTGAAGCGCCCGGCTATCTCCTTCAACTGTGAATAAGTTAGTCCAGGTTGGGACTCCACCAGTTGACGCAGCATGCCCAGATGTTGCCAGACAAAACTTTCAGGGGAAGTGAAGCCAGGCGAAGGAAGAGGAGTTACTTCAAAAGTTACTTCACTATCTATATCCGCCCACAGGGTGATATCCGGCTGCGAAGAAGAAGACGGCAGGTCTGCCGAAGCCACCAACTGAGCTCTGCCCGTAACCTCTGACGTGGCCGAGAGATCTTCCACCTCCATCTCCTCGGAGGCGGCCGTCGGAACACTCCCGGATGCAACTTCAGGCATCTCCTCCTCAGATTCTGAAAATACGGAAGCAGATTCCGTGGCCGTTATAGGCGATACTCCCAGTTCTGCAACAGATACCTCTCCTTCTTCCATTTCGGTGCCTAGCCCCTGCAATGTCAAGGCTGCGGGGGCCACGGTCTGAAGAGGCGAAGGTTCACTCTCCATGACCGATACTGTGGGAACTGTTGATTCTGGAGCGATGGTCATCACTGCAGCTGGTATAAAGGCAGAACCCCTGGCTGGGTCCATTTCAGCTCTAAAATCCAAAGCCTTGATGAGAGCCGGACGTTCCCCTGCATTCCGCAGGTCCAATGATGCTAAGTCTGTGGAGGACTGCACCCTCACAGGCATAGGGTGAATTATCTCAAGAACGGCTGCCGAAGTAGGAACAATAGCCAAGGTGCCAGATAAAGTGGCTTCAACGGCTGCACTCGTAGCCGGGAGGGCAACAGGGGATTCCTGTGAACGGATCAATGCAGCGTCAAGCAGCAGATAAAGATGGGAAAAATGAAACCATGAAGGGAAAAGACTCACTTCTAAAGTGATGCCAATACCCTCAAAAGATTGCAGGGAAGAAGAAAGCTCTGCTGATGAAACCACAAAAGGAGGAGTTATATCTGCCTCGGTATCCAGAGCGGCAAACTCTTCTGGTAATTCTTCTCCAGAAGATGGCACCAGCAGCTTGGGGGGTGTAAATGATAAAACAATGGCGGTACATACGGATGGGGCCTCTGGTTTGGAGGCATCCTCCGTGTCGCTCCCGCTGAAATCTGTTTCTTCTCCACCTGCCTCAGAAGCGGCCGTAGAGCTACTGGAAGAGATTTCTACTTTGTCCATGGGTGGGGCCATCAATTCTAACATCTGCTTGGAGGAAGACCGGGTAACTATGCGCCTTCCGGGAGCGGGGCCCCATTTCGCCTGGGTCTTATAACCCTCCCGCGGCTGAGTAATGTCACCAGCCGCTCCTGTAATCTCAGTCTCCTCCCCGGCCATCACTATAAAGAAAAGCCTGTGAGAGGGACGATGAAAAGCAGTTGAAATGAACAGAAAAAGATGAAAAGGGCATGCTTACCCTCCGCCTCACTAGCCGGCGTAGGAGAAGGCAATCTGGTCTCCACCACAGAAGGTGCCATGACTGTCTCTTCAGCTGTGCAAAAGGAGTGGTCAGATTTAAACACTCCTCTGAAATCCAACAAGAGAGAATGAAGAATGCAATGGCAGAATATTGATGTTACCCTGAACTGATGCCTGAGCAGCCTCCCTCTGAGTTTCGAACTCATCAAATGAGGGAATGTCAGGGAGAGGGGTCCCGGTGTCCATCGCTATCGAAGCCGATTGTTGAACATGGGCCTTTTTGGCCTTCCTGGCCTTCCCAACCGTAGCCTTGACTGCAGAAGCCTTCCTCTTCTTGCCAGGAGGCAGGGGAGTAGTAGTCGGTGCTGCTATAGGGACTTCAAAATAAGTGGGCTTCTCGGCCTGCGCAATAATCTTCCTGTAGAGCCCCTGCCGCTTTATGTCGGGCCGGTCTGTTAAGAACGACAGAAAGATGATGGAATCAATAGATGCAAAATTCAGATGCTAAACAGAAAACACTGCAGTCAGAAAGGAAAAGATTATACCTGCTGGTCCATCATAAAATACAGAGAGCGGCCAGTACAGATAAGCCACTTCTTTGGAGCGGGAAGCAGCCTCCTTGATAAGCCAGCAAACATCGCCGAATATCTGGCATTTCTCCACTAAAGCTGCCAGGTCATTATGGCCATGAAAATCAAGGTAGGGAAACAAGTCAAGATGGTCCATGCCCCAGCCATCGACATAATGAAATGATATAAACAGCGGCTTGTTCAAAATGCCAGCTATCGGGCTTTCTGCAGATAATCCATGCAAATTCAGCAGAATGAATAGCCAGGACGTTTGCTTATAATACGTCTGAGTTCTATCTTCCCGGCGTACAAACGTCCTATACGGATGAAATTTATCAACTGGACCCCTCCAATGAGCTACTGCCGGGAGCGGCTCTTCAACAGGAAATGGATACTGTTGTGCCTCCAAGCGATCATCTCCTATATGGCACAGATGTTTTAGGGTCTTTACGAAACTGTCTTCGTTAATAGCGGCAAAAACAGGAGCGGGCGGCTCAGAATTCTTTTCCTTCAGAGCTCGACGCTGGGCCAGATAGTTCTCTGCCTCCCTCGGGTTCTGCGAATAAAGCTTTCTCAAATGGGCCTCGGGGATTTCAAACACCGGCCCAGGCTGCTGTTTCAGGAAAGAGCGCTCTGCTACATCCCAGAAAGCACCCCTGCCATCCCTGAAAAAGCCGGTCCGAATGTTCCGCCATTTAATATATTCTGGTGTTACCCGGAGAACACGGTTGGAGACGGTGGGCACCCTGAAGATTGCATCATCCTGACGATGATAGAAATCCCACCACAACCGGCCGTCGCCGACAATGGTGGACCCGTGCTTGGCCCTGCTATCCAGGGGAAATTGAGCAACTGATGTAGGGATGTGCTGGTCATAACCAAAGTTCCGCCCAAATCGGAACGGATAGTATGGCTCCAACAGAAGCAGGCCACCCTTTCTGTAAACCAAAACACTGGGCCGAATTGCCATGGCCCATCTCACCAGCTCCGGTTCCAAGATTGGCCGAGCAGTGTTGACCCCTGAGACAGGGTGGATATATGTCTCTATCTCCTCCAGCTTGCACTCTCTTTGAGGATCAATCAAAGGAGCTGAACCTGCTGCCAAGCTCCAGAAATGTATGCTGCCAGGGGCGTCCACTGGTACTTTTATCAGTCGGCCCCTTATTTTAAATAGCTGATCATAAAATGGACCAGGCTCAGCGCTGGCAAATTCAATCATCCTGGGTGACACTGTATCCGCCTGCAAGGTTCTCGGAGCTAATTCAGGGAATATACTGCAGACCCAGGCATTGAAGAAATGAAAAGGACGCACGGTCCTCAAAGAACGGGGAGTCCGATGCTTGTGCAGGTCCCCCAAAGATTTATAGATCAAACACAGGGCCACTGGGCAGAGCGACAGCTTCATCCCCCAGGCCATCTGACAAGCTGGATATATGGCCTCTAGCCGAATGACTGTCTCGTTCCCTTGTGGAAGAGCAAAAGTACACAGCCAGAATGTGAAATAAGCTGCACAGTGTGTGATGGGATCTACCCCTGCCGGGTTGGGACCACCTTTGCCCGCATGGCGCAATGAAGATGGCAGTGCCGATTTATAGCGGGGAGCTCTTATCTGCTTGCTCGCAACAGGACCCATGGAGGGGAAATCTGCATATTTCAGGGGACCGTCGAAGAAGTACTGGAGCCACTGCCCGATCTGGACCCTCAGTTTGCTACCTTTCTCTCGGGGATGATAGCCTTTGGAGGATCCTCTACTATATGCCAGACAGATGGAGCGATAGACCTTCATCAGATATCGGTAAGAGAAGCCAAGGGAATACCTGCCTTCTCCATCAGAGCTGTCTTTCTCGGAGTCTGCCAAACAGACTGGTGCGGACACCCGAGCAGTTGAGCGGCGCGACACGCCGAGCCACCGGTACCGCACACGGAGCACGACTCGAGCCACCTCAGCGTCCATCTGGCTCGGAGACAGCCTGGAGACTCTGCCTTGAGCCTCCCCATTTATCATATTTAGTTAGCCTTTATGTGTGTGTAATTTGTGTTTATTTCATTGTATTCGGTTTGCTATTTTGATTGTAAGAGGGGCTTATGTACAATTTGGACCCCGTGGGCCCCACGGGCCCCCAGGCCCCTCCCATTGATCACCTCAGCCATAGGGCCCCATGTGGGGTTGGTCAATATCCTATGTGGACATCTAGAAGCTTTGGACTAGTCAATTGTCCACATGGGGGACAAGGGACCAAAATGGTCAACAATTCCACCAACCTTCCACCTACCATGTCCCCCTAGCCATTCTAGTCAATAGGCCGCCCCCTTCCTTGTATTTTTTTATTTTAATTTGTGTGGATGGTCACATGCTATCCCAGCCCTCCATCTCACACCCCTAGATCCAACGGTTGAGGGTTGATTAGACATATGACCTATATATGCTTGTAATTTTCAATTTTAAAGAATTAATGCCATTTGGAATCAAAGAAATTGTTGGAGCTCCAGCTTGGTGCGCCCCTCTCTTCCCCCTTGCAGCTGTGAAGGTTGCCTCTAGAGGTTTGACTCCTCCCCTATCAGTTCCGGTCATCCTCGCCGCCGCCACGAGCCGCCACCGCACCGCCATCGTCTTCATCGGAGTTCTGCCCGCGCAGTACCACAGCAACTCCCATGAAATTCCCAACTCAGCCAAGAGCTCTGATCGACCTGGGGATTTTACTGGAGGTTCCATAGGTGTCAAGGATGTCCCAAAAAAATTGGTTTGTCATTCAGATCCCGTTTCATAATTTTTGATTTTCGTTCCCTCTTTCATTCCAGTTCTGCCAGCAGTCTGTCCAGATGCATCTCTGCCCTGAGTTTTAGGTCTCAGGTCCACGTTTTGATTTTCTTTAGTCCCAAAAATTTTACTGGAGTTTCCTTCCATCCACCCCTTCATCCACAATTTTTCTAAATGTCTAGTTCGTCCGTTTCATATTTTCCACAAATCGTTCTCAGATCCACCTGAAGTTCTGTTCACCCGTTCCCTGATCGATCACTAGACACTCCAAAATCCTATCAAATCACCACCACCTCCAAATCCAATTCTAGAACTTGTCCCAGCTTCGTGGTTTGATTATCTACAACTTTGAAGAAGCGCTTGAAGTCTGAATCCCACTGTAAGTAGGCGGTCAATGGGACGTTTACAGGGAACTGATGTGCTGAAACTGAGAGTTCTGGAACTGTGTAGCAGAGAATTAAAAATTAGTTAAGTTCCAGGTCCGCGTAGGTTCAGAGGAATCCACTGGCCCTAGGTTGGAGGATTTTGAGTCCTCTTCCAACGGCGCTGGTTTCGTCGCATTCCAGCGAAGGGACTGATCGCAGCAGTTGATTTCGCCGGAGCGCGCGCCTGAAAACAGCAAGCAAAAATCCGTGGCAGCATTCCACAAGCTGGAGATCGGAGTTGTTCGGCCACCGATCGGCGTTCCCGGCCGACCGCCTACCGTGGAGGTGTGCCACCAGGGGTCCCCATCACAGTGGGACCCACTCCTGCAGATCCGGAGGCCAGCGCCACCCGTGGGCCCCACGGGCCCGCAGAACCCGCCGTTCGGAAAGCACGAAAACGCGGAGTTCGGCCACCGCCGGGCGACATCAAGATGCTGCCCGTCAACCCAATTCGCCGTGATTTCCCGGGCCCCGCATGTGACCTTTTACCTCCCCTGTGTGGAGGTGGGTCAAATTATGTACTGCTGTAAAATTGTGTTAACCGGGGGTCCGTGATTGGCCGGGGTTGTCTTCACCACGCCGGGGGGTGCGTGGAGGTAATGGTCTGAACCTCTTGGCGTTCATTTGCTTAGCTAGTATACGGTCTTTTGCCGCTGCCGAGAGTGTAGGTACTAGCCCGTGTGTCCATGTCACCGCTGTGAGAGTGAGAGTGACCCGTCCCGTGACTCGATCCGAGTCCGGAAGTGAGTCTGACTACCTTGAACTCTGCCGGTTCCTTAACCGCGCACGATCCACCGCTTTCCCTCGCATGGGACACCCGAGTGAGTTTGCACTTCTGTTAGCGATGTGTAGCCTATGGGAGCTCTCCGTGTCGGGCCTAATGTCCTCTCCCATCATGTGTTGCTGGTCGTGTCCACTGTCTAGAGGTCGGAGGTCCATACCACGTAGAGTCGGTCCCCGTGTCCGTCCGCATCACAGACTTCTTCATACGGCTCGCCATCAATGGACAGGCCGGAAAGCCGCGATAAACTCCAGAGGTCTAGGGATGTCTCACCCTCTGCTGTATAAAAAGTGTTGAACAAAGGACGGAACACTTCAAACATCCCACAGCATAACCCCCTGGAGATGGGATATCGGAATCTGGAAGCAAAAACACTGTGGTATACACCCGCTCTGATCAGCAGAGGGGCATATTTCGTCAGAACAAATTCAGTAAATTCTACTGCCCCTACTCGGAATAGATGGGAGTCAGTGATCTTGCAGTCTCCGAACCAACCAGCTGACAAATGGTATTTGAACTGAATGGCCGAACAATTTAGCACGAAGGGCTCTTCGCGATATCCCCACTTTATAGGTGCCAAGAACATACCATAGCGGGCTTCTCCCTATTAACTCGGCCGCCAGCATTGTCCCACCGAGTAGGTGTGAATTCCGGTGCCCGGGTCAGCATCTTCTTCTCGGGTTCTAGCTCCGATATTCCAAGGACTGTACCCCAGTCCCGCTTCTCTCCGGAAGATAAATGGCCTGGCCGCGATATACTGAGTCCTTCAGGCTATCCCGTTCAGCAAGAATGGCAGCTTCGACTACGCAAGCTGTCCGATAATCTCGCAGGCCGCCCACTGTGAAGGTCCGGATAAACGACATCAAGTGGCGATCCTTCGAGAAATCTGGTCAATAGTTACTATCCCGCCTGAAGTATGTTTCGGTCCCTGCGGAGTATACCCGGGTTGTCGACACTGTGTCAGTTTCAGAATCAGACGATTCGTCAACTGAAGGTATTCTATCATATCCATAATCCAAGCTGTGCACGTTCAACCAATTCACTCTGGCCCGAGATATGTCTGGCTGGGCCGATGAACTAGCTCCAATAGCTCCGAAGATGCAGCAGCAGAGCCAGAAGCCATTGCTATATCTGTAAACAAAAGAAGAAATGTGGATTAAAAAGTCAGTCTTATAAGGATTGCAACATGAGATTCTATAGAAATTTTGGCGGCATATCCCTTATTCGGGATCTGCCAAAAGAATAGGGAGTCACCAACCAAGAGGGGGTGATCCCGGAAGCAAAGGGATTGAATCCCAAAAGACGTCACCCAGGACGGAAGGCTCGCGGCAACGGCCGAGAGGACGGAGGCAGCTCGCGCCGAAGAGAAGAAATGGAGAAAAGATGAAGAAAGAGAAAGTCGAGTTAAGAATGAGGAAAAAAGGGCCATCGGCGCCCTAAATAGGGGCCCAGGCGACTGAGGTCTCGGCGCGGCAAATGCACGCCGAGAACCTCTCGCCGAGAGCCCCCCGGCGGCCAGAAGGCGCGTCGAGAAGCCCCCAGGCCGAGACCGTCTGCGGCCAGGGCGCGCCGAGAAGCCCCCAAGCCGAGATCCTCTATGGCCGGGGCGCGCTGAGAAGGTCCCCGCGCCGAGAAGGTCTTCAGGGTGAGACCCTCTGCGGCCAGGGCGCGCCGAGAAGCCTCCCATGCCGATAACATCCCAGGTCGAGACCCCCGCGAGAAGCTTCGCGCCGGGAGGTACTGCAGGCCGAAAAGCCCTAAATGCTGAAAATGATGACAGAAAATATGAAGAGAAGAAACATCGATGTGCAGAATACTGTTACGCAAGATGATCAAGTCTGAGAGCTGAATTGAAGACAAATTGAGGAAGATACCCTCGAATAGTAAAAGACACCTGCAACCCCCGTGGCGCTTATTCTGCGCTTACGCCGCCCGCAGGTGGGGGCATTTGTTGACACCCGGAAAATGAACAAGGGTGGAAGCATGATGAAAAGAAGATCTGACCAACAGCGAAAGACTAAGGCTGATGTCCGAGCTCGTCGCCATTCGAGTGGCGATATTGATAAGATGAAAACCCTGTCTACGGACTGATAGAATCCTATCTACGGACTGATAAAACCCTGTCTACGGACTGATAAACCATGTCTACAGACTGATAGAATCCTGTCTACGGACTGATAAACCCTATCTACGGACTGATAGAACCCTATCTACGGACTGATAAAACCCTGTCTACGGACTGATAGAACCCTGTCTATGGACTGATGAAAATTGCAATCATGATGTCAATACAAGATTTTTCAGAGATGATAGACCTTTGGATGATGATGCATTTGAAGAAACCCAAGTGGGCCTATATGAAGATGAGTCACCCCTCGGTGCCCCCTTTCCGGCGCGCCCATGAAGCTTCAGGCACCTCTCGGCACCCCCTTTCCGGCGCGCCCAAGAGCTTCAGGCCCCTCTCGGCGCCCCCTTTCCGGCGCGCCAGAAGCCTGCCGAGAAGAAGAAGAAAGGGGTTATAAAACCCCCTCCCTTCGAAAGAACACGAGGGAACTCGGTGAGGGCTAAAGAGAAAAAAGCTGAAGAGAAAAGAGAGAAAGCCAGATAGAAAAAGGGGATCGTTCGGAGAGGAAGAGCCACCCCCCCTTTCGATCAACAGAGAGGAAATAGAAGAGAAGAAGAAGGAAAGCTCCAGGTGGGCACTGGGGAGGGAGAGGAGTCAATGCTCCACCCTCCCCTCCATGTTTTCTTTCCTTATCTGATGCAATATATCGAGTTCTCTATAGATTTCTCAACTGTAGCCGGAGTTCCGGTCTTCTCTTTTGATTTCTGCCTTACATTTTTCTTTCATGATCAGTGTAATATTTCCTTTATGCAATGCAATGAAACGTCAGGATGGCCCGTTTGGGTGTTGAGAGATTAAGACATCGATCTCTGTCTGTCTCTCTATGTATATAGCCTTCTCTGAAAGGAACATAGATTAGATTCTTTGGGTTTCGAAGCCGTATCGCGTGGGTTTGTTCTTCGAAGAGGGATGAGGATAAGACTCCTAACCCATCAATGGGTTACTGAGTTTCGTTCTCTTCTTCCCTCTCGATCTCAATGCCTGTTTTTCCATATATATATATAATCTGGTTTTTTTCTGAGGAGCCCCCTTTTGGCGGTTCAGGAACAGAGATATCAGTCTCTCGGTTCCCTGGGCTGCCCAGCTTCTCATAAATAATGATCGGATCTCAGGTCTCTCATCCTAAATATTGATGTTTAGGACCTGAAGTTTATACGATTGATAGCCCTCTCCTTCTCCGTTGGTTTAATATCACTGGCTCATCTGGAGGGGTCAGAGGACAGTCATCTCCTGACTCCCCAAATGGCCAAATGGCCTGCAACAGAGGGCAAAACTCTCCACAAGATCAGGTGATGGTCTGACCTCCTCCATTTGATTCCTTCATCCAAATCCTTGGCACCCTTCTAATAAAGCCTCCATGAAATCCCTCTCTTACATCTCTGGCCCGACATTGATTCGAGCTTGAAATCCCCAGAAAACACACAAACAGAGCATCGTTTCTGAGCTCTGAAAACCCTGAAATTCTTCTGCATTTCACCTTCCGGCGTGCGAGTTTCCCCCCGAGAACCATAAGGCCGAGAGGCCTCCCCCCTTTTTTGGCTAAACGACAACCCAGTCGGTTACCAACGCTTTCCTCGTGAGGCCATGTGCAAGGCTCCTGGCGTGTAGACTCCGGCGCAGCCAGGAGCGCGCCGGGAAGCCCTCTGCC